>CM052440.1:125484079-125691072 GCA_028533085.1 Varecia variegata
CATAACGGTTTTTATTTTTTTCCCCCTTTGATTTAAGATTTTCCCCTTATGATACACATACTGTTGAGGGATGTTAGCTTTATTAGTCACTTCTCCCTTGATGTGAATCAGTTTATCTACATTTGCCGGGCAGCAGGGTGCGAGCAAGGATGGTTTCCCGCATAAGGGAAGGAGGGAAAAAGGATGGAGGGAAGGGAGGGTGGGGGAGGATGAATGAAGCAAAGGATCAAATACTGTTTGGGGGGGGAAAAGGAGAGTGGAACCTCTGAATACAAACTTTGCCCACCTCATAATCTTGCGCGGGAGTGACCTTGGACGGAACTAACTCTGTTATTAAAAGCCACCCTGCTTCCCCTCGAGGTGGCTGCCCCTTCCCGGGGAGGTGCAGGGGGCTCTGTGACCCACCTCGAGGTGCTGTGTGGGCTGCGGTAGCGGCAGATCCTAACCACAGTGCCCCTGGGTAGTCACCAGACCACTCCCCTCGCTAGCACATTCCCTCTGGGAAGCTCAAACAACCTTACACACAGTAATGAATTCATTAAGCCCAACAGGACACCTGCGAGGCAGGTGCCCATTACATCAATTAAGCGCTGATCAACATTATTTCAGTGTAGAGATGGCGCTCCTAACAGGCAGAAAACAGGATCCGGAGAAGTCCCAGGGCTTGTGAAATAATGGCTTTCTCTTGAGGAGTTAAATCAGCCTTTTGTGCGACGAGGCTGCGGCAGGGACAGAGCATATAAAGCAGGTGTTCGCTGTGACATGAATCTGAAAAGTTAAGCCAGGGGAGAAATAGGTAAATAAAAGCGAATGTAAGACCTAAATCCCACAGCAAGGGCAGTGACAGGAAGAGAGTCACTCGGCAGCCACGGAAAGATACTATTAAGAAGGAAGAAAACAATGCCCAGTCCTTTGTGTACAAGGATAGTGAATTATTAGTTTTTTTCCTTGTCGTGACCTTGTGATATTGAGTAGCCTCCCTTCAGACAATCAGTGTTGACATCAGCTACATGCTCAGATCAATAGACATTTCAAAGGATGTCGAGAAGCTGTGTTCTCAGAGGCAAAGCAGGCAGCCGGTGTATCTTGTCCACCTGCCATGTCACCTGCTTTGCCGGGAGATTAGGTTGTGGAAATGGGTCAGCGTCCTTCATGGCATCAGCGAGAGGCTTTTCCACTGTGCTTCGGGGATGAGTCAGTCTGTGGGTTATTTTCCACTAACCCAGGCACGTGGCCATTCATTAAATCTGGAAATAAATCATGCACAGGGCCCCTGGGGAACTGTATTTGTTTTGCATGGTTCTAATTCAGCACATCCAGCTAGAAAGGACAGCCGCTCCACCCTTACCAGTTCTGAGAAAATAAATTGCTGCTGATTTTCAGCCTTTCTGCCTTAAGAGATTGCCCGTTGCTGGTTTGAGGTTTCCGAACAGTATTTCTCAGAAAGATCATGCGCATTAAATCCATTTTGGACTTGATCCTTTTGAATATTAATGCCAGGGGGGGTTGTGAGGACCCCCCTGTGATGGGCCTGTCACGACCAGATACTGATTCACACCTGGGCATATGGAACCGCCCTGCAACTGTGTGCCCAGAGCAGTGAATCTGAAATTTTCATTCCCATAAGAATCACCCAGGGAACATGTTAAAATGTAGATTCCTGGGCCTCGTTCCTAAAGACTCTGACTAAACAGGTCCGTGGCAGGGACCCAGGCATCTGCATTTTTATTATATAAGCTCCTCAGGTGATTTTCATGCAGGTGGTCTTGTGACCATCCTTTGAGAAACCACGTCCTAAGCCCAGCCGGCAGGGAGGACAGTGTGGAAGACAGAGCAGGATCCCTTCCCATCTTCGGGCATGTCTCTCCCCACTGTCCTCACTGAGTCTCAGCCCCTGCCCTCGGGAGACTTCCTGTCTGGATTTCTCCTGTTACTCCATTGCCAGATGCCACTTAGCCAGCCCAACCCTGACCATCAGCTCCTTCTGGAAAGCAAGCCTCTATGTGGCTCTGACCCCAGCGTGGCCGTGGGCAGCAGATGTCGTGTTCACGTGGGGTGGTGGAGGGTGCTGATATGGCTTCCATGATTTTTATTCTTCATAGTCCAGGCAACCACGGTTACTTTTTTCTAGTACTTTACCCCTTACCTACAAACTAAAGATATCAGACTTAAGCTCCTACAAACTGCCACCCAGTATAGACCTAAAGGGGAGGGATCCCCATTATTACATTATAAGCATTTTCTCCATGAAGGAAGGAAATATACTACTAAAATCTCCCAATTATCTGCACTAATGAAGAAAGCCATGGCACAGATAATCCAATTATTTTTTACTTTGAAATTAATTGCATGGTTTCTTGATGGGAGATGTGCTTCCTAACTGTGCCTTGCTTTTACTGGCACGTGGCTATTTCTCAAGCCATACATCAGCTGATTGCATGGTGAGTTGGAAGCATGTGGGATGCCCGGGGAAAGATAGTACGGGATTTGCTTCCAAATTTATTATGATAACTACACTTAGGCACAGTATGTAAGCCCTCAAATCACAGGGCCCAGACATTTCAACTCAGAAAACCCTGGACAACAAATAGTGGTGACAACCAGAGCATGGGCCAGTAGTTACTCGTAGCTATGCGCAGATCAGCAGGAAGGGAAGCTCATCTACACGACAGTGGCATCCACATTTCAGGTCCTGGGGGTTATGCAGCATAGCTTGTGTGGTCCTTCTAATCTTGAAATCCCATGAACCTATAACCTGAAACATAGTGGTCAGATGTGGGCCTAGAGATGAGGGTAATCCTTAGTGGTTTTCATTAGCCCAAGAAATGGAACACAGGCCACTAAAATTTCCTGCTGTCAGTGTTTGGACTCATCTCCTCCAAGTCTTTGAACAGGAGAATTTAGCCATTCAGCCAATGAACACATGCCCAGACAAATTCTTCCTGGCAATGAGTTGGGTATTTAGATAGGGAATTGCACTGATGCATGCAGGGACATTTATGCTTAGGCACACAATGAAGCAATGATGTCTTAAATCAGGAATCACTTAATTGCCACGTTGGCATCAAGTGCTTCCACAGGTGGTAAGCTGAGAATTATTGCACAAGTTACCATCCCCCCATACCTTTCCTTGATATCGACACAACCATATTCTCCATCCACACATCCCTGTCCATAGTTGAAGAGAGTCACTAAGGAGTTGGAGGGAAATGGCATTCCAGGTGGGGTAACCTGGGCTGACACATCTAAAATACATACCTGAGCCTGCCACTCTCAGCATGACTTGGTGCTTTGGATGCCATGGCAGTTACCACACCTGTGAGTGTGCATTTTAGGACCCAGTTACAGGTGTCTCTGGTTTTTTTTATAGTGCTTTGGATTCTGAAGGGTCTTGTTTAACTTCTTCCCCACTTAACAAAAGGATAGAGAGTTACGACTGAACTTTTTCTATTTGCAGAAAAAGCTAAGTTAAAAGTTCGTTTCTGGGAACCCTCACCCCTTCCTTTCTGCTGCCTGGACAAACTTCTCCTTCCTTCCTAAAGCGCTCCCGGAGGCTGGCTGTGCTTTACTGACCTCCTGGTAGCTGCCTCCATGAATCCTGTAAGTAGGGTTATTCTGCCATCATAGTGGCCATGGGGGTGGGTCATTCAGATCTCTTTTAAGGGCACCTGCTGTGAGGAGCATGGCTGATTGACAGCCTCCATCTGTTGCACCTTTGGATCCACTGCGGGATCCTTTAGGGCCGCTCCCGTCACTGACAGAGCATGGTGGGGGTACTGGGCCACTTATTCCTGTCTGACGGGGAATTCTCTAACGAGCAGCTACGGCTCAGGGTCTCCCATTGAGCAAGTGACCTAGAACTGCGCTGTGATCCATAGCGGTTCCTCCCCAATCCTTCCTCGCCTCTCTTCCTTCATAGGTGTCAGACCTGCATTTCAGTCTCCAGATTCGCTGGCTATTCCTGCTCTTATTTTTTAAATTTACCTCAATAAATATCTTACACCTCCAATCTCGTCTTAGTGTTCACTGCTCAGAAGCCACAGGAGACACCAGAGATGACGTGAGAAAACAGGCAGTAAAGACGGGGGTTTGCGACTGGGTTACACGTGACCTGCCTGACAAGGAGGAGCCCATTCTGAGTGGTATCTGGGATATGGAGATTCCCTGGCAGGTGGCGGGAGCCCAGTCATTGAAGATTTCACATGGGAAAACATTCTGTTGGGGGAGGATGGCTTTGCATGTGCAATGATTTAGACATTTGAAAGATACAAGGGGGAACATGGCCCACAAGTACAGTGGGGTTTGCTGATTGCTACTAAGCTGTACAGAGGTCCTGCAGGGAAATAATGAGAAACTAAGAGCAGTTGACATGCAGATAAAAGTGAAGTGTGGGAGCCTGAGGGCCTTGCTGGTAGTTTACAGGGAGGCTCTTCTGTCCTGCAGTGGAGAGCAGACACAGCTGAGGAACAGATAAATACAGATGAAGCTTTCTTCATATGCCCACTGCTCACCTCCTGCTGTTCAGCCTGGTTCCTAACAGGCCACAGCTGGTACCAGTCCATGGCCCAGGGGTTGGGGATTGCAGTTTTAAGGGATCAGGGCCCCAGCTGGGAGAAGATAAGACCCTGAAAACTAGGATGGGGATATCTACGTGGATGTTCCCAAGGATTTTGATTCTTTAAACTCCCCTGAACTCTTAGAACTTTCAGAGGTGGCTCCCCAGGGTAAGAGCTAGGATTTTTCCAATTCAGAAAGATACTACTAGGGCCCCTTGTCAGCAAGGTACCAGGTGCCCCACCCCCGCCCCGCCCCGGAGCTATCCCATCTTGTATTTTGTCTTCCAGGCCAACAGCTAAGATTAAATTTCAGCCCAGTCAGGTACAGGTTGGAAAGAAGGAGATTATATTCCAAAAGAACTGTGAGCATTAGCCAGCATAAACCAGCAAGAGCCAGGAGAATACCCTGGCATTAGGGTTACAGCATGCTTGAGCAAGGTGGCTGAACATAAGACTGGGGGCACAAGAGACGGTCAGTCAACAAGGGTGGTGCTACAACTGGAAGAAGGCAACCATGGAGGGACAGGAAGCGGCAGACAGCCACTTCAATTAACAGTCGCCATCATTTATTCATTAATTTCCTGGACCTGAGAAGATTTTCAGATCTGGATCCCATTGACTAAAGAGGTGGCAGGATCCCTTGGTAGAATAACACTGTAATACCATGGCAAATATAAACTATAATGATTTCTCTAGTTCTTTCCCAAGGAGACCACATACACTGGGGAAAGGAAAACAGGTAGATATTTTGAGGACTATCAGACACAGGGTCTGAGCTGGCACTGGTACCTGCAGATCTGCAGTATTGTCACAGCCCCCCTGTGAGAGTTAGTGCTCACACGGCCAGGCGTTAGAGAAAGCCTAACATCTGGCTTCCAGTGTGTCCTCTGGGAGGTGCATGGATCCACCCAGTAGTCATGCCTCTAGTGTCTGAGCATACAGCCGCCAGAATCCACACTGGAGTCTTAGCCTGTTGACTATGAGATATCACAGTGGCAAAAGCCAAACGAAAGACTCTGAAATTGTTCCCACCTCTACCCCATCCCCATCTAAGATAGTCAATAAAAAAAATATATCATAATCTAGGAGTGGAGATTTGTGCCCATTAGACCTAAAAGATACAGGGGTCGTGGCTCCCAACATCTCTCTGTTTAGTTTGCCAGTCTGGCCCCTGCAGGAACCAGGTGGACGCTGAAGAATGACTGTTGTTTACTTCAGGCTTAGCCAAGTGGAAATCCTGATCAAAGCTGATGTGCCTGGTGTGATTTCATTGCCAGAACATATTAATAAGTCTCAGGTACATGGTACATGGCCATTGATTTGGTGACTAAAAAACAATATTTGTTATAATTTGATTTTGTTCTAGGGCGTTTCTCAGCCTCTACCATAATACAGTCCCAGGAGATCTGGAACCACCAGACATTCTGCAGAACATCATGCTCCATTACAGGGATGACGTCATGCTAATTGAGCAAGATGAGCAAGAGATTGCTAAACACGGGAGGCCTCAGGAAGACACTTGCACTCCACAGGGGAACTGTATGAAGACTTACAGAGATATCACTGCAGTGAAGTTTTTAGGGGTCTAGAATATCCTCACTAAAGTAAAAGGCAGATGTCTTGCAGCCCTTATCACAAAAAAAGGAAGCACAGCATCTTCCTTTGAAGGCCTCTTTGGCCTCTTTTGCAAAGAGCATGTTCCACATTCTACACTTAGGAATACTGCTCCAGCCCGTACACCAGGAGTTGCAGGAGGCTGTCAGCTTGCAGAGGGCCTGGAGTAGGAATGGGCTCTGTAGCAGATCCGGTGTGGGGGGCAAGTTGCCCTGCCCCTTGGGCCATAGGATCCAGAAGGCCCTGTGGTGTTGGAAGTGTCAATAGCAGAAGAAAATATAGTGTGGAGTTTATGGCAAGTCCCAGTGAGAAAGCAACAATGCAGGCTCCTGGGGGACTGGAGCAAGGCTGTGCCATCTATAGCAAAATCACATGCTTTTTGAGAGAAAGCGCCTGAATATTTCTGGGCGTGTTTCTGATGGCATGCTGGACCATGGGGCATCACGTGACCATGTGTCCAGACTGTCCATTGTGATCTGGGTTCTGTTGGAACCGCCAGGTCATGTAGTCACTCAGGCTCAGCAGTGGTCCATTGTAAGATGGAAATGAGTGGAGCCGAAGGCATGGGGAAGTTGCATGAACAGGGAGCCTAGACCTCCTTGTCACTCACCGTATCCCCAGCTCCCACCTCTTGCCGAAGGACTGTCTCACATGGCCGGCCGAGGGAGGCAAGAGGAGAAAGCCCAAGCCTGGTTTATGAACTGCGAAGGATCTGAGATTTTACTCTGCTTGTAAGCTAAAAAGTTATCCTGCCACTGTTATGTGGATGCTGGTAGAAGATATAAGGTCAGAAACAAAGAACTTTATTGCTCAGCACAATCACAGTAGCCAGAGCATCAGCATTTTCTTGCGCCAGTTCCCCTGCACTCCAGTTCCTATAAAGCAATGCAAAAAACGCTAGGTGACACCTTTGCATGCAGTGGGTTGCATTACAGGGGAGAAACTCTGAGCTTCAGGAACCCAAATCTTCTCTAATGGGCAGTAGCACCCCTGCTCTTTGCTCTGGAGGGAGACACTAAATCTTTCAAAGCTGTTCACTATACAAACCTCCTGAAGAAAATGGGTTGGAACAAAGGCAGTCAGTGACTCTGCTGCAAACATGTGGAAATAACAGAGACTCATGGTTCCATATTGGGGTGCAAGCCAGCAATCAATGGCAGTTGTATTACAGTCATATTCGGGGTGACCCTGAAAGACAGTAGAGAAGGGAAACTTCTCAATGGACAGAGCAGTGAGCAGTGCATCTGGTCATCCACTTTGTGACCTGAGGTGAGAATATAGTCGACCCCCTTATCCACGGGGGGAGGTGTCCCAAGACCCCCAGGGGAAGCCTGAAACTGCAGATAGTATCAAATCCTATATAAACCATGTTTTCTCCTATACATGCATACCTGTGATAAGGTTGAATTTATAAATTAGGCATGGTAAGAGAGTAACAGCAATAGCTAATAACATAGAACAATTATAAAATATACTGTAATGAAAGTTAGGTGAACGTGGTCTCTCTCTCAAAATATCTGATTGCACTGTACCGTAACTGAAGCCATGGAAAGCACAACCACAGACAGGGGGACTACTGCACATAGACCCCTGGGCAGGCCGGGAGCCTGGCAATAAAAAACTGGAACACTGGTGAGCAGTCCCAGAGCAGAGAAATCTCGGTGGACATAGAGGATTGAGCATTGAGAGTCCAGGTTGTTGTATCACACTTTACTACTCATTAAAAAGCATCCTCACAGAAGAGGCACTGGACAACTAAGGAGACAAAAATGACTCAGCCAGTTGATGTTAGCCAGTGTTTGTTGTCAGCTGTCTCGGGGCTGGCGTGCTGAACACGTGAATGGAGTGGCCACAGGGACGGAGAGGGAGGCTATTCATGGACCCGACAATGCTGGCTTCCATTTAGCAAGGCTGATCTGGGTCCTGCTGCCTTTGAATACCCAACCTGTCAGTAACAAAGATGAATACTGAGTCCCAGAGGTGGCACTGTTTCCAAGGACAAGAATGGGACATTTGGGGACAAGGCACCTACATTGGGCCCCGCCATCCTGGAAGGGTGAGCAGTTCACCTTAACAGGATAGCTAGCCATCTCAAAATGAAGTTGCCTTTTCTGCCTGCAGAGCCTCAGCCGGCACCACTGTCCAGGGGTTTGCAGTATCCCTGATCTACAGTCTCAGGAACCCAAATAACAGGGCATCCAACAGGGCACCCACTACACAGTGAAGGAAATAAAGGAGTGGGCCCGTGGGACACACCCACTGTATCACACAGCACACCACCCAAAAGCACCCAGCCTTGGAATTCTGGAACCACCTGCTAGAAGTGCACCTGACATGCCAGCTCAGAGGCAATACCCTGCAAGGATAGGATGCCATTCTTTAGGATGCAATGTGTACGTAAAGTCAGAGGCCCCTATGTGGTGCTGTGTCTCCAATAGAAAGAATACATGTGTCTGAGATTTGCTGGATGAAATCAGGAGAGAACCTACTTAACACAACTCCCAGTGACTTACTGGTTCAGTTGGTACTTCCTGTCCCCACAATTCCAGGCTCTGCAAGATTAGAGTCCTGGTCCCCAAAGGAGTATACTCTTGCAAGGGGACATAGCAAGCCACATTCTGTGTGTGTTTGTTTATCTGTGCTCATGGGCTGTGTGTGAGGTTATATATGTAGGTGTGATCGTGAGTGTATGTGTTATATATGTGGATGTGGAAGAGATTTCTGCATGTGTGTGTATTGTGTGTTACATGTGATCAGGTATGTGGCATGTGGTATGTGTATGTATGTGTGGTATGTGTATGTAGTGGGGCTGTGTATATATGTGGTATAGAGATATATTTTGCATGAGGGGTATAGACACATGTGTGTGATATATATGTGTGGTTTCTGTACATGTACATGTAGTATGTGTACACATGTGGTGTGTGGAGGGTATTGCATGAGGGTGATGTGTGGAATATGTGCACATATGTGTAATGTGTGGTATATATAGGTGTGTAATGGGGGACATGTGCATGGTATGTATTGTGGTATGTGTACATGTATGTGTGTTGTGTGGGATCTGTTTTGTATGTATGTGTGTACTTGGTGTTATGTTAGGTACATGTGTGTGGTATGTGCATGTGTGCATATGTGGGTGGTAGGGGTAGTGCATGTGTATATATGTTTGTGGTACAGATATATGTGTGACTATGTAGGATTTATATACATGTGGTGTGTGTAAGATGTGTATGTATAGTGCACATACAGTGTGTACTTATGTGCACGGTGCGTGGAAGTGTGTTTTTATGTTTGTGGTGTGTGTATATGTGTGTTTATGTGTGGTGTTTGTGTGGTGTTTACATGTGTATACAGTGTGTACTGTGAGTGTGGTATATGTTTGTGTGATGTAATATATACACATGTATATGTGTATGATATGTATTGATGTGATGTGTATGTATACATGCACATAGTACATATACAACTGTGGGTATAGTATATATATGTATATGGGTGTGCAGGTGTGAGGGGGTGTGGGTGATTTGTATATATAAGTGGTATGTAGGTATTGTGTGTGTACAAGTGTGTGCTGTGTGTGGTGTATGTGCATGTGGTATGTGTGTAAAGTGTGTGCTGTGTGTGTACATGTGTGAGGCATGCAGTGTGTGTGCATGTGAGTAGCATGTATGTGTGGTCTCTGTGTGGTATGCACATACACACATGTGTTTGGCATATGTGATTGTGTACATATGTCATGTGTGACACTGTGGTGTGTGTACATGCATGTAACATATAATACATGCAGGCACCTGTGGTCTGTGTGTGCTAGGTATATGTGGGGGGTGTGTCTATGTGTGTGGTGTATGCAGAGTGTATGTGTGGTGCATACAGTGTATGTACATGTTTGTGTTGTGTGACATACATTTGGTGTGTTCTGTGTGTGATATGCATGTGTGCCCATGTGTTTGGTGTGTGTGGTATGTGTGTGTGGTGCACAGTGTATGTATGTGCTTGGGCCATGTGTGGTGTGCATGTGATGTGGGGTAGTAGAGTGTGTGTGGTAAGCGTGTACATGTGTGGTGTGTGTGTGTGGTCTTCTGGCTGAGTAGTAAGCCCTTGGGGGAGCGGCGGGTGTCTCTTCTTTCTCTCACTTCCTCCCCAGGGTACCTCTTCACTCAGCAAGATCTCGAGAGCATCATTGGCTGACAAGAGTCCATTTCCCAAGTAGCTTAAAGACTGCATGACTCCCACAGTCGTCCTTGACAGCCGGCCCCAGCGCCCCGCCTCCCGCACACATCCGGCAGCCCGCGTTGGGCTGGCAGCTAACCAACCGTGATATTGGCAGTCATGCTCGTGCGCTCAAGCCACCCGCGTGCACGTGAGGAGCGGGGCGGGTGCGGGCTGCACACGCCGCCCAGTTTGGGCTCCCCCAGCACTGCATGCTAAACGAGCAGGCTGGCTCATTAGGGGAAACGCAGTCTATAATTCCATGTTGCATCGCCTTTTGGCTCTGTTTTGTCTTTGCAGACACCAGATCTCATCTGTTGGAGGCTGCATATGGCTTATTAAAAGGACAGAGTTTGGGAGGGGCCACAGCAGGGCTCACAGGCCAGATGCCACTGTCCCTTCGCTCCTTTTTTTTCCCCCCAGCCTTTAAAATATTTTCCTGTCTGGGCTTAGCCTTCTCTCATTCAACCAGTAAAAACAGTGCACTGTACTACCTACCATTTATCAAGTACCTACTCCGCCAGGTACTGTTGTACGTGACCTCTGATCCTCACAGAAGCCAGCAAGGTAAGCATTCTAATCCCATGGTATAGATAAGGAAACTGAGTCAGGGAGGTTAGAGAACCTGCCTGCATGGAGGTACACAGATGGGAAGCCAAGTCTGTTGGGCTCTTCCTTCTGTATCATTTAAACAGGGGGCCACCTACGCTGTACTTACCGCTTAGCACTACCTTGGTTCATTGAAAAGGGAAGAGGTTTCTTCCCTACCTCTCCTATATTGCAAGAGAAATACTGCATTCTCATTTAAATATCTCCTGAAATTTTGAAAAGCTGTATTTCCATATTACTTCTCTTGGCATCTGCACAATCCAAGACAAAAATTATAATCTAGAGACACTCACAAAATGCCCCAGCTTTTTACTACCCCACTGGAGAACGCAGTGAGCAAGAGCTCCTTTCCTGCCAACTCAGTCATCAGTCTGTGTCTTCGAGGGACTGGCCCCTTGGCCATTGCGGATCTGACATAACAGTAAGCCATGCCCCACATCAAATAAGTACACTGTCTCCATTTATTTCAGTTCCAGTCATTTGGGATTTTCAAAGACCTGTTTGTGACAAAGTTGTGCTCTGCCACAATTTTCCTCCCATCATCTAAATTGGCTCTTCTCTCTTTTGGCTCCTTAAGAAAAACCTGCTCCTGATTACAAGATTGTGTCTGTTGCAGGGAGGCAGGGAAAAAAAATATAACATAATGGCTTTGAACGTAACTTTGGAATAAGACCTCCAGGATTCAAATCCTGTTTGCTCCATATGCAAACTTTGAGATGTGGGCAGTTTGCCTCGATTCTAAGCCTCAGTTTCCTCATCTGTTGTTGTGAAGAAAATAATGCATGCGAAGCTCTTAACATATGTCTGGCGCACGGTGAAAGTTCAAGATGTTAACTGTTATCATTAGAGTTTTCAATTGGAATGAATAGGAGACTTAAATTTGCATGATTGTACTTTTACAGTAAGCTATTAATGATGCATTCATCTAGTTTTCTACTCCAAAAGAACATAGATTTGATTAATTATAACCAGAATTTAAAATGTTTTCATTATTCAGAAATAACCTACAGAGAGTCTAAGCCTATCCCTTCCTGCCTCCATTCTTCCCAGCCTTTTTTTTTTTTTTTTTTTAAAGAAAGAAATAGCAATTATGTAGTCAGATTCACTGGCTCTTCCTCTCCCTGGTAACAGGATAAGTCTTAACCTTGATTAGGCAGCATCACATCTGATCTAAGTTCTCCTCACCTTTCAACCCAACCCCTAGTCCCCAGGCTCCAGGGCATAGCCCTGTACTACCCTCTCCACCCCTGCTTGGCATCAGTACGTTGGCAAAGCTAAGCATCTATAAAATTTTTCTTTTAAACATTTGTCTGCCTACTTAGATACTTTTTTCCTTCTCTCTAAATCAAAAATTGGATTATTTTATTTACGCTGCAGGACAGCCCTGTCTCTCAGAAAATGCTTGAGCATGTTAAGTTGTTTTGAAATGCATTAGAGAAGCAGGGTCCAGAATCGGGACCATGCCGCAAATTTCCCAGCCTAATCGCACTGGCATTCTTTCATCGCCCAAAATACCTTGCACTCACCCTTCCTGTGAATGCAATTAAAGCAAAAATCTCTTGACAAAGCAACTTAGAAGCAATAGATTTTTTTGGTACTTCCTGTGTCTCAAATCAAACCTATTTCTCGATTATAAAGTACAAAAAGAGAGAGAGATCAGGTTGATACTGAGGAAAATTAAACATTGGTAAGTGCATTGTTTTTGCCTCAATCTCTCAGGCTCCCTCTCTCTCTCTCTCTCTCACACACACACACACACACACACACAGCACAGCACACAGGTGAAGGTATCTTCACGGGGTACCAATTTCCTGCAGACCATGTCTATGTTAATCTCAATTCAAACGCAGAGGCAGTGAGAGCATTAGAGGGTCAGTCATTCTCATTCATAAAGCTTTAGATTCCACTAAATTATTAACACCAGACAATGGACTTCCCAATTTTGTGCCCAGACCTACTCACTAACAGAGTGATCTCCTTGTTATGGGTAAGGATATATTTGATGCTAAAACCGCTGCAAATTTTATCAGCATTCAATCTTGAGACTCTGTGAGTTACTATTAATATATCCTACATGTGTTGGTGCCTTACTTTGATTAAAAATGAGATAGATAAATGAGAGAGTCCTTTTATCCAAGGTTATGTTCCCTTCATATGAAGGTCATGTATACACTAATTGGACAAAATATAAATTGTGTTTCTTTCCACATTCAGTTTTAGATCCTGACCTGTTTTGTGTCCAGAAATCACAAGGAACCCTACCTATATCATCAAGGTTGTCTTGATTCACAGATGATTTCCTTAAATTATAGCATGACATTACATGCAATTCCAAAATGAAGGAATGGAAAGTTCAGAGGGACATTAGAGAAAAAAGCCCTGTAGCATTCTAGGAAAAGGCAATCAGAACTTTGACTCCATGTTGCTTTCCTGTGTCATAGAAATGTTGAGGACAGGAGAAACATATAACTCCCACTCATAATAGCAGTCATGCCCTCTCGAGAAGCAATATGGAAGAGCTTCTATCATTTTGATCAATTGAACAGCTGGTCTCTTCCCGCTTTAGGGTTCATTGATCTGCTCTCTAATTTTTATAATATTTAGAATTTTTGACCTTTAGTAAAATGGGTAGATCCCTTTTTTTTTTTCCTGTTAAATATTTATCTTGAAGATTTTGAAGAAAATTGTATTAGGATAGTTTTTAATTCCAAGATGCCCACTCTTTACACTTAAAAATAAAATGGGCATGCTTATAGGGAGAGAAAATACACAAACCTGTTTCCTAAACATTGGATCCAGTCTAGATGGGAATGAAAAGAGCCAACTTCTTCCACTCTCACCCTCTCATCCTCCAAAATGCAGGTACCCCTCAAATAGGGCTGCCAGATAAAATTTGGGTGCCCAGTTAAATTTGATTTTCAGATGGCAAATAATTTTTTAGTATAAGTATGTCCCCAAATATTGCATATAGTGTTTCCTTGGCTAAAGTGGGCCACCCTACTCCAAAGGCCTTAAGCAAATATTCCACAGCTGTCCTAGGGAGTCAGAACTTAAGAGACTGATAGTTTCACAAATTTAAGAGCAGTGAGGTACCTACATGTCATTAAATCAACCTTTCATTTTACAGATGATCAAACAGAGGTCAAAGAGATAAAAACCATTTTCTAAGAAGACAGAGCTAATGAGTGAAGAGCCAGAACCAAACCTCTCCCCATCTCCCAGGGCAGCGCTGCATCCTCTGAGGGCAACACCTCCTTACACTGTTACTCGAGCAGACAGACTTCGACTGTAGAATCAGCACGTGGGCAAGCGTGCCCTTGTTTCTCTGTGCTTCCGTCTAATAAAGCAATACGAACACAGCGCAAGTAAATCCTATCACCTCCGTGAGAAGGGAAACAGAACTGGCTTGCCATCACTGAGGGACAGGGAGTGGTGGGACAGGACAGGGAAATTACAGCGAACAAAGCACAGATTAGTATCTCAATAAATTATCCTGCCACACAGGCTCTCACATGTCAGGTCTTCGTAAAGAGGGGCACACTCATGTTAGCAATTCATGATTACTGTGGTTCATTATGGAATCTTCCCCTGGAGACCTTTCAGAGTCAGATAGAAAACCATTTGTCTTTGTTAGCCAAGTTGCAGCCCTACCAGGAGACCTGCAGGAGGAGGAATTTAAATGATTTTTCCAGAACTCTTCTAACCTTGGACTCCATGAAAATTTAAACAACTAATATTATAATGTTCAAACCTAAGACTAAAATAAATGCAAAGGTAGCCTGGTGTTATTACAGAGCTTCAATATTACTCAAGGCTTTATAGAATTGAGCAAAATCCCTCTAAAGGCCATGGGAATGCTCCGGTTGTTCTCCTGAAACATCATGAGGAGAGGGTAGCATATATGATCAATGATTAAGGATGTTATTTATATGTATATAGGAGGCCCAATTTCCTTTCCCTTTGCATGGGATATATCCCCGAGAGCCCTCAAAACAGGAAAATGCGTTGTTCATCTACGAACAGGGATGCCCAGGTTAGAGACTGAGAACTGAGGCCCTCCCTGATCCCCCCCAGCCTCTCCAGTTGCTCAAGTGGCTTCGCTTCCGACTCTCTCCCATTTCCCATTTCCCCTGAGTTCATCAAGCAAGCTGATGGGGGCGAGAAGAAGAATTTTCAAGTGGAGCTCCCCACACTCCCCTGCCCCGACTGGTCCTGAGTGGGAGACGTGGGGAAGGCCACCTGCTCCCCAGCTCCAGCTAGCTGGATGAGAAACTTGCAAGGGCAGGGCAGCTTCTCTGCCACCCAGGGTGAAAATGATTGGAGCAAAAAGGCAGAAAATACAGCACTGTCTAAGCATCTTCCCACATAACCCAAACAACCAAAAATTGAAGCCACGAGTATTGGAATTGGAACTGTTTCACATATGTGGAGGCTGGGAAAGGCTTGGAAGATTATTTAGTCTAACCTATTCATTTTTCCAGTGAAGAATGAGAGAGACTCTTCACCAGAAATCATTTTTTGGTCTTTATTGTTGGGGGAGAACAGTTTCCCCCCTACACCTGGTATGTAGGAGTCTCCATAGCATAAATCTCCTGGCCTCGCTCCCCACATCTCTCCCTCATTTACTTTGCCCCAGAGAATAAAGAGTGACAACATGATGGGGACTTGGGAAAAACAGACTGAGTGAGTGCCACCTAGCCTGCCTCTCCCCTCTTTTCCTTGGGAACAAGTTGCCCACAGGAAGCGTGTTCTGCCTCCTCCAGAGAACACTCTCTCCTGCAGAGCAGGGACGAGACACTCTGCTCAGAGCCAGTGCTATTGAATATTTAAATTTGCTTAAATCGAGTATTCAGTATTAGGAAGACCACTTGCCAAAACATATAAGCCACATTCTTGAATGTCACCTTTCGTGGGAATATAGGTGAAAATTTGGCCTCCACTTGCCATAGTCTTTTGCCTTACTTACCACTTCTGAATTTCTGAATTTCAGCAAATGTATTGGCACCCCTCTCATCTCCACATCCACATCGGGCGTTCTTAAACATTCTCAGGTCACAAGCCACTTTGGGAATCTCATGAACCCCTCAGAAAAACGCATTCCCTAAAGCCCCCGTATGGATTCCAGGTAAAATACCCCTGATCTCTTTTCACGATGAATTATATAAAGTGATATATAAAGTGAGTCAAAAAGACTTAATCACATTTCTCCAGGAGTTCATAAAAACACCAGCATTTGACAAACTTCTGCCATACCAACATTCAGTTATTGTGGACTCATATGAAGTTGGATTTATTCCATTCATTAAATAAGCAATGACTGAGGAACTGCTATGTAGTTCTCAGCCAGGCACTAACGGGGGAGGAGGAATAAAGAGAGACAAGATAATATTCTTGGCCTCAAGAAACCCGAAGTCTAATGGGAAGACACAGAGGTAAGTTAAAGAATCACAATACAACGTACTTTGCAACTAGCTGTATCCATAGGATTTAGCTCTTGCCAGTGGAGTGAAATTGGAAGTGGTGTGTGCAACTTCCAGCTCATCCTTAAAGGGAAAGAAACCCTCCTTTTCCATTTTCTCCCTTCCCAACAGCTAGAATGTGTCTGCGACAGTGAAAGCTAGAGAGCCTGTCCTGGGCCCCAAGTTGGAAGCTGACGCTGAGGGCGGCAGAGCAAGGAGATACAAGAAGCCTGGGTTGCCGACACCGCTGAGCCAGCGCACCAGCCCTGGAACACTTGCCTGGATTCTTCTATGAGAGAGAAATAAACTTCTACCTTCTTCAAGCACTGCATTGTTAGGTCTCTTTGTTATAGCATCTAAAGTTTAAACTAATACAATGTGCAAAGGCACTGAGTCATGAGAGAACATAGCACATTTGATGTGAGGAGCCCGGTGGCAGCAGGTCTTTTTATTCTTGTGTTATAGACAGAGAAACCAAGGCGAATAAATTATATCTTCTACCAAGTCACAAGAACATAATCAGAGCTTGAATTTTCCTTTTTGGATTCCATGTCTAGTATTTGTTTTACTTAGCATGCCCAGTGTACAAGGAAACAAATCCTTCCAAAAAATCCCAAGCAGTTGACCAGTGGCTGCCAATCACTTTGCTGAGCACTGAGGATGAAATACCAAGCACGTGGTTGGTGATAGAGGTTACTTAATAACAAAAGTGGGCACACTATTACATCTTCACTAATCTTCTTAATGGAACAACATGGACTTAAGAGAACATATCACAAAGGATTCTGACCCAGATGGGTCCCTGGGAAGGCTTTTCTGAGGACATATGCTTGAGCTGTGCCCTAAAGGAATAAAAGGACATAACCAAGTAGAGAATGAGAAAAAACATTCTCCAGGTGGAAGCAATAGCATATGCAAAGGCCCTGTGGCAGGAAGCAGCATGGCAGGTGTGAGGAACTGGATGAGGCCTGGCTAAAGTGCAGACAAACAGGAAGAGGGTAGTGCACAATGAGTTGGAAAGGTAGATGAGGCCAAACTGCACAGGGTCTTGAGGACTGTGTTAAGGATCTTGGTCTTCAACCTCGGAATACTTCAACCCCGGGGAAGGATTTCAGCGGGGAATGGGGTGAGAGGGGAGGATGACATATTATATACACAAACTGAACATTGATTCTGTTTGTATTATGAAAAACAAATGGGTAAAACTCAAGGGAGATCAAGTAGGTTGGGGTGGGGGGAGGAGGGGATGGGTAAATTCACACCTAATGGGTACAATGCACACTAACTGGGTGAAAGGCACACTTACAACGTTGACTCAAACTGTGCAAAAAGCAAATTATGTAACTGAAATGTGTGTACTCCCATAAAACTCTGAAATAAAAAATAAGAGTTAACAAAACCAGGGGAAAAAAACAGATGGGGTGGGGGTGCACAGTGAAAGCAGGGAAATTATTGCAGCTGCCTAGGAAAGACGTAGTCATCATTCGGGCCGAGTTACGTCAGGGAATGGAGATGGTTTTTAGCTAAAGGTCAATTTACTGGCATAAAAGAGAATCACACCTGCTATGGCTTGAATAGAATATATGGGTCCCTTCAAAATTCATGTGTTGAAACCTAATTACCAAGGTGATGCTATTAGAAGGCAGGGTTTCTAGGAAGTGACTAGGTCATGAAGTCTTCACCCTTGTGAAGGGCATTAATGCCTTTATAAAAGAGGCTTCTGAGAGCTGCCTCCTTCTTCTCTCTTCTGCCGTACGAGGACACAGCAAGAAGCCACCATCTTGAAAGAAGAGAGCAAGCCCTCACCAGACACCAGATCTGCTGGCACCTTCATCGTGGACTTGCTAGCCCTCCAGAATTACAAGAAATAAATTTCTGTGGTTCATAAATTACCCAGTCTGTGGTATTTTGTGATAGTGGCAGGAACAGACTAAGACAACATCTTTTGCCAACTATACTTAGCTCTCCTAGATATCTCAAAACAAACAAAAATAAAACCATAGAATTATGTAAACTGTTGTGAATTTCAAGTGTGTCAAAGTTTCAGAACTCACTATGGCAAAGATTTGCTTTTACGAGAAGTGGCCGCCTTTGTTTTCTTATTTTTTCGTTTGTTTTACCTCTTCCTCTCCTCGGTAGTGAAAGAGCCAACAAATCTCTAATCATGTTAGTTGCATCCAGGATAACTCCCATCTGGGCCTTTCCCTAGAAACAAACACGCATCTTCTGTGTGTACATTTGCTAAGTGACTAATACAGAAATCAATGGCCATCGCATTCTCTGGGTATGCCTCCAGTGTTTTGTTTTGTTTTAGGCTTTGTTTGTTTTTAATGCTGCTTTTCTACTAAAAATTGGAAAATAATAATGTCTTTGTCTGTCTAAAAATATCTCTTTGTAAATATTCTTCAAAGGCTCCTAAGCCACTTGAGTGAAACTATTTCCCTCCCCTTTTCCACCAAAAGCACAGAGATAAATTATTTCTTGATGAAATTATCGACTATACGTCCCACATGACTTCCTTCAACAGCAAGTAAATATTCCCTCAATAACAATGGATGTGGAATGGAATGAAAATGGAGAGTACGAAAATTCTTAGAGTTTTTACAAAAGAATTCTGAGAGGGTCCAAGGAGGCCAGTTTTACACACAAGGGACTCGGTGATTCACAACAGGTGCCCCTGCCCACAACTCACGCAGAGAGAGGGGTCTGCAGCCTAGTGGGGTGTGGCCTCTACCTGAGAGTGTAACAGGTTCCATGAACCCCTATATATATTTTTTATAATCTCCTTCCTTAACTAACTACTTGAACTTTTTGAGTTGTTTCCCAGAAATGGTGGATTTTCTGTAAGACAAAGCATCTGGGCTTCCCAAGGCCACTGAGCAAGATTCCGATTCCTGATGCCAGAAATTACCAGCCCCCACGACCTGCTCCAATGCACAGGACCTGTCCCGATGCATGTTAATTACACCATGACCTGCCCCAAGGCACATGGCCCCGCACTAAGAAGCCCATGACCTCCCTCAGTCAGGGAGATGGATTTAAGGCAGCTTCTCCCGTTCTCCCAACAAGATATTTGTCGTATTTAAAACTCCTTTCTTCCTTGGCAATTCTCAGTGTCTCAATAATTGCACCTTTGTGCAATGACCAGCTGGACCTAGATCAAAACTCCCTTGCAGTTTCAACAACAAAAGTGGTGGGCCTACCCTATTCCTGCTTGGCCACAAAGTCATAGGCTTGGGGCTATGTTGAGCTCTGTCTCCTAAAGCTCACAAAAGAAAAACACCACTCTGAGAAATGAAACCTTCTAGTTGCATTTCAAAATCTTACTAATTTTTGCTAGGGGGGGATACCAATATAATTTTTAAAAATTAACTTCTGGAGAGCCTGAATTTTAGACTAATTTTCAAGAAACTTTTTTTTAGTCACTGTCAAGTATACAGAAATTCAGGTTAAGTTTGCAAAAGTGATCCTTATAAAAAGACTTTAATGAGGAGGGATAATAATATTAGCATCGACGTTGTTGTATGTGTGTAAAAATTCTAACCAGCCTGACCAATCTTTCTGGTTGCCTGGGACCAAGGGGAACTCCCAAACATGGAACTTTTTGCTTTAAAACTGAGAGAGTTCAGGGAAAACTGAGATAAGTTGATTGTCCTCCCTAATATTAATATATACAGTTCATTTAATTTTCTGAAGAAATTTAAGCATCAATCAATCAATACATATTTATTGAGTACTTATAACCACTGCTAGGCACTGTGAGAGATAAAAAGGGAATATAAGCCATGAGGTTCATTCCTTACCTGAAATTCTGGTAAGGGAGCTCCCTGATTGCTCCCTAGAAGTTTATAATCTAGTTTTTCAGAACATGCAATGGCTGCTTACCAAACATTTCTTGTGAGGCACTGTCATGGGCACTTGGGATGCAAAGATGAATGAGCAACTGAGTCTGGCCTCAAGGAACTTACTGATTTGGGGGAAGACAGACACAGATAAGATACAACACAACTTGGTAAAAGCTATGCTAGAGCTACGACAATTTTACAGAGCATACACAACATAGCAGGGCACAACTGACTGGCTGCAGATGTGTGCAGAGACAATGATGAAACCAGGCAGCACGTGATACATTTCATACGAGTGGTGGCCTAGATCCTGCATAAGAAATACTGTAGCAGTTCAGGGGACAGAAAGAGCCCCTTTAGCAGGGTCATTATCCCTGTCTATATAGGGAAAGACCTTATTGAAATGATAGGATTTAAGGTAGATGGGTAAAGTTTTAATACATATGGATAAATATAAAAGAGGCTCTTGCATGGACCAACCATACTAGTATGTTATAAACCAAATATTATGTTCTATACAGTTCTGTGCACCTGAAGTGTAAAAACCAACCAACAACAACAAAAAAAATAATTAATAGGCAGAGACAGTGAAGAGAAAATTTTAGGTAAATGTACTGACATTACCAAAGATCTAGACTAGAGGCAACAAAGATTAACACCCTTTGGCATTAGATGAATTTAACAAAAGAGGAGAGTTTTATGTAGAAGACAAGGATGATAAAAATAGGTTAAGGTCAGATTATGAAGGATCATGTATTGCTGAGAACTTTGCAATTCCTTCTGTAGACACCGAGGAGCCATTAGAGGCTTTTGAGAAGGGAGGTGCTATCTATGGTGAAAGTTGTATTTTAGGAAGTTTAATCTCAAAAGTGATAACACAGGTCTTGCATGAGTTAGAAAAGATTGAAGACAGTTCTCCTTTTCTGCGGCAGAATGCAGCTGCTGGCTGGAGGGAGGGAGAGGTTCTTGGCATCTCTCTAAGATGGTTGGGAAGCTGATGCACCTGCACAGAGAGAAGCTGGCACCTCTTCCACATAAAGAAGCATGGCAGCCATGAGCGAACCTTTCCTCCCCACCAGGAGCCATCTCATAAGTGGAGAGGGTCACCTCCAAGGAGAAGTCAAGGACACAAGATCGTCCAGCTCCAATTTCAAAATAAAAAACAACCAGGAAAATGGTAAAACGTATGTATGCCTCGACTGAATCAAAACAAACACAAGTAAAGAGAAGGTCTTCTGTATCGTTCCATACCGTAGACTTTTTCAAATTCCTTTCTTATAATCTCTTTCCATTTCTAATTCTACCTGTACAAAATATAATCATGCCTGCTTGTAATTACTTATGCATACATGAATACTAGTAAGTTAAACTTGTTCATCTATTTACAAAGACAGTGTGATACATAGTAGCTTAGGAATTGCTCCTTTTCCCTATGATTTTAAATGTGCAACGAGTTTCTTTCTAAAACACATATTTGCAGATGTCACTTTAAACACTATTTTCTGAGATTATATTTTCCATAGAAAACAGATGTCTGCAATTATCCCTTTTTTGACCTCTGAGACTTATCAAAGTCAAATAGGTAATCATCCAATCAGACGGGCTATCATTATCAGAAGAAAAGTAATTATAATCTGAATATGTTTGAACATGATTATTATAAGCTTTAAACTGTTACACTTTTGATTGGGGCAGAATTGGAAGACATTATCACTTCATAATTCAAATGATGTAACTTCACTTGTTTTTGTCATTTAGAATCTGGAGAGCTAAATTTATTTAACAATATAATTCTTTAAACATGAACAAATTATGCAATAATCTCTTTAAAACCATAAGAATGCTTCTCAAAATCTTGACAGTGAAATTAGGGGAATTTTTTTTTTTTAACCAGAGCAAATCAGAGCTCAGTGCTGAGCGCATCGGAGTGGGAAGCATTAGGCAGACATGTTCATGTGACAGACATTTTGTGATCTGCTTGGTTCTTTTAAAGAGACCAGCTGCTTTCCTGCCTACCTGTTGAGGCCCACACATTGCCAATCCAAAGCAAAGGGAGAAAACTAGGCCAAATACAGAAATGATCAGAGAGACAGGGAAAAAAAGGGAAAAAAATGTGTTAAAAAAAAATCTTTCCAAAGAAGATGGTGTAAACAGAGAAGTGAATTCGACTCAAAAACCAGAACTAATAATTTAAATTTAGGGGAAAAAAGTGTTGAAAACCTAACGTCTGGTAGATAATGAGTAAAATAGCATTTCCCATTGACAATAATGTTACAAAAACCTGATTACACGGCCCTCGGTCCAGATGTTGGTCAGGTGTTTGTTTAACTTGGCCAGGTGTCACGATTTTTCTCCTTCGCCTTTACCAAGATCTGCTCCCTTTATCCTGTGCTTTCAAGCTGGCCTGCTCATCTCCTTGGGTAGGAGGTCTGGAGAACGCAGGGCATCCCGAGGCTGCTGCTGGGCCGGAGTCAACATCGAACTTGGGAACACGTATAGAAAAATGAGCACACAGGGCCCTGTCGGAGAATTCTTATAGCTTGGAAGTTGCTCTGTGAACATGGCTGAAGGTTAGAAAGAGTAAGAGAGGAGCCTTCCAAGGATTTGAAAGGTACTGAATGGTTATTTTTTCATATCAGAGCATTTCTTAGAACAGTGATTTCAGAAGTGCCATTCAACTTATAATTCTAGTTTAGCAGACTGAAGAAGACCCAAGGCTTCCCCTCCTTCCCCTATCTCAAATATAGCAGACCTTTGGTAAAAGCCAAGTTTGCACTTAATACCCTTTCCTATTAAAAGTGCCCCTTTCTTCTTGTTGACACTTCTTGACTTGACTCCTTTCCTTCTTCCACCTTCTCCATGCTTATGTTCCAATTTCTTCATTGAACGAAGAGCTATTAAGTGCCTAATATGGGCAGACACTGTGGCTATAGCAGTGAACCAAATGGACAAATACCTCTGCCCTTCTAGAGCTTACACTCTAGAGTTACATTCTTGCCAACCCTGGCTGCTTAAACTGATAACAAAGGTATTAAAGGAGTTATCAAGGATTTAAGGTGGGGATTTATCACCCAGGGAATCAGCATCTTTGTGGGGGTAGGGACCTGCGATGTGCATTATTAAACTCTGATGGTGATCTGGAGCCTTCGAAAGTGCAAGAGTGATCACGCGGGTATGACTCCCCCAGAGAAGTGGGAGACTTGCACGCTCAGCCATGGGAGGGTTGACCTTGTGCTGCCAGGATCTTTGCAGGTCCCTCCTGGAATTTTGTCCCAGGGACAGGTGCCCATTCTTTATGCCTTTCCAAGGCTGGGCTGCACAGAAACTTCCACTGCTCTGGCTAATGCTGCAGAGGCTGTGCTCACTACTTTGCTAGTCCCTCAATGGCAGAGGGCCTGTTTCATTAGCACAACTAATGATTTATGACTCCCCATCACCTAGCACAGTGCCTGGCACAACGTGAGCACTCAGAAACATCTAAACAAAAGAATGACTGTCACATCACTTGCCAAAAGCTTTGACGCTGTGTTCAGTTCCACATGGAAAGATCTTTCTTTCTTTGTATTGGTCACGGATTCCCAGCCTACCTTATGATCTTGTAAGATGTCAAATTGGAAATTTCCAGCCTGATTCTTACTGTAAATTTCATCCAGCCCAGGCATTTAGATTATACTACTACTTTTAGATGGAAATATTTTTTGATATTTAGTCCATCATGCCAAACGTTGTGTACATCCGTGCACTGCTTCTGATGGATTTAGCTTATTAAAGTGGGTGGCATCCAGCTGCATCCTCCTCTCTCCTTCTCATCTACTTTCAAGTAACCAAGGCAGCCTATTAACACGGCGTTATATCAGACCTTGCACATTACTGCTTTGGAACCCTGTGATCACATAATTTCCCATCTTTTCAGAATGCCCTTTCTCCTCTATTCTACCCTGCTTTCAAGCAAACATGACGCCCCTGTCATCTCCAAGTGGAGGCACCAACAGTCTGAATGATGCCTTTTCCACTAAGCCTTCTTTGACCACTATAAGCAATCTCTTCTCCCTCTCATTGCTTAGTGTAATTATTTTATGTAGAAATTACTCACCATCCTCCTTTGCTCTGCAAATTATCTTTTTATATAGTTATGGGTGCCCACATATATGCTTAATTAGCTAGATGAAGAGCAGAATAGCACATTGGTAAGAGCACGGTTTGAGCAGTCTGGCAGCTCAGGTTTAAATCTGGGTCCTCCCCTGGGTGGAGATACGACTTATGGGAGGTTACCTCTCTGGATTTCAGCTCTGCCACCTGAAATACAGGGTAATTGTTTCTACCTGTGTTAAGCATGTCTTTTTATTCTAATGCTTTGACATCTGGGGCCGTGCTGACCCTGGAGAGGCTGCCCCTCCCAAAGCTAGCCAATTCCTATTGATAACAAACACCTGACCTGGTCTGAGGGTGTACCTGTCTATGCAAATCAACCAGTCTAAAGCCCATACCCCCATTACCTCCTTTATCTGGGCTCTCACAGGGCTCTCACACTTGGATCACTATTCATCTGCCCTAGTCACCCCCAGGGCCAGGTAGCTGGCAACTAAGGGCAGACCATATGCCTCAGAGCCCACTAAAATGATTCACACTCCAGTCCCAAGCCTGCTGACCCCGCCCCCACCAGTTCCTTCCCACAGAAACCACAGTAAGGCTCTTGCCCTCCACCCCCCTCACTCACTCTGCCTCCTGACCCGCCTCAGGTGCCCACCCCCCACCATGGTGTGCCATGTCCCCCGCCATGGTGTGCCATGTCCCCGCCATGGTATGCCATGTCCCCCGCCATGGTGTGCCATGCCTCCTATTTCTGGGGAGCTGCGAGTAAAAACTTCTTCCTTTGTGACAGTCATTTCCATCAAACCTGCTTATCAAACCTGATTACAGCAACTCCTGTTTACATTTTAAAACATTATCTCATAGGGTTATGGTAGTGGTTTTCAACTGGGGGTGATTTTACACCCTCAGAGGACATTTGACACTGTCTGGTAACATTTTTGGTTGTCAAACCTGGGGAAGAGGGTGCCACTGGCATCTAGTGGGTAGATGCTAAACACCCTACCATGCACAGGGCAGCCCCCCACAACAAAGAATTACCTCACCCACAATGTCAAGACTGAGAAACCCAAGTTACAGAGGATTCGATAAGGTGCCGTAAGTAAAGTGCTTGCTACAGTTATTTTCAGACTATATCATGCATCAGAATCACCTGGAGGGCTATTAAAATATATATTGCTGGGCCCACTTCCAGAGTGTCTAATTCAGTAAGTCTGGAATAGGGTCTGAGGATGTGTGTCTCCAACAAATTCCAAGGTAATGTTGATGCTATTATTTCAGCACCATACTTTGAGAATCAGTAGCCCAATGATTCAATAAATGGCATCCCATAATTATTTTATCAGATCCTTTAGGTCAGAGACTGACCCTTATACCATGTAGCCCCCACATCAGTGGGGTTTGCAGCAGGCACTTGATAAACGATGCTGATGGCCATTTGGCACTGAGGCTTACTAAGTGGCGGACTCTACTCGTTAAGATATATTTGCGAATGAACTAGGAACTTGTCTACTCAGGAATATATTACAGTTAGCCATTGCTGCATAATCATAACAAATCACCCCAAAATTTAGTGGCTTAAAATGATAATCATTTTATTATATTATATTCATGATTTTGTGGGGCAGGAATTCAGGCAAGGCTTGGCTGGCTGATGTCCTCTTTCATGAGGCAAAGATGTTCAGCTGGCAGATGGGCTGATGCATTTCTATGACTGACACCTTGCAGGGATGGCTGGAAGGCTGGGTCCACTGGGACTGTCAGTGGGAGCACCTCCATGTGGCCTTTCCTATGTGGTGGCCTCGGGGTAGTCAGACTCCTTCCATGGCAGCTTAGGGCCCCATGAAAGACTGTTCCAGCCAGCAAGGCGAAAGCTACACGGCCTTTCATGATCCAGCCCCTAAAGTGCACTTTGTCACTTCACTGTACTCTATTGGCTGAAATGCTCACAAGCTTCCCCCACCCTCCTCCCCAGACTCAAGGGTAGAAGACATGGATCTCTCATTTTAATGGGAAGATTGTCAAAGAATGTGTGGGCCACATTTCTAAACTACCCCGTAATGTTTGGTTGCAGCCCTGTTTCTAGTGAAGGGAAGAGAACAAAGGAGCAAATGACCCTGGGACTTTATAATGTTACTCTGTTAGTCTCTGTTCTGAACTTTCGATGTTGCGTCCTCTTCCCCGATATATCACTGCAAGCCAGGCAGCTTCCCCGCTGCTGTCTTCATCTTATGACTGCGAGTTGGAATAAGTATCCATATACCTGTCAGAATTGCCTAGTGCAGTAAAACCCACACTGAAATGCCCTTCCCTATTGCAAGTTCATTACACAGAGTGAAAAATCACATCCCCCAAGGACACAATCCCAGGTGGCATTTCACTCTCCCACTGGAATCGACAATGCCTGGTATACAGGTGTATGCCTTGTCCCTGTCCCCAGGGTGGGGATGGGCCCCTGCACAGCCAGCTTCAAACACGACGCCCCTGTTGTCTCTGAGCTCAGCCTCCTCTCGTGACTCCAGAGCGGGTCTCCCTTGGAGACCCTGCGCTCGCTGACCAGCTCAATGTGCCAGCAGGAGCTAAATGATGACCTCGGCAGCAGCTGAGGATTATTTTGGTTACATGACTCTCTGTGATTATCCAAAAGGGAAAACAAAAAGTCATTTAAACATGCAGCTTGTGCTGAAATCTTTTATTTTTTTTTAAATGACATGATAATGTTATGCTTTGTTTTCATCACTTTTATCATCATTTCTTAGCAGAGGCCCAAGTGGCTTGGCTAGGGTAAAAGGGAAAAAATTATAATGATTCATTTGTATACATTTGTCCTAGTGGGAATTTGATGTGGAAATATAAGAATATTAAATTAGAGGCACTCACTACATTACTCTCTGTTCTATTTGAAGCCAGAAACAAGGTACAAACATGATATGGGGCCCAAGAATGCCACAGTACTTCAGTGGTTCATGAGCCTGAGCCAGAGCACCTTGGTTAGTTCTAAACTGAGTTGACATGAGTTTTCTCCTGTCTCCAGTGTCACTGGAGCCTCTGTTTTAGTGAATTCTCTTTTTTTTTTTTTTTAAGACAGGGTCCCATTCTGTCGCCCAGGCTGGAGTGCAGTGGCACAATGATAGCTCGCTGCAGCCTCGAACCCCTGGGCTCAAGTGATCCTCCTTCCTCAGCCTCCCAAGTAGCTGGGACTCAATTTAGTGAATTCTTTGCCTGGACCTATCACCAATCAATTCCTCCAAAAAGTCCCTCCCTTAAGGCAACACTCCCGCAGTTCTGGAGAGGATGGGACCCAGCACGCCACACGCTCAGCTGTCCTGTGTCTGCTGCTTCCCAACAAACCTTTCCCAGCAAAGTGTCCCCCATGCCTGTCCTTAGCGGCTCACCCCCGGAATCAGCGCTGGCCAGCTCCTGAGGCCAGTGTATCAGTGAGGATCTAACCAGGAAAGAGAAACCACCAGAGAATTCGAAACAGAAGGGCTTTGATGCAGGGATTGCTTACACAGGGGCTGGAGGAGCTGAGAGGCCAGCCAGGGGGCGGGCAAAGGCCGGAAGCTGACTCCGCCGCGGGGCGGAGGGGAGGGCGGGGCGCGGTTCCCGGAGCTCGGGGACGTGTCCAGTCTCACGGGTCATCGGGTGGAGGCTGGAACCACAGCGGACCTGCCTGGCAGCAAATGGAGCCAGAGAGGTTGTGCAGCCGGGGAGGGAGGGGTACAGGCACCTATTTCTCCCTCCCTCCCCCGCATCCGTCCTCTCCTTAGTGCCTCCCACCATCCTCCAACTTCAGAAAAGCGACCTCCAGGGGTCAGACCCCTTTGATTCACAACAGGGTAGAAAAACCGGCAAGAAACAGATTCGAGGAAAACAGCCAGGACGTGCACTGCCAGCAACCCCGCAAAGCTGTCCTGGCCCCGACCTCTGTGGTCTCTCCAGGACCCTGCCCACACACATCCTCCAGCCCGAGGTCAAAGGGCTCAGTCACTGAGGAACATTCTGACAACACCGACCAAAACTTGTCCCATACCAGCCTTTCTCATTAGGGGCCCACGCCGGTCAGATGGCCAGGCTCCGCCCACCTGCTCCTCCAGCCGCCCACCCAGGGCTTTTCTCCCCGCTCGCCTACATCTCTGCCACCTCTGTTGTTCCCGTGGACTCTCCAGTGTCTTAGCAATTTGACGCCATCATAGACCCATATTTGTAAACCGACCCCCAGTTCGAGTGGGTGTGGTCTGCGTTTGGTATCAAATAACCCTCTTTCTCACCATGGAAATACTCTAGCCTTTTCTCTTTTCCAGCAGAAGGTGGTGTTGCTCTCTTAAGGGGCCCAATTCAAGAGGGAAGGGAGTCAGACTCCACCTCTTTGTGGAGGAGCCTGTAGGATGACAGCTATCACTGTGGCCAACTTTGGGAATAACAGCCAGCCCCAGGCAGCGACTTTACAGATCCCCTCCAGCCCAATGACAGTTTTTCTCAAAGATTTCCTCACTCTCTCCCTTTTTATTTCTTATAGTACCTAGACACAGGAAACTTAATCTTTGAGAAACTACACATCTGCATACAGCTTAATTAGAGGTTAAATCTTGAAAGATTTAATGGGTCTTGATTTTGTCAGACTAGACTCTAACACACCTTCGCCACTAATGTATTCTAATACATTAATGGAAAGAAATTGAACTCAGGACCTACCCCCATGTTATGGACTGAATGTTTGGGTCTCCTTGAATTTGTCTGTTGAGGCCCTGACCCTCAATGTGATGCTATTAGGACGTGGAGCCTTTGGGAGATAATTAGGTCATAAGGGTGGGGCCCTCATAAGTGGGATTAGTGCCCTTATAAAAGGGACCCCAGAGTGCTTCTAGCCCTCTTTTCAGCTGCTGCCCCAGAAGGGGCCCTCACCCGAACCTAACCATGCTGGCACCTGGATCTTGGTCTTCCAGTTCCAGAACTGTGAGAAATAAATTTCTGTTGGTTATAAGCCACCCGGTCTATGCTATTTTTGTTATAGCAGCCCAAGCTGACTAAGACTCCACAGAAATCTGACTCCACTTGCCACCTTCCCCACGACTGTCAGGCAACACAACCATCTTCTAGGTATAACATTCTTAACCATAGAGTTTTTCTGCAACTGCTCCTTTTTTCTCTTTGCCCACGTCAGGGAGTAAACAGATGCTCTCCCTTACCTAAGACAGGACCTACGGTGATCAAATCAGAGAGAGGGCCTCAGAATTAATTGGACAAGGCCTATCCAGCAAGGAGTGGGAGCCCCTAAAGCTGTGGTTCTGCTGGGGAGACAGCCCTTGACAAAGCAGGAGGTGCCACAGCCAACGGGGTCCACCAGTCCTTCCTGCCCGGCTGCCTTGGTCCTTCCATAAAGAAGGAGAACAGAAAGCCAAGGAAAAGAGGCTTTTCTGATATGATCCAGTTCCTACAGAGAGAAAGAAGAGTTCACACGCAGAAAAGGAAGATGGGGTTTCCTCTTGAAGTTAAGTATTCTACAGAGACTTGAAGGATGGCCACATCTTAATCATAAACTAGACTTCGATATCCTTGAGAGTAGGTCCAGACAATATACCAAAATGCTCTGACCACCAAGTAAGTGTTTAAATACCTGAATATAAGACAACAGAGTCAAATTTAGACAGGTGGACGTTTTTGTCATTGGGGAGGTGATTTTCTGATTTTCTGAAATGGTGAACAACTCCTAACAACTCTTTGAACAAAGCAGGGTATAATCTTCTTCTTGATTGATGTGATCATGCAAAATTCAGTGTATATTAAAGCAATGCACAAAGACTTCATGTAAATTTCAAAAACTGAATTGGACTCTAAGTTTTGATAATATTAGGTTTTGCACCTACAGAAATGTCCAGTAGAACACTCAAAAGTCATGAGGCATACAGGATAAATTTTTTTGTTGGCTTCTACCCACTAAATGGCAGTGGCACCCTCTATCCTTGTAACAACCAAAAAAAGCCCCCCCAAATTTCCAAAATGCCCTCCAGGGCATTGAAACCCATGCTCTAGAATGTTTATCAGCTAGCCTTTCGGAATGCTTTCTAAGGAATGGTTCTAAGAGCTTTACGTGTATGAAGTTCCAGGTACAATTATTATTTCCTTATCACATATGAGGAAACTGCAGCGCAATGAGGCCACATCACTTTCCAAGGTCACAGACAAGGTTGCAGGTCAGGGTCAGAGGCAAGAGTCAGCAGCCAGACCCCACATTAAGGACTACCACTCCCTAGCTTTGTTTACCTCGTCATTTGGGAGACTTTCCTTTTCAGCCTGTTTCCTATTGACTGGTCTAGGCTCTGACAACATGGAAGACACCTCCAGATAATCAGGGGAAACTCTGTTGACTTATTCCGTCCTGTTTCTCTTTCTAAGTATGAAAATCGAGCAGGACCGTCTCAGCACCCCCAAAAGTGCCTCAGAGCTCAGCTCTTAGCTCACCCCCTCAGCTTTTTCTGAGCTTGCTTTTCTTCCACAGGTTGCTGACCTATTGCATCCATTCTGGTGATATGATAACTAAGCCAAATCAAAGAAACATAATTTACTGCCTTCCCCTGCTTTTCCAATTATCCCATTTGAGCCTCACTAATCTTCTTCTCACCTCTCCTCACCTCACAGAGCTGTTCCCTTTGTTCTCTCAGACCACTGGGTATGGAGATGATAACCTGCCTTCACTCCTGGTATCATCTCAAACAAAAGCCTGCTTCACCAAGTGGGGTGTTCCAGAAGTGATTAGCTCACCTCTCACCCACAGCCGCTCAGTGAGGGTTTCTGAGCACAGATCCGGAATGCAGAGCCCCCTTGCTCACTGCTAACCCTTTTTCAACTCTGCGTTAGCAAATTCTAGTTGGCTTCCTGTGCAAGCTGGTCGTAAGCTCTGTTACACTGACGCTCCTAAATTAAGCTATGGAAGACAAGGTCTCATTTTCCTGGGAGAATATCATTGTCAAGTCCAAGTAAACATAAGTCACAAGGGCCTTGAAAGTCTACTAGTTACCTTGGAAATGAGCTCCACTAGGCCCTACTACTCCAAGGACGACATGCAGCTGTATGAGATATTTTAAAGAGATGTAAATGCATCTGAACAGGATTATGCACATGATTTTAATTTTCATGTGCCTAAACAGTTAGTCTATGGGAATTTTCACATCAACACTTTGGTGTTATTCTCTTATGGCTTTTCTCTGCTCCTACTCGAGTAGCCACTATCATTGAGTTCGACACTCTATGTCAGAAACAAGAAGAGAAAAAGAAATAAAAAAAAAAAAAAAGAGGGAATGCACAACACATCAGGACTGTGGGGCAGTGTTTTTGGAGATTATAGTTTTAATCCAACAGGCCAAAGATAGGAGGTCTTCAACATGGGGTCATGTGAAGCCCGAAGAGTAGACCCAGCCTTCTAAAGAGTACATTTAATCTCAATCAAGTCACAATCAGAATCCATGATGTTTTCCTCAGTCATCGACAAATATAGGTGCCCATAAAAAGAGACCCTATTCTGTTTCTCTTCTTCCCTTTCTTCTACCTATAGTTCCTTCCATTCATCTCCTGAATAAAACAAACACAAAGGCATTAGTCTGATAAAAAAAAGCCTTTCTCTCACAGGTCTAGTAGAGACATTGGTCAAGCTACAGGGAGATATTCTAAGCTCATCCCACAGGAAAAGCAAGGGAAAAAAGTTAAACCTATGTTATATCAGGAAATAAAGTATTTTAATTCATCTTCCAAATGTTATAAGTTCAACCTCTTTGTGATTAAATTGAGGTTGAATAAGAAAATGTGGTATTTTTTAGTTACTTCTCTTGTATTTTAATTCCCCTTCTCCTGCCTGCTGCACTCTTTTGATAATATGAGAGGACTTCAAAAAGTTTGTGGGAAAATGAAATTAAAAGATAAAAATAAATATTTCTCAACATAAGCTCCATCAAGTTTAAGACATTTTTGTAAGTGATAATACCAGCCATTTAGTCCATTCTTAAAGAACTGAAGGTCCTGGGAATTTAACCATGTCAATACAGTCTTTTTTACATTATTAACTGAAAAAAAATGGGTGTCTTTTAAAGACTTTTTAAGATTAGGAATCAAAAAGAAGTCAGAAAAAGTCAATCACGATTGTAAGGTGGATGCCTAATGATTTCCCACCAAAACTCTTTTAAAATTGCCCTTGTTTGATAAGAAGAATGAGCATTGTTATGGTGGAGAAGGACTCTCTAGTAAAGATTTCCTGGGTGTCTTTCTGCTGAAGCATTGGCTGAATTGCTCAAAACACTCTCATCATAAGCAAATGTTGTTCTTTGGCCCTCCAGAAAGTCAACAAGTAAAATGCCTCAAGCATCCCCAAAAAACTGTTGCCATGACCCTTGCTCTTGACTGGTCAACTTTTGTTCTGACTGGACCACTTCCATCCCTTGGTAGCCATTGCTTGGATTGTGCTTTGTCTTCAGGATCATACTGGTAGAGCCATGTTTCATCTCCTGCTACAACTCTTCAAAGAAATGATTCATGATCTTGACCTCACTTGTTTAAAATTTCCATTGAAAGCTCTCCTCTTATCTGTAAGTGATCTGGGCACAATGGTTTTGACACCCATACAGTGACAAGTTTGCTCAACTTTAATTTTTCAGTCAAAATTGTGTAAGCTGAACCAATTCAGATTGTCTATGGTGTTGGCTATTGTTTCTGCTATTAATTGTCAGTCCTCTTCCATTAGGGCATGAACAAGATTAATTTTTTCCCCACAAATCAGCGTGGATGGTCTGCCACTGTGGGCTTCATCTTCAACATTGTCTTATTCCTTCTTAAAAAAAGTTATCCATTTGTAAACTATTGATTTCTTTAGGGGTATGTCCCCTTAAACTTTTCATAAAGCATCAATGATTTCACCATTCTTCCACCCAAATTTCTGCATAAATTTTGTTGGTTCTTGCTTCAATTTTGGCAGAATTCATGTTGTTCTGATAGGGGTTCTTTTCAAATTGATGTCTTATCCTTCTTAGTGCCTCAAACTAGATCTTGTTCAGACATGTTATAACAAGTTAATACAGGTTTATTTTGGTACAAAACAATTTTGAAGTCCATGCATAATTTTCTCATAATATGCATTTTCCCTGAACTTTTTGAAGACCCCTCATAGAACTTAGTCTGGTAGCTTCATATGTCACCAGTGTCTCTTGCCTTTACCTCTTTCCAAGCTCTGGTCACACATTTTCTAACTACTTGCTGGCCATCTTCAGGATGTCCCTCAATACCTCCAAAGTGACAAGTCCAAACCTGAACTCACCTCCTCACTCCGCATACCTTCCCATACCTTCAGCCTCCTTGATTCCATTCCTAACTGGAAATAATCCCATAGTATATTTGCTTATATTCTACTTTGTGACAAGTACATCATGCATCACAACACTAGACTGTAGATAATTTCCTTAAGAAAAGAACCTGTGCTTGATTCATTTTTATATTCATCACATCATTTAGCAAGTGCTTTGCACATTGGAGTACTCACAAAATATTTATTTCATGAATGGAGAGGGCACTCAGGCTTTAGTGTTGGTGGCAGTGAAATCAAATGGACCCAAATGACTGAGGAAAGGTTGTAGCATTATTATGGCAAAGTCTAGGGCATGGGAAGGAAGAGCAATGTGCTCTCCAAATGCCTTACAGAGTGTTAGTCATCCCAAATGTTCAATAAGGCATAGTTGATTGATTGACTAATGCTCACTGTTTTTGGAAAGCTGTTAAAGTGGTAGGGCAATGGCATTTTCTTTACATTAGTCCTAGAGGCTCAAAGTCAAGAGCCAGAACAAGAGGACATGTTATATATACTTTTTCCTAGTGCCATGGACAACAGACTCCAAGTCCCTGCCTCTACTGGACTGCCACAAACATACATAATGTCTACAGATTTTGGATTGTCATCACCAATGTTATCATAATTATTCCTTTCACCACTATACTATGAGCTTCCTGAGAATGTGGATCTATCTACTTTATTTATTAACTGATTCATCTTTATAACTATGATGTCTGGCAGACTTGTGCTCAATAAATATGTATTGAACATCAAGTTCAACTTAATATAGAGCTTAATATAGATGAGGCTAAAAACACTTATGTAAGGACACACAATTTTAAGAAAAACTATTAATCAGCTGTTTTTTAGTGTTCACAGAAAATGGTCCTAGAATGAACATGCTTAACTGAAATTTAAAAATAATTAAATCAAAGCAGGTTTTTTCTCTTAAAGAATGTTCTACAGACCACCTGTATCATAATTACACACACACACACACATATATTTTTTATACATATATTTCAGATTCATGTCTCCCCACCCCAGAATGATTGAATATTATTCTTTGGGGTGGGCCTGAGGATCTATATTTTAACTATGCACTGGAGGAGTTTAGTAAATTTTAGTACACTAAAATTTCAAGACATTGCCCTAAAGTGACAAGTGAGAGAACCATCATGGGGAGAGTTGATACAACCCTGAGATTTAATTATCCAAAAGACCCAAGGAATTTTATCTTGGATTATTTAAGCATATGATAGATCTCTTTTTGTCTCAGATGACTTAGAGCCAGGAAACTGGATGAGATTAGGTCTTGCTCTGTCTAGAGTGCAGTGGCATCATCACAGCTCACCGTAGCCTCAACCTCCTGGGCTCAAGGGATGAAAAAAAAATCCTCACAATGAACTTATGAGGTTCTATTATTATCCCCAAAGGAGAAGACTGAGGCACAGAGAGGTTAAATAAACCCACAAAGCGTGGGTTCCTCACTCCTGGGCGGTATCTCAGATGACTCTCCCCTGGTTTGGAGTCTGCAGAGGAAGAGCAGAGGCACAGATTAGCCAACTCCCCCTAGGGCAAAGGCCTCTCCCTTAAACCTTTACACTCACAAACAGATGTCTTGAACAAAGCCTATGCACAGCGAAGTGAAAATCTTTTGCTCACCTTCCAGAGGTCACCCTGATGCAGGCAAAAGGAAAAAATAAATTTGCTAAGTTTCAGATGTGGCCATCATCCCCATCGTAGGCAAGAGCATCTCTGTAATGATGAAAAGCACCATAATTTTAACCTTGTTATTGGACTAAGCACAATTTACACTAGTGATAAAAAAAAGGAAGAGATTTATGAGAAGTAAGATAGAAAGATAAACTCTTGTCCCTTAGTGCCTATTAGAAACACTGCCAACATACCATAAATGTGTGAAAGATGACATGATTATTTTGCATTTCCACTGGGCATTTCCTACATTGCAAGAATTTACAGGAGTGGAAGTCCTCAGTAAAGATGGTAGAGTTTGAGGAGGATGGAGGAAGAGTGCGCAGCAACGTCCCCCAGACCTCAAAAAAGGAGGCGCCACTGACCAAGCCCCAGTCTGGAATGCATACAGGACAGGTAGCTTTAGGCAGAGCGAGCATGTCCAGTTGCTTAAGGTGCAACACTTGCCAGCATCCTCTTTATTTCCAGCCTCCAGCCACCTGCTCTGTGGGCAGGTTCGGAGGCAACGTGCTATGCCATGTTTCATCAGGATTTGGTGTCAGATTTGGTGTCTGAGTCTTCCAGTCCACCACAAAATCTGGAACATGAGAGGGCAGCCAGGGCAGTCAAGGACGTCCAAGGAGAACCAGCAAGGTTCATCTACTTACCCCACAGAGCCCCATAAGCATAAGCTTACAATGAGTTAGTGCCATCAACCTGGCCCCAAGGAGCCATAGAGGGTTCTAGCAAAGAGAAAAGAAATAGAGATCAGAATGGGATTTAACTGAAACCCACTTGAAATCATTCTTGCAGCTGGCCAGTCTGGACTGGTTATCCTGGAAGGACATCATTGACATCAACACTTGGAAGCCCAGTCATAGGAAGATAGTCACTTCACAGATCTGGGATGCAGGTCATGTGAAGACCTGGGGTTAAGTCAGGTGATGTGTCCAAAGTTTCCCTGACCCAGCGGCCAGTGTCCTGAGCGGGATGTAAACTCCAGCTCTGAACCCTGGAGAAACTTGACAGTAGGCTTGGTTTTAGTAGGCTAGGACAACAACTATTGGGGAAATTGGGGAGGGGTCTCAAATTTGCTCATCCTGTGGTAACATCGGTCATTTCTTTAGAACCAAACACAGGGTATGCAACCCCATGGCTTGTAATATAGAAACCAGCTGACCAGGTTACATTTCAATTTCTGCGAGTATCATTTCAATGGACCCATCAATCTCTAATACAAATATTAATAGCATTACTTATAGAACACCTGCAAATCACTTGAGGTGTCCTAAAGGGAAGCGCTATGGAAATAGTCCTGTGAAGTATTTGTGAAGCCTTAAGTGTATGGAAACCAGGGCCCTATGTCAGAAGGACTGGATTTAACTATCGTGACTCCTGTATCTGACCAAGAGAGTACTTTCGTTGCTGTATTCCATATTTAAATGTAGGCTGCAAATGGAAAAACAGTTTTTACAACTCTAAATACACTTTCTACTACAGAGAATGGTGACTGAAGCAAAAGTAAAAATAGCTGCTCGCACCACGGTTTGAGAAAATCTAAATCTGAAAATGATCATTTTTATTTGCATGCTACCAAATAAGGACATTGGGGAAGCAATGAGTCACCAGTATTCCAGCATTTACCAGATACCAACAAAATGTGAGGATATTCTTTCAGATGAGATTTGAATATTCTAAAATTTACATTAAGCTTTACCCCGGTGTGTAATCTTAAGTTCCTATCTGAAAAATGGCCCAAATCACCAACACCACAGAACAGTTGTGGCAGTGTTCCAATTAATGATTTCAATGCTTTCTAACCCTCAAATATATAAGAATAATACCTCACATCTGAAGAGTAACTTAGGCTTTTAAAACTACTTTCACCTGCATTATCTCATTGGGTCACATTTGAGTCTCACAAAATCCTTGAGGCAAGGTGTTTCTAAGTGTGTAGTTGTCATATTAGAATATCATTGAACTACGGATCTTTTTGTAGAGACAGGATGAATCACTATCCTGTAGGAAAAGAAAAGGAACAAACAAAGGAAAACTAGGAGGTTTAGAGATCTAAGCTCCCTGTTAACATATCACATGGCCCCTGTATAAACCAATGCTCTTAAAGTGCCAAAACCCAGCAGAGAGGTTTAGAAATTGTTTACAATCCAAGTGTGTTTTCTTCTTCTCTACGCTTTTAGAAGACAGTTTAAAGAGAGTTAGGGAATGTACTGGCCTTTGTTTTGATATTTTCTCTGCTTGTTGTCTACTTGTCTGCAGACTGTGAGATTGATCTATTTGCTTTAAACAGATTGAACAACTTTTAAAACAAGCAGGCTTCTATGATGGGTTGACTTATTTTGGATGTGCAAAGATGTTTACTGAGCTTCTCCTCTAAGACTTGAAAATTCTCCTGTCTCAGTGTGACACAGCAATAGTTTAAAGGGGAGTGCCGTCTGTTGTAGTATGTTTTGGAAGGTGGCATAAGAAAAATGTCTCTGTTCTACAGCACGATCAGCTATCTGCATCTCCCTAAGGATTTTTCATAAGCCTTAGAAGGAAATCTGTATTATTCAAGTTCCCAAGGAAGAGACCACTGAACACAATTTCCAAAGATGGAAGACATTTCTTCTTATGCCCTGGATCAAAGCGGGAGCTCAAGTCCTGCCTCCTGGGAAAAATGTTTTCTGGAGTGCTGTGATAATTACACTAGTAGGTCTCACATATTAACTTATCTTAGCAAAATAATGAAATAAGTAAATGAAGACAACATCCATCCTGCCCCCTTGTTTGTTGTACAGAGAGGATGGGGTGAAATGAGGAGGGAAAGAGATTATCACCAAGCCAGGAAGCTTGCACTTCTGGACCCCACCCTGAGGATTCACTCATCTTCCTGCAACACAATTCACCGTGTCTGGGGGTTCTCCTGCCAAAAGGAGTGAGCAAGTCAGGGAGTGTGGGCATCAGGGCACCACACAGCAGGTCCAGGGACCAAGGATTAGGAAACAAGAGTTTTGGTGCTGCCTCTGCCTCTAATTATTTGTGTAACTTTAGACAAGGCATTCTACCTCTTTCATCTGTAAAATGAGAGGGTTGGACTAAGTGTTCTGCAAGGAAGCTTCTAAAAACTAGGATCCTTTCAGTAAGAAACATGTAGAGAGGTTGTGAAGCAAAACATGATTATCCCTGTTAGCTGTAAAAGAATAGACCTTGGAGGAGGTGGGAAAATAATCCGCAAGGAATCCTTGCGATGGTTGGAAAACCATACAGAATGGTAGAATTGTGTGGGGGATATAACATGAGCGGAGATATACGAGACAATATAAAATGGGGCACATGTAAGAAAGCTCGTATCTTAAAGCAGAGAAGTCAGGCTTTTGAACCGAAGCTGTGCCCTATTCCATTCTGCAATCTCTCCCCGTGATAATGTAGCACCTTGTGCACACAATTAAATGTCAGCCACAGAAAACATTTCCCTTGGCTTTGTTGTTCCAGAACGGGATTCTTTTGTCCTCAATATAATGGATATGCAGAAACAATGATAGAACAGAGATTTTTTCTAAAGCGATGACAAACACACTGCTGCTTCCTCCCTCCCTCCCTCCTTCCTCCTTATCCCCACCCCCCAAAATAAATCATTGTTCCAAAAAAAAAAAAAATCCCATTGTCTATTGTCCGCGGAGATCAAGATCTGCCTAGGAACAGCAGCTCCGGCGGGCGCCGCCGCGGCCCCGAGCAGCCGGTAGGTGGCGCACGAAGGCAGCGCAGGCGGGAGCGCGGCCGCTCCAGGAGGGGGTCTCGCCGCCCCCACCCCGCCGCCCCCGCCTTCCACCCCCTCCTCGCGTGCTAATTGCTGGATACTCTACTGGGACTTCGGTCAGGGGGAAAGAAAGCGGGAATGGGAGGCAGGGGAGGGAGGTGGGGGAAGCCGGTTCCGAATACACAAAGCCTCCAGGGCCCCGGCGGCCCAGAAGCAGGGGGCTCTCTGCATCCTCCCTCCCCTCCTCGGTCCCTGCGCGCTGGCCCGCCCCGGCTCCCGCCAGAGGAGCAGTCAGATAGTGGCAGGAAAATGGGGGCCCGGTACGGAGGCCCGCGCGGCGCGGTGCCGGACGCCCACCCAAGCCCGGACGCCTCCCTCCCCAGCTCGGCCCTCCCGGGCATCGGAGCCCAAGCCCACCCTAAGCGCTGCCCGGCCGGGCGTGGGTGACCCCGCGACTCGGAATGCCCAGGCCAGAGGGGGGGGATTCCCGACCTGCCGGCGGGCAGAAAGGTCCGGCTGAGCCCGAGAGCAGAGGGTCCCCAGGCGGGCGCCTTCAGCGAGCCCCCTTCCCAGAGGGGCCACGGGGACCCTGCGCTGGCTGTGTAGGGGGCTAGGGCTGTCATACGACCTCCACAACCTCCACCTGGTGGAACACGATGTTAAGAGCCCTGATGGCGCTAAAGTCAGAGGCCTGGGTTGAAACGTAAGCCTTGACACCTGGGGCTCTGTGACCTTGAGGGTGTTCCTAAACTCAACTCTCCACCAACCCTCCACCACACAGCTATCAAGTGCAGGCGGTAATACTTACCTCACAGGAATGTTGTGAGGATGTTTAAAAAGTGGTTCCTAACTTAGCAGTAGGCCTGGCATAGAGTAACCATGATCATTAACCACCAGACTCTCCTTGGAGGAGGGAGATGCAGGGTTTGCAGCCTTTGAGATAGACCTGGCATCACTGTTGCCTGGGCTCAGGAGCAAGCATTCCAGTTGGAGAGCCAAGGAAGGGTCATGAGAATGGTGGCTCCCAACAGGGGATGCCAGCTGTCCCTCTGCTGCCCCAGCCCCCACCATCCTCCAGCCCTGCTGCCGTGTCTCTGTTGGGCCTTCCTCCCCTTCCTCTCCCTGGACGTACATTCTCCTGTGATGTATGCCCCTTCTCTTCTGGAGAGTTCTGAAAGAGCTCTGGAGTCAGAGGCTCCAGTGGGAGTGCTGGCTCCCCATTTGCTAGCTGGAAGGTGGGCTGGTCAGATAACCTCCCTGAGCTCACGCCTCTATAAAACAGTGGTCGTGTTTACTTCCCAGGGTTCCTGTGAAGATTAACAGTGATAATGTATGTAAACTGCCTGGCATGTGCAATCCCTTCAGTAAATTTAAAAATTTAAATTTTACAGTTGAAATTAGGTCAGGTTATCATGCAGGAAATGATGGAGGTTCACTGGAATTTCCACCACCATCCACCAAAGGTGAACCAGCAACTGCTAACAATTAGCTTCTCTACTCCAGTCTGAGTCAGCAAGGTTATTTCCCCTCAGGAAAAGGGAAGAAATCTAACGAGGCCACATTCTGCCAGGGCCTCACAGGTATAACTCAGACGCTACAGTAGGTTTATGAACTCTCTGGGGCGACCAGATGTCCATTTTAGAGCAGTACTCCAGCTGGAAGAGTCTCTGGGGGTGGGCCTCGCTTTACAGCTGCGCTCTAAGCCATGGAATGTGTCGGGCTCCCTGGGGACTCCTTCTTAACACTCCCCACATGCACACTGCTACCTAAGCAGAGGGGTGGTGACTGGCACTGGGCCACCACCTGCCTGAGGCAAGTAGGGTGTCAGGAGCTGTGGACCCTTCTCTAAAAGGATACTCAGGCATTTCTATGAACATCAGATTTGTATAGCTCTTGGAAGAAGTTCAGGCATTGGGCGGACCAATTCCCAAGGGCCAATAGGAAGCCTCCATCATGACCCCAAATGACCCTTGCCTCCCGGTATTCATGTCCTTGTATATTCCCTTCCCACATCAAGCAGGACTGACCTGTGTAACCAAATGAATATTTTAAAATGACAGTGTGACTTCCAAGCCCATAAAAAACATTGTGGCTTCTACCTTGCTCTCCCCTGTATCTCTCATTCTGGGGAAAGCTGGGCACCATGTCACGAAAACACTCAAGCAGCTGTGTGGAGTGGTCTACATATCAAGGAACTGAGGCCTCCTGCTGCCAGCCAGCAGCAACTCACCAGCCACGTGAGTGAGCCATCCTGGAAGTGGATCCTCTAAGGCTCATCACACCTTCAGATGGCGGCAGCCCTGGACAACATCTTGGCTTCATGAGAGACCCTGAGCCAAAATCATGCAGATATAAGCTATCCCTCAATTCCTGACCCAGAGAAACACTGTGTGAGATAAAAAATATTTCGGCCTGCTTGGCCTGTGCAGATGCTATATAGGTAACCCATACAGCAACACTCAGAAGAGCCATGAGGCTTCCGTGGGTCAAAGTGGGGCTGAGAGTGAGCGTCCTGCCCCCTCACTTGTTCAGCTCTGCGGCTTCCATATATATGTCTGGGGCCTCAAAAACCCTTTTGGACCTCACCTGAGGAGCCACCTCCAAAGGATCTAGGGGAAAACGTCAGGCCAGAGTCTCCCGGCAGCACTGAGTTAATAGTAGCCCTAGTCTGTGTTTTCAAAGAGGGTTGAGAGTAGGGCACCCCTCCCTCCCCACCCCTCCTCCCCTGAGTCAGTTCTGGCACTTGGCCCAGATGTAAAATTGCCAGCACTGTCACTGCTTTTTAGTCTTATTATGAGTGTGTCTGCTCTGATGTGCTGGTTCCAGCCTGTCGTGGGGAAGTGTGAGCACAGAAAAGGAGGCTGTGTCAGATCTTTCAGTCTTCATGTTAGCAACCTGCCGCTGAAAAGACTGCAGGTGGGTGGGAGGAGCCGGGTCACTGTGGCCTGAAGGGTACAGAGCTAGGCCTCTCCATGGATCAGGTGTGAATACTGAAGTAGTTGAGTCACTGTGCTGCTTTCTGAAGTTTCCCTGGTCATTTCCAGGACCAGTTACTTGTAGTTAGAAACATGTGGCTGAGCTCTTGCCCCTAGAAGTGGCAAACTCTTGTGCACCGACCCTCTCTAGTAGAAGTTTCACTGTTGGTCACACTTAAGAATTATGTGGTTAATTCAAGCAAAGCAAATTAAAATGAATTAGTAGTCTTGGGCTGACCAAATGCTACTTGAAATCCTGTATTTTCATGAAATATCTGCCAATGAGTGTAGTTAACTCACATTTCTAAGTCTAAACAAATGTAAGATATCTGCATTGGTGTTTATACCATTCAGCTAGAGGTCTGGGGCTGGCTGTTTGGTCTATAGACCCTTAGCCCCCCTAGACCAAGGGCCATAATGGAGTTGGTTTGTTAGGAAACTTCAGCCTTTTGAAAACCATCCTGATCCCCTAAAATCCATTTCTTATTTTTGATGTGCTACTAAGTTTCAGCTTTTTTTTTTTACAGAAAGTTTTATTTCTGCTATATTTTTAGATTCAAAAGTATTTATTTAAGGTGAACAAATGATACAGCATACACAACTGCTGCAACTGCATTTTAATTGAGAACAAAAAGGGAATACCTAAGATGAGAATATACAATTACCACATTTATTGTTTTCAGTGAATTTTTGTCAAGTTTGTTTATCTTATTGTTAATGTGATGATACAGCAATCCTTGGAAAAGAATAACACTTGCGTTAAAGAACAAATCGAGATAAAAATGGAAAACGGAGTTAGCCACAACCCACAAGGCCTTCTTTGGGAGGAACTCTTGAAGCAAAACCGACTCACGCTTCACAGAAGAATATGGCACTGTCATTTTTCCCTTTATAGTGCCAGAGTGTTCCTGAACAAAGGCCTCAAGGCATTATCAACTCGTCATCTATTTTTTGATGTGATTTCTATTTTGAGGACCCTGCTTTCCTCCCTCTTTGTTCCTGAGGCATCTGGTCATTGGTGCCTTCTACTTTGGTCCTTTCATATCTAATGTGGCCAGCCCACCTGGAGAGTTCACCGTGGTGGTCACGAGTCAGACAGGCAGGGTCATTGTCCACCCACGCGACCAGAGGAAGACCTCGAGTATCCACCCACTCCAGACAGACAAGCTGGAGCTATGTGGAGTCGAAGGATGGTAAGCTTATTCCAAATGATTTGGAAAGACAGTGATAGAGTATTGGTATATATCTAAGCCCCAGATATTGTTTAAAATGCAAACAAAACAAAAAAAACCTTTTTTTTTCTTTTGCTGGGATTTCTGGTGATACAATACCCAAGTCCCAACAAGTGACCTAATCAAAAATTATTATACAGTGCCTAGAAATTTATACAGTTCAACCATCGAGAAGAAACTGAGGGTATTTATACTTCATTGATAAATGATGGAATTGATTATCCCTAAATATGTCTTCTAGCTAAAAAATTCTGCAACTTAGAGTCTATGAATGACTTTAATCTGATTTTAATATTCATTCAGACATTCAAAAATTATTTCAGTGCTTGTTCTATACTAAGCACAGATATATATTGATGAATAAAATAGACGTGGATCCCTCCTTACTGCATACACACAACTGACCCACAAACAGGTATAGGTATGCTTTCAAACTGCATACATCTGAGAAAAAATTAAATAGATTCAGAGATAGATAATAACACAGGGTGTCTACATAGACAGGGGGATTAGAAATGGCTTCTCTAAACAAAAAACATTTAAATCAACATGTGAACAGTTAAATAAAATCTATGCTAGCCATGTACAGGGATGGAGTGTCTGGATATTCCAGGAAAAAAAAATAAAGCATGGGCAAAGACCCTGAGAAGGAAAAGTGTGGCCTGTTTAAAGAGCAGAACATTATGGATACAGACATTTGCAGACTAGAGAACATGCTAGAATCAAAGCCTGCCAGGGTTCCATTGACTGGGTAATCTAGTCTGGCCACTTGACCATTCTTAAGCCCCATTCATAGCACTCTCTCTGCATAGCCAACCAGCTTGTGCTTGAGTCTCTCCAGTGAGGGGCATGTACGACTTCTTGAAGTGTCCATGCCAGTTTAGTGTAAAAATAGGAATCTGCTCCAACTTAAGGAAGCTGGAACTGGAATCAAGAATTGGATCACAGCCCTGCACCTGAGGAAATTTTCTAGTTGAAATGGAAGAAGCTATTTAGATAGCTGTATTTACCCTTCTTTATTATGTGGGGTGCCAAGGACAGCAAGATTTCAAGTTGATCATCCTTTTCAAAGGGGAAAGAAATTGAGAATGATAAACCAGCCCTCACAAACTTTCTACACTTTTCTATCGTAGCAAAATTCAGGTCAGCATCCTGGCAAACCAGTGCTTGCACAATAAGGTCAGTTGAACCCTTGCAAGACCAACGTGTGTTTGGGCTGCAGTGGTGAGGTGGGGGTGACTTTCCTGTGGTGCTTGTGGTACGTAACGTGGAGGAAGTGCATCGCATCCTCCGATTTTCAGAAGTCTTTGATAACGCGAGTTGGCAGGCACACGGCCGGTTATTGACCTGATTAGAGAAGCTCAGTGGGACCCCAGGAAGATTCTGCTGGTCATTTGCTGGTATTCCCCGCAGCCAGTACACACCACTCACAGTCTGAGGCTGGCTTGAGTGTTTATTTGCTCCAGAATACATAACGAAACCTGAGTTTCCAGGTCTTAGGGAGGTCCCTCCAACTTTATAACACACAGACTGTCTTCTCTTAAAGTCATTAATGAATTTTCATGTGACTGTGGATCCACCCTGCTTGAAACAGCCTTCAGAGGATTTTGGCCCATCTTTCAGAGTTATAATATTGCTAAGTAAGGATGTGAAAACTGAAAAAATTGACCAAGATTAAAATGCAATGAAAATCCTATTGGTAACCAAAGAATTTCACCACTGAAACACAAGGAAAAAAAACCTCCATTGAATTTCACTTCTCAGATAAGAGTAATGCTCTAAAAATATCAAAGCAATGGAAAAATAGAGCAAAAAAATCAAAATGTCTTGATGAGACTGGCAGGTGGATTATGGGGCCCATATGGCACCTGGTTTTGGACCAAACTAAACAAAAATACACAGACCAGTGCTGCAAACATCCCAGCCAACTTCTTAAGCCAGTTCATGAGGATCACCTACAAGACTGCTTCACATTAAAGGATAATATAGATTCACCAACATGCCCTGGACTGCAGCCAGCCCACCAGGGCTGAAGGGATGTCCGCTGGGCTGGCCAAATGTCAAGAAAGCATGGCAACAGGATGCTCTTGAAGTTGCCCTGCGGTGAGCTGAGGTAGGACAACTTCAAGGAGGACGCCGAAGGACCCCTGTGAAGAATTACTCAAACACCACTTTTTGTGATGACTTCTAGCAGTAGCAGCTTGGCAGAGAGAGCAACAGAGCTTGCTGGCCAGCAGCAGAGAGAAGGAGCAGATCCTTCAGACCAGAGGCTTTCTACAGCCAGTGCGATGAGAGAGCCCATCCGGAAAGAGCAACCGGCCCTGTGAACAAGGATCGGAATTGTAAGGCACAGGTTAGTCGTTTGCCTTTTATACAACACAGAAGCAACTGCCAAGTGTCCGTGTAGTATGTAGTGGTTTGGCACTCAGATTGTAGAGTCATGTTGCCTGGGTTCAAATCCTGTCTCTACCATTCACTAGCTGGTGACCACAGGAGAGTTTCCCAATTTCTCTAAGCTCATTTATTCATCTATAAAATGGGAATAATGATCATGCCTCCCATATAGAGAATTCCATGATTATGTATGCTACCTGTTAGAACAAAGGCACATAGTAGATGCTCAACAAATGTTTGCTATATTGTTATCAGTCTTTATGGCCCCTCCTGGAGAAATAGAGATCATGTAGCTTGCCATTAACAGATCTGTGTTCATATTTCTGCCATTTACTACTGAACACTGAGGGCAAATTACTAAGAATTTTAAACATCAGTTTCTTCCTCTATCAAATGCAAATAATAATATTTCACGGGTTTTATGAATGTTAATGAGATGATAGGCTTGGCATGCTATATGGGCTCAGTAAATGGTAATTATTATTTAGTCCTGATGGTCTAGGGTAGAAGTTTCTGCTATGACAGAAATGTTCCGTATCTGTGCTCTCCAATGTGGTAGCCATTAGCCACTTGTGGCTACCGAACACTTGAAAGGTGGTTAGAGCAACCGAGAAATGAAACTTTTCATTTCATTTAATTTTGACTTACATATGCACATAGGGCTCATGGCTAATGTGTTGAACGGCACAGGCTGGGTTGTTCGGGCCTCATCCTGTCCTCTCCATTTTCCTTCTATGTACATGTCATGCCCAACTCACTGCCCATTAATATCCCTAACGGGGGGTGGACAAGAGCAAAAGAGGACCTACACATAGATTTTGGCAGGTAGATTATGGCATAATTGAAAGAAGAAGAGTCAGTGAGTCTAGGGAGACCATTCTGTTCCCAGTTCTTTCCACTATTCTTGGGTAAGTCATTTAACCTCATCTGCAGAAGGAGAGGCTTGACACTGACGTGATTTCTGAGTTCCCACACATCATGTGATCACTATGGGGAGAAGAAATATTACACAAAATTAGATTGCTTTTTGAGGACTATGAGTTGCATTTAGCCATGTTTAGTGTCTTTCAAATTTAAAGGTGAGTTGTGTAAGGGCTGAGACACAAACTAATATAAGTGAATAGGCACAGATAAAAAAGAAATTGAGGCCAAAGAGGAATTAGCTTTGGGATAAGGAAAAAGGACTTTGATGAGAAAGCACGTACGTTCTGGGGGAGCAGGGTGCTCCTGCCCTCTCCTGTCACAGAGCTGTGGCCTTGCAACAGTGTGGGCAAGAGTGCAGGGCGCTGGGGGAACATTCGGCTGGTAAAGACTTTGAATACTTAAAGCCATAATATGATTTATTGTCTCCAGCTGAGTACAAAGCCTAAAGGAAATTCTGCAAAACAGATCTTCTAGAATCCACCCTGAGTAAAAACAGCAAGGACAAGGAGCCCAGAGGCCTGTGTTCCACCCCTGGCTCTCTGACCCACCCTTAATCTTGCTAACTTCTGGGGGCCACACTTTAATCATCTGTGCGGTAACTTGATTGGACCCTCCTCCTGCAAGCTTGGAAAATCTGTGATTATGCTTACAGCCCTAGAAATTTCATAGATGTTCTTCTATGCCAGGAACCTGACATGTGAGAAATTATAGCAGCTAAACCAGGTAACAATCCACACACACAGACACACATTTTCTGTTAATCCCGCTGGAGAGATAGGCCACACCCTATCTGATATGACCCCACAGCTCCTATCTGAAGCAACATGTGGACCATAGGTGATGGGATCCCGCTTGGTTATAAGCATAATTTTGATGATTAGCCTTGACAGTAAAGAGTTTTCTAGATTTTTTTAAAGAGACAGAGCAAAGCAGTTCTTGGCGTTGTCAGGTCGTTGTTGGTAGTGTCTCTGTGTGTGTGTGTGTGTGTGTGTGTGTGTGTGTATGTGTGTTAAGGCCAAACGGGAAAACTCACCACCTGCTTCTATAGATGTTGAAATATACTAAACACTGTTGTCATTTGGGATGTGCTGGTTCATAGCAGGAGAAAACAACAGTGACTTTCAGAAAAGGAAAACCAGTGGCTAAATAAAACCAGCCAGGATAATTAAGTTTATTAATCTATTTGGCTTTAAATCATCCCTCCTCCACCATTTTCGTAGTCTTTCAGTTCAGCACCCCCTCCTCTGATTCTCCCAAGACTGCGACTTGATAAATAGCTCTCCATGCCCTCTTCCCAAATTACGGAAAGTATTGGTTTTAGAGAACACTTGGAAAGGGATTCCCTGGACATACACACACCTTTTTCAGACCAGGAAGTCCCTTTGAGACAGTATTTGCTAGACCTTGAACTCCAATAACTTCAGCGGGAAGCGAAGAGGCAGCAAAGCTCGCTGAGGCCACTCTTCTTCATATCAATTCTCTACTGCTTCTCAACGTTGCTGTCCCCCCAGTGCCCAGGCTGGAGACACTACACAAGAGCAATCTTCCCTGCAGCTTCTACTTCCTGGTGACAGCCTGTCCCACTGACTGCCCTGGGAGGAGAGGATTTTCTCCTTTGTTGGGGCCCTTACAACTAAATTTATGGCTCTTTTATTAGGTTGCCAGGTGCTCTAAGTGAGGGAGGAAAGAAGTGGCATGGCTTGCAACGTAGTTTCTGTTTGGAAAACAAGGAAGTAGAAGAATTTATCCACAGTCATTTTCTGCTAAAAGATTGTAAAAGTTTTCAGGCACCATTGAGAAGAGGCTCTTTCCCTGCTTCAAGCTTCGGTGTCTGGAACATTAAGTCTAGAGGGGATCCCTAAGATCATGAAAACTTCTGTTGGTAGGGAAAAGAGCCTAGAGAGAGGGGTTAAATAACAAGGCTAGATCACACATGGCACAGCTAGTTAGAACTCCAAGACTAATGCCTAAATCAGCCAATTTCCCCACATCTCACCGCAGTTCTCTCTCCCTCCCTCCTTCGCTCTCCCTCCTCCATCATCTTCAAAAGGAACAGTAAGAAGAAACAGTAAATCTCTGAAAGAGACAAAGAAGATTGGCAACCTGTTTTTTCACTTCTCTTTTCTTCCTTCCTTCCTCCTATCTCTCTCTCTCTCTTCCTTTCTTCTTTCCTTTCTTTCTTTCTTTTCAGTGTTCTGGCTTGGCCCAGGAAATAAAGACAGAAGAAAAAGAAAAAGAAAATTAGATATGTTGAACACACACACGAAGACTGCTTTTTAAAGGAAAGTACATGTGTGTATGTCTCTATGTGTGTAATCATGGCCATATATCTTGCAGGAGTAAGCCAAATAAAAATGCAAATGGCCTTCTCATCAAGTGGAACATATAGACTGATAGTTTTCTTTGCCTGTTCCTTGAAAACTTTGAAAATCAGTGTGGGAACAGATGATCCACTCCACTGCAGACACTGGATCTCTGCACTTCTCTTGTTTTGCAAGATCATCCAATTTCCTTTGGGCTTCTCCCGACTTTCCTCCAGCCCATCCCTTCCCTTGCCAAGTTGTCTCTTCCATTATTAGTCATTCTAATAAACACTCCTAATAAACACAAACCCTATAAACCAATCCAGGATGCTACTTTCGGCTCCTATGCTGCTTTTAGGAAAGACTGATACCTGCATTAACTTTGTCATCTGTCCTGGAGAAACCCAGCTGAGATCGCTAACATATTCTGCTGTGAGCTGCAATCTAATGGGCATATTTAGTGTACATTCTCTTGTTAAATGGAATCTGCATTCCTAAGTGAACTAAAACTGCTTAATTATTAATAAGTCCCCCAGGGATTGGTGACATTTGGGATGATTTTATCATGCTGTAGATATTTAACAACACAACATGTACAGTGGCATCTAATTCTACCTCTTTCCATTTAAAAGAATATTCCTCCCAAGTTCATTTTGACTCATATGCTGTGTGGATTAGTCTCTGAACATCCCGAGCCAGGGGGAGGTAGAAGGAAGTTATGGAAGAATGGGACGGGATTGAAACTGGGACTACAGTGCAGGGAGGGGTGGAAAGAGGCACCAAGGAGCTGTCCCCTGGGAGCTGGAATTGGGTTGGGGTGGGCTACAAACCAGATGCCTCCTTTGAGGGGGAGGCAATGGTGGCAATAGAGGAAAGTTCATGGAAAGATCGTAGGAATAGGAATCCGGGTGCCAGGCTTCCAGTTCTGCACCAATTTGCTGTGTGGCTCTGAGCAAATTAACCTCTCAGAGACAGAATTTTCTTATGTACATGGAAGACATAATTGTACCTTCCTTAGCTATATACAGAATTGTGACCTATGTATGTGAAAGTACTTCCAACAATTTGTATTTCCAAGGATTTTATAACGAATATATTCAAAGGTGGGGAAAAGGAAATAGCATTTACTAAGCACCTCTATGTGCCAAGGGTTGTTTTTAATACTTTTACAAACATGAAGTCAATTAGTCTTTGCAAAAACTCTGAAACAGGCACGATTGCTCTCATTTACAGAGGAGGAGACTGAAGCTCAGGGCCTTTGCCTAAGGTCACAAAGCTAGTGGCTGAGCCACACTGAGAACCTAAAGGGAAAAGGTACTTATCTGAGTAGACAACATTTAAAGGGAAAATGGGTCACAATTTTAATATTTAAATAGAAATGTTCTGTCAACCTAAGCATTTGGTTGACTTATAGATGATAATATGCATTATCACAACTCATGAGCATTGACGTGAAATTTTAGTTATTTTGCCATCAGTCTATTTCTTAGCAGTTCTGATATTAAGGAAGGAAAAACTCTTAGTATCACAAATAGAGTTTTTAATAAAGTAAATATTTAGGAAGTCCTACCATGAGGTTTATATGATCTTGATCTGTTAGTAGTGGATTGACTGATGATATTGAATTTAACACTTATTACTTCCTTATTTCTGGAATTTCACTGAGACTGGCCTTTGATGGAGTTTCCGACTCCAATGGTAACAATTGTTTCTTTCTTCTCCATTCCTGTCTAGCACGCTGTGTTCTCCCCCAGGACAGGGAAGATCTCATTTGCACACAAATGCTTAGCAGGCTGTGGGTCCTGGTTGGCAGTGTTCAGCCTGGAGATAAAGTTATTGATGGCTGTTTATAAGAGAGACAAATTGGAGCAGGGTTTGCAGCAAAAGACCAGAAGCCAGTCCATCACCTGCTCCCTCGGTGACCTCGTGTCACCTCTTCATGCTTCAGTTTCTCCATCTGTTTGTAGAAAGAGTGATACACGATACCTTGCTCTCAGAGTGTCATGAACATCTTTGTAAAGCACTGGGAGATGCTAGAAGGGGCCTGGAAGCCTTCATGTTTCCCCTTATGTGGCAAATAAAAACTCATCTCATGGTTTAAAGATTACAGAATGTCTTTTTTTTTTCAAAATAAGAAGATGATCTTTACCTGAAAAAATACTCATATTTCTTTATTCATCAGTTAATTGTATTCATTAAATCCACTCTAATGGCTGGGCCTAATGATTTATTATATTTAAATAAAACAAATGACATGTAAAAGGTGCACAGGTAGATGTTATTATTACTAATAGTTAACTTTTCTAATGTAAAATGCATTTTGAAACAACTTTTAATATTTTTAGCGTGCCTCCTCTCTTGTTCTCACCACACACTCACACACCCACGGTAGAATTGCAGAGCGATAGCATCATCTCCCCTATTTTATAGATGAGAAAACCTAAACCAGGAGAAGTCAGTACATTGCCAAGTCCACACAGATAATTAGGGACAGAGTTAAGAAAATAACCTAAGTCTCCTTCTCAGAATCCAGTGCTTAGCCCTGTCGACTTCATTTTTTATAATCCTGAAGGCTGGTTTCTTTCTCTCCTTCTGTTCTTGCACATCTTTTTTTCTTCCACTTTAGTGATCTAACAGGGCTACTGGTGCCGTCTCCAACATTCCTCCTCTAGGGAATAGAGCCCTCTAAAGCGACACTCTCATCCCTGGTGTTCTCAAGTAAGGTTTGCTGTAAAGTGAGAGCTCATACATGACTGTTTGCTTGTTAAGCTTGTTCCTCATTGCAAGCCCGAAGAAAAACCTGCCAAAAATCACATTACTGAGTCACCAGGACCTCCAGACTGCTCTCAGAAGCCATCCGTGCCGCATAGCAATACTCAGGCTGAAGCGGCCGCGTCCTGATGCCATTGTGGACACGCACTTGTTTTGTATGTGCTTGTAAAGAATAACTAGGCTTAAGAATTAGAAGGGAAAGCATGGGTTGAACACCAAAAGTGCACTTTAAACAGGTGGGGGTTTTTTCCTAAAAGGAATGAAGTTGCAAAGATTATCAGAAGCTGATGAAGAAAAGCTCTAGCTGATGAGGTACCAACTCCACTCCACCACCCACACACGTTCAACATGACTTAGTTCTCTGCATTCGCCTTTGCCAACCCAGGTTGCCATTATAATTCCTCCCCAGCAAGTGCCCCCTGCCCGGTCCACTCAGCAAGAAAAGTTCTACTGAGATTTTTAAATACTGAAACAAAGAAGGCCGCAAATGGGAAACCCAATACAACAGACGGCCAGCTGGCTGCTGCTGGCCATGGCGTGGCTGCTTCGGCTCAGATGGAAAGAAAGAACCCTCTCGAAGATGCTCCTGTCTGCCCCACTTGAGCTGCTACTGCCAAGGCCAGCATCCCTGGGAATTGCCCTGTAAAATGAGCAGCTGCTTCCCAACGCAGAGGCTGCTGTTGGGCATGACAGCATCTCTTCTGGCCTGGCTCTCTTGCAGCTGAAGGACTTTTGGGAGCCGGGGCTGGGAGGCACAGGTGGGCAGGGGCAATGTGGCAGCACCGGGTGGCACACCAGCCCCTTGCAGGGTCCTCTCCAGCTTTGGGTGGATGGGGTGGGTAACTCAAGGGTGGGATGTATCGCTCTGCCCTCCTTTTCCTGAATTGCGCCATGCACCTTCTCCCATGCTAGAGCCCTGCCTGGAAACAGCACTGTGGCCAGCCCTTCCCCCAAGAGCCAGAAGGGCCAGATCTGGCGCATAGCCAGGCTCTGAAGAAACGGTAGGGCAGAGACAGGCGGTGGGTGGGGCCGGGAGCCTTGTGTTACACATTCAAAGCCTAATTTTGGATCAGAGTCATCCTTGTAGCCAAGCCTGAAAGATCACTGAGGCCCCAAAGTGAACCCGCAGCTCTGAGGCAGGGCATGGGCGAATCCTCAGCTCTCTTGCCCACTCGCTGCTCTCCTTAGGGAGGTTAAGTTAGGTTTGTTTGGATTTTCACTGGTATTTTCTTTAAAGCAACATCACTTGTCTTGTAGCCTCATGCTAGCTGAGGGCACGTTTTCTCCCCCTATCTCTCTGTACACATTGCAAAATGCCTCAGCTGAGGCGCTGACCGGAAGCCAGGGCCCCTAACGCCACTGCCTGGGACACGCCATCCTGCCTGGGACACGCCATCCTGCCAGTGGTGGCACCGTCACAGACACCAGCCCAGCCAGGCAGGGCAGCTGCAGGTGAGAGCAGGCACCTTCCCATCAGCAGCAGAAAGGACTCCTCTGACATGGAGGGGAAGCTGGCCAGGCCTCTGGGAGCCACCAGAGAAAGAGAGAGAGAGAAGGGCAGCTCCCTCTTCTTACAAGGGTGTGGGCACTTCCTTCAGAGAAGTGGTTGCTGCCAAGAGCAGGCTGCTGCCTCCCTGGAACTCGGGGTAGCAGGATGCTTGTTTGCAGAGCTGGCCAGCCGGCAGCCCGGAGCAGCTGGTTGTAATTATGCCTTGCAGCTTCAGAGGAAGTCGCTGGCTGCAGAGCCAGTGCTGGGCCCGGCTGCACACTGGCTGCGGGGCTTCAGGGAACAATGGAGATAGAAACCAGAGGCAGCAGGGGAAGGGGAGGAGCAGGACGAGGGTGAAGACAGGCAGAAAGAAAGGGCAAGAGCCGCTCCCCGCGCTGAATGCGGAAAAGCCCGCGTCTGCACGCCAAGGATCCCTCTCTTGTCCCCAGACTTAAAACAAAGTCCCTGCCCCTCCGTGAACAGCCCCCGTGACTTCTCTTGTTAAGCTGTACCTGCCGCACGCTGTATTTGGAGAAGCGTGCCTGGCTGACATATTGAAGAGCACTCTTCAGCCTGTTTAATCTAAATTGACTGCATCTTGGTAGCAGCTGGCCACAGGGAAAAACAAAAGAATTCGTGATGAAAAAGGCAAATCTCTCTTGACAAGAAAGTACTGCGGCGGAGGCAGCAGCCGCTAGACATCTCGGTACCTTGCTAAATGCTGTGCCCGGATGCTACATCGGGAGGCAGAGAAAAAAGACAACTTTACAGGAGTGAAATGTGAGTTCGTTAACAAGTTGCAGGGTTTTTTTTTTTTTCCTGGATGGAGAAAAACTTATTAATGTCTGGTTCTTTATACTTTCCAAGATTTCTTCAGTGTTTCCTAGTTAGCAGGAAAACGAAGGCAGGGGAAGGTGGTGAGCTGGGGAGGGCAGCAGGGGTGTGGTGTCTTTTCTGCTGCCTGTTTGGGCCCCCGCCCTTCCCTCCAGCAGGGAGCTTCTGTCACATAGATGGATGGTCACATCTACTTAGTCTTTCTGTGGAAAGGAGGAGGTTCCTTCCTCCTTTCCATCAGCATGTCGCTTGCAGCTACCACACAGCTTGGAGTCCCCAACAAAGTATGCAGAATGCCATGTTTTTGCCAGCTCAGGGAACACGTTGAAAGCCCCAGATCAGACAAGTGGACAGGCCTGAGAGTCCTGTGGCCTCTTGATGACCCCTCTCCACTTGTACAACTCCTGATTTATGTTGCTTTAAAGGGGCGGGTGTCCTACCTGCTATTGGGCACCCTTGATGTATAAAACTGACAGCCATGCACAATGACACATTATTGGCTTGGGCTGGCAAATGAGGAGGCAATTTCATTACCTTTCCCCCCTCGTCCACGGCCTAGCACAAGATTACTTGAAATGCTATCAATCAGTAGGCATGAGTGCAGGGAAGTGCCCAGCCCACATGTGGGCATGGAAGCCTTGTACCCTAAGGATTAAAGAAAATAAATGATGACACTGTTGTGTTTAGGCCTGATTGTGGCATCTCCTTATTGACTAGGTAGAGAGATGATGGTGACAGGTCGAAAGGATTTTTCCAGTAAGGTCCAAGTAGATACTATTTTTTCTTACTTTTCTTCTTTTTTCTTCCACTTAGGTCCTAGATTTTCTAAACACACACACACATGCACACATATACATGCACGCACACAGACACATAATTAATTCCTAGAGCTGTGCTGTTCAATACAGTAGCCACTTACTTATGGTAATTTAAATTAATTAAAATTAAATAAAATTTAAAACTCAGTCCTACCATACTAGCCACATTTTAGTTGCTCCATAGCCACATGTGGCTACCATACTGGACGGCACAGACTTACAGAACCTTTCCATCATCACAGAAAATTCTATTAGATGGCCCAACCCAGAGTATTTATTTGCTCTTATATCTCAGGACTCTTGTTCTTTTTAGAATCTTCTACCTATAATTTTTATAAAGCTGAAACTTTCTTTTCTTTAATCACAACTTAAAACTAATTAGCTTCCTCCCAGCTCCTAAGGGAAAGCTCCCCAGCTACTCTGCCGATAGACCTTCTAGAATAGTTAGTTAAGCAGGGTGCGGCATCGTAGACACTGAAAGGACATCAAGTCAGCAAAACTAGTTTCAGGCTATCTGACCCTAACCTATTTCTTTAGATAATTTTCCTAGATTGTTCTTAATAATAGCTAGAAGGAGCCACTCAGAGGCTAAGTGGTGTGTCAAGAAGATACCAGTGCATCTCCATAAAAATTTGCACAATAAATGGAGAGTAATAGGCCCTTTAGAACTACATGGTACACTGCACTACAAATTCCTGTCGTGAGGCTTTGAAGTTGGGCGGAGATGCACAGAGCAATGAAACACTTTGATGCAGCTGGAAGCATCTTCAAAGCTTCCAGGGGGAGAGATTAAAACAACTACCTGTAACCAATTGTTCAGGTCCTTTGTGCGTACGTTGGTGGGGGGCAGGGGCTGGACCACACAAAAATTAAACAAATAAACCAAAACCTGGAAGCACTGTACCCAAACTAACTACAACAAAATGAAACAAAGGATAGGATATTTAGTTTAACATTTTTGCTGGGAAATAACTTGGTCCAGAACTTTTTTTTTCTCTAGCTTAAAATAGAAGCTTGTTGGCATATGGTATATACTTTTAATATTTAAAAATTTGTCAATTCAATTCCTTTTACAAATCTTCCAACTCTGCTTTGTTCTCATCTTTTATAGGAATAAAATAAACTATGTATCTTATCAACAAGTTAGACAAAATGAATACAAACTTGATCCTGAACCTTCCACAATTTAATTGAAGCTGAGACTATTCAAAGGGCAGGCTCTATGACTATGTTATTATTCACGAATTCTTATGAACTTTTATTCCACTCCATTGTGGTGAGGGTATTGGTGGGGAACGGTGTGCTCCAATAGCCAATAAACAGGATATTGCCGAAGTTGCTTTCTTAGTCAAAGCTACCTTATCACAGAGCAGCCATTATGTGCTGCAGCCACAAGCCTGGGCTATCAACTGGTCTGATTTTCCCATTTTTCAAGGAATAAATGAGGTCTTGGCCTTGATGGACAGCGAGGCTGAAACAGGAAGGGAGAACAGGAAAGAGACAGGACTAGTCAAGTCCAGCTTGGGGAGTCCTAGGCTTGAAGTTAGAAACCCTTCAGAGTTAGAGACCTCAGCCCCTTCCTTTCGGACCCCTACTGGGGAGCTGGGCTGGGGATAGGGGAAGGAGGGTTGTTGAATGTTCCTGAAAAGCAACTTGGAGATGTTCTCCTAATCAGTGAGGAAGGCAGACAATTTGACGGAAGGTACTAGCCTAACCAATAAAACCTGGTTCCTTTTCTGAACCTTTGTCCCCATGCCCTGGGCTGCAGACCCATCCTGGAACAAGCAGCTCAGGCCCCAGTGACACCTCTGACCGGGGTGGTTTGGCAGGTTTCTAAGTCACTAAATCTCCTGCGGAGGCTGAAGGCCACAGATGCTCTGGTTATGGCTATCTGTTCTCTTCTTAAATCAGAGGTACAGTTATTTAAGCTGGGAATAGGGCAAGTGAGGAGTGGGGGGGCCTGAGGGTGTTCTCTGGCCCATCGCTGGCTGAGGCATCTTCATTATTTCACTCAGAGAGCAAGCAAGCAAGGACCGAATGGTACCATGATCCTTGATGAACAAATCCTCTGAAAACAAAGCTCCTTCGTAATGAAGCTGGCTGTTTCTTTTCCTTTAAGTCTTCATAAATCATATGCAGCAGTGTTGGCATGAGTCATATGGCTCGACAGCAAAGCTCCTGCTAAGCCACACAGCTGCACGGGACAAAAATACCTCGGTGAATAGAGCATGTTTGTCCTGCATGGTTTATGGTATAAATAAGAAATCAGCAAAATTTAGGGTTTCCCCAGCCTCTCGTTTCTGAGTCTCATAATCCTTGGCTGCCTCTCTGTCCCTTCAGCTGCCCAGTGTCAACCCGTGTCCCAGCCTCCTTGCCTTTGTCAAGAAAGAAATGGATCTGAGCAGGGTCCTTTTTGTGTACTCACTGTCTGATTCATTGACGAGCTACACTTTAGTCTAAGTGAGTTTTAGTCAACCTGGACCCTCAACCAGGTAAATGTACTTGGTCCTGTAATTCTATGGAGTAATGAAGGACATCCCCCAACCCCTTATTAAAGGACTTTCAGGCCAGGCATGGTGGTTCACACCTATCATCCTAGCACTTCGGGAGGCTGAGGCAGGAGAATCACTTGAGGCCAGGAGTTCAAGACCAGCCTGGGCAACATAATGAGACCCCAGCTCTAAAAAAAAAAAAAAAAAAAAATTAGCAGGGATGCAGTGGTGCATGCCCACAGTCCCAGCTACTTGGGAGGCTGAAGCAGGAGGATCGCTTGAGCCCAGGAGTTGGAGGTTGCAGTGAGCAATGATCACGCCATTGCACTTCAGTCTGGGCAACACAGCAAATCCCTGTCTCAAAAAAAAAAAAAAAAAGGACTTTCAAATGGAGGGGACAATGTGGAGGGCAATGAGATCACATGTGTGTAATTCTGACCCTAACTTTTGTCCTTGCCGTGTTTGGGAGCCTCTTGCCGGGTGGCGGGCAGGTCAGAAGTGCTATGTCTCCTCTCCAGATAGTCTATGTCCTTGCAGAAGTGTGTCTGGGCCAGACCCACTCCCTCCTTGAAGCCTGTTCTGGAATGTGGGGTGGCTGAATCAGGTTGAATCCATTCTACTCTTGTCTAGGCTAGCGCACAGGCTTCCTCTTCAAACCTGGCTCCCTTTCCCTGGAGAGTCACAGGTGAGCCCCATGCTTCCCACTGCCCCTTCATTCTCTATCTGAGAACTTCCACATACTTGTTTTCTGGCAGCCTGTTTGATGTTATTTTGGTTAATATTTAATAATTTCACACTGTACCAACTTCTTTGTCCTCCTTAGATGGGCCCTTACGACTTCCGTGTTATTTCTTTATCGGGTAATGAAGTTCCTGACGCTGAAGTGTGCTGTTGGACTGCATTTGCCTCATTAATGGAGGCATTTCTGTATATGTGGGTCACTTAATATCTGGTAGGTGGCATATCTCATTTACCTTCAGATTAGAGTATCATTTAATATGTATTTAGGGCTTTGGTTTTAAGAGATGTATTCCTTTAATTAAATACATATTTTGAGTCTCGACATCTGACATGTTTTGCTTATATATAAAGTGCTTATATAATTTGCCTATCTAAGTTCAGTGAAGTATAAAATACACTAATGAGTGATAGTAAATCACTGTACAAATATAAACCTTAATTTTTTGTGGCTAGACTAGAAACAGCCTAAGATTTTTCTAACATTCCAGGCACTATTGCTTTTGGATTTACTTCCCTTAAAACACAGGACAGATTCTTGCCTGCAATGATGCTTTAGAACAGTTTTCCAGCCACATTCTGTTTGGGGACTTTAGGTGTGGAAAAACAAGGAGAAAGGTAGGAGACAAGACATTTTCGGTAATCATCTTTTCTCTTTGGACTATCTGTTGACTTCTCCAGTGCTTCCTGATGTGGAAAGATAGAATGAACTTCACTGTCGGAGGGAAATGGATTTGAATCTATTAGCTTGTAACCTTGAACCAGTTGCTTAACCTTTCTAAGTCTCACTTTTAATGTCTTTAAAAAGTGGATAATGATACATATTTCCTACATTGGTTATGAAATGAGGGTGCTCTTTTCCCATTCCTATCTTAACTTAGATATCAGTATCAGAAAACCATATTTAGAAGGTAATATGAGGAAGTATTTTAGTTAGTTCTGTCCCCATCACCATGTAAGGTAATTAAGCTACATTGTCAATGAGAATGTGCATCTAGAAAGTTACATTGGTGTCACATGTTGTAGATGCCAAAGGATCAAGCCCTTTTGTCTATTCATCAGCAAGTGGTCACGTGGAATCAGTCCTGTGGGGAATTGGGCCACGACTCCCAGCCAGGCTCCAGGCTGGAGGAGGACCACGTGAGGTGTGTACCTACCTACGTGCCACTATCAGCTTCATTCTGGGTGTAGTTTGAAGGCCACAGTATTGCCTGATGCCCAGCCACACATCCAGCAAATCTCTGCTAAAGTGCCACTGTTAAAGGTTCATTCCTTTTGTTTAAGAGCTTGTCTGTGACAAACACACAACTCAACCTAGCTTAAAAAAAAAAAAAAAAAAGAGGAATTGGCCAGGCACAGTGGCTCACACCTGTAAGCCCAGCACTTTGGGAGGCCAAGGTAGGAGGATTATTTGAGGCCAGGAGTTAGAGACCAGCCTGTGCAACATAACAAGACCTCATCTCTATAAAAAATTTAAAAATTAGCTTGCGTCGTGGCGCACAACTATTGTCCCAGCTACATGGGAGGATTGCTTGAGCCCAGGAATTCAAGGCTGCAGTGAGCTCTGATTGCACCCCTGCACTCCAGCCTGGGGGACAGAGCAAGATCTCATCACTAAAAAGGGGGGGCGGGATTTATTGGTTCACAGAACTTCAAAGTTTAAGGAACTGACACTGACTTAAAGTACATTTGGAACACATGTCCACCTGCTAAACTAATCACTATGGCTGGGATGGGCAATTATTTCATTGGGTTAGACTTGGGTCACAAATCTATCCCTGGAGCAAGGAGTAGAGTCAGTCCTACCTAAACTACATGGACTGAGAGTGAGTACGGGGAGGTTTGCCAAATAAAAAGATTGGTTTCTGAGCAAACAAATGCAATGGATGTAGACTACAGGCTACTCATAGAATAGGAAATATTGTGGGAGTATTAACACATGAATCCAGACTGTCGGCTGGTATATCAGTCAGGGTCAAATCAAGAGGCAAAAATTACCCCAGTTATTTTAACAGAGAAAAAATAGGATAAGGAATTCATAACTAGGCACAATATTGTTAACTAGGTAACTATGATGGTGAATTTTATGTGTCAGCTTGACTGAGCCAAGGGATGCCCAGACAGCTGGTAAAACATTATTTCTGGGTGTGTCTGTGTAGGTGTTTCCAGAAAAGATTTGAATCAGTAGACTAAATAAAGACGATCACCCTCATCAATGTAGGTAGGGATCATCCTTCCACTGAGGGCCTAAATAGAAGACAAAGAAGAAAGCATAAATTTGTTCTCTCTGCTGGGGCTGGGACATCCATCTTTTTCTGGACTTGGACATGGGCACTCCTGGTTCCTGGGTCTTCAGACTCCTCCAGTTTGCATATGGCAGATCATGGGACTTCTCAGCCTCTGTGATTGCATGAGCCCATCCCTCACAGGAAACCTCTTTCTATATATCTCCATGTGTCCTCTTGGTTTGTTTCTCTGTAGAACCCTGACTAATCTAGTAACTAAAAATATAAAAGGAGGGTATCAAGATAGTATGGAGGTCACTACTGCAGGAAACAGCTCTAACTGCTAGGGTTGGGGGAAGAAGGAAAGAAAATAGAATTAACATCTAGAAACTTGGCGGAGATGCCCTGTGGAACTGAAACTCAGACCTCTGAGTAGGAGCACTGCTCAGCTGCAGTCAGTTACAGAGGGGCCACACAAGGGTAGTCCTACAAGTGTCAGACAAACTAAACACTGGATTCACTTGCTGCTGTAGGAAAGAACTGCTTCTTCTCAATGAAGGAGTATGGCTCTGGGGCTGCTCACAGCAATGGCAGACATCAAGCCAACAGGGAGCAAATGGGAAGGAGCCAGTCCCTACTCTTCCTCCAACTTTGCAGGCTCTCTCCAATGCCCTCTATCTTCAGAGCCTACCATGGAGCTGCTGGCCTAGGAGAAACATGGTTTGCAGAGTCCTGGCCCCAGCATCATAAAGCTGAGTATACAAGGGTGGGTGTGGAGCTGAGAGACAGTAACATCATGACTAGCAGGTAATCACACTTTAGTGTGCGTTGGTTGCATCCTTGAAGGCTAACAAGAAGTGTGCTAAAGAAATGGAAGTTTGCATGGCATTGAATAATGCATGGAGAGCTCAATAATGATTTTCTTCTACCATCCAAATTTTTTCTTCCTTGGGGCAGAGCAGACTGGATAGTAGAGGGATATCAGGGTGGCCATGAAATAAAGAGATGGCATCCCAAGGAAAGCATTTCATGAACTTGGTGACCCTTTCAGGTATCTGTGCTACTGGTAGGTCAAGCTTTCCCTTTTCTCTCTAGGCTGTAGGTAGTCAATGTCTTGGTAATTACTGAGCTATGCTGATCAAAGTTCATCTGAAACTTTCCGATGACTAAGCATAAACACCCTTGCCAGAGGAAGGAGCCAGTGTGTTTACATAAAATATTTGTCCTTTTCCTAAGGTAAGGTTCTTCTCTTGGTCAAAATTTCTCAGTAACTCTGTCACTTGTGATTAGCTCTTGAAACCCTGAAGTTTCAGAAAAATTGAATTTCTCTAGTTATTCTAACCATACTAGTATGACCACTTTGATAACTAAGCAACTTGTGTGTGTGTTTAATAAGTCCAGGTGGACAACACATATTCTGTAAGCAATAAATGTCAGAACATCAAGTACAACTTGGTGAACTTTAGTAGAACAGTTATTAAGCAATACAACCCTTCTCTTTGCTCCAACAAATTGTGAAGGCTCAACTTTTCAAAAAAGGAGAAAAGCTGAACACCACTTTTAAACCATGACTCCATTTGAGGTTTATTGTTAGCAAAAGGTTGTCATCAAAACTAATGCCATGTCTATTAATATACGAGTAATAAATAACAATTGTTCCAAATTAGAATAAACTTAGGGAAAAAACATGGATCTGTTAATAGAAATCAGTCATTGTAAGTGACTCTGAACATAATAAAAATTATAAAAACACTCTAAGCTAACACTTTAAGCTAAGTGCTTCGTAGTTTTCAAAATTCATTCATATCTATCTTCCCATTCAATCCTCACAGGAACTGTGTGAAGTAAGTAAGATTTATCATACAACTTTGCATATTAACACACACCCTGAAAGGTGTGAGCAGTTTGCCTAAGTTGTAAATGGTGGAGCCGGGTTGGGAACCAGGCCTCCTGAATCCCACCTCGGCCCTCTTTTCATTGCTGCTTCTTTAACGAACTCTGTCATCAGGTTCCATAAAATGTATAAAAATAAAGGATCATAGCCTGCTATCTCCTACATGTATAAATAGTAAGCTCTATCCTTTCAGATAGTACACCTGAAATGTAATTTACAAACAATTGGGAAGCAAGATTAGGAACTTGATGAAGATAATAATAATATTAATAATAATAATGGCTTGATTGTTACTACTTGCCAAACTCTCTTCTCTGTGTAACCCCTAAAATGACCTATGACATATATATTTCTTTTAGCCTCATTTTACAGATGAGTAAATTGAGGCTCAGGTGATCTTCCAAAGTCACTTAGCCAGTAAATTGCAGAACAAGGATCCATCAAGTTTTGTCTAATCTGGAGCCCACGCTGTTCCCTGCCCTTCCATGTAGGTAGAACTGTTCCAGTTATAAATGCTGATCCGTCCCATTCTGCCAGACACGCTTGAATGCACAGTATCTAAACAAAGAGGATGAGGCCACAGCCTAAGTCATTGCAAATATAGCCTCACCTAGGAAAGACGCTCGCTCAGGTTTGATTTGCTGTATGATCTTGGTTAAGATTCTCCTTCAGGTTCTTCTTCTGTTAATGGGGAATGTCAATATCAGGGCCATCTCAGTGGCTGTTTACCTCTGATTGGCCTCCACCAACTAGAGCTGGCCACCAAAAGGAGGGACCATTGACCAGAAAAGTGGGCCTTTCCCCCTTACTTTGTTTAATAGCCTGGAATGAAAGATGGCATGTAAATTTTAGTTGTTACATAATTAACTATAATGGGTAGTATTTTTCATATTGTAGGCCTGAAGGCAGACACCAAAAATTCAATGCTGGAGTAGGTAGTTGTGTTTTTTTGAAATATTCATTCACAGTACATTAATAGCATAATTCCCAACAAATAGTTTAGCTGTTCTTACTAGCTTTGTGTTGTCTTCAAAACATACCAGAGACATTAATCCATATTATGGATGTGGAACTTTCTTGTTTCTGCTTAAAGTCTAACTTATTTTTAATTTATAAAACTTAAAAGTGCCTGAAACCACAAAAGTTATTTTTTTGGCATTCATAACCAAAAAAGAGCTGGATTTTTTTCCCCAAGATTTTTATAAGGACTTTGCTCTTAGGCTGATGCTTATTAACTGGAATTCTTTTTTTCTGACGAACTTTTAATTTCCTGAAAATTGGGGCTTACGCTATGGAGAAGGCGCTAACAAATCCTAATCTGGGATAATGAGCTGGATGGGTAAATGAGTGGATGGCAACTACCAGGAGATTATAATGCCCACAGATTTTTTTTCCCTCCCAATTAAGTATAGATGTGATTATCTGAACATGCAGAAGTATTCCTTTAGTAATTGTGGCAGACTCACAGTCTGAATTTATTTTCTATAATATTCTTTTAATAACAATGTCTATTAAAGACATCTGTCGAAAGTCTGTAATGCTTATTTCATGGGTAGACAGCATAAGAGTGTGCTTTAAGAATTCTGTTTTCAGTTTAATGTTATGGGCTGTTAAGGAGAAGGTTTATGGGTGTAACATTATTAGTTGGAATTTGACTCAAATTGAAATCAGGCCCAAGAATTTACTTATCCATAATATTATGAAGGGCTTTTTAAAACATTAAAAAGTTTAACTAAACAAGAATGTTAGTACAATTTAATGTTTTACCGACAGTTCTCGAGGCCATTCAAAACACTGCCTAATCACCAGATTTCATATTCATATGTTAGCTTATCTGTCAAACTACAAGGCTTTTAAAAATTAAAGATTTATTCTATCAGGTCAATACTTTAACTGTGAGAGAAAAGGGGATTTATATTTGCTGAATTATGTGACTATAAATGAAAAAGGAAAAAAATCCATGTGTCATGCACCCTTTGTTAGGATTTGAGGTACCAGCTGATCCATGGGGATGGTGCTAGAACAGGGAGACACTGGGGCCCCAGCCCAGGCTTGGCCTGGACAGAAGCCACCATGCTGACACCATTGCCAAGTGGAAATTAATCACCCTACCCATTGGCTAAGCTTAGCATCTCTATAATTTTATTTTAAAACCTCAATGATCAAGATTAAAAGAAAGCAATAAAACGTATCAAATTTTTACTTAGTGCAATTTGAAGAGCCCCCCATTCTCCATGTTTGTGGCCTTGATGCTGCTTTTGGCATTGCTACTGGTGACACGAGGAATAATTTACCACTGTCAGGGAATTTGGCTGTTTCATCACCTACATAAGCGACCAGCATAACTCCATGGTGATTGCTGTCTAGATGAATTATGTGGCTCCTTCATGCACTTTTTGATTGAACAGTGATAACAAATAATGCATTATTCTGTGCCACTCTCTAAGAGGAAACTTCTACTTTTTTCTTACAGAGCAAAGAAAGACCTTATAGAAGCATTTGAAGTGACATCACCATGCCAATCCCAATTTATTACAATCACTGAGAAGCAATTGCTAGGCCAGATTCAATATAATAAAGGTAAATCTCAGTGACAACACTTTCCATTGTTTAGAGCTGGTGCTAATTGGTCGCCAAGCCCTTGGAAAAGCACAGATGAAACAATGCCCACACGGTGACTGATGAAATTTATTTTATAATCTCATATTCACACATACCAATGGAAATCCACTGGCTTTGCCGTTCATTCATTCAGCACATATTGTTGCATGCCCACCACATGCCTGGGCTGGACACTAGTGATTTAGCAGTAAGCCAGACAGACATGGCCATTGCTCTCTGATGGCTTATAGTCTGTAGGGAAGACAGAATTTGAGTACAGGTGACAATTGAACAACATGAGTTTGAACTGTGTGGGTCTACTTATAAGTGGATTTTCTTCCACCTCTGCCACCCCTGACACAGCAAGACCAACTCCTCCTCTTCCTCTTCCTTAACCTATTCAACCTGAAGATGAAGAGGATAAAGTCCTTTATGATGATGCGCTTCCACTTAATGAATAGTAAATATATTTTCTCTTCCTGATGATTTTCTTAATAAAATTTTCTCTTCTCTGGCTTACTTTAAGAATATAGTGTATAATAATACATATAGCATACAAAATATGTATTAATTGACTATTTATGTTATCAGTCAACAGTAGGCTATTAGTAGTTAAATTTTGGGGGGAGCCGAAAGTTATACACAGATTTTCCACCATGTGGGGATTTGGTACCCCAACCCCTGTGTTGTTCCAGGGTCAAGTGTATTTACAAGTGTGATGAATATTAGGAAGGAGACATGCAGCACACTCTGGAAGCACATCACAGGAAAACCTGACCTAGTCAGAGATGTCAGAGACTGGGGGGAAAGCACCTTCGAGCAGAGGGAAAAGCAGGAGCAAAGTCCTCAGAAAGGCAGGAAATGCAGGGCAAACAGGAGAGACTGAGCAAAGGCCACTGGGGTGGAGCATAGACAGGGAGGGGGAACTAGCATAATATGCAGTTTACTGATGGTCCAAGCTGAGCCATCAATAACAAACCCAGAGAAGAATAAGAATTATATTAATAAAAATTTATTGTGGTATTATTCTAGAGGCATGGAGAATCTTTTTATTATTATTTTGTTTTTATTTCAATAGATTTAGGGAGTACAAATGTTTTTGTCACATGGATGAATTGTATCATGCTAAAAGTGAGGGCTTTTAGTGTACCCATCACCAGAATGTGTACATTGTACACAACAGGTAGAATTTTATTTCTCACCTCCTGCCATTCTCCCCTCTTCTTAGTTTTCCATGTCCATTATACCCCTTTATGACCATATATACCCATAATTTAGCTCTCACTTATAAGTGAAAACATGTGGTATATGCTTTTCCATTCCTGAGATACTTTACTTAGAGTAATGGTCTCCAGATCCATCCAAGTTGCTGCAAAAGACATTTCATTGCTTTTTATGGCTGAGTAGTACTCCATGGCACATATTATATGCCACATTTTCTTTATCCACTCATTAGTTGATGGGCACTTAGGTTGATTCCATATCCTTGCAGTTATGAATTATGCTATGATAAACATTCGGGTACAGGTGTCTTTTTTTTTTTTTTTTTTTTTTTATAAAATGACTTCTTTTCCTTTGGGTAGATACCCAATAGTGGGATTGCTGGATCAAATGGTAGGTCTACTTTTAGTTCTTTGTGGAATCTCCATACTGTTTTCCATAGAGGTTGTACTAGTTTACATTCCCACTAACAGTGTATAAGCGTTTCCTTTTCACCATATCCGCACCAACATCTATTGTTTTTTGACTTTCTAATAATGGCTATTCTGATAGGGTTAAGGTGGTACATCACTGTGGTTTTAATTTGCATTTCCCTGATGATTAGTGATGTTGAGCATATTTCCATATATTTGTTGGCCATTTGTCTATCTTCTTTTCAAAAAAATCTGCTCATGTGTTTTGCCCACCTTTTGATGGGGTTATTCATTTTTTTCTTGCTGATTTGTTTGAGTTCTTTGTAGATGCTGGATATTAGTCCTTTGTCAAATGTATAGTTTGCATGTACCTAACAGCATTGATACATAGGCTTTAGAGCCCAGCTTCAGTAGGACCCAAGGGAGGCAAAGTACAACCAAGATAAAAATCATATGGTAGTCTGCGCCCTAGCCAAACACCAACTGGCCACAGCCACTGCTAACAGTAATGCCACTCAGCAGCCATCACTGTGATCATCTCCACCAACCTTAGATACCCACGTTCCACTGGACTCTCCATGGCACCAGAGCTCCCATGAAACCATAACTGCCCAGCCCCTAGGCACCACTCTCCTGGAATTTGAAGTCCAGAGTCAGGAATGATCAGCTACACTCAAGTCCTGAGCCCATGTCTTAGCTTCCACAGGAGTGGTAAGAATACCTGCCCCTCCAGAGTTTCCGTAGTGGGCTCCAGGGATGTTTGTTAGGCAGATAATAAATGATGTCTCTACAGCCTCTCTAAAAAGTGACATCTGAAGTGGTATTTAAGTAATGAGTAAAGGCAGCTGTATGGAGATCCAGAGGAAACACATTTAGACCAAGAGTAACAGGAGCAAAGACTCTAACACAGGAATAAACTTGGTGTTTTCAAGGGACATGAAGTCCCTAGCCGGAACATAATGGACAAGGGAAAGAGAGTCAACAGATGAGATCCAAGAGGCAGCAGAGGCCAGACATGTGGAACCCTAAAGACCACGGAAGGGGATTTGCATGGTGTTTTTATTGCACGAGGGAACCATCGGAGAATTGAAGGATTATACAAAAAGAAGTTATATGATCTTTCCTGGTGTTGTGTCATTCAAAAATTTATAAGCATTTTTTCTTTTTTACATTTTATTGTTAAAATGTTACAGCAACATTAAAGGATTTGGGGGAAAATAATTTAAAATTCCAATCTATTGGTCCTGTCTTCATTCCTGCCTATTCTTCAAATTTGGCCTATATGTTTACCTATTTTTATATCACTGCCCATTGTGTACATACTTTGATATTTTATTCTTTTTACTGAATATTATATATTTTGCATTGTTCAACACCAGAGATAGTGCTGTATTGGAAAGCCGCCTTTACAAACTTTCTTTAGCATTAACTTTCTTTAGAATGAAACTTTCATTTAGGAATAAAATTATCAGATCACAAGATATGATGTTTTATTTAAAATGCAATACATATTGCCATGGAGCTTTCTGAAAGAGTCACATTGATTTATACTGTTACCAAAGTCCATGAGAATATTAGTTTCACCACAGTTAAATAACTTGTGCTGACTTTGCAGATGTCATATGATCAAGGCTGCTGTCATTTTTATTTCTTTGAGGACTATTGCTACCCATGCTCATTGAGGCCACAAGGAAAGAGTGGAAAGGGGCAGAGGACATGTAGGAGGAAGTGAGAGGGGAGGCGCTATTTCTCTGGCCCAACAGCCTTACATACCCCTCTGCTCTTTCAAGCCTGGGCCTCCTGAAATTCTCACTGGTGCCTGCAAATGGCCACAACACAGCATCTTTGCAGTGGCTCCCACTGATGGCTGCTTTTGGGTCAGCTCCATGCCTCAGGGCCTGGGTCCTGTGTCCTCCTCTGCCTTGTCTGACAGGTACCTACCTGCTCCTCCCTTCTGTGCTTCCAGAATCAGGTTGCCGAAGAGGGAAAAATTCCCACCATCCCTATAGCCATTAGCTTTGCTGCAAAGAGTGCTTCCTGGTGATCTCGATTTTCTTAGAGAGTCAGTGTTGTTCATTCATTCATTCAACAGCTAACTATTCAGAAGTGTATCAGTCAAAATCCCAGCGGGAAGCAGATGGGTAACTGAGAGGAGTTTAATAAAGGGATTATTTGCAAATACGGGCAGAAGTTAGGGAAACCAACAAAGGATGATGTAGTTCCTGGGGGCTAGCCACAAACAGGAGCTGTTGCCACCCAAAGGGCAAGAGGAGAGAGGTTACAGGGACCCAGAGAATACCTTGAGGGAGGGAGAGGGCTGCCTGACAGGGGCTGTGGTCTTGGGAGGAGGGATGCAGGCAACCATGCCAGGAGGACGTCAGGGGCATGCACACTCCCTGAGTTCACTCTCTCCTGCCCCCTGGTATCCTGCCATGCCTCCCAATGGCTGACCCCAACTGCAGACCATAAGGAAAGAGATTCTCTTCATGGGTTCTGGAGTTGGAGGACAGAGTGGCAGCATCACTGCCCGTGTGGATAGGACTCCAGAAAGTGAATGATGTCCAGGGCACCCCGAGCTTCTTATGATGCTTGATGTAAACAGGAATAAAGGCCATGACGGCACCTCCAGTGTTTGGAGGCGAGGGAGGGAAGGGTGAGAGAGTCTTGCCAGCAGCATGCAAAGTTCTGTGCCACCCTTCACTCTTCCTAATGATGATCAGATGTCTGGGGAGGGGCAGTGTTTTCCTTAATTCAGGAGCTCCAAGACCTGCTCTTAGACTCACACCACAGAGGTGTGGAGGTCAGTTTGTATTATTACTCATTCTTTGTTTTGCTCAAGTCACACCATGGCCTCCCGTGACCATTGCCCCTCAATCAAGAACATGCATGCCACTTATTTCATGATTCACAAGTGTTGGACCCCACCAGGCATGAGGTTCTGGGAATACAAAAATCCATGCTATGGTTCTGCCACTCAAGGGGTGTCCAGTCTGGTGGGGGAGACTGGCACATAAACACGTAACTAGAATACAAAGTAATAAGCACAGTGAGAGAAATGCACAAAGGATATCATGGAGCACAAAAGAGAAGCATCTGATTGTGAAGGCGGGTATAGATGCCAGGAAAGGCATCCTAGGGGAGGCGATCGTCTCTTTTGTTGGGCAGAATTCTTTGAGAAGAGCCCTCTGTCCATTCTGCAGACAGATCCTTCATCGGATCATGATCCTGGAGACTCCCTGACACTCTTACTGCTCTGCAAAGTGTGAACTGTTCTTCCTGTGAATGTGTCTTTTAAATATGTGTATTTCCTCTTCTGTGAATTACTGTTTCTACTCACCATGCTTTTTCTTATAAATTTGAACCTAGTTTTCCACATATTATAGATATTATTCTGTCATGTTTGATGAAAATCCTTTTCACAGCCTAATTTTTTTTTCCTTTTAACGTTAGTGACGTTATTTTGTATTGTGTGGATATTTTAAATTTTTACTTATTCCAGCCTGTCATTTGTCAGTCGTCAGTTGTTTCTGTTTGGATTGCTTCTGTTTCTTTATAGCTGAGAATATTATCATTCCTCAATAAATCTGCAAATATTTTATTCTATTTGCTACCAGACTTTGATATAATTGTGAACTATTTAGCACTTTTAATCTATTTGAGAATGACTTTGCATGTTATTTAATATATGGGCATAAATTAATTCTCCCCCCCAATATTATAATAGTTTCTATAGCATCCAACTTCCTGATAAAGCTATGGGAAAGTCCAGAGCCAACTCTGCCACCCAAACCACTAGAAGCTTCCTTTTGGGCTTATACTAATCCACTAATCAATATTCTTGGTGATTCCCCCATGGATCACCCATTTCATTGTGTGTATTTTGCATAGTACTTGTCTCATTTCTGCCATAGATAGTCAGTTCTGTGAAGACAGAGATCATATATTCAGCTCCATCACCTGAGTGCCTTACATACTGTTTATTCAACACTATAAACATTTGTTGAATGAAAGAAAAAGAAAAAGACAGAATTAAATAGCTGAGAATCCCCCCACTATTTTATTATTCATCTTCCTGTAAGTCCACAAGGATAATGTGAAAGACTCGCAAATGCTACTTAAGCCACCTGACTTATATTATTTCCTTGATCCACTAGTCTAGTAACCTTATCAAAAGAGAAAATTATGTTAGGCTCAATGCTTTTCCCTAGTGGACTCATACTGGCTCCCAGTAATTACTACTCTCTTGTCTATGTGCTCTCAAAACATCTGCTTAATAATCTTTTCTAGAACCTTGTCTGAAATCATTAGTAAGCCTCTTGATTTCCAGAATCACTTCCCACCTTGCCCTCACCCTTTTTTCTTGAAAACAAGGACAGAGACCATCTCTTTTTTTTTTTTTGAGATAGGGTCTTGCTCTGTTGCCTGGGCTTAAGTGAAGTGGTGCCATCATAGCTCACTGCGACCTCAAACTCCTGGGCTCAAGAGATCCTCCTGCCTCAGCCTCCTGCATAGCTGGAACTGTGGGCACATGCCACCACACCTGGCTAATTTTTCTGTTTTTTGTAGAGATGGGGGGTCTCACTCTTGCTCAGGCTGGTCTCGAACTCCTGGCCTCAAGCAATCCTCCTGCCTCGGCCTCCCAACATGCTAGGATTACAGGCATGAGTCACCGCGCCCGGCCATCCATGTCTTATTTAGCTTGGTAACCTCTTTGCTGAGTACTATTCTGGAACATAGAAAGTAGTTGCTTAATAAATGGTTTTTGTTTTTCAAGAGACAGAGTCCTGCTATGTTTCCCAGGCTGGACTCCAACTCGTGGGCTGAAGCAATCCTCTTGCCTCAGCTTCCCAAGTAACTGGGACTATAGGCACACACCACCATGCCTGGAAGTTTGTAAATGTCTAATGGGTAAATGGCCAAATGAAAAATAACTGATTATTATCCAACAAAATCTTCTAGACAGCTTAAATGAAATTATCCAAAAAAATATGTAACGTTGTGTCCTAGTCCATTTGTGTTGCTATAAAGGGATACCTGGGGCTGGGTAATTTATAAAAAGAGATTTATTGGGCTCACAGTTCTGCAGGCTGTACAAGAAGTATGGCACTAGCATTTGCTTCCGGTAGGGACCTCAGGAAGCTTCCAATCACGGCAGAAGGTGAAGCAGGAGCAGGAACCACTTGGCAAGAGGAAGAAAGCACTAGAGCGGGGAGGGAGGTGCCAGGCTCCTTTTAACAATCAGTTCTCCCAGGAACTATTAAATAATAGAGTGAGAACTCACTCATTACCTCAAGGTTGGCACGAAGCCATTCATGAGGAACCCGCCCCCATGAGCCAAACACTTCCCAATCGCCCCACCTCCAACACTGGGGATCAAATTTCAACATGAGATTTGGAGGGGACAAACACTCAAAGTATATCACATCGGGTAATAAATCCATACCAATAAATCAGCTCTAGTCCATGATTCTTCTGGGTATGAGGTAGAGGCAGCCCTGAAAGAGCTCACAGCATTAGAAGGAATTCATAGGGAGGCAAAAACAATAAGCTAGTCCCTGAAGGGGGTTCTGGCATCAGGGAAAAGTGCTGCCTGGTCAACGTGGCAAACCCCGAGTTTGGGTCCTTTGAGCAAGATATGACTTCTGCTGGGAAATGTTTGCAGAGATACAGCGTCAGTACTGATTTGCTATTGTTTGAAAGCCCTTTTATTCGATCCCTTTGTCGTTAAAACAAGAAAGAAAGAAATTTTTGTGTGCCACACTGTCTTCTCAGGTCTGACCACTTGTGCAAGGGTCCAAGTTGAATCACTAGTTTTTGGGTATACAGGGAAAATATTTTAAAATTGAAATAAACTGCACTAGTGTGAGTCATCTGCCTTTGAATATTTCACTTAATTCTTTAAAGTTATTGCCCATGGATGGTGTGTTTAGCACCATTTGTCATAAAGCAGAATAAAGATAATCTTACTGAAGGTCAGGCTGAAGGTCCTCCAGTTTAATGAAGCATCAATATTAAATTGGAACGAGTAAATTTGTATTAGGAGAATCTAATAAGCAATGCCCAATCTAGGAAGAGAAATGAATGCAAGGCTAACTCAGGCCACATTCTGTAATGACGTGTTCTAATCAAAGATCTTCAGGCCCCTCCGTTGGCCTGGAGACCTGTCGCTACAAGTAAAGAGGAAGAGTATGCACTCAGGTTGAGCCCACCACTCTGCAGTGACCAGCAGTAGGGTCAGGAGAGGGCCCAGCTTGCTCAACTCCACACCTCTGCAGGACTCACATGCCAGCCTCCAACCTCATCTAGCTCCTGGAAGGACCCCTGCCTTCCTGTTCACAGCTTCTCCACCACTGCCCACCTTGGGACCATCAGGTTCAAGGCCATCATATCCTTTATCACTGCTCATGTCAGTCTCACAAGAAGCTCAAGACTCCCAAATGGCCTCCCACTGCCAGACTTGCATCTGCAATGTCTCATGTTGCTTTATATGACCCCCATCTCTCACTCCTCCCTGTATCCTGAAACCCTTTCACTGTGGTCTCTGAAACTCAAGGTCAATACTCATCAATAAAATCACTCCACCAGGGCCTGGCAAACTTTTTCTGTGAAGGACCAAACAGTAAATGTTTTAAGCTTTGTAGGCCATATGATCTGTGTTGCAACTACTCAATTCTGCCATTGTAGTACAAAAGCAGCCACAGATAATGCATAAATCAATGGGCACTGCTGTGGCCCCTAAAAAAACTTTATTTACAAAAACAGGTGGCCCATAAGCTATACTTAATTTATTTATTTATTTATTTTATTTTATTTTTTTTTGAGACAGAGTCTGACTCTGTTGCCCCAGCTAGAGTGCGGTGGTGTCATCATAGCTCTCTGCAACCTCAAACTTCTGGGCTCAAGTGATCCTCCTGCCTCAGCCTCCCAAGTAGCTGGGAGTACAGGCACATGTGCCACGATGTCCAACTAATTTTTCTATTTTGGGTAGAGATGGGGTCTCGCTCTTGCTCAGGCTGGTCTCCAACTCTTCAGCTCAAGCAATCCTCCCGCCTCACCCTCCCAGGTGCTAGGATTACAGGTGTGAGCCACCGTGCCCAGCCACCCATAGGCTATAGCTTGCCAGCATCTGCCCTATACTCTCAGCCTCTTCCAAGAACATTTCTTAACTTTTCTCTGGTGACATCTGGCTTGGCCTGAGAATGTGTCTTCCCCTGCCGCCCTTGCAGGTGGTCTGGGAGCTATCCATCCTCTGTACTGTGGAGTCAGAGGTGGAATAGATGTTCTCCATGTTTCACATTGTTCTTCAAGCCAGTGATTCATCTAGTCTTCCTTAAAATACTCAGCTTTAAATCTCCCTAAACAGATGCTTCCACCCCCTAGTTTCAGATATCTGACCCCTCAGCCGCTACCCTTCACTCCTTGAAGATTTTAGCAACCAATTCATTATTACTTTCCTCAAAATCAGTCCAATTATTATTTATGGGGTTTCAATAGCCAGATATTCTTTTCACTACCCTGGCCTGTCAGTTCTTTAATGTTATTTCTCCAATGGCCTTGTCCTCCCCTCATTCTTTGCGACTCACTTCTGTGGTCATACCTTTGATCTTTTCATTATTAATAATTTCAACACCTCCAAATCTTAATTTCAGACATCTTACTCTCTTACCGCCACCTATTAATTACCTCTCCAGCTCGTGCCCTCTGGTGCTCCAACACAAACGATCCTTGGACACCACCAGGACTTTAATCCAACAATCCTATCGCCTTCTCACTGTTCCACCCCTTGGCACCCTCTCCTCCCTATCCAGTTTAAATTCCACGGTCTATCTGTGTAACCAATCCCTTGCATACAGACTTGACTCCTTTGCTCCTCTCTCCCTTGAACTGGCTTGGCTAAACCAAAACCTTAGTTAAATTTCAACTGTACCTACGGGGTCAATTGTCCCCCTCTCTACTGGATCATTCTTAGTCCACAATATGTTGTTATTTTCCCATTTGAAAAAAAAATGTTCTCTTGACTCCACTGCACCCCATTTATGTCGTTCCCTTTATGGCAAAATTTAGGAAAAGAACTGTCTACTCCCACTGTTTGCCATTTCTCTTCTCCCAGTTTCCCCTAAGCCCGCTCTGATAAGTCCTCCCGCCAGCACTGCACCAACGCTGCTCATCTCAAATTGCCAGTGACTGCACAGTGCTCCGTCCCCGTGGACGGCGCTTGGTCCTCACCGGGTTGACCTATCAGCACCCTTTATGTCTATGTACACCTGGAGGGTCTGCAGTACCCTGGGCTTCTGAAGAATGGAAATGGGGTTCCAGTTTTATGAAATTAAATTTGTGGGATAGGAATAAACCCAACTCTAAGAATGTCTCACAGCTACTCGCCCCATCTGCCTTCTCTGAGTTAACAGTGATTTATGACAGAGCAGTAGTAAGGAATGTTAACTGGCTTCATTTTAGTTCATGAAGATTTCTTGCCAGGGACTGTGGATTGATAGGGAACAAGTTTTAAAGAACACTGAAATTTTTGTTTTCCCACTGAAACAGCTCTTCTATCTACCTGAATATTTAGAATCACAACGTTGTGTCAGACTTGGAATATATCATACAAAACAACTAGTCAAAACAGTCATTTGACAGAGAAGGATTCTGTCAGTCCAGAGAGGCTGAATGGCCTTTGCAAAGTCTCATAGCCAATTGGTGACCCATTTGAGAGCAGGACTTGGGCTTCTCACCCCGCTATCTTTTCTATCCATTCACTGCTGATACACTTCCTTACAGTTCTCTCAAGGTCTATTTCTGTAGCAATACTTTTAATTCACTTTTCAAGGAATTTCCAGGAATCCTTTCATTCTCCTGGACAGTGTGGGGTCCTTAAGTCCAACATCCTTTCCAACACACTTGCAGCTGTTAAGTTTTCTAGGTCTTCTGACTCTTTAATGTGTTCAATAGATATACATTCTGTATTGATGCACTTCATTCACTTTTCAAGAAGTCCTAGTGTCCTCCTGGGTGGGTTGGGATCTCTGGGTCCATCAAGGACCATAATTCACTCATCAGGGCTAAATCTGACAGTGGCTTTGATTTGTTGCTTTGCCCCCAAGTCGTAAGAGAGATCTACTTGGCAGGATCCCAGACTGCACTCAAGGGCCCAGTGCTTAAAGATGTTCTCTATTGTGCAACATTTGAAAACACCCTACTAACATGAAATGCTAGGTTTGCTGCCTGCTCAGCCGCCAGTCAAATGCAGTTGCAGTGCTCCTGCTCCCTGCTTCAGGGAGCCCTCTGGCCTCTGCACCTCCTGGCACTTTGTGATAGTCTCCTGAGCCCTGCCCAAATTGTTCTGCAATTGGGTTGTTTCTGTATTTATATGTATAGTCAGGACAATGAAAGGAGAAATGAGATATCCCCCTTTGCCAACATACAACTGAAAGACCTCTTAAAATGATAATAAGCAAAGACACCCCCCCAATTTAAACCACTTTATTGAAGTATAAAGAACTGTATATATGTATATATATATATATATATATATATATATATTTTTTTTTTTTTTTTTTTTTTTTTTTTTTTTTTTGAGACAGAGTCTCACTCTGTTGCCCCGGCTACAGTGAGTGCCATGGCGTCAGCCTAGCTCACAGCAACCTCAAACTCCTGGGCTTAAGCGATCCTACTACCTCAGCTGGGACTACAGACCTGTGCCACCATGCCCGGTTAATTTTTCTATATATATATTTTTAGCTGTCCATATAATTTCCTTCTATTTTTAGTAGAGACGGGGTCTCGCTCTTGCTCAGGCTGGTCTCGATCCACCCGCCTCGGCCTCCCAGAGTGCTAGGATTACAGGCATGAGCCACTGCGCCCGGCCAAGAACTGTATATATTTAATGTACACATCAGATGAGTTTGGGAACAAGTATACACCCATGAAACTATTGTTACCATCAAGGCCACAACTGTATCCATCACCCCTTAAAGTTTCTTCCCACCCCCTTTATTGTTATTATTATTTCTCTCATTGTTGTTTGGTTTAGTTTGGTAAGAACATTTATCATAAGGTCTACCCTCATAGTACATTTTCAGTACATAATACAGTATTGTAAGCTGTAGGCACTATGCTGTATGGTATTACAGATTTGCAAAGACCCCTTAATGAGTTAAACTGGTTCCAAGAACACTGTAAAATTTGCTGATAGCTATTACCAAACCTAAATAATGACTGTGCCGACTTAAGAGCAGCTATAATGATAACTAATACTGAACTATGTGCCAAATACTACCATACTATTCTATTCTGGACTTTTTTGTTTTTTTTTTTTTTTTTAGAGACAGGGTCTTACTCTGTCACCCAGGCTAGAGTACAATGTCCTGATCATAGCTCACTATAGCCTCTAACTCCTGGGCTCAAGCAATCCTCCTGCCTCTGCCTCCCAAGCAGTGGGGATTACAGGCAAAAGCTACACACTTGGCTAATTTTTAAATTGTTTTTAGACACAGGGTCTCACTATGTTGCCCAGGCTGGTCTTGAACTCCTGGCCTCAAGCAATCTTCCTGGCTCAGCCTCCCAAAGTACTGAGATTACAGGCGTGAGCCTGTATATACTTTCATGTATTGCATTTAGTCCTCACGACTACTCTATAAAATAGTACTATTATGGATAAGAGACCTGAGGCACAGAGAGATCACACAGCTAGTGCCACGGTGGGATGAGATTTGAACCAGGGCATCCTGACTCCAGAGACTTCACTCTTAACCCTGTCTCTCTGGAAGTCACGGGTAGGAGAGCCAGCATCTACTCTTGGCAGGGCCAGATGGGAATTTGGAGACAAAGCATTTCCCTCTAAACAACCCTACTGACAAGGCCATCCCTTTGGTGGAGAAGAGTTCCTCAAGCTAAGTCAAGAGAGTAGTAATTCATAATAGCATCCATTTTTCTGAATCTCCACTTATAAATCCACTTTAATATTACAATTTATTGCCTCATGAAGCTCAGCCTGCAGAGGGAGAATGCAAATCAACACGTGGGCATTCTGGTTTTTGGCTCAGATGCTGTGGGTTTTGGTTAACGTGAGACTAGCAGCTCCTCTGAATTCACTCTCCAGATGCTGACAGATCAGAGGCGGGGCCGACAGCCAGAGGCTGGAATGCAGCAAGTACCATCCTGGAGAGATCCAGGTGCTGATTGGTCCTCAAAACTACAGACATCTTAGCATCACAGACCTTTCCCTTTGAAGCTTCATCTGTCTTATCTTCCTTCTGAGAGTGGTGGCTTCTTGATGGAAACTACCACGTTTTGCGTCTTGGTATTCCCTACTGTGTCTGTCACTGCCCTGCCCATGCCCTTGGGACATTTCAGTGAGCTTCAGCTGACTTCCAATCTGCATCTCTGTGCTGAGGGCTCTCCCCGCCCCAGAACAGCAGAAGGAGAAACCACACAGCAGCCCGACATTGCCTGGCAACTCACCTACTCCCCTTCCAGTCGCCTTCAACCCATGATTTTTGGGAATAGGTATATAAATACCCCAGGACTCTACTCCTTCAGGTGGGATCGTTCTGAGGCTCCGTGTTGCCCCATCTCCCTGCAGGACTAAGTTCCAGTGCCCACGCTGCTGTCTGGCTTAATTACAGCCTCCTACTGGCTGCTTCCCAGTGTCTGTTTCACTCCCTGCCTCCCATGCAGCGTCCCTTGCATCTTGTCTCAGAATCCTTGTCTCTGGGTCTGCAGGGGTGGGAACCCAAAATAAGACAGGAGAAAAGGCAAGTGGTGGTTGCAGAATGCCTATTGTGCCTGGCATCGTGCTGGAATTGTTACAAATGCGATCATCTTGGATCCTCACCACTGCCACGGTATATGAGAAGCCATTTCATACACGAGAAATCTGAAGTGCGAAAGGATGTCTCACTGGCTCATGGTCACACAGCTGCTCAGTCGTCAAGGCAGACACTAAATACTCACCTGTTCTCTCCGGCCTCGAGGCCGTCCTGTTTTCATGCCACCCCCGTGGGGTAGGTCAGGGCTTCATATCCTAACAGAGACTCAAAAATCCGTGTGCAATACATTTGTTGATATTTCTGGAATACCTCTGATGATTTGTCGTCCTATTACCTATTCTGCGGCTAGATCAACCATGATAAAACATATAGCAACATAAGCAAGTGTTTTCAAAACACCTTTTTCTCTTCTGTTCTCTCTCTCTTCCTAGAGATTGAGATCGTGCCAACGTTAAGGCAGGGAGCGGCGTGACTCATTAGCAGCCTGCTAGGCAGGCTAGTCTGTGAAACTCTCCACATGCCAGCTGACAACACAGCCACCAAAGGGAGAGAAAAAGGAAACCTGCCAAGGTGCAAAGCCCAATGCCCACACCTATGGGCCCGGTTTCACTCCTGCAAACGTGTTTCTATGCGCTTGTGTAGACGCAGCCTTAGCTCCACAGAGAGAAATCTCAGAAGGTTTCGTGTCTTCTCATATTTGGCAAATAAGCACCCAGATTTTTTTTTTAACCTCAGAGGAAAACTATAGTTTTTTGTTTTTTTTTTTTTTTGTCTTTTTTTTCCTTCAAAGATCTCTCTAGGTTTTTATTGATCATACCTAGAATTTAAATTTAGCGACAGGTTCTTATCCTCACAAGCATTAGGGTCTAATCACAGAATCTGACAATCTAATTCTTCACACGGACTGAAAGTTCCTACTCTTTCTGTTGTCGTGTCTCACCTGGAACTCAGAACCAAGGGCCACGTCTTTCATCACCCTGGGACGGAACGTGGCCAGTTCTGCTATCTCCTCGGTGATAATTTACTAAGTGTCTGACTTCTAGGCAGGCCTCGACTCAAGAGAAGTGGTGTTGAGACCCTCCATCCGATCACCTGTGAAGACCCTCCTTCCGGATGTGACGAGACGGATTGTCTGCGAGGGAGTAATTGTCCTACAGCCGCTATTGATTCAACGCCGAGAAACATGCTTAGGTTGCATTTGCTATCTGCCGAACTAGTGATGGCTCTGTGTCTTCCTATAAATTCTTCTGTTCCAGCTGGGCTTTTTTTGTGGTCTAATATTAAAATAGACACTTCCTAATTAGACAGATCTCTGTCATGAGGATCAATCTGAGAACTTCTGTGGTATTTTCATATTAGATGTCTCTTCACAAATCAGCCCCGTGCTCTCCAGCCTTCCTAAATCATAACTCACTGAATAGCTCCTTAAGCAGGCAACAGCCACATAACTAGTAATTAGTGTCCTGTCAGCTGATATCAGCAGCATTAGTTTTCGGCAGCTGACATCAGCAAGTCCATCATATATTTAAAGCTATAGCTACTCATAATTGTGATGAATACATTGGAAATACCCAATTAATAAGAAAATCTTTTTAGGAAAAAAAAAAAGAAGTAAAATCATGTTTGGGTGAAAGTATATAAAACAAGTTAAAATCAGCATTCCAAGCCAAATTTCAGCACAAACACAAGTCTGCAAGAGCCCATGGTCCTAGACAGTCTTCTAAGCTCAGACGCAGACATCTATCATAAATCCACAAACAAGTCTGCTCTTTATGATTAGAGGATGGAGTTGTTTGGTCAAGGTTACAGAGAACATCTGTTTTAATGACAGAAGTCAGGAGAAGAGCAGCACCTTGAGCCTCTCCATTCTTTATTCACAGATTGCTCTTAAGGAGTTAGTGATTATTTCCCTTCAAATGTGTTCTGATTAAAAATAGAGCATAATAAATAACTGACTCTTATTGTGAAGAAAAAACACCCTATAAAGCTTGTGTTTATTTAAAAATTGTAAAAATTGAAATTTCAGAACAACTGATTTCAATAACAGGTATATAGTCTTTCAAAGGCGTTATGAATTAATAGTGCCATAATACACAACAGGAGAAATAGAATCATTTTAAAGAAATGAAATATGAAGAAAAAATATCTGTTTTAGTTTAGGAAATTATCAGAGCAATAATAATTTTCTTTAAGCAGTGTATTTCATCTATTATTTAACTTCTATCCTCCAAAATGCTATCAAAGTGGTATCTATTTTTAGACTTTGTTCTGAGGTTTTGCACCAAATTGATGATTGCTACACCTGCAAAGCCTTACCTATCAAATTGAGTTAGCATGAACTAGATCCCAATTGCAACTAAACTTATCAACCTCCAGGAAACTCAGCCTGCTGCCACCAAAATACAAGAGCTAAGATTTAATAAAGGAATCCTAAACAGGTAACATTTTTCTTTCTCCACAATTTGAGACAGCGTTTGTTCATCATATAGAAATGGCAAATATGCATGTTGGAAATTCAGAAAACAAATATGTCAGGAAGCATTTTATGCATCATTTAAAATTACATTTAAACAGTTCTCTGGCTGTAAATTAAAGAAAGGGAAAATTATGCGGCCAAGCTTTCATAAGTGTCATATACCAAATTCGTGGAAATTAATAAGTACAAATCAAGTACAATTTATCTTTTTTTCATTAAATAAAACAGTAATTCACCAAGTCCAAATGAGAGTTACAGACACTAACACATTATTAAAGGGAACAACGACACTGTATTACCAGAAATGCTTGTAACACATTAGCTATGTTGCCTCAAATGGACAGGAATAAATTAGAAATAGCATGTATATTTTATGATATATTGATAGTTTTTCTTCTTTGTTTAATCCACTCCTCTTTTCTCATAGTTTAACCCTTCCTCTGGGGCAACAAATGCTATCAACTCATGTCACAAACCAGTTCAGGACGGTGCCATGGCTGATACACTGAGGGTGGTGGATAATAAGGAATATTTATACACTTGGGCAAGATTGGGGAATAAAATGCTGTTCCTCACAAGCTCTTCTTACGTGTTGGCCTGCACAGCCATATAACCCTGCTTGCATTGTCAAAAAGAGTCTGGACAAGGGGGCAATTTATAATGGTGGTTTGTAATTACCTGCTGTGGACTATAACCCAGGGATCTCTGTGTGCTCCGTGACCTGGTGCCAACTGGACTGGAGAGGGAGACAAGAAGGGTGCAGAGATGAAGGTTATTTTCTTTATTTAAAAATAGCTTTTCCAGATCATAAAATTTATGCTTTTTGTGCAATTTAGAAAATATAGAAATAGATTAAAAAGTAAAAATCATGGATCATATAACTCTCAAAGATAATCACTGGTAAACTTTGGTGTGTTTCTTCCAAGTATTTTAAAATATAGATAAAAGACAAAATTTGAAGTATATCCTATATTCTGCTTTTATTTGTGGGTATGTTTCCACCTTGCTAGGTGTTCCTTGAATATATGCTTTTTTCAGCTGCATAGTATTTTATTGCATGGACTGTCATTTATTGAGCCATCCCCTGATGTTGGACATCTAGGTTGTTTCCAGTTCCTTAGTGCTCTGAGTAATGCTCTAATAAAAGCATCCTTGCATGTATATTCCTGTGTGCATCTTTGATTATTTCACTGGGATAAATTCACTATTATGGTAAATGTGCTCTTGTTACATATTCCCAAATTACTTTTCAGAAAATATGATGTTGATTCACATGGCTGACATCAGTGATTGAAGATAAAACTTAACCACAGCCTTACCAGCACTCAAGATTATACAGTCGTATGTGGCTGAATGACGGGACACATTCTGAGAAATGTGTCATTAGGTGATTTTGTAATTGTGCAAACTTCATGGAGTGTGCTTACACAAACCCAGGTGGCCTACTACACACCTAGGCTACATGGTATAGCCTATTGCTCCTAGGCTACAAACGTGTACAGCCCATTACTGCACTGAATACTGTAGGCAATTGTAACACAATGGAAAGTATTTGTATATCTAAACACAGAAAAGGTACAGTAAAAAATACATTATAAAAGATAAAAGATAGTACACCTGTATGAGTTCTTACTATGAATGGAGCCTGCAGGACTGGAAGCTGCTCTGGGTGAATCAGTGAGAGAGCTGTGCGTGAATGTGACAGCCCAGGACATTACTGTACACTGGTGTCGACTTTATAGACACCGTATACTTAGGCTACACTAAATTTATTTTAAAGATTTCTTTCTTCAATAATTTAAGCCTAGCTCACTGTAACTTTTCACTTTATAAACTTTTAAATTTTTTAAACCTTTTATAGTAACACTTCGCTTAAAACACAAACACATTGTATATCTGTATAAAAATATTTTCTTTCTTTATATCCTTATTCTATAAGCTTTTTTCTATTACATTTTTTTTTTATTTTTTAAACTTTTTTGTGAAAAACTAAGACACAAACACACACATTAGCTTAGGCCTACACAGGGTCAGGAACATCAATATCACTGTGTTCCACCTGCACATCTTGTCCCACTGGAAGGTCTTCAGCGGCAATAACACACACGGAGCTGTCATCTCCTGTGATAACAATGCCTTATTCTGGATACCTCCTGAAGGACCTGCCTGAGTTTTATATTCAACTTTTCTTAATAAGTAGAAGGAGTACACTCTAAAATAACAATACAGAGTATAGCATAGTAAATACATAAACCAGTAACATAGTGATTTATTATCATTATCAAGTATTATGTACTATACATAATTATGTATGTTACACTTTTATATGACTGCCAGCACAGTAGATTTGTTTACATAAGCATCATCACAAACAGGTGAGTAATGCATTATGCTACGACATTATGCTGGCTGTGATGTCACTGGGCAATAGGTTTTTAGCTCCACTCACTATAATCTTATGAGACTACCAGTGTATATGTGACCCCTCATTGAAACCTTATGCGTTACATAACTGTAAATTGGAAAAAAAGTGAAACTTGGTATTTCTTTTTTTTTTTTTTCCTTGAGACTAGGTCTCTCTCGGTTGCCCCGTTAGAGTACACTGGTATAGCTCACTGCAGCCTCCAACTCCCAGGCTCAAGCAATCCTCCTGTTTCAGCCTCCTGAGTAGCTGGGACTTCAGGCACATGCCACCACACCTGTCTAATTTTTCTTTTTTTTTTGTAGCGACAGGTTCTCACTGTGTTGCCCAGGCTGGTCTCGAACTCCTGGCCTCCAGCAATCCTCCGGCCTCAGCCTCCCAAAGTACTAGAATTATAGGTGTGAGCCACCATGTCAGCCTTCTTTTTATTTTTAATTTACATTTCCAAGACAGGTCAATTCTGAAGGTCTATTTCAATAGTTTTATTATTTTTTATATAAATACACATGATCATTAAAATATAGAAAAATAGCAAAGAACATCTATTAAGTAAATATAACTAGAGACAATCATTAAAATTTTTTATTTAACATTTCTGACACTTATGTATATTATGTACATATGAAATTATACTGTATCCAATATTTTATAACTTTTCTGTTTAACAAAATATTTATACATCTTTCCATATTATATAAATATGAAGCATCTTTTTAATATTTACATAGATAGTAACATTTGCTTTACTAGTTCCCTATTGTTGGCATTAGGGTGATTTTGAGGAAATCGAACATTTTGATGATTTCTTTCTTGATTTTTAAAGAAAATATCTTAAAATTTAAACTTTTTAGATAGAATACTTCAAACCTACACCAAAGTGTAGAATAATGTAATGAAGATTTCTATGCCTAGGACCATTTTAACAAATCTCAACATTTTGCCACAGTTAGATAAAATCTTTTTTTAAAGAAATAATATAAATATGGAAAAAGCCTCCTGTGTACTCCTTTCCAATCACATTCCCTTTATTCTATCCCTAAAGGGAAATTGTTGTATAGCATTCCCATGAATGGTTTTATAATGGATTATATCTTTAATTACATAATATATCCACATACAAAATATATGCTGTCTTTTTGTTCTTAAACTTTTAATAAAGATTATGCCCCACATATTCTCCAACTTATATTTTTCACTCAGTATTATATTGTTTGTAAGCTTCATACATAGTGAAACATGTAGCTTTAGGTCCTTCATTTTCACAGCTGCACAGTATTTCAGTATATGACTATATTTTACTATACAATCTAAATAGGCATTCTTCTGCAGGCATGCCTCGTAGATATCGCAGGGCTTGTTCCAGACCTCCGCAATAAAGTGAATATCACAATAAAGTGAGCCACACTTTTTTTTTGGTTTCCCAGTGCATATAAAAGTTATGTTTACCCTAAACCTTAGTCCATTAAGTGTGCAATATTATATCTAAAAATAATGTACATACTTTAATTTAAAAAATACTTAACTGCTAAAAGATGTTAACAATTATCTGAGTGGGTCATAATCATTTTGCTGGTGGAGGTTCTTGCCCCAGTGTTGATGGCTGCTGATTGATCAGGGCGGTGGTTGCTGAAGGCTGGGGTGGCTGTGGCAGTTTCTTAAAATAAGACAACAATGAAGTTTGCCACGTCAATTGACTCTTCCTTTCATAAAAGATTTCTCTACAGAGTGTGATGCTGTTTGATAGCATTTTACCATTTGAACTTAAGCATTTTAACTTCTTTCAAAATTAGAGTCAATCCTCTCAAATCCTGCCGCTGCTTCATCAACTACATTTATGTAATACAGTATTTTAAATCCTTTGTTGTCATTTGAACAATGTTCATAGCATTTTTACCAGGAGTAGATTCCATCCCAAGACACCACTTTCTTTGCTCATCCATAAGAAGAAACTCCTTGTTTGTTCAAGTTTTATCACGAGATTGCAGCAATTCAGTGACATCTTCAGGCTTCAATTCTGATTCTAGTTATCTTGCTATTCCCACTACATCTGCAATTAAAATAGTAACATCAAAGATCTCTGATAACAGATCATCATAACATGGCCGGGCAGGGTGGCCCATACCTGTAATCCTAGCACTCTGGGAGGCCAAAGTGGGAGGATTGCTTGAGCTCAGGAGCTCGAGACCAGTCTGAGCAAGAGCGAGACCCCGTCTCTACCAAAAATAGAAAAAATTAGCCAGGCGTGGTGGCACGTGCCTATAGTCCCAGCTACCTCGCAGGCTGAGGCAGGAGGATAGCTTGAGCCCAGGAGTTTGAGTTGCTGTGAGCTGGGCTGACGCCATGGCACTGTAGCCCAGGCAACAGAGAGAGACTCTGCCTCAAAAAAAAATAAAATAAAAATAAAAAAATAAACAAATCACCATAACAGATATAATAATGAAAAAGTTTTAAATATTGTGAGAATTAACAAAATGTGACACAGAGAGACACGAAGTGAGCACATGCTGTTGGAAAAATGGCCCTAATAAACTTGCTTGATGCAGAATAGCAACAAAGCTTCAATTTGTAAAAAACACAGTATCTGCAAAGAGCAATAAAGCAAAGCACAATATAACAAGGTATATGTATATATTGAAGATTGTTTCCAATATTGTGCTACTACAAATAATGCAATAATGAATATTCTGGTACATTACTCCTATGTAAGAGTTTCTCTTGAATAGAGAATATCACCTAGAAATGGAATTACTGAATGGTAAAGTATTAATATAAGAATGTTAACTTTCTATTCAAATTGCTCTCCAAAGTTGCTCTACCAATTTGCACTCCCAGCAGTGGTAGCACATGAGTCCCTGTTCAAGTCAGACTTTTTATTCTTTTAATACAATAGATATAAAATGATATCTCATATTTATTTGCACTTCCCTGATTATTAGTAAGGTTGGCCATCTTAACATATGCTTATTGACCATTCAATTTTCTTCTGTAAATTATTTGTTTATATATTTTGCCCATTTGTGAGTCAAATACACAGCAAATTATTTCTCTTAGTCTATAGCTTGTCTTTTTACATATGTTTGGGTTTTGTTTTCGTTATGTAGTTATTTTGGCTTTGATGTTGAATTTTAAAATTATAATATTATCACATTTATCATTTTTTTATAGTTTGGGATCCTAAGTCTTATCTAACACATTTTTCCCTAGGCTGATTTATTATAATAAAACTCTTGTATTTTATTTTACAAGTTTTGCTTTTCAAATTTAATTCTGTAATCCATCTGAATTTTTTTTTTTTAAATTACTGGTGTGAAGTAAGACTCACTTCTTTTCCATATGAATTGTTTCGGTATCATTTATCAAATATTGATACTAATTTATGATGCAAACTCTGTCCTATACCAAGTTTTCCACTGGCCAATTTCTGGATTTTCATGTTTTGCTTCATCAGTGTGTCTCTTCTTGCCCTAAAATTGTACTATCTTAAATATTCTCAGCTGATATTGGGTTGGGATTGTTGCATTTTGTCCTGCTTCAAAATTTTCTTGGCTAATTTTTGTCTTTCACAGTTCCAAATGAATTTTTGGATTAGCTTGTCAAGTTCTTTGAAAAACCGTTGTGTAATTTTGATTGAAGTTGTATTTACTTTTTAGAATAATTTGGAGAAATTGACTTCTTTATGTATTATGTGTTTTTATCCATGAACTTAGTGTTTTACTCCATTTTTTCAAGTTTTCTTTGATGTTCTTCAATAAATTTTTTGTAATTTTTTTCAAAAACTTTTTACGTACCTTTTTTAGACTTTTTCCTATGTAGTTATAGTTTTTATTATTCTTGTAAATTATCCTTTGATTATATGTGCAAATTGATTATTGCTTATGTTTAGGAATGATATAGATCTGTATTTTTACCTTATATTGAATGTATTTGGAATAGGCCAAATTTTTTTTATTAGCTCTAATAGATTGTCCAAACATTTTTTTGTACTTCTTTCATAGATAATCATATAGTCTACATATAAAGATAATTTTGTCTTTTGTCTTTCCAATTCTTATTCATCAAATCATTATCTTCAGCTTATTCCATTGTTGAACAGTGAGTTAATATGAAATATCCTTCTACCTTTCCTTTCCTTACTTTAAAGTTCTAAAATTATACTATTAAGAAAAGGGTTTCTATTGTTTTTTACAGTTGATACCCATTATCAGATTTATTCTGCCTTTCATTCAACACATTGTTATTCAGCGTTTACTCTGTGCCAGGCACTTTTCAAAGTGATGGTTTTTCAGGTATGAATACATGATATGACAGGGAATGATTGTTTTAGGTAGGGTGGTCAGAGAAGGTCTCTCTGAGAAATTAACGTGTGAGCAGAGAGCTGAACAAGTGGCACATGGGTTGTATGTTGCAGGCTCTGAGATGGAATGCAGCATGCAGGTCATGCAGGAAGTGCCCTTGGAACCAACACCTATGGAAGCAAAGGGAGGGAAAGGAGGATGGGTAGAAAGAGAAATCGAACTGTAATGCAGGTTCAATGACAGCCTTGCTCCGTCTGATAGGGAACCCTGGAGCTACAGTGACCCCATTCAGGAGTTAGAATAAGTAAGGGCAGGGGAGCTTGGCCTTTTTATCCTTGCAATGATCAGACATTGGATGTGGGCCATTCAGGAAGTCGTGTGATCACAGGCAAGGTTGCTTTCTTCAACTAAGGCAGTCCCTGAAAGAGGCCACCCACTGAGACTGTAGCAGGTGCAGTAACAGACCTTCTGAAAGGGATCTGGCTGGAGCATCACAGCCCACGTGAAGAACCGGAAGTGTGGTGGTCCTGCAGGGGGCAATGAAAGAAATGCCTGAGTTAGGCATGAGCCTGGCACGTCCAAGATGCTGAACGAAGGGAAGTGTGACCGGAAGTGAGCAAGCAGGGAGAATAGCAGATGAGTCTCAAAGATAGGACAGGGTCAGGCTGTGTAGGGGCTGGCAAGAAGTTTGGAATTTACTCTGAAGGGAAGCCTTGGGGGAATTATAAGAAGGGAAGCTGTGTAAATGGAATTGTGGGTTTTTAAGAGGTTCTTTCTGGCTGCTGTTGGTAGAATTGACTGCAGGGGAACAAGACTGGAAGCTGAGAGACAGTTGGGAAGCAATTGCAGTCTATTGTGTAAGAGATTATGCTGGCTTGGGCCTTACTGGTAGCTGGGAAGGTAGTAAGAAATGGTCCAATTAAGCATTTGCTGAAGATAAAACCAACAGGATTTCATGACGGATTGAAAGTAAGGTTGGGGAAAAGAGAACAGTCAAAGATGACTCTACATTTCTAGATAGAGCAACTGGTAAAATGGAGTTACCTTTACAGAGTTTGAAAAAGACTGAGAGAGGGGCCCAGGAATGATGGCTCATGGCTATAATCTCAATCACTTGAGGCCAGGAGTTCGAGGCTGCAGTGAGCTATGATCACACCACTGCACTGCAGCCTGGACAACACAGTGAGACCCTGTGGAAAAAAAGAGAAAGAAAGAAAAGACAAGACTAGAGGAGGAAAGCCTTTTGTGTTCGTAGGGGAAGAAGGGACACCAAGAATTCTGTTTTGGACAAGTTAGATTTGAGATACTTATTTTACATTCCATGCAGATGCCAACTACAGGGTTGGAGCTGGGTATGGTTTGGATGTCACCAGTGTACCCATGGTATTTGAAATCACAGGAATGAATGAGATCACCGGGATGGGATAGAAAGGGAGGAGATAAAACAAAGCAAATTGAGTGCAGAACTCTAGGGAACTTGAACATTTAAATACCAGGAAGATACTAGGAGGAAAAGCCCAGAGAGTGTAGAGTCTCGGAACCCCAGGGAAGAAGGTATTACAAGAAGAAGGGAGAGATTTTCTGTGTCAAATCCTGCTGAGAGACTAAAATAAGAATTGCCCATTAAATTTGGCAGTAAAATGGTGAAGATTATAGCCTGATTTAGTTAGGTTGAGGAAAAAAATACTAGGTGATGAAGTGAAAGCAGTGAGTCTAGAAATAAGATTAAGGAAATTCCCTTCTATTTATACTTTACTAAGACTTTTTAAGAAATCTTAAATATTTAATTTTATTCCAACATATTTTTGTGCATCTTTTGAGAATGGTTTTTCTTTTTCATTCTGATCATGTTGGATTACATTTACATATTTTATGATGTTGAAACATCCTTGCATTATGGGAAAACTCCATTTAATTATGATGTATCATATAGATATATACATATATATGTGTGTGTTGAATTCAATTTGTTCTAATTTTACTTAGGCTATTCCCATCTATGTTTATAAGTGAGATATGATTGTTCTGTGATTGTCTTTTCTTGTACTATCCCTATTTGTTTTTACTTTCAAAGTTATATTAGCTTCATGAAATGAATGTGATAGCTTTTCTGCTTTTTAAGTTATTTTGAATAATTTGCATAAAGTAGATTTATCTGTTTAATTCCTATAAAACTATCTGGGCCCAGGGTCTTTGGAGCAGGGGGCTAGAGAGGATATAGGGGATATTTTGCCTGTGGATTCCTTTGCTTGAATGGCTACAGGTTTATTGCCGTTGGTTTGTTTTTGTGTTTTTTTCCTTGAGCCAATTTTGATGATGTCATTTCTTTCTTATTTGCTCTCAGATCATTTCTCTGTCTTTCTGCTGCAAACTAGATTTCCAAGATTCCCTATCCAATCAGCTAATTTGGGTCAATGGTGGGCTCTAGTAGAAGACTAATGGGTGGGAGAAAGAGAGAAGCTAAGCTTATTTTCCCTGTCTTCTCTCTGACCCCAGCAGGGGCTTGTCTCTTCTGGGGTTCCGGTTCCCACTAGACAACTTTTCCCCATGGTCCCAGCTCCCTCTCAGCCTCTGCCATAAATCCAGCTCCCCCTGGTGACCTGGTTCCTATACTCCAGTAACACCAGCTCTACCCTTGGTCTCTTCAGCTGTAGGAGTGGTGACAACTTCCTGATGTTACTGACCTCAGCGTTTCCTCCCGTCCCCCCAAGCTGTTTCAGTTTGAGGTTCTCCTTTTGTAGCCACTCTCCTGCATTGAATTCCTTTTACTGGACTACCTGCAGAGGCTGTGTTTTCCTGACTGGACTCTGGCTTATCCAGACGGTTTATATTTTTCTAAAAAAATCGCCTACTTCATTTGGGGTTTCTAGTTTATTGGCATACACGGGAAAAATTACTGGTGTAATATTCAATTAGAACGTTTAGAATCTGTACCACAACCACAGTTATTTCCCCCTTTTCATTCCCACTATTGTTTATGTCTTCTCTCTCCTCCTCCTCAGTCTTGCTAAAAATCTGAAAAAATATATCCAGCTTTAAAATTTGAGCTAAAAAATGGGGTGTGGGGGGGAGACACTATACTATATGTACTGCCTTAATGTAAACTAGTTATCACTGGAAGGATGAAAAAAATAATAATATTGGCGGCTTCCGAGAAGGAATTGGGTGGCCAGGCAAAAGAAGTGGAAACAAAACTTTAAATATCATACCATTTCATATATTTTGAATTTGAACCATGTGAATGATTCACCTATTCAAAGAATTAAATTTAAAGTAGCTTAAAAGAACAGATCTCTTGAGCTCCAGCGTTAGAGGTTGCAGTGAACTATGATCAGGCTACTGCACTCTAGACTTGGCAGCAGAGTGAAACCCTGTCTCCAAAAAAATTTATTTAAAATAAAAAACATTTAAAACCCAGATGTTGGTTTTGCTTGCCTTTCTCTTATTTCTATGTTTTCTATTTTATTAATTTCTTTTATTTATTTCTTACCTTTCACTCTATCTAGGTTTACTCTATTCTTCTAGCTTACTTATTTCAGTTTTCTTACCTTTTTAAGAAATTAATTTAAAGCTACAATTTGTCTTTAAATACCACTCTAGCTATATCTTAATTTTAGACAGGTGGTAATTTCATAGTATTTATTCCTTAATTTTTATTATTTCCACTGTGATTTCCTATTTAATCTTTAAATTATTTAAATGTATCTTTAATTTTCCAAACATATGTGCTTTTTAACATTCTTTTTACTGTTGATTTCAAATTTAAATTTACCATGACAAGAGATTGTGGTCTATGAGGCAACTTTACTTTGAAATGCGTAATGTAGTTTGGATGATCCATTTTATACAAGTTCCATTAGCACTTAAAATAAAAGTATATTTTCTATTAGTTGGATGTGGGATGTGTGTGTGTATGTACACACATTAACTCAAACTTGACAACTTTATTTCTCAATACTTCTATTTTCATATAATTTTTTCTGATTAAGTCATTAGTTTTTGATACAGCTATATTAAAATAGCCCACTGTATTTTGCCAAATAACTGTTATAATTGTCAGTCTTTTCTTTACTAACATCCAATATTGTTAGTTGCATAGAAATTCATGATTATTACATATTCTTGGTGTATTAATATTATTTAGTGCCCCATTTTTATCTTTATTAGTGCTTATATTTTATTTTTCTGATATTAATAAGTCTCTACCATCTTTGTGTGTGCACATGTGTATGTGTTTGCATTGTCCTGGTATATTTTGTTCCATTCCTTATTTTCAAATTTTCAGAATCTGTTATACCTATATATCTAAGAAGCACAGAATTTGACTTTTAAAAATACAATGTGATAAGTGGAAAAAATAAAATTGTCTCTATTTTCAAGCGAGGTGATTATATACCTAGAAAATCTCAAGGAATCTACAAAAAACCCACAAATACTCTAGGACTCATAAGTGAGTTCAGTACAGGTAGCAGGACATAAGACCAACATGCAAAAATCAATTACATTTCTATATACTAACAAGTGAAACTGAAATTTAAAATGCAATACAATTTATAATTGTACTGAAGAAAATTAAATATTCAAGTATAAATCTAACAAAGTATGTACAAAATCTGTATACTGAAAATTACAAGATGCCAGTGAAAGAAATCAAAGATGACCTGAATAAATGGAGAGACATACTGTATTCATGGATTGGAAGGCTCGACATAATAAAGATATCAATTCTTCCAAATTGATATGCAAACTTAATGCAATTCTTATCAAAATATCAGTAAGATTTTTTGTAGCCATAGTTAAGATTATTCTAAAATTTATATGAAAAGGCAAAGAAACTTGAACAGCTAACAATTTTGAAAAAGAAGGATAAAGTGGGAGGAAACAGTCTACCTTATTTCAAGACTTACATAGTTACAGTAATCAAGACTGTGGGTATCAGTGGAGGGATAGACGCATAGATCAATGGAACAGAATAGAGAATGCAGAAAGGGACCCACACGAATATGCTCAACTGATTTTTGACAAGGGTGCAAAAGCAATTCAGTGAAAGAAAGATAACTTTTCCAACAAATGGGCTGAAACAATTGGACATCCATAGGTTAAAAAAAAAAAGCCTCTACCTAAATCTCACACCTTACACAAAAATTAACTCAAAATGTGTCACAGGCTTAAATGTAAAATGTAAAATTATAAAACTTTTAGAAAAAACATAAGAGAAAATTTTGAGGATCTAGAGCTAGGCAGAGTTCTTAAACTTGATACCAAAAGCATGATCCATACAAAGGAATGCTGATAAACTGGACTTCATCAACATTAAAAACTGTGTTCTGGGAAAGACTGTGTTAACAGTATGAAAAGACAAATTACAAATTGGAAGAAAATATTTGCAAAGCACATATCTGACAAATAACTTATATCTAGAACATATAAAGAATTCTCAAAGCACAACAGTAAATAAATGAACAACCAAATTAGACAGTGTGCAAAAGACTTGAACAGACACTTCACCAAAGAGGACATACAGATGGGAAATAAGCACATAAAAAGATGTTCAACATCATTAGCCACCAGGGAAATGTAGATTAAAACCACAATGAGATACCAATACATATTTATCAGAATGGCTAAAATAGAAATTATTGACTACACCAAATGGTGGCCAAAATGCAGAGAAACTGAATCTCTCATGGATCACTGGTAGGAATGTTAATGATACAGCCACCATGGAAAATAGTTTGTCAGTTTATTTTAGAATGAAACATATATTTACCATATGATCCAGCAATTACACTCCTGGGCAATTTACTGCAGAGAAATGAAAACTTATGTTCACGCAGAAATTTGTACGTGAATGTTCATAGCCTCTTTATTTGTAATAGCTCCAAACTGGAAGCTATCCAATTGTCCTTCAGTGGCTGAATGGACAAACTGTGGTACATCCACGCCAAGGAAGAGCACTCAGCACTAAAAAGGAATGAAACCTTAATAAATGCCACTGGGATGAAACTCAAGGGAATAATGCTGAGTGGGGAAAAAAGTTACATACTACATGATTCCATTTACATAACACTCTTAAAATAGAAAAATTATGAGAGAGAGAAAAGATTAGTGGTTGCCAGAGGTTAGGATGGGTGGGAGAGGCATTCAGTATAGCTTTAAAGTGGTAGCAGGTAGCTACCACACAGGTAGCCTTGTGTATGGTGTCAGTACCATTCCCTGTTGTGACTGCAGTGGCAGTTATGTAAAGTTCTCAATGTGCAGGCAATTTGTCCAGGAATCTTTTGTACCGTGCGACCAAAAAGAGCAAGATACCAACAACCTGAAAACTCTTTGAGAACGTTGTTACAATTGAAAAGCACAGTTTCCACAGAAGATGCAGAAACTTGTGTTCTTGGAATTCATCGTGATGTGCATCTACAGTATTGATCATCATAGAGAATTACATGTTAACTTCATATTCAGTACAAGGACAATGAAAATCATTCCTCTGGCTTGGTATGTTAAATACCGGGTACCATCTGTGTAATACATTAAAGAAAATCATACAACTCTTAAGAAGTATGTAAACATTTGGCTTTTAGTTAGCTAAATTTCCAATAATGGTGATTAGAAAATTATTCTGAAAACCAATCCATCTAAAAAAATGTTCAGATTGCTAAATGCTTTCCCTTTGACATACTCTGGAATACAATTAGGAAAAAACATAGTTCTGAAATAACTTCTTTAATTAAAAAAGGAGTTGCAAAACGATTCTTACTTCTTAAGTTGTTTCTGGAATATCAGTTTTATAAATATCCTTTCATTTGGGTTTTAATTTCCCTTATCATTACAGTTACATAGACACAGGTCTTAATATTTAAATATAGCTTTTAAAATCAGAAATGTAAAATACAACTCTTGAATGTTCTCTGTGTATCATTGGTTAAAATGATACTAACCTGCAGGAAGCAGATGTAAAAATTGGGCAATAAAATTTCTTGGCTACTTTTAAAAATGTAATAGATTAGTAAGTTCTTTTAATCAATAAATTTCATTTCACAATTATTTATTATTATTAGTGGTATATTTAAATGTATTTCTTCTGGCTTTATTTTTTCTTTTCCCCATCCTTTTCCTTTTTGTAATATCCTTCTCTTTTTCTAGCTTTCTGCTGAAGTCATAAATGTTTTTGTTCCATCTTTAATTTTCCTTTGCTGATTTGAAAACTAAAAACTACAGTTCTATCCTTGTTTTAACCCTTAAATTTTAAACCTATGTAACTATAAATTTTTACAAAAAGTTAAAAGTTATTCTCTATTGCCATATTCTCCTAAACACACTGACAGTCTCAGCATGAGTCACTTATAGAACAACTCCTGGTCTTATTATAATATAGAGTTCTGGTTTTTCCTCTTTTTTACCCTGAAAAGTTAATTATTATAGCCAATGGCCAATTGAAATATATCCACGTATTTCATTAACTTCTTTGCTTACTGTTGTTTCTTTCATCGAATATCTTCCCAACCTGCCTGGTTTAAATCCTCGTTCTTACTAGCTGTGAGCTCTTAATCTTTGTATACCTCAGTTTCCTTATTGTCAAATGGGTTGAGATGTGTCTGTCTCATAGTGTTGTTGTGTTCACTATTGCTATTATTATCACTATCAAAGGCTCTTTCCTTTACACTCAAGTTAATCCTTTACTGAGTCTGTGAGAGGTAAACTTTCCACAGGTGAAATGTTTTTAATGTGCCTCTCTCATCAATGATGCTTTAATTTCTACATAATGTTGCGAGCTAAAAATCATTTTCTTTTGGCAGTTTGAATCATTATTCCATTAATGCTGATGAGAAGTCTGCTGCCAACCCAATTGTCATTCTTTTGTAGGTAACCTGTTGTTTCTCTCCAGTAACTTTTAGGATTCTGTTTGCCCTTTATCTTTTATAGTTTCTCAACAATATGGTTTTTTGTTTTTTGTTTTTTTTTTTTTGCTTGGAATTTGTTGTGAACTTTTAGTCTGAGGATATATGTTTTTAATTCTCAGCCATTATCTCTTTAAATGTTTTTTTCCTATCTTTTACCTTCATCTATTTTTTCCCTGGAACTACTATAGATTCATTTTAGAGCCTCTCAGTCTATTATTCATGACTCTTAACTTCTCTTTCATAGTTTTTGTGTCCTTGAATGGCATTCTGTGTGAATTCCTCAGGACTATTTTCCAATTCTCTCTTTGACTGATTCTCGTCTAGACTTTAACCCATCTACTGAGATTTTTTATTTCCAAAATTTCTAATCAGTTCTTTTTCATAACTACTTGTTCTCAAGAATGTTCATGTTTAGTTGGTTTCTATAAATAACCACTCAATTGTAAAAACATCTATATTCATGCATTGAGGTAAAGAAACTTCAGGACTTTGACTAAATTTCCAAGAGAGTAATGCTTTAAATTCATCCTATTTTATTTATAGTATTCATATACTGAGTACCTGTTTTATATAAAAATCACTGCTGTGATACAGATTCTTAAAATGTCTTATCTTCTGTTTAGCTTCCTATTTTATCACACTCAGAGAATCAACTATCTACACCAGACATACTCACACTGCACTCACATCCAAGAGGAAAGGTAACAGGCATGTAAAAAACAGTAACTTAGGCTGGTCGAGGTGGCTCACGCCTGCAATCCTAGCACTCTGGGAGGCCAAGGTGGGAAGATTGCTTGAGGTCAGGAATTCGAGATGACCAGCCTGAGCAAGAGCAAGACCTCATTTCCACTAAAAATGGAAAAATTAGCCGGGCATGGTGGCGCATGCCTGTAGTCTCAGCTATTTGGGAGGCTGAGGCAGGAAGATTGCTTGAGCCCAGGAGTTTGAGGTTGCTGTGAGCCATGATGACACCACTGCATTCTACCCAGGGTGACAGAGTGAGACTCTGTCTCAATCACCCCCCTCCCCACACACACACACACACAACAAAAAGAATAGTAACTTATTTTACTTATTCCTTATTTCTTCTCAGGCAGTGCAATGGGCCCAGGTTAATTTGCATGGCTTATAGAGGACAGTAATTAGGAGCTTCATGAATTCAGACTATTACTGGTTTAGGCAAACTTCTGACAATCTGTCTCCATCTTCCCTTCAGAGGGCACCTCAGACTCATTCTTCTACGCCAAGGAGCCCAATTTGCAGGGTCGGAAGGAATGTTGGGACATATTTTCCTCACCAAGAGGACTTTGGCACCAAAGCATACACTTGTAGCCCCCTTCAATCTGCAAAATATAGCCCATTGTCCTGGATGAGCTCCTCTGTTTCCCAAGGGTGAAATGCTTTATACTAGAACATTTTATTAATTCTGTGTCATCCAGAGCTCAGGCTCAAAGTGTCCCTTTAATCTCAAAGGATCCCAGAGTCCTCAAAAAGTTGTAACTCCTCATCTGAAGACCAGCCTTCTCTGAAGCGTTGGTCTGGACTGAATCTCAAATCTGATATTGATTCTAACTGCCGTGAGGTTGGTTAGAGGCACTCAACAACCAGCAAGGAAGGCCTCAGGTTTCAACTTTTTGTAAATGGTACTAGATATATTAGCATTTGCATTTTAATAGGTCTTTAATACACAATATTGTTCAAATATTTTTCAAGGAGATGAATGTGGCTATTATATATCTTTATGCTTTTGATTTTTCTTTTGAAGGATATATTTATGTTACTACTTTAACCCTGTTGCTATCTTGTTGCAGGGGTCTGTAACAGTGTTTCCAACTCGAAATGTGAGAGCCCCTATGCTTTCCTGTTCCTTGATGGTCCCTGCATCCTCAAATTCACTTCCACATAGCAAACGGGATAAATTTCTTGCTGATTAGCTTTATTCATGAGAAATAAAAGAATTTTGGAGCAAGAAGATGACATAGACATTAACCTTCTGCTGTAGACAGTTAAGGTAATAAAACACCAATAATGTCAAAATCAAACAGTTGATTAGTAGCAGACCTAGGATTCGAATGTATGTTTCCTAACTACTGGTCTAATGTTCATTAAAGCATAAAGGGCCTCAGAATAAATATGAATATTTGGTCCATTCAGAAACTACCTGAGATACCCCTATACTTTGTAATGAATCTATTAGGAGTATAAAAATCATTGCTTCTGACATGTTATAAACAAAATCAACAATCTCCTGGACCCATTATGAGGTACTTAAGAACTTTGTTTTGAGGGTTTAGAAGGCAGAGGAAGATAGCCAAAGGAGCTGTCCACACATGGGCAGCTTTCCCAGACAGCCCCAGAAGGAAGAATCAACAAATTAATGAATCAGAGTTCTTTTAATAGTTCTATTATGATGTCTAATTGTGAATGTAAGACCCTATGACTTCATCGCAAGGTTTAGCACTCCAGTTGAAAATGTTTACTAAACTTGCATTCTTTCAAAACACTCAAATTTGAACAAGCTCTTGACACTGAAGGGAAGAGAAACTTAACAAAATTCTAAATTTATCCTTATGTACAAAACAATATCCAGTATCACAAAGATTTGATAAGCCCAACCTCATCATCATAGATAGTTTACTTATGAATCCTTACTGTCTTTCCTATGCCTTAGGCAAGCTCATTTAACCCTCCAAATAAACTGGTGTGGTAGATCTTATAATCAATATTGCCTCTACAAAGAAACTGAAATTTAGAAAAGTTATATAACTTGCCTGAGGTCATGCAGCCTGTAACAGTAGGGCTGCCATCTGAACCCAAGTCCCTTTCATTTCAGAATTTAGATGCAAGTCACCATGATATATAAGCTCCATTTCATTACAGGTGAGGATGGGCATTCATGAGAGAGGAAATGTCTATATCCCTGGTGCCTAGAACTATGCCTGACACCTGAGGGTGTGCTTAATAAATATTTGTTGGATACACAAATGAATAAATCCACAAGGGCAAAAAGGACTGCCTGCATCTTCAAATGAGCTTGTAAAGCTCCTACCAAATTTATAAGGTATGCGAGACCCAGGAAAGCTTTCCAAACAAGTCTTTGCTGTTACCTTGTTAGTCTCAACTAAATTGCTTCAAAGGTCACAATGTGAACTACACAGGAGTCCGCTGAGCTTTTCCGCTGTCTGTTTACTCTCTGTTGTGCTGTTTGGTTGTAAACTGGTAGAGATACGCTATAGTGGAAAATATTTTTAACCCTGAAACATAAATTTAGGGCATCAGTCTTTTCAATTCTTGCTGTTCTTCAGCATCTCTTAATGGATTTGCAAGAAAGTCCATTCTAGTTGGGAGACCTAGACCTATGCATGGTCTCTGGAGTCAGCCTGAGCTGGAAGCTAGGTTCCAGCCCTTGTCAGCTGCAAGACATTAGTAAAGTTATCTCTGCCTCAGTTTCCTCATTCAGAAAATGCTGTGTGCCCCCAGGGTTGTTGTGAGAACCAAATGAGTTAATTTATGTAAAATGATTGGCATAATTCCCAATAAATAGTACATGATCAATAATAGGTATTAAGTATTACCACATCAAAAGTATCTTGTTTCTTTCAATGTATGGAAAGAAACTTAATTCATTCATCAGCAAATTGTTATTGAGTGCCTCCTGTATACCAGCCTCTGCTCCATGTGCAGGAAACAGACAAACAAGGCAATTGCTTGCTTTCATGGGTCTTATTTCTAGAAGGGGATTCAGAGAATAAATAAAACAAGATGCACTTATGCCTGGTGGTGAAAAGTGGCCCAAAGAAGGGTAAGAGAATGTAGAAAGATGGTGGCAGGGAAGGTCTCTGAGGGACATCTCTGAAGGGAATGAGGCATGGACCCTGCAGTCATCTGGGAACAGAGCATTTCAACAGAAGGAGGTCTTGCATATTTAAAAAAAGATAGGCAAGAGGGCTAGGAAGCAGAGTGAAGGAGGAGTGGTAGGAGATGGAATCAGGGAGATGCAGGGGCAGCGAGATCCTGCAGGGCCTGAAGGTGAGGACTTTGGCTTCTACTGCAAATGAGATGGGAACTACTAGTAGGTTTTGCGCAGAGGACGGACAGGATCTCACGTTTGAGAAGGATCTCTGAGGCTGCTGTGCTGACAAATTGACCGTGAAGGGGCCGGGTGGTAGCAGGGAGACAAGTTGGGACACATTGCTGTGGTCCAGGTGAGAGATGATGCAGGTTTGGGCCACAATGGTAGCTGGAGACAAGATATGTAGTGGTCAGATTCTGGATAGATTTTAAAAGCAGGGCTGATGTGATTTGCTTTGGGTTGGATCTTACGCGTGAGTGAGAGAAAGAGAAGAGTCAAGGATGACCCCAAGGTTTTTATACCAAGGCACTGGTAGACTGCTGTCACTGGAAAAAGAGAAGGTATTAGTCAGGGTTCTCCAGAAAAATAGAACAAATAGGATAGATATTTATGGAGCAAGAGAGGGAGAAGGAGAAGGAGGGAGGGAGGACAGGAGGTGGGGAGAGGGAGGGAGAGAGAGAGAGATATCAGCTAAGTGATTATAGAGGCTGTAATTCCTGAGATCTTCAAGGTGAGTTGGCAAGCTGGGGACCCAGAAGAGCCAATATTTCAGTTCAAGCCCAAGGGCAGGAATAAAACTGGTGTCCCAGTTCAAAGGCAGTCAGGCAGGACAAATTTCCTCGTCCTCAGGGGAGGGTCAGCCTTTTGTTCTTTGCAGGCCTTCAACTGATTGGATGAGGCCCACTCATATTAGAGAGGGCAAGCTGATTTATTTATTCTATTAATATCAATTTAAATATTAATCTCATCCAAAAATACCCACACAGAAACACCTAATGTCTGACCAAATATCTGGGCACCCCATGGCCCAGACACATTGACACATAAAACTAATCATCACAGAGGGGGAGCAGATTTGCTGAGGATATTCAGAGTTTCGCTCTGGACATGTTAAGTTGGTTACATGTTACAGGAGAGTTGTGGCTAAGCAATTGGGTACAGAGAACAGTGTCCTGGAGATACAGTGTTTTTCTTTCCCTTGTACATTCCATAGGTAATACTGATTTGGAACTCCTGTGTTAACATTGACTTTAATCAACTCTGCCTTAGTTATTCAGGGTAAATTGCTAATTTACTGACGCTTATTTAGCTATATCACACAACTTACACCTTAAGACATTATGCTTCTCACTTTTCTGAACTTCCACCTTTGTTGTTTCCTCTTTCTGGATGTCCTTTCCTCATCTGTCCCCCCTGGAAGATATCTTTTCAGGTTCATGAAATGGCATCACCTCCTCCTGGAATCTGGAATCTTTTCCTAAATCATTTAGGCAAACCTCAGACTACAGACAGTTCCATTCTTCCCTCTCTGCAGGCTCTCCCTCCCTTCCTATCTTTCTTCTCTCTTTCTTTCTTTCTAGAAAATAGAAAGTTTTCATTTTCTCTGTTTATTGTAAGAGGTCTGTCCAGAAAGTATCCAGCCATGTAACCATTCTCCTTCTATTAACAATGGCTGGATACTTTCCGGACAGACCTCATATACACGTATAGAATTAAACAATACAGAAAAGAACAAGGTGGTAAAAAAACCCAGAGTTAATGATGTTTAACTAGCTTTCTAGAGTTTGCTAAATCTACATACACAAAATTACATCACTTCATAAGAATATTTTTGTAATTTGTTTTATAACCTAGCTTTAAATTTCTTTAAAAAATTATTTTTATATTTTTTAATTGACAAATAAAAATTGAATATATTTAGAGGGTTCAACCTGATGTTTGAATATATATATACACGCATATGGAATGACTAAATAAAGCTAATTAACATATGCATTACCTCACATGCTTATTATTTTTTTGTGATGAGAACACTTAAAAATCTACTCCCATATGAGCTGGGCACCATGGCTCACATGGGTAGTCCTAGCTACTCAGGAAGCTGAGGGAAGATCCTGTGAGTTCAGGAGTTCGAATCTAGCCTGGGCAACATAGTGAAAGTCTGTCTCTAAAAATACAATAAACAAAAACTACTCTTGTAGCAATTTTCAAGCATTTAATACACTGTTGTTACCTATAGTCACCTTGTTATACAACAGAATTCCTGAAATTATTCCTCCTCCTGTCTAACTGAAATTTTGTATCCTTTGACCAACATTTTCCTAATCCCTCCATCCTCTAGCCTCTGGTAATTGCCATTTTGCTCTCTGTTTCTATGAGTTTGATTTTTTTAGGTTCCACATATAAATGAGATCATGTGGTATGTGTCTTTCTGTACCTGGCTTATGTCAATTAATGTAATGTCTTCCAGGTTCACCTAGGTTGTCGCAAATGACAGGATTTCCTTCTTTTTTAAGGTGGAATAGTATTCAATTGTATATATACTGTACACCACATTTTCTTTATTCATCCGTTGACAAACACTTAGGTCGATCCCATATCTTCTTGGCTAGTGTGAATAATGCTGCAGTGAACCTGGGAGTGCAATCATCTCTTTGACAAACTGATTTCATTTCCTTTGAATATATATACTTTTTAGTGGGATCGCTGGTACATATATGGTAGTTCTATTTTTAAATTTTTGAGCAACCTGTACATTGTTTTCAGTAATGTCTCTTTTCTGGTACTTCCAGCAAAATTCCCAGACAGAGCTTTAACTGGACCAGCCTGAGTCACATGTTCATCTGTGAATCAATCGCTGTGGTCAAGTCAAACATGGCCTGAGTGACCAGCACACCCCTGGGGCCAGAGGATGTCCGGCCTCCCCAGCCCTCTGCAATCTTCATGGGCTGGGAAGGCAGGTAGGATAGTTTTGAAAAGGTATAAAGCTATTCTGTTACCAGGAGACATGGGCAGGGTTATTGAGAAGCTAAAAACAACAATACTTAGAGCAGATTAACATAGTTTTTTTTAGAAAAACATTAGTGCTTTTGTGGGGGAAGAAAGTTTTTAATGACTACAAATCTGTATAACACCTATAAGAAGGTGTCCATGGTTTGGAGCCTCATTTTAACCAACATATTAACCATGTTGGTTAATATGGTTATTAACCATATTAATAAATATGGTAAAACCTCATTTTAACCAACATATGTCACAGTGTTTCTACATTAAGGTAGGGAAGGCCCCTGCACCTTGGCAATCCGACTTGCCTTCTTGCCTTTTTGCAGCACCTGTCAGTTAATCATCCACAGACGGTGAGCAGAGTTGGCTCAGCGAACCTCCACCTTCCTGGGCTTCCATTGCTTCCTCCCTGTGCCAGGTCTGTTTCTCACCGTAGTTGGGGCATTACAGACTTTTTACTTTGTCCATGCTGAAGATTTTCTTTAGCAGACAATTGCAGGAGGGGATGCAGAAGAAATAAACAGCTTCAGCCCAAAGCTGAGACCTTTGCTTTGAATTTCAGAGGAGTTAATCATGTCCTACTCCTAAACTTATCATATCTCACACTAGATTATTTTCTGACCTCACCGAAAGCCAACAAGTAATCAGAGGCATGATTGGACCAAAGCATGTCTATGTCCCGGATAGGTTAACCATTTGGTGGCCCTTGACATTACTCTGGCATCTACTCAGCGGAGAAAGCGAGAGTAATTAGGTCGCTAGTAGCTCTCTCTCCTCCACATTCTCAAACTTGCACACTCCAGCCAGCAAGACAAAAAGCCTGTGATGTCAGGACACATCCTTTTTAGTAGGCAGTTTATTACCCACCTACCTTTGCTTGGCTCTAGAGAGTCCTACCCCAGCATCGCACCGGACAGATCATCTCAGGGGTTCTTCTGAGCATGTCCGGCCCCCAGCCCCGCCCCCTGCAGCTGTAGTAAATGGTTCTCTCCATCTTACCAACACTCTTAATTGGGCCATCCCTAAACCCGTGCAGCTCAGATGAATGAAGAGAACTTTGAGGACCTGACATTAAACAAGTGGATAATTAAGCTTTAGAGCCAAAGTTAACCAGTTTGGAGCCAACGTGAACCAGGGTTTGGTGACAGCAAGAAGAGAATGGAGCGGTCCTCCCTGTGTGATGGAGGGTGGGGGCTGAGCCGAGGAGGGAGCAAAAACAAGATGAAGCACAGAACTATTTCCAAACTCTTTTCAGCTGTGGAACCCTTTACTCGAAGGACACATTACTCTGTTTGAAAAAGAAGGCAGTCGAGTTGAAGAGGGGCCAAGACACAGCCCATTCCCCTCTTGCCCATATGGCAGCCCCTGGGCCCCTCTGAGGGAATTCTTAGGACTCAACGTGGCTTAAAAACCGCTGACCTAGGCTGTCTAGAGCACAAGTGAAAAACGCAGTTTGTTCAGAGACAAACTGATGTTGCCTAGGCTTTGTTCCAACGTTAAAAAGAGAGAGCACAGCTAAGGAACGGACACTATCAAACCATTGAACAGATTCCTCTGCGCGATTTTTCATCAGACAATGAAAGTGATGCTTTGTGTTCTTACACTATTGTATCTTATGAATTTTTACCTTTTGAATGATATGCATTGGATGGTAAACCCTCCTTTAATATCGAGTATAATTCTAACTAAGTTTAGGTTCACTTTTTAAAAATCCTCTTTTTACTAGTTTTGTTCTGTGACAAATCTTTTCCTAGTCTTCCTTAAACTCTGGTCAGTCAAGAGCTGACTATACTTCCCTTCTGCTAGCCTGTTGTATTATTTACATTTCCTTCTCACCACTACATTATTAAGCTCCCTTAGGGAGAGAAGTGTTTCTTTTCAAGTATGCATCCTTTGCATCCGGCGTCAATAGTCAATAAATATTTGCTGAATAAATGACACAAGCAGAGAGAGAATGGCTGTGCAGTCCCTCCAACAACAGCAACACAAAGGGGAATTCTGACAGTGTGGAGGTGCATACGACAGAGGCTTTGGACCTAATCTGAATGCAAGCTATGTAAAGAAGACTTGATTTTCTCATCTATAAAATGGGAATAATAATGTGATGGAGTTATATCTTTCTCAGGCATGTAGTTTTAATTACCTTCAAACCCTTTATGTTTTTCTTAGCTTGAACTGCTACAACAAAAATACCATAGGCTGGGTGGATTAAAGAACAGGAAGTTATTTCTCATAGTTCTGAAGGCCAGGAAGTCCAAGATCAATGTGTGGGCCCATTATGTTCCTGGTGAGGGTCCTCTTTCTGGTTTAGAGGTGGGTGCCTTCTTGGTATATCTTCACATGGCAGAAAGAGAGAGAAAGAGAGAGAGAGAGAGAGAGAGAGAGAGAGAAAGAGAGAGAAAGAGAGAAAGAGAGAAAGAGAGAGAGAGAGAGAGAAGCAAGCTCTCCCATGCCTCTTCTTATAAGGGCACTAATCCCATTATGAGAGCTCCACCCTCATGACCTAATTACCTCCTTAAAGTCCCACATCCCAATACCATCATATTGGGCATTAGGATTTTAGCATATGGATTTTGGGAGACACAAACTCAGTCCATAGCACCTTACATCATCCATGATGTAAAGTAAGTACAGTACACATGGTCTGGTGCATTCCTCTACTGCCTCTCAGCAACTCCAAAATCTATAGTCCCCTTCTATCCATTGTTTATTCTGAGTACAGATGATGTAGAGGGACCCACTGAATAAATAAATAAATATATATATACATTTAACCTGAGGGCATAGTTGAATTCATATATGTTAAAAGCACTTTTGGGCGAATGCTAGTTTATATACCTTCTAGAGTTGCTGGAATTATTAAATTGGTTAATATATGGAAAATGCCTTGGCCAGTAGCTGACTATGTAGCTTGGCCAGTAGCTGGCTATGGCGCACAACAAACGTGAGCCCCTTCCCCCTCCTGACAGATGGCAGAGAGCAGTGAGGGAGTCCCTAGGAGGCTGGATCACTCCATGTCTCCTCCATTCTTGCACCTCTTCAAGTCAAGTTAGAAAATACCCCCAAGGCTGGGAAACAGCATTTGAAAAATGAATCCTATCTCCCTGTGATTTTCTTATGCTGCATTCAAATAGTTTCCAGAGGCTGGCCATAGTACTACTCTCCTTGGGGGCTACTACCCAGCACTGGCCACAACTCTCTTTCTAATTTTGTAACTCTGGTAAATTGGGTGCCATTCATTTACCCATTACAGAGCTCTGTCACCGACAGGCTGTGTATTAGGTCCCAAGACCAATAAGACGCAAATGAGAGACAGACACGTAAATAAACAGTTACAATACAATGTGATAATATAAGTGCCAAGACAGAGAAATGCCCAGGATTCTCAGGACACTGAGAAGGTGACTAACTCAGAATGGGGGCTGAGAGAGGCTTGGCCAGAGACAGCTTTCTGCAAAAGTGACTCCTCAGCTGTAACCCCTGTGCAGCAACAGACTTCTGTTGAAATGACATCTGGGTAAAACACAGTAATTTTAGTTTTTAATTTTCCTTAAAATTAGAAGGAACCTTAGGAACCTAGTTACATGTTTCTCCCATCGTGTGTGCTCTGGGGTCAGACTGTCTGGCTTCAAACTAGGTCTCTGCCACTTTAAGCTGTGTGGTTTGGGGAAAGTTCCTGTAGCTTCTTACTATGCCTCAGTTTCTTCACCATTGAAATGGGGGATAATAATAGAACCTGGAATAGAGCAAGTTTTCAATAACCGTTGGTCATTAAAATTAATTATTTCTAAAGTTAACAGTTTAGCTGATTATAGGCCTTTAATAAATTAAAGAATTCACAATTTTTTTCAGAAGTCTTCAATATCTTACATGAAAGCCAGACCTTGTTTGAGTCAGATGCCTTGTTGTATTACATTTTTTAGTGCTGAGAGTAGAAGTATATGTGAAACAGAATGAAAGGCTTTTAAAAAATTTCTCTGCCATGGACTTTAGATAACCTTTCCCCTAATACCCATAAACCATTATATACATATTAAAATACATGAATAAGAAAATAAACCCCATTAATTCATATTCCTTTCAAAATTTATGACATGGTCTAGGGCTTAGTAAACCCCTTCTTAATAAAAAGTGAAAATTAATAACGTAAATAGAATCTTGCTAGGAACATTTAAATACTTAAGGAAGCAAACTTTTGAAACACCTCTAGTTCATGGGAGATGTCACCTGCATACAATTGATTTAGTAGGTAGAAGGAGATCATTAAAATAGCTCCAAGAGGCCAGAATTGTTAGGCTAGACAGAGTGCATGGTTCAAAAGCAATGAAAATCTATATCTTTAAAGATATTACATAATTAAGATTTTCATTAAATAAGGCTGACCTTTTCCCCTAATACGGAGGTTTTATTATATAGAGATAAATATTAATATAACATACTCAAAGTACCAATGCTGAAAAAAGCTAGTCAAATTCACTCTTCTGGATTTTTGCCTTTGTGGTGCTAGTTCCTCAATACTTAAAGGGCAGAATTCAACATATCCAGATGAAGTTGGTGAAGGCCTTGACCTCTGGGTACTGGTGACTCTGGTAGAGCAGATGGTAAGGGCAGTGTGGTCTTTGACGCAGGCTACGTGCCCAGGCAATTGTTGTGAATTTAAGTGGATTTAGAACCACCTTCAATTTTTACTCTCTCCTACACAGAGCTTTGTATAGTGTGCTGTATTCTGTGGGGCATAACAGGATTTTGGCAATGCTAGGTTAAACAAAGTTAAACACACTTCACCGCAAGATTTCTTGTGACCTTCGGTGTGGTAATAACTCTCGGAGAGAGACGCAGGACAGATCATCTCCTAAACTTCCTTGGCTCAGAAGCCTTTCTGGTGTGGCATCTTACGGAACTAGGTTTTTCAGAACACACTTTCAAAAACACAATATTAATACGTCCGCTGCATTGACAGTAAAAAGTGTAAATCGGCTTAAATCCTTTTAATGGCAGCCATTGTCCCAAGGCTATAGTGTAAAGTTCTGGATGGCCTTGAACAATCTGGCTCCTGCTTATCTCCCGGGCCTTGCCTCATTTCTCATCACACCCTTTCATACTCACAGTCCTGTGAGGGGGAACTACTGGAGGAGTTTTTGGAAAAGGATTCTTAGACCCCCAGGCACGCACTCTCTCACTTGTTCCCACGTCCACTCCATATTGGTCCCTTCACAGCATCTACCACCCTGATCCTAGTTGGCTGTCACTGAAGTTGGAACCATGTTCTATACACCGTTAGGCTGCTTACCCAGCGACTACAATGGTGCCTGGCACACAGAAGGCCATAAATATATTTGTGGAATTACTGAAATGATTGCTATTGCTAGACAGCTGGGGGCACATCCCATGGCTGCTAGTATTAATTCAGGAATGCCTGAGCCCCACTCGGGAAGGATATATGAAGGTTTGCTTACTCATATGTGAGCAGCAGAGGGTTTCTATTCTAGGGTACAATTATGAAGGCAGTTCTATGGATCCATAGTAATAGGGAAGGAGAAGTGGCACATAGACTGGAATTTCTGCACAAAGATCTCTTTCTTGTCACTGGGACTCCAGACCCTATCAGATGGACATGGGAGGATGACAGAGAGCTGGCCTAAAGGAAAGGGAACCTTGTTCAATGCTTTAGAACTACCAACTTTGGCTTCGAGCCAGGGCTGCAGGACGGCCTCGTGCAGGTACTTATTCATCAAGTCCTTCTCTCTTTGGCATCTGGAAAGATATCATTATAGTTGGGGAAGCAGCCATAGTAATTTCTTTGTCATCACTCCTGTGGCATCTCAGAGTTTTTGCCATTCAAGAGCAACAGCATCGACAATGTAGCTATAGCTCCCATCCTGAAGTTTTGCTTTGTAGCAGGCTCACATAAAAGACAAAGATGGTCATGCTATCACTGCCTGGCAGTGAGAAAGAACTAAAATTGCTTCCCTAGAATTTGGATTTCCCTACGATTGTCAAGGAGTTCTTTAGGATGGTAACCAAGAAAGCTGACAATCTTGTAGGAATATATCATGAGAGTCAGAAGTAGCCAGCATGAAGTTCTCTGTTCCTTCTAGAGACACTGAGGCTGATTAACATCTCTAATTCAGGGTTGCTGGCCTATGTTGCTCAAGACCCAAGTCTTATTTACTTCCTGCTTCTTTCTTCTAATTGCCCTGCACAATTAGGATGGAGTTTCTGATCTCACAGTATGTCACAGTACAGTACTGCACAGGTTGGCTTCTCGAAGATTCTTCCCTTCTTGCCATTACAGAGTTTCACAGTCCTTCCTTTCCCCATTTCTTGATCTTGGAGCCTGTGGCTGCCACTCCCACCATCGTGAAGAGAGAAAAGATGGGTGCCTGTGTGTGTGCACATATATAACAGTTGGTTTTTCTTTTGAGTATAGCCCACTCATGCACTAAAATCAGGCAGCAAAGTATACTGGGGTTGTGCAAGAATAGCTCCATTTGTTATTGGGGAGCTCTGTGGTAAAGCCACAAAGTGTGCTCGCCCACCTGCTGGTTCCCCAAAGAGAAGGATGCAAATTCTTGTGTATTTTTGGTTTGTCTTCATGACAGGAGAGGTAAATAGCTTGATGTGAATACATGGTGTTATTGTCATTTCCCCCCCCCAGAGTGAGAAACTCTCAATGAACAATTAAATTCTGAGCCACAGGAAAAAGCCAGAATGAGAACCCAAGTCTCAAAACTGAAGACCTAAAGTTCAAGACCCTAACATTTGTTGCCTCTGTGAATCAAGTTGCAGTCTTGTATGGGTGATGTAGGCAAGCAGGGTAGGAGATGGATAAGAATTAAACTATAGTGAAGAGAGAGCAAAATGAATGCAAAGTCATAGCTTCCCCTCTGTGGTGAAGCCATGTGTTTCCTGAGTTCATAGAGATATTATTTAGTGAATACATGAAAAAGTCAAAGGCCACTTTTTTACCTCTTTTTCTTATGATTTTTTTTACATCTTTTAAGAGTTTGAGTGGACTCATTTACTGTAGAACCAATTCGATTTAATTTTCTGACTGAGACTTAGGGTAGCGGCAGTTTTGATACAGAAGTTTGTAAATTAACTAAGGAGCCCTCAAAAAGTATGGCAACTTCAACAAAAGACATGCTTTCATGTGGGTTTTACTACTTAAAGGTAGCCTCACACAATGTTAAATAACATTTTTCCCCATTTTACCATATAATCCAGTGGATATTAAAAATACAGTTCACCCTATAGACCTGATTAATTGAAGAAAACATAGCTTCTTATCACTGACATTATGAGGTTAGAAATAGCATCCTATGCTAATCTGCAATGCCAAGAAATGAAGATGGTTTAAATCAGATCTCATGATTAATGCATAAGATCCAAAGTTCTTTTATTCCTGGCTATTTTAGAAAACTGGGGTGTATTTTTACCCTAAAAACTAATACTATGAGATTTATTGAGATAATACAAAATGCCTTATAATTAACATCTCACAATCAAGATTTGTGGCCTGATGATCACAGAAATGATAACAATTTCTCCATTTTAGTTTTTTCAAAATTGTGTATATGCAATGGTTTAAGTCCATATTCAAGAATATTTGATCTGTAGTTGTTGTTTTTAGATTCTCAGTATCTGGAAAGATGATTTACCATAATAAAATGGAAAGTTTAGATTGCTTTCTGCAGTTGCTAGTGTCCATTTTAATTGTACTTATTGTGAATCCATTGAAATAGAAAGAAATATATCCAACAATAAAGTAGGCCTGTTATTTTTGCTTGTTTTTGTTTTGGTCATGACAAACTGTGAAATGCTGTGTTTTTCCTATAGTTCTACTCCATGAAATCTGCAATCTTTCCACTTGATTTACGAAGGACCCTTAATTACTGCTGTCATTAGCACCTAGTGTTCAAAACAGTCTGTTAAAATGTACTGTTAGTCTCACCTCCAAGTCCTTGCTTGTTGTATTTTAATTTTTTTCCAAGGGTTAAGTAAAACAATAATGGCCTTAATAACAACAGTCATTATGTACAGTGAATTAAATATTACAAGTTTTTTGACGCTCATTTCTATTTATTTAGAATTCTGTATTTGTGTGTTAAGACTGGCCTAGAGTTTGAACAAGTGTCCATCAGCAGAGCCATTACTAGCAAGGACTTATTACCTGGGTTTTAAAAACAAGTCACTCATTTGCCTTTTTCTTTCCACATGGATAGGGATGACAGACAACTGCTGTGAAGCTTCAATGTTTCTGCCTGGTCATGCACAGTTCTGCAATATAATGCATAAATGTATACCAACAACTTAGGCTCGCTTGATACCTCCCTTGGAATAAGGAAATCCAACCAGGCGCGTCCCCGCGGGCGTCCTCGCGCACATGCGCTCGCGTGCACATACACACACACACACACACACACACGCACGCACACTCACACACACGCGCGCGCGCACACAGGTCAAAAGTTGATTCATTCCTGAGATCCCTCAGAATCTCTCTTTTCATCGTTCCTGGCAGCTAGGGGTTCCCAGTCAGGGTAGTAGTGAGGTTGGGGGTGTGGGAGGAGCGGGGGGTGGCGAGGCGGCGGAGGCGGGAGCCGGGTGCCGGTGCGTGCCGCGCCCGCTCCTGCCGGGTGAGAGTCCGGGCCGGGTTTTGTGCCGTGTCCCCGGGCCTGTCTCACGGCCTCCAGCCGCCGCCGCTGCCGTGTTTACTGAGCTCGCTCGTCCTGATATCACTCCGCTGGCATGGAGGAGGAGGAGGAGGTGGAGGAGCGAGAGGAGGCGGAGGCGGCGGCGGCGGCGGTGGCGGCGGCGAGCAGTTGATCATTGTGATGGTGGCAGGAGCAGCGGCGGCAGCGGCAGCCCGGCCGAGCGTTAGGGGCTGCTCTCCGCGCGGCGTTTTGCAAAGGACTTCACCGATCTACTTTTGCAGTCGCCTCGGACTGTCCATGTGTTTACTTCCCCCAGCCCGAGGATTCGATATCTAGGTTCCTGTGAAATGCAACTGAGCAGCCAAAGTACTTTGAGAACACGGGGCGGCATAAACACCAAAACTTTTTTGTGGAAGGAAAATGCAATAAGCAAGCTTGCCGTTTTCCGATTCGGTGTGGAGTGAGTGTGTGTCGCGCGTGTCCGCACTGGAGGCATATGCTTGTGTGTGTACATGGGGTGTGTTTTTCGGTACGTAGGGAGAAAATGCTTGCCAACCACCGGAGATCTCCTGGAATTTATTAGAAAATAATGGATTATAAAAAGAAGGCAGGCGAGGAGCGGATCTCCCCTTGAGTTGCAACCCGATTTGCTGCTGGCTCAGTTTGTTGTGATTCTTTTTGTTGATAGGTGTCTGATGGTATTCCGATAACCCCCCCTTTTTTCCCCTCGAGCTTTTACAGTTTAAAAAAAGGAAACAAAAAAAAACCACCCCAAAATCTCCCCCTTTTTTTCGCCCCGTCGGGATCGCCGTTTCCATCCATGTGCTTGCGTCTCCCCCGCGTTCCACTTAAACTATTTTAATCCTTGGACCCAAGGAGGAGGCTGATAGGGGGGGTGGATAAAAAAAGTTCTTCCAAAATAGTGTGCCCGGGGAGCAGGATGGGGGATTTCGCAGCCCCCGCTGCTGCCGCAAATGGCAGTAGTATTTGCATCAACAGTAGCCTGAACAGCAGCCTCGGCGGGGCCGGGATCGGTGTGAATAATACTCCCAATAGTACTCCCGCTGCTCCGAGTAGCAATCACCCCGCTGCCGGTGGCTGCGGCGGCGGCAGCGGCTCCGGGGGCCCAGGTGGCGGATCGGCGGCCGTCCCTAAGCACAGCACCGTGGTCGAGCGGCTCCGCCAGCGCATCGAGGGCTGCCGGCGGCACCACGTCAACTGCGAGAACAGGTACCAGCAGGCTCAGGTGGAGCAGCTGGAGCTGGAGCGCCGGGACACCGTGAGCCTCTACCAGCGGACCCTGGAGCAAAGGGCCAAGAAATCGGGCGCCGGCACCGGCAAGCAGCAGCACCCGAGCAAACCCCAGCAAGATGCGGAGGCTGCCTCGGTGGAGCAGAGGAACCACACGCTGATCATGGTGAGGGCGCACTGGTAGCGGGCTTGGCCGCGCGTGGGGGGGGGCGTGGAGCTTCTTACATGGGGGTGTGAGGGTCTGATTTGCACGGTGAGTGAGGTGGGCTGAAGCCGAAGGGTTAACGTCAACTTTTCTTAGGGAAAAAGCCGCAGTCGCCGCTACCTGTTAATCTGTCAGGGTTGTCAGATTTGGGGAGGAGGGGGCGAGAGGGGGAGAAGCCAGTCACGACTCCGAGGGGCGGAGGGAGCCTCGGGGAGCGTCGGAGAGAGGTGCTGGAAAAGTTTCCCCCTCCCTTTCTTAGATACCGATTTGAAAGAGTGAACCCCTGAGTTGGAACCTTGCTCCTCCTCTTCCCAGCTCCCCACCCCACCTCTCGCCCATCTGCCTCGCCTCCCCAGACCCGTCCCCCTTCGCCCACCCCGCTCAGCACATCCGCCGGGTGCAGGGAGAAATTGATGCTGTCGCAGATTCTGGGCGGGCCCCGGGCCCTCAGCCCCTTGGGGGAAGGGGAGTGGAAGGAGAACCTCTCGCCTCCTCTCCCCACCTCACCCCCTTTGGGCTGAGAAAGTCTAAGAGTTTTGTGAATGAACTTTGAAGTGGGTGAGAAACGAGCGAGGGTGGCTGCGCGCGGGGGTGCTCTCGGGAGCGCGCACGGATGCGGGCCCGGGTGCGCTCCGCTTGCCGCTCGAGACCCGGGGCTAGCCCGGCAGGTGGAGCGGCGGGGAGGGTCTGGGGGGAGCGGCCTGGAGGGGGCGGGTGGGGAAAGCGACGCCCAGGGCTTGCGCCGAGAGTCCCCGCCACGCAAGTTCGCTTGGGATTCTTTCCCTTTCTCCTTTTTAAACTTGCTAGCACCGAGCCTTCTCCGCTTCGCCCCCCGCCCCAGTGCCCGCCAACTTTGCGGGCCTAATCAGCCCGGAGGAGTGGAAGGTAGCAGGGAGGTGAAAGAAGCTTAAATGGCTGGGTGGGTGGGTCCGAGATAGAATGAGCAGCCAATGGCTTAACTTCTCGGGGAGGAAGGGGCAGTTCCCACCCCCCAAAATCCTTTCTCTTATCTACTCCGTCTGGTTCTTTTGCTTTCCTTTCTGGGTGGGGGAGGCCGGAAGCTCGGGAAAGGTGTTCGCACCCCTCCCCCACCGCGCCGCCCGAGTGCCGGGTGGGCTAGGCGCTGGGGATCCTGGAGCGCGGCGTGGCCGCGCGCAATCGCCGGCTTCCCGTGCCCACCGCGCCTCGATCGGCGGCGCAGAGCCCCGCGCGGGCGGCCCTCTCGGTGCGCGGTTTATAAATCGCGCACGTCCCCCGGCTGGGAGTCGTCGGCGCCGGGGGTGGTGTCAGTGCCGCCGCGGGCTTTCGCCGGGCGCTGGGGCCGGCGCTCCGTGACAAAGAGCCGGCTTGGGGGAGGGGAGGAGAGGCCGCTGCGCTCGCTCCCCACCTCCCCCCACCCCGCACGTGAAGAGGAACAATTTGTTTATCTTGGGCTTCAAGAATCCTTCCCTCCTCCCAGTTCTCCGAGGGCGCCCAGCCCCTCCTCCTTCCCCTCCCAGCTCGGCGCGATCCTCCCGGGTCCCGCCGGCAGCGCCTTCCCTCCTCCCCCACCCCCTCCTCCTCCATCCCCTCTTGCCCGCCTTCCCCCTCCCTCTTGGAACGCGGCCGTGGGGGAGGGAGCGGGAGGCGCTTTGTCCGCCTCGCGGCCCCGCTCAGCCCCCGGGCCGCCCGGCTGGGAGGGGCGCTGCGCCCCGCTGCCCTGCCCCCTCCCTCGCGCCGGCCCCGCCCCGCCGCGCCCCCGCTCCCAGCGCTCGGAGCCTGCCCGGAGCGCGAAGAAGGGGCCGTCTGCGTTTTGAGGAAGAACGACAGTCCCAGAGTCAGGGGGGGAGGTTCTCGCTTTACAAACAGGAAGCCGAAAACCACTGTCACACTGTAGCTTTTCTGATTGTACCCGGAGGCGGGGCCGGACCTGCATCCTGACTGTAGCCCCCCGCTACCCTCCTTGTTCCCCTGTATCTCCCGGTCCGCGGCGACTCCCAGCCCCCGCCCCCCGCGCGCCCTCCGCGGAGGACACTCACTTTGTGAACCTGAGACTTAAGTAGAATTTGAAAGACATTTAGGATTACATCCTTGCCCACCCTACGCCCTCTCTTTGGGCGTTTGTACACCCCACGCGCATCGATTGCGTAGAAGTAGGCTGCTTTCGTGAGGCCCCAAAATTGCCGTCCCACCGCATCTCTCGCGACCTTCGGGGATGGAGGACCCCCGAGGCGCTTACCTCGCCAGCTGGGCGACTCTGGAACAAAAGCCAGTGCCGTTCCCGGTGCCGGGTCGCTTTTGACCCAGGCAAGAGGGGTAGAGTTTGCTACAGGAAAGTTTTTTGTGTTTGGGTTCTGTTCTCACGAGGTGCCATATCGGCCCTGGGGTGGGTGGAGGGAGGACGCGGGGCGCGCGTCTGGGTGGTGATACACCCGCAGGTGGAAGCAAGCCGCGTCCTCACGTTACCTGGAAGGAGGGGAGGCAGCAAGCCCAAGCCAGAGCTGACTTTTGAAAATGAAAAGATAATGCTTACTTGAATGGATGAGACATCAGCTGTAAATTTCATAGTGAATCCCAGTTTAGCAAGTTAACAACAGATAGCCCTGAAAAATGATTGCCTGAAAATAAAATTTTCCTATCAGTTTTGTGATAATTTAGCCTATTGATTAGACTTATGTAAATGCCAAGGCTGTGTACAGAATAGGAATATATTCTAAGCTTCAACTGTTTCACATATGCATGATACCAGTGGGAAGTATGTGTGAAAAATGTCATGAAAATAAACAGCCGTAAATCCCAAGCAGAGTTTTTTGAGTAAATTGTGTATCAAAAAGAGAAATTAACATTTTCTACAAGTTATCTATCCCTTTAAAGTGATTAGTTTAAAAATTCGCATTGGCCTCTGAAATGAGTATTTTAACTTAGTCTTTATGTGAGATAAAAGCTTAAAAACAGGTTATAAAGAAAATGTTGATCTTCATTTTCTTGAATTGACTGCTGGGTTATAGTTGTGCTCTGGTGGGGCACAGAGCAATTAAATTTAGTTCTCAGATTGGGCTCTCTGTTTGGAAAGCCCTAAAGAAAAACGAATGATCAACCACAGCCAAATAATAATAGCAGCTATATAAAAATGAAGATGAATAGGATTCTTTCCTGTTTTATTGCTATTGTTTACCTTTTTAGAGCCAGTATGTCCAAAGTACTAAATATCGATTAATTCTCTTTCTGCCTGGCTTGGATGAAGAAGGCAGTCTAATGATAGCTTTACCTCTTTTGATTTGTTTTCCTATCTTATACATTTACAAGCATGGGCATGAAAAACAAAAAACAAACTAGCAAACAAAAAACAGGGTGGTGTGAGGGGTAATAGAAGCCTTCTTTGGTTCCAGGCTGTTGCAGAGGGAGCTGGGTTCTGTGTGAGTCCTCACTAGCACTGTTGATAGAGCAGGTAGCCCAGGCCTGGGTTTGAAGCTGCCCTGTCTGGGGTAATAGGTCCTTTCTGAACATGTAGTCAAAATAAGTCCCCACCCCCATGACCACAGCCACCACTTTATTTACAGAAGGGGTTTTCTTCCCTCCAAAGACTTGTTGGTGAAAACTATTTATTTTGCCTATTAGAGAGTCTCAGTTGAAAAGGTATCTTTTCTTAAAATACTTTTAATTATTTGTGGTAACAAAAGGAGACATTGTTCATTTGCTATACTTGGAAACAAGGTCGTGGTTCCTTGTAAATTTCAATTGACAAGTTCATTTTCAAGCCCAAAGATGGATGGGCTGGACAAGGGGGTAATCATTTAGGCATATCAGAAAGCATGACAATGCACAGTTTTCAAAATTCCAAAATGGTGGTAGTTTTACTTGACCTGGGTAAGACCCAGGGTATTTTCATGACCTTTTCTCTATATTAGCATCATCATAACGTTCAGAGTGTGCTTAATTTATGCAGCTACAGACTGCATAAAATCTATGTGACCCCCTGCTCTGAAGCATTTATCTCATAAAATTCATTTGCTAATAAATGTATTAATTACTGAGTATTGGAGACAACTGCAACCCATCAAAAACATTCTTGTCCATTCCTGGAATAGATCCAGGCAATGTTGACGTATTAGTCCAATGCTAAACCTTTTTATAAATGAATCTGGTTTCCCATTTCTTATCCTGTTAGAGGTAAATTACTGGCTCTGCATCCAGGTTTTTTAGTAAGCATGTACTACCGAACCATTTCTAAATCTTTCCTATGATAACCTTTTCATTGGCTTATACTATCAAGAGTGATAGGACAGACAGCCGTCTTTTGAAAAGCTTTCCATAGCCCAGTATAATGTGCCTTCAGTTTGGGAGAAAAACTTTCTGAAATTTCATGTCTTGTCTTTCACACGTGTTGGGTTTTTTCTTTTAATTCTCAAGAACCATTTTTAAAACTCCAACACATATTTAATTCTGTTACATTCTTTGGCTGTGGCCAATTTTATGTAGTACTGAGCAGCCAGCAGTCCGAAAAGTAGAAGCACAGTTAGTTAACCATTAATCATCTACAAAATGCTCTTCAGCCTGAGTTCTTTTTCAGGGAAAGCTGAATTTTCAGGCAGCTAGTACATTAGATACTTTGCATCCTGTCTCATTAGAATTGTAAGGGCAAACTTTAGAATCTTTTGGGGATTTTTTGAGCACCTGATAAGAGAAAATGAGCAGTCCTGGTACAGGGTTTACTGACATTTCTGTAAGACGAAGGATGAGGATTTTAAATGCTAAAATACAGTTATATAGAGTTTTTGTCCAACTGTCTCTGTGAGACTAATAGCCAACTATTGCTACTGAAAAGGTTTCCTGACCAGGGTCTTCCATTTGATTGAGATAGGAATGGGGATGTGTCCTCTCTCTCTCTCTCTCTCTCTTATACATAAACACACACACACACACACACACACACACACACACACGTCATTGGTGCTGGTACTGTGAAAGGAATCTAGTATTATAAACCATTTTGCATATTACGTAGTAATTCTTGGATACATTTGAAGTACTCATGTTTTATCTAATGTCATTTATGGAATTTTATTTGATTAATGTTCTATGTTTGTTAAGTAGTAGTCCTGTGCTATACTCTTGAGTTTAGGATGGCTACTTTCTGTCATCTTTTCCCATATTACCCATCATAGAGAACAGTGAAATCAATCAGATATTAAGAGGAACACACTTAAAACTCACTCTCAAGATTTTCATAGTATTTGCCTTTTAAGTCTCCCAAATAGCTTTACATTTTTCACTCTGTTATTCAAAGGCTGATGATTGAGTTTGCAGATCCTGTGGCAGTTTGCTTTGTTTTTCCTTCCTCCTCCTGCTGCCAACCTTTTGGTCTTTTCACTGATCTTTAGCACCTTTATCAAAGAGGGGGGAGAAGCAATAAGAAGAGAAGAAATTTAATTTTGGTGCTTCTGACTCTCATAACTAATGAAACGATTGGGTATTGAAACTATTTTGGACTTACTATGGATTTAATTTTATGCACTGTTCGTTTCCTTAGCACAGATAATAGAGAATAAGCTGAATTTTTTAATTTCATTTATTCAACAACATTGGTACACAGCCCATAGTGTTTCACACAAGTTAAAATGCTAAATCATGCTCTTGCATCCAAGACTTTGACAATGTATATTCTTTGTAGATTTTCAGTATTATTCTAGCTAGATGTTTAAGGGGATAGCAGATTTTATTTTTTTAATCAACATAGTCATTAATGCTAGTGACTTCTCAGTAGCTTCAGGCTGTTATAACCCATTTGCATGATATTTTAAGGAAAATAATATGCCTTACTTTGCTGTTGTTTCAAACTAATTTGACATTTGTATCTGAAAAAAAAAGCGCCAATTTATAGGTGACTGCTCTAAAGTTATAGGACCCCCCCAAATTAAATTTTTATTAAAAATACAGCATGCTTTTCAGACAGACATACTCTAAAAATTCATTATTCAGGTTTGTATGTTGGAAATGTAGCTTCTGGAAAATCAGCTGTCACTAAGAACTGATTAAATCTCCTTAATTTAATTTTTTTGGTTTAAGTCTAAGAAAGTTTGAAGAACAAAAGAAATAAGATGGAATAAAATTACTCAGAAAATGGAGTTGAAGGCCTGCTGTATAATAAATACTTAAAGATCAAGTTGCATTCAGTGGATCAGAGAAGGAGCACTCTTCTTTTTTAAGTCTACCTGGCTATTGCATGTGTTTAAACAGTGGAGGGGCTTTTGAGTTCCTTTCTCCTTTTGGGACAGAAGCAGTGTTCCCTTAGAGCCACATGACACACATGCATAGGAAAAGGAAATTACTGCTATGGCTCTTTTTTTTTTTTTGGCAAGCTGTGCATACTATTCTTGGGGGAATTTAATAAAAATCTCAAAAAGCTTGCAGTACTTCCTCTGACTAAGGAAAGTGATTGCTCAAGAGTAACTTAGGATCCTCCTTTTAATTATATTGGACCTCCCATCAGTTGGACATGACCTTTATGCTGAAGTAGAATCTTTTAAAATACTAACAACCAATATTCATCCGCCTTTAGCCATGGCTTAACAACTGTGGAAAACTGAAGCGAAATACTTAATTTTAACTAACAACTTCCAAGAATTTCCTTTCTAACTCCTTAAATCTCCATCCTGTTGGGTAGAATATGGTTGTGTACTGTTTCATGTTTATGGACCCTTCAACCCTCAACTGTTTGCACCCTTTACTGCTGTGTGTAAAGAAGTTATTGGGACGAATTACTATGTATCTCTCCTTCCCTCTCCCAGCATCTTTCCCCACCTCCAGAACTCATGTCCGGACAGGGCTTCTTTCCCTTCAAAGAAAAAGGCTGAAGTGCTCTAAGTCTGTTTGTGTAGATTCAACCTGGGTTGTCACCGTGGCTCAAAAGGATTGCACAGCTCTAAGAGACAAGCTCTACTTGTGCCCTTCATTCTCTCTGTGGTTGGTTATTTTTTTTTTCTTTGATTGTTCGTTAGAGGCTGAAAGCATCTCAGTGGTTGAGAGGGAATCTAAAGGGATGGGTACCCAGTCAAGTGCTTGAACTCTGCTGGTAAGGAGAGGCAAAAGGGGTGAGCATTTTGGAGGTCTCAGCTAGAATGGATGGCAGGGGAGATGAATAATGAGAGATTATTGGTTTTGTGCATTTGTGGTAAACAGTATCCCAGTGCCTTGGGAGTTGACAGAGTTTAGTAAAGTTTGCCTTTAGTAGTCTATTCTGAACCTGCAGACCTTACTGAAACTCAAAAATACACTTTCAAGAGTTAATGGCTATATTGTTTCTATCTGAAAAAAAAAATCATGTTCCTGAAATATTTCCATGCTCTCTTAATTATTACTACTTCCATTTGAATGGATTTACTATAAGGTTCCTTTAATTCAGTGATTGTCAACTGATAGAGATTTTGCCCTCTCCCAGAGAACAGTTGGCAAGGAAGGAAGACCTTTTTGGTTGTTGTAACTGAAGGGTGCTACAGGTGTCTCATGGGTAGAAGCAGGGATGCTGCTAAATATCCTACAAGGCACCCTCAACAAAGAATTACCCGATCCCAAATACCAGTATTGCTACTGTTGAGAAGCCCTACTTTCACCAAGGAGCTCCCCTAGAATGTTGAAAGTATGATAGGAGATGGACTTACACAAGGTGTCTTTCCTCTAAGCCTTTTACTCTTGTTAAAAGAGTGGAGCAAGGCAGAGGTGCAGCAATGAGAGAGAGAGAGAGTGCCTGGGAAGAAGTTAGAGCACTACTGTGTTGCATTTCAGCTTTCTCCTAGCTGGTCAGGTGACATGACTTTTTGATTTTTTACTCCATGATTGCTGGCTGGCTCTGTTTCCTTGCCTGTTGGGAAGGTGACTAGTTGTCATTCTTTTTACTTCATGTAGTGATTGTTAGAATTAAATGAGTTAATATATGTAAGAGTCCCAAAGACTTTATGGTGCTGCACCAATGCTAGGAGTATTTTTATGCATTTCTTTTCACTTAGTTTTTGCCACCTGCCCAAATGCAGACTTAAAGTTGAGTGATTTGAGGCTTATTTCACTCATGCAAAAGCTAAGGTCTAATGAATCTGTTGAGCAACTGCTGCATATTGGGCATTATTCTAGGCACTGGGGACACAGTGGTGGACAGGGTGTCCTCGTTCTCACTGGACTACAGTAGGGCATAGTTTCATGTTTCAGATTAGCTTTATGAAATGGTATTTGTGGTGTTATTAAACATGTTAATGGAAACACTTAATAAACTAACACTTAGGAAAATCCGAAGGGTGCTAAATGCTTTGTATCTTCTTGCAAGCATTGCTTTCTGTAACAAAATTCCTTTCATTTTTCAAATAAAATTATTTTGGGGAAGGAGAGGATTAGTTGGTGTGGTGGAAAATAAGATTAAGGTATGGTATAGTTGTTAAAAATGAGACAGATTTTTTTTTTTTTGATGAGGTGACACTTGTAGCACCATGATAATGGCTTGACATCAAGCTTTTAGAGGAAATCAGACAAAGAGGAGGGCATTTAGAAAGAAACATGCAGGAAGATAGAAAGACTTGAATCTATGTCATATGAAGAACAGTTAGAAGACCTGGAGGTGTTTGGTCTGATTTAGGGGGTGACAGGATTACTTTCTTAAAATATTTGAAGCGCTGTCACGTGAAGAAAAGATCAAATGTGCTCTTTATGACCTCAAGGGGATAAATTCAGGATCATTGATTGGTGGTTATTAGGACTCAGGCTTTGGTAATATATATTTAAAAGCCAATTTTATGAAAATTAAAGCTGTTCAAAGATGAAATAGGCTGCCTTGATGAGTAGACATGTCCCAGCAAAAATTGTTCATTTGGCTGGAACACTGGAGAAAGACAGGGACTTTGTCTTTTTACTCATTTTTATATCTTTATAACTTGAAGGACCTACCTGTATCTAGAAGGAACTCTAAATATTTGTTGAATAAATTGCTAAATGAAAGTAAATAGATTAAGAAGTGACTTAATCCCCCTCCCTCAATGTCATTTCCCTTCTCAGAAGTTACTGTAGTCTGGAGTAGCTCTCTGCAGACCTTCCTCTGTTCTATTATATGTTGTACATAATCTCACGTTAGTTTTTTCTACATCAATGGAAATATATTATGCATACTTGTCTGAGATACACTTTTTTCCATTTAATATGTTTTAGAGATCCATCCACGTTGATCCATGTATTTCCGCAACTCATTCTTTTTAACTGCTATATAGCATTCCATGTTGTGAGTAATTTGAGTGATCCCTATTAATAGAGACTTTGGTAGTTTCTCATTTTTTGCTAATTAAATGTTGCTGCAATGAACATCCTTATCCATATATCCCTTGTACATATGTGAGTGTCTCTGTAGCAGAGATTTAGGGTTCTTTCTGTAAACGTAATATGTATACACAGGAAAAAGTTGGCAGAAAAATCTCGCAATCTAATATGGTTTAATATAGCACCTGAATCTTGTTATAGCCCATTGTAGGGCAAATGGTAATTGTGTCTCCTTAAAAACACAGCTTAAAAAAAAAATCAGCTCCAGTAACTTGTGTTGGTCTTTGTATAGAACATTACTAGCTTTTTTTTTTTGAGACAGAGTCTTGCTTTGTTGCCTGGGCTAGAGTGAGTGCCGTGGCATCAGCCTAGCTCACAGCAACCTCAAACTCCTGGGCTTAAGCGATCCCACTGCCTCAGCCTCCCGGGCAGCTGGGACCACAGGCATGCACCACCATGCCCGGCCAATTTTTTCCATATATATTTTAGTTGGCCAGATAATTTCTTTCTATTTTTAGTAGAGACAGGGTCTCGTTCTTGCTCAGGCTGGTCTCGAACTCCTTGGCCTCCCAGAGTGCCAGGATTACAGGCGTGAGCCACCACGCCCGGCCACATTACTAGCTTTTAATGGCAGTGTATCTGGCAGGTAACACATCTTACAAGGGTGACGTTCTTTTTTCTTAGCTGGTCCTACAGAGGAGGTGACTGGTTAGCCAGCTCCTGCTCATTCTGCAGGTGGGAAATTCACTTCCTTGAATAAGTGTGTGGTTCTATTTGCCTTTCCCGAGCTTCATGTCTCACAGGCATGATTGTGTGGCTTTATTTGTGAAATGTATTTCAGTTGGTGACACAGTACCCGGGGGTGTTCATGGGTGCAGATTTGAGTGGTCGTAAAAATCTCAGGTCTGCGAGTTGCTACTTCCCACAGGTTAAATTACCCTGACTAATCCAGTCATCTGTGTAACATGGTAATAACAGCCTGCTGACCTGGCCAACTGTAGAAAATGCATCAAAACGGACTTGCTTCGACAGTCACCTTATGGCATTTGTTTAGACAGTGAGAAGTCCTATCAGTTTTCATTATACACAAGTGCTGACGTGGTCTGAAGACTGCCCTTCATCCGAGTTCTTGGTTATTTTGATTGCCTTTGGCATAGCAGCTTCCCTACACCAAGAACATAATAATTATAGTCTATATTTTTACAATAGCTGGGGCGGTCTGGCTCCAGAATCTATGCTCTTGGCGACTACATTATTCTGCCCTCACTGACTGCAGTGTTCTTTCTTGGAAAGGTGGTGTGAGCAACTACATTTTCTAAGTGGTCATGATTTTCCCAAGGAGCAGCTCTCAACTACTTGACTTTGCTTTATCAGTTTGCATAGGAGCCAGAATGAAGGTACCTGGTAGAGCTGGTGCTTGCCTGGCCCTTCTGTTCTGTGATAGGGACTGCAACTGTGCTGTCTCCTGGCCTCACTCACACACCTCTGGCCTTGCCTGTCCCTCCTTTCCCCATCTCCTTTGCCACCACCTCATTTTCCCCTTTGCCTCAGTGACAGTAGGACCTGGAACCCTGTGCAAGGGGTAAATGGCAATGATTTGAACCAGACAAATAAACTCAAGGCCAGAATGTGAGTAATTGGGGGCCTAAACTTTACATGCTGTCTCTACCAAGTGATTCCAGTAAACTAAGAGTAATGCTTCAGTTTGTGACCTAGATTCTCTTCAGCCATTTTTTGCCATTTAGCTGGGCCACACAGCCTCTCAGTGAAAAAACCCTTTGGCCAGCTAAGTTAATGCAGCTATGTGGTCAGCACCAGCTTTAGGGAAGAAGGCTGCTTCATTCTAAAGAAAGACAGCTAGATACCTTCTTTTGAGTGGCTTAAATAGCAAGAGCTGGTTGTGTACATAAAAAACTGATCTCCTAGTCTTGCACCTAAGCCATCCTAGATGATGAACTGAGAGATTTTTAGTTGCTGCTGTGCTCATGCAGTACAATTTCAGCCTTTGACTTTTCCTTGACTGTTTAGTTTAACTACTCTGCTGTCCTCCGAGGAGTGCCATCTTATTTATTACATGTTTGCTTCTGCTTTTTCTTGGATCTGTTTCTTTCCTTCCTTGCCCTAGAATTTTTTCTTTCAAGGTTGACTTTCACTACATATAAGGTAGACAACTGTCTTGCATTTTGCACGAAGTATAATACTTACCTTGATATTGATTATAGACAGAGAAATGGTTAGCTAAATGTTTTGAATGCTAGCTATTTCATAGCTGTCTGATTATAATAACTATTAGATGAAAACTAGTGTCTGAAAGCTATTGAGATCACAGCTATGTTGCAGTAAACATCTAATTTATAATTCTTTTACAAAACATTTTCTTGTATTTTTGTGAAAGAGTCCAAAGACTCTAGAGATTTTCTTTGAAAAAGTCCAGAGATTTATAATAGGTAATAAATGAGTAGAATCAGATCTTACCTTATTATGGAGTTTCTTTTTTAAACATAACTTATAAAAAGTGACTGTTTCAGATCTTTTTTTTAAAAGAAAAATGTGGTAAAAGTTCGAGGCTAATCTTGACAGAATAGCTATAGAGAGAGTTCAGTAACTGGATATTGAATTCATAAATAGGAGTATTTTGGGGTTCATGTTAATATTTATGCAAAGAAATCTGACATATTGTCAGTGCTCCACAAAGTTTTCTAGATACTAGGTAAAAGAAGTTCCAAGTGTTAATTATTTAGTCTCGAGTTTGGGCTTCAGAATGTCTAAGTTCCCAGCAGGGGTAAAACATACATTCCCTTTGCATGCTCTCATCTTCTGTTCCCAGCTCCTTTGGTCCCCAGTTGTAATCCACTGTGGTATTTCAATCCATCCTTTCTCCTTGTCTCGGTGAGGAGAGAGTGTGGCTATAGCAGCGGACGCCTTTGCAGAGCATGCAGGTGGTGTTTATCTTTAATCACTTCAGGTATTTCCTCGTGGTGATGTGTGCGGATCAGCACCTCACGGATTTTAACATTCTCTTACTACTCAACATCCTGTAGTAGCCCTCTACCCGGAGATTGTCTGTTTGGTAAACAGAGGTGGTTTATATAAACAAGCAACTTTCTCAGTTTAGAAGTTGTTATGATTAAATGGTTGAAAATGTATTTTGCAGTGTAACTAGGAATTCTGAAATGTTTTGCAGCTGCTATTGGATGTTTAAAAACACGTTCATTTTCTTCAATGAAGCTGGAAACAATGACTTTAGATTTGGAGTGCACGCGGCTTTATTCTCAGAACCTAGCGAAAGAATATTTGAAAAAGTTGTTTGTCACAATAGTGAATTACCATACTCAAAAATCTTTTGGCAAGTTGTATTTGTTAGAGGGGATATGTCTGGAGCCCACCATGAACAGGAACATGTAAGGGTGACTCTGAGGGTGACAGGGTATAACAAACTGGTACTTTGGGGATCAGGGCTATATGGCATCCAGGGTATTGCAATTCAAATGGCTGTTGCTTTTTTAGTGTTTGATCCTGTTCTTAGATTTAAAGAACTGATAGGAATCATTCAGGGGGGTTTTATTAACTTTAAATTTGTGGTTGAGATTGGAAGTGGAGCACTCAGAAATCTGTAACAATAGTTTCAAGTGAGGGAGCTTAATGATAGTGTGTGCTTGTGAGAACTGTGTCTTTGTTCCCTGTGCTGAGGCACAGGTTGTTGGTGTTACTGGTTTGGTAGGCTTCGTGTTTGTCTGTGGTCTGGAATGTCAAAGGATTGCAAACCTGAGAACTTTGCTTCCTTCTTTATTCCAAAGTCATGGTGTAGGAGTCCCTGGTATTGGCTTGTGGGGGCGGGAGCCACCATCTATGGAGGAGGAAGGGGGCATCCGCAGGCTTTGGTATTCTCACCCGCTTTTCCTAGTGTCATTTTCATTACTCTATTAACAGAGAGAGTGGATACTTTGGGTAATTATTTATGTCTGTCTTTTTCTTCGCAGTGCAATGCATGCTTCACTTGTTTTCTTCAACTTTTTGTAATATATGTGTTTATGATACACTGAAGAGCAATAAATTTGAGAATAGAGATAATTAGCTTTGACAGACTTTCAGAAATGAGCCTGTAAGAGGAGGAAACAAGAGGATTGCTTAAGAAAAGGATTCGGTTGCCGGGCCTGAGGAAAATTACCCATATAAGAAATTCTTCAATGTTAAAACTTAGGACCATGTGAGTGGCACAGGGGTAGGAAGAAGTGACTACTTTTGTGAATTAAAAAAAAAAAATTAACCAGTGTTCATAGTTTAAAAGAATTTCTTTTTTAATTTTCAAAATAGAGTTTTGAAATGGAGAAATTCAAGATGCTGAGTGATAAAATGGGAAGAAGAAAAAGCAACTCAGCCACCTGTGTTAGAATGCCCTGGATTGTGCATGGTGCCATTTATCTTGAACCCCTCCCTTAGCATAAGTGGGTATCATTTTTGAGGAGCTTTTGTTTAATAACTACCTTACCTTAAAAAATAGTTTTCTTTTCACTTTGGTGGCTCATGCCTTTGAGGAAGTGACCTTCAAGAAACCTGACTCATTCAGCACTGACTTGACTTAGTACTCCATCCTGCCTCTCCCAATTTGGGGACCCTTTGCAAAGGGAATGATTAAACAGTCTACATGTCTATAAAGAAGGAGATTAACCAAGGATTGGGATAAATTATTCCTATTATTGTACATTATTTTCTATTTGCTGGATTAATAAGAAAACTTGTAGAGCAGAGTGTGATCGATTACAGCAAAAAGTGGGGAGGGGTAAAATTCATGTCATCGAGGTTGGAATGGCTCCAGCATCACCGTTATTTCTATGGCTCTTCCTCCCTGGGCCAAGTCATGGCCTCATCCACAGTGGAGGCTAGGATGATACAGGGGGAAAAGGGGATCTATCTAGAACGTTCTGAGACTTACAGGCCTATTGCTCGTAAGACAGACAAGAGGAGGCTTTTCAGTGGAATTTTACTGTGAAATAAAATGTTTTGTTGGTTCATAGTTAAGTCAAAGGGCCGAGTTACATTTGGTTACTGTCAGCTCTCAGCAGCAGGGGCTCTAAGCATTGACCATGGCATTGCTTGAAGGGGGGCCCCCAGGGAAGAATGGGGAGAGCCAAAAGGTTTGGATTTCCCTATAAATTTTACTCAGTATCACCAGGGGTCAGAGTGGGGAGCTCCTTTAAAATGTCCAGCTTTTCTTCTGTCACCCAGGAGTTGCCTCTGCTCCCCCAACTCCATTCCTGTGTCTTTTTTTCCATGCATAAATATTATGTGGTTTGGTGCTCATTATTCTTTGATATGAAAAAAGGCAATTCATTAGGTTGAAGGAGGAGGGGAAGGGAGATGCCATTTTTCACCGGGTGCATCAAGCGCGGTTACACTGATTTGAATAACCAGAAACGTAATAAAACAGTGAAAATAACTGATAAAACAGCTTCTGGGCTGACAGCTGTGCAGCACACGGGGACACTGAAGACAGGCCCCAGTGTTGCAGCAGGACAATATTGTGGAGCATATGGTGCCATGGCAAGCCAGTTGTTGAACTCGGTGGCCGGCTTTTGTGTGGGGAACTCTCCCAGCATCGGTGTATGATGGCTCTTCAGAGACTTCTAGTCTCATTGGCAAGTGGGCTCCTGGCCCCGTGCCAGCCTTGCTGTGCAGTGGCTGACCCAGGCCATGCAGAAAAGCTCATGCTTGGAAAACATTCACTCTTCTTCCTTACTTTGGTCACTGATCAAATCATTTGTTCAACAAGTATAAATTGGGATGTTTTCCTGCAGCAGCTCAGTGGCTACATTACAAAAGGAAAATTTGCTACAGGAATGCCAGTTCCTAATCCATCGTTAATTCATGGGGGCTCAGTACTTCTAGTGAGAGTGAAAGCTGTTTAGTTTTGTTTTTAATACTTTTCAGAACACTTTGCACATTACCTCTTTACTTTTATGGCTTGAATAGCTAAACTCGGCAAGTATTTAGGGCCAGGGTTGCTGCTAGAAAGAAGAGAGAGTGCCTGTCTATCTAGTTTTTACAAGCCAGTGTTGAAATAGACCCTTTGCTTGGCATGGGTCTATTTTTTTCAATGTGTGAAGCCGGCATGTGTGTGCGCATAAAAAGGCTAATTAACTCTACTCTCCTCTGGAGGGGTCTCTTTGGCTGTCCTGTTCGTGTGCTCCGCTTTGGCCAGGGTTGTACCATCATCCTGAATCCTTTATGACTTTACCCTCTCTGTAGTCATAGTCACCCATTCTGGATCCTTTTCTTTTGACTTCAAGGTGCAAAGGACGATTCTGAAGGGCTACGTGGTCCTGGGAGAGGTTCCTTCAAACACAGCAGAAGGCGAGTCTCAGAGAGAATCGCACGCCATGAGGAGGGCTGTAGCCTGTGCTATTGGGCTTCGTGCATGAGAATATTTTTATTGCAGGAGCTAAAAGGAGAAAACGGGTGATATTCACACTCTGATCGAGGAGCCACCAAATGTCACCAAGTTCTTGGTCTCTATGGGACCATTTTTTGCAGAACACCCTTGAAGGTTGGTTAGGTTATGGTGTTGGAACAGGTGAATTTCTTTTGCTTATAAGCAAATGTCATTGCAAGGCCAAATCTACTGGAAATAAATCTACATATGTGTGTAGATTGTTTTCACACTGGGCTCCGTGAGGGGAACTGATATTTTTTCAGGCCTTAGTTTTTACATTTTTGATCACTGGCCTTGAAAAAAACGTTTTTCAGTGGTGAATAGATGTGTTTACAAATCTGCTGTAAGTGGGTGTGCACTTGCTGTAGCATTCAGGGGGTGGGAAAGTTTATGCATGTGCCCTGGAAGTGATTCAGAGCATCTGGAGAAATGATTGGGGTCCTGTTTTCTGTTGACTTGGAGGTTGCTTGTCTGAGCTCCTTGAGTGTGGGAACATCCTTTCAACCTTTCCTTGATAGTGTGTTTACACAAGTCAAAGTCGGGGGAGGAGTATTTTTGCTTTTACTTTCCCTGTGTTCCCAAGTTAGGGGACCATTCTTTAAGAAATGGAAGCAAGAAGATAATGACCAAGAAAGGCCTACACTTGACTCTTCCCTGTCCTTGCCCTGAGCACTATGGAGCCAACTATAACCACTCCTGGAGGCTTTGCTACAACTATCACAGCCTCCCCAGAGGGAGAGATGGCAGAGAGAGCAGAGGGATGAGTAGGGATGAGGAAGACCTAGAGCGACAGCTGGAGAAAAGAGGAAAAAGGTGAGGGTAAGAAATGATAAGACACTTTGGGGTGTTAAGAACGGGTGAAAACTCAGATACTAATAAATTATCCTCATTTCCATTTCATTAAATTTGTAAATATCTCTAAGCCATTTTATGTTTGCAGAATGATGTCGACATTCTAATTATGCAGCACGTTTATGGGACGAGTGGAGTTACAGTGAGACCCAACTCACTAGGTCACCAAATAAGTAGGTGGCAAAGTAAGAGAAGAAACGGGGTTTTTGAATGTTCTACCTTTGGTACAGATTTTCCAGTTGGACAAAGAAATAAAAATATGAAAATCTAGCTGTGTTGTTTTACAAACTATTAAGAAATATAATCTTCGGGGATTATGGGGGAAGCTCAATTAAAAAAAAAAACTTGTCCCCTAATGTGATTTGTATTATAATTATTTAATACCTGAAGGACTCTTATAATTGAATTTTAGGGTGCTTCATTTACATTCTAGCTGGCAAGAGTTGCAATAGTGTCACTTTGTGGTCCTCTAATTGTTGTCCCAAACATTCACAAAATGCCCTGTGATGCAATTATGAGTATCTTCTGGGACTGTGTAATTATATGCTATCCTTATAAAGCACAGGGCACGTTAAGCCCATCAGATAGCTTTGGTGGCTAGATGTTCATAACCCTGTAATTGATAGCATGAGGTGCTTTGGGTAACACTACAGATTTTGTATGGGGAGACCATTGTAGTTTTAGGGGCAGGAGAAAGGGTTACATATTGATTTTGAAGTTACACAAACAGGACTTTTGAAGTAAACTCTGCTTTCCTTTCTGTTGGCTTTATTTAAACCCAATCAAAGATTGTAAGTGAATATTTACCATGTATATGACATGTAACAACATACAGTAGCTCCTTTTGGTAGAAATCCACCTCTGTTCTCCCTTCCTTTTAAAATAAACACAGGTATCATAATAATCTCCCACCTATTTTTTATAGAACTTACAGTCAGCACTCACACTTTGAAGTAAACTCTTATCAGCACAATCATTAAATAATCAACTGACAGACTTGTTTAGAATCAATGAAATACGATGTCTAAAGATGTAGACCAAAAACCTCTCTAGCTCTTGGTGAAAGAAAGGGGGAGGGTGGATTTGTGTATATAAAGCTATGTCTTTGTAAAACTAGAATTAAACCAAAAACAATACAAGAAAATATGCCACACATAGGAAATAATCACTAGATATGTGTACCTAGTAATCTTTGAATTAAGGAACAGAGAACAAGTGTTTTCAGGGGTGTTTGTGCAAACTAAGAAGTCTTCAGCCTGCTCCTCCCAGGGCACCACGAGGCATTTACTTGCAGGCTTGGCCTTCAGAGCTCTTTAAAGCGGTCGCCAACTCTCAACAGCAATTGCTTCTGAGTGGTGTTCAAACAACCCTGACATGAGTCCCTTGGTATATCATTATCTAGTCTCATATTTAACCTTTTTATAATAGCCTCCCCAAAGTCCAGAGTTTTCAGTTAGTGCCAGAGGAAGTGATAAAAGGCATTTTTCCCCTTCTTGACTGCATAGCTGTGAGAAGCATAGTTATCTGAAAGTCGTCTTTGTTTTTCCTTTCTTTGTCCTGTGAGGGACCAGATATATGTGAAAGTAAAGTGACCCGTTGCGATAGGCCAGGCTTTTTGGCAAGTATCAATATGTTAATAAGAACTTCTCTGTCTCCAGTTTTCACTGAGCTTCTTGCTTGATTAACTCTGTTCTTATAGGAGCGCGGGGCAAGGGAGCACGGGCGTTCCTGGACTCTGCCTCTGCTCGGTCTGTGTGCTCACGCGTGCTGTCACTGAGGCCCGCGTGCCTGGGGGTCAGTGCAAGCGCGGAGCTGTGGACAGGCCTGAGGACAGTGGCCAGGATTACGTTGGTGTAGGCCCCACCCTGGCACCTCCTGACGGTAAACAAGACCTGGCTGCCCAGTTGCTGTGCACTTCGCATGACCACGGTGCCTTTATAAGGATGTGACTTTCTTTATTAGGAGAGGCGTATGGACATAATGACACCTCTGATGTCTCAAATAGAAGTTGGAGAGGAAACAGCATTGCTGCATGTACGTGGGTCGAGAACACGCGGCGTATCTCCTTCTGAGCGGAGGGCAGGGGCAGATGACCCAAAGAGCCTTCCCCGTCCCTCGCTGCTTCACAGCCCTGGCCTGGTGGTGGGGCGGAGGCCGACTGCCGATGCTCTCGCCCTGCCGTCTGCACCGCTTTCCACCGCTTTCCACCGTTGCCCCTGAAACTGCAACTGGAGATGGCAGAGGCGGATGGGATGGGCCACGGAGGGGAGGGCTAGAGGGACGAAGGAGGGAACAAATGAAATAAATATGAGCAAGGAATTGCTAGGAGACACTTGGATGTTGACTCTTTCTTACCTAGAATTGACTTTTGAGATGGTAAGAAGGAAACATTCTCCACTTTCCTTGGAGATAGCCTGTGGAAATTCCGTCTGGCTTTGCTTCCTACCTGCTGAGGCATCTTTGTGGTTCTGCACAAATCCCAAGGCACCTTCTGCCTCTGCGCGGAGTCCTCCAGCAGAAGTAGCGCGTGGGTCTGCAGGACAAGCGAGCCCGCCCTCGATGCCTGGCCTAGAGGCCCCATCCTTCCCATGATGGGGGCGCCGCCTTGTGCACTCCTGGTGCTGCGCACGCGTGAACACGCCAGCCTTTGCTCTCGGCGGAGGTCTGCTGCTTTGGGCAGTCTTCCCCATTTTTCTCCTGGCCTGTTCTGTGCCTTTCTCAGGCTCAATCAACACCAAGCCAGTAACTTCCTCTGGATGGCTGTGATATCCGTCTGTGTTTCACAGACAGAATTTCTGATGAGCAAATAGAACAAATGCTCCCACTGTCGTTTCTGTCTCTGGCTGTCATCTCCACACTTGAGAGGCAGTTTTGTCTAACTAAACGATCATTATATGGAGAGCCAGGAAACCAGGGCTAGTTCAGGCTCTGCCACAATGAACTTTGTGACCTTGAGCAAATCATTTAATCTCTTAGGACCACAAAACTCGAAGTTTGATTCGGTTGATTTATAAGGACACTTTACAGTAGAAGGAAGTAGATTATGAAATACAAATGTTTAGTAACTTTTTGTAGCCATGCTAGTACTACCTTAAATGCTAGAAACATCTGCATCCTTCTTTCTGGCTACCTAGAGGCCCCCACCACAACAAAAACAAAAGAGGACTTGACCTTCACGGAAATGACTGGTGGGTTTTGTCCAGCAGATAATAGTTTATTAATTTAAGGCATATGTGCACGCACCCTGCTTGGAAATAAGGTGAGTAAATTAGGCTAGTCACCAATGTGTGAAGGGGTGTTTGCTAATTCTGTCTGTCCTCTTTGTTCAGAACCGCGGGTCTCCCCTTCTCCCCTGCTCCCCTGCCACCCTGTACATGATGTGGTGGTTGTCCTGTGTTGCGCCTGGGTGAGTGGCCAGCACTGGGTGGTGAGCAACTTTAATGCAGGGATTGGGCCTGACTCAATAAATCTTTCTTTTCATTTCTTTTTTTTTGAGACAGAGTCTCGCTCTGTTGCGTAGGCTAGAGTGCAGTGGCATCATCATAGCTCACTGCAACCTCTAACTCCTGGGCTGAAGCAATCCTCTTGCTTCAGCCTCCCAAGTAGCTGGGACTATAGGTGTGCACCACCACGCCCAGCTAATTCTTCTATTTTTAGTAGAGACGGGGTCTTGCTCTTGCTCAGGTTGGTCTCAAACTCCTGAGTTCAAGTGATCCTCCCTCCTTGGCTTCCCAGGGTGCTAGGATTATAGGCGTGAGCCACCACACCTGGCCAGTAAGTGTTTCTTGAATACACCTGAATTATAATATTGGCTGAGATATTTCATCATGTCCTTATTAATTATGGCATTAGTCCTGAATTTCAGGGCTAGAGTCTTAAATATAGCCTGTAAGCTAGGGCTGCAAGCTTTTCTGATGGTTAGTTGGGGCCACTTTTCTTGTCTTTCAATTAGCATTTTTCCATCTACCACCTAATAGAGAAACCAAGATATACATTTTTGTGCCATCAGTTTTAAAAATTCATTTATACAAACTGTGGTTTGCAGGCCTTTGTAGCAGGTAGGTGTAGGTGACTCTCAGAACAGTTTTTTCGACTGTCAATTTCTTACTGGTAGACTATCTCAGACAATATAATAGTATGCCATTTTTAGTTGAACTTCTTTTAGAATATGTGTTTGGGCAGATAAAATCGTGGGGGCGAGCAATGGGCCAACATGTAGGACTCAACAATATATACAAACAATGCAGACATAGTCTGTAAACATAGATATTGTTTCTTCAAGTCTAACAGTTTGTCTGCTTTTGGCCTGGGAATCACATGGGTGATTCTATTGCCGTGCTGCACTGAAAAACTTCTTGTTCCATGCCCACAGTGAAAAAACAAAAAAACTTACCTCATTGGTTTTAAGTTTGCAAACAGAAGGTTTTTTCCAAGTTAACTTTTTCTTATGTATCTCTTATCTGTGCTTCAGCTAACACTTAGATTTATTATTGGTACCTTTTCCAACAGTGCAGATTCATTAGAATAGTGACAAATATTAGGATGTTTTGTTTCGATTTGAAATGACTGGTTGGACGTTGGCTCTTTTAGTTGCTGTACTGATTGTCTATTAGCCTGGAAATTCCTCCTCTTCCTCCTTTATTTTCTATTTCTTTGCTCTCTCTGGCAGTCTAAGACTCAGCCTGTCTTTTCAAAAGGCCAGGGGGTGTTATCAAGCAGGCATATTCTACCTGCTCTTTTGCCTTTACCTTTTAAAAATATATACTGTAGCCTAAATAAGTTTCGACTTAATTTGATCAAAATTGTCTCATTGAGAGAAAAAAGGTATATGTAAGAATTGGGGCATGGGGTGAGGGATTTAGAAACACCTATGTAGAATCTTGGTGTGACCTCCAAAATGGGACCACTCACGTTCTAAGCTATTCATCTACATGGCATCCATGTGGCACCTAGAATTTGTCATGGCTCAGAAGGGGACTTCCATGCTCCTATTGATGAAAAAGTGATAATAGTAACAGCTCACATTTCCTGCATGCTAGACACTGTTTTAAATGCTTTACATGTTATCATCCTTTTAGTTTTGACAATGACCTTATGAGGCTGTTATAATTATTGTTTCCATTTAAAAGATAAGGCTACTGAGTCCCAGAGGGTTTTGATGACTTGCCCAGGGTTAATGAGTGGTAGACTAGGGGTTCAGACCCAGACAGTATTGCTCCAGAGGCTGTGTCACTAACCACTCTGTCTAATTACCTCTCGATGTTGGTCCTAGGAGGACACTGATGGATTTAGGACTTTGGAAGACTATTAACTTATGCTGGTGGAGTGTGGTTGAAGGGAAATCTTGAAGGTCCACACTCAGATGCGACTTGTTCCATTTATCCCCTGACTGGCTCTCTCTCCTCTGCCCTGACCTTAAGGACAGGGTCATGCTTCTGGGTTGCCTGGGTGTCAGCTCCAACCCTGGCCCTATATGTGGCCCACTAGCCATAGTTATTATCTAAATGTCCTATGTACCTTTACTAATTTGTCCCTCTCCCAAATTGCCAAAGTCAGAATGTTCTCTGCACTTTGAGCATACAGGTAAGGCCCAGAGAGCTGCCTTGGAGCTGTTCACGGGCAGAGCCTGTGTGTGCACCTTTATTTGACAGCACACAGAGTGCTTCCCGAGAGCACCAGGTCCTTGGTGTTAGAAGGAAGTTTCTGGTGCACAGATCCCATTGCCTGTGGGGAGCTCTGAGTCCACACCCCCTAACAGGAACCAACTGGTGGTCAGAGCCTGAAGCTCCATAATGGCAGGAATTTTGTCTCCTTTGTTCCTTGATCTGTCTGCTGGGTCTAGGATAGTACTTGGGACATAGTAGGTGCTCAATGCATGTACGTGGACTTAGTTTTCTAGCCCAGCATGCTTGTCCCTTGGTACAAGAATAATTCTCCAAGTTCCTACTGCCATCTAGTTCTCTCCTTCGTGGATTTATCTAAACGCTTCTTGAGCTTATAAATATTTTTGGCTTCTGCACCTTCTGAGGTAATGAGGTCCCTGTTTTTATGAAGAAGAGATCTTGCCTCAACTTATGTGTTCTAAAGCACCCTCGTTCATTGAAGGTGAGAGGAGGAATTTGGAGCAAACCAGAGAGGAGTATGGACAGATGAGGGGACAAAAGAGAGCCACAGCACAGCAGAAGGGGCCTCGCCAGGGAGGAGAGGCTGTCTGTCCTGTCACTTAGGTCTCCGTAATGTGATGGTGATGCCATCTGTGAGGCACTGAAGGAAGGCAGCGATTTAGTATTTATTTGGGGGTGGGAACAGTGGCTCAAAGGTTTGATGACATAATAGGTTATTTTGATGTTTCATTCGTGGTCAGCTCTTAATGTACACATACGATTTTGGGAGCCATGTGAAATATATGTGGAGGCATGGCTTGTGTCCAGAACACACAAGCCATGAGGACACACAAGGACATGAATAATGTCCTTCATGTTAATTCTCGGTGCTTTTAGTAAAGTGACTTGATATCTGAGCCTTGTTTGCCCACCTCCAAAGCAGGGGTAACAATAGTTCCGTCCTCATAGTGTTGATGACTGAGAGATGTAATTCATGCAGAATTCCCAGTAAAGTTCTGGATGCACAGTAAGCATTCTGTAAACACCAGCTGTCATTAGCACATCACCAGGATGTCCACTGTTGTGCCTCAGGATGGCAGCAGGCTCAGCGGGTAGACAACTTGTTTTCTCGAAAAAGTAGCGTAGCGACTCCAAGTTTGTGGTGGGTGTTATATGGAGTCGTCGAGCCTTTGCTGGCGCTCTCGTACTTCTCGTGTGGACTGTGTGTAGCACGTTCAGGCCTCATTGCAATGACTGTCAACATGAGTCCAAATGCCCTCAACACTTTGTACCTGTGTCATTCATTTTGGATGTGCCCTATCCTGTTGCCTGTCATTTATCACTCCCCATTCACATGGCCCCTGTTAGGAGCCAAATGCAGGGCTAAGCATTGAAGTGACAACCGTCTGGGCTACTGCCCTTGCCCCAGAGGAGCTTGAAGAGGGTTTGGGTGGATGGAGGGTAGAGGTGTGAAACACAGGGCGTCAATGGGGAATCATGAGTCTTTTGGTGATGTTGAAACAGAGCATTCAGGATGGAAGGTGGTGGGACAGGAGGCTGGTGTGGGAGGCAGGCACTAGGATGCAGAGGGCCTTATATGCCACTGTCAGGGGCATAAGCCCTATGATACAGGTACAGAGAAGCCATCGAAGGACTGTAAACGAGGGAGTGAGGTGGTTGCTAGACTTCACCTAAAGCACCCTGATGACCATAGGAAAGGCAGGTTTGAGACCAAGACTGGATACAGGGAGGGCAGTTGGGATCTTACTGAGCACTCCAGAAGGAGAGGTTGAGGGCTTAAAGTAGGTGCATGGCAGGTAGAGATGGAGATGTGAGACCATTTTCAAAAAATACTAAGGAAGTAATCCATGGAGTAGATGGGTGATGAAGAGAAATCAGGGATGACTTTTAGGTTTCTGGCTTGGAAGATGGTGTCATTGCCAAGTTAGGAAACACAGGAGATGTCTTAGGTTTTGGAGGGAAGATAGATGTTCAGTTTCTGACATGCAGAGTTTAATAGGCTTATTGATGGTCCATTCTGAAGGGATGTCTAGTAGTCATTTGGATGTGCAGGACTAGAATCTAGCCCAGAGGTCTGAGTTGCAGGTATAGACATTGCACATGGCTTAAAATTTGAGTGGATGGAATTGGTGAAGCACATGTAGTAAGAAGGGAAAAGAACAGGGCAGGAAATTTGGGAAACACAACATTCAGTGTAGTTTTGGAGGAGAAGGTTCTTCAAAGGTGATGAAGAAAGAATAGTTCAATTGGTGATGGGCACAGGAGAGTGGAGTAGTGAGAACCAAGAAGAACACAACCAGCAGAGTCAGTGCAGCAAGATACGAACCAAATGATGTCCTGGGTTTTGGCAACTGGAAGGAAGCTCCTGGCTTTTTTTAAAGAGGGGTTGCAATGGGATGGTGTGAGTAGAGGCAGTGAATGAGAAATGTAGCAGAGGAGAGGATAGTTTGATGGAGCTAAACACAGCACGCACAGGAGGGAGGGAGGTGGCTAGGAGGAGATCTCACATTCAAGAGAGAGGCCCCTTTCAAGCAGTTGGCAAGCCTTTTGGGGGTAGGAATGTCTTGAATATGGGTGGCTTAGTAGTTCTTGGTGTTTGTGGGTTTTTTTGAACAATGCTTATTACAGTCCTTTTTATTATTATTATTTTAAATGAGGGTCCATTAAATGGAACTATGGTATTGTCTCTTTAAAACCTGTACCTTCTCCTCTACATAGGAGTGATGTGGTCAGTTTGCCTTGTGCATTAGTAAGTATATGTGTGTAATGAAATTCGGATTCTTGCAAATGACAAGTAAGAGGAATAAAGGCATGTGATTACCAATCAGGTTTTTAAAAAAAATCTTTGTTTTTTAAAAAATACTTACTGTTGTTAAAATTTTTTTATTAAAAAGATTTTTTTTTTTAGAGATGCGGTCTAACTATGTTGCCCAGGGTAACCTCGAACTCCTGGGCTCAAGCAATCCTCCTGCCTCTGCCTCCTGAGTAGCTGGGACCTACAGCTGCCATGCCTGTATCCAGTAATTTTTTTTGTGTGGTGAATTCTTCATTGTTTCAAAATAATGTGCATTTTAATAGCTTTTATTTTGTTAAAAATGTTCTTTTGGTTGAATATTGATCAGTTTATATATGTTAATATTAATTTCTATGCTGATATGAGTTGAAGTTCTCTTTTAATAGAACATATACAAATTGAATGTCTAAACTTCATAATATTGAAAAATACCTAAAGTTGGGCTGAATTAAGAAAACAAAGTCGATGCTCAGTTTCTTTAATGAAAGAACATTAGAGAATAATTAATTTCTATGTTATAGAATCTTACTCTTTGCATTGGATGTGGGACATTCTTAGGCTGGGTATTAACCTGGAGAGACTTGCTTCCTTGGGAGATTCAGATGATGGAGTTAGTCTGTTAATCATGGAATTTAGGATGCCCATGGCAGTGCCAACTGCACCACAGGCTTTCCTATAGTAAGAACAAGGAGTAAGCCATGTTTTTTTTAGCAGTTTACCAGCTAAAAGGCTGAGAAGAAGGGTCAATTCAAGACCAATTAGAGTTGGAGATGGGTCTGGTAGCCCTGAATATCCAAATGCTAAATCCACCTCTCCTGGCTGTTAAAGAGGTACTCAGGTCTTCATTTTGTGATAGCTTTGGTCTTCTTCTATACCTTCACCTAGATTTTATTGTGCTTCTGGGGCTAACTTGGATAAGATTTCCAAGCTTTTGAGAGCGCACTTCCTAATGGTTATTATTTCTTTCCAAATTAAGAGAGACTTGGAAATGTCTAAGTGTTTTTCCCTCCTAGCAACTTTCCCAGCCAGACCTGGTCAGTGCCGTTTAAGAAGGTGTATCACTGCGTTAGACACAGAGCGCTGCATTAGGCACCTGTTAGGAGCTACAAAATAAGTCAAGGTGGTCTCTGTCTTGGGTGTATTTAGGAGCTAATCGTGAAGGTGGTATCTTGGGCATTGTTTCAGAGTAGATGTGGTTTTCAGCTCTCTATGCACAGGTTTCAAGATGCTAACATATACATGACAGTGTGCACAGTGTGGTGGATTAAGACTAGATGTTCAAGAAGCCTCGAGGAAACTCCGGAGAGAAAGGACAAAATGTCTGATTGTTAAAAACCTCAGAGAAAAGGGTAAAGCTAGGTCTGTCGGAAGTGAAAGCATTTTGACTACTGAAGTTGGAAGTTTGAGAAGAGAGAGCTAGTAGGTGATTATTGGTATATGTTTGGAATTTTGGGGGGGAAATATGGTTTTTCCTTAAAACTGGAATAAAACTTAGTGATTTTCATTTTAAACCTTAGTCACTTTGGGTTGTGTTGTGAGATGTGATACAAAGAGAGTATTTATTGTTTGGCTTGAAGCTGCCTAAAAAAGGTCTTACATAGCCCCAGAAACCTTACAAAGGTGTGGGATTTTTTTCCCTGTCCCTTTCCCCAGGAAAAAGTGAGTTCTTTCTCGTTTCCCCATCTTCATTTTATTATTCAGAAGGTCTATGCAGTACCTGCCTACCCAAAAAGAAGTCAACCATCTTTTAAAGATGATGCCCAAAGGTAATTTAAAATTCTTTGCTTTTTAAATGTTTCATCCTATTCAGATCTAAATGGTGGAAGCAACAATGGACTTCAGACACGATTCTTCTGATGGGGTAGGCTGTCCTCTTTTTCTGTGGCCCTAAAGGAGATTCCTCTGAACCAATCAGACTTGGAAAACAGACTTAGGAACTAGAAAACAGAAGACCTCTCTCAAAGTTACATTTGAGACATCGAAAGAAAATATGAAAGTATGTTCAAAAAAGTTCACCCACCTAGACATCTTATAAAAATCAATTTCTCACCTACTTTTAAAAATAAAATGCATCTCTAAAAAAACCTACCCACAATCACACTATTCAGAAGTGACATGTGCTATGATATTGGGGTATAACTTTTTAGACCTTTTTAACTATGTCAATGTAGACATAATGTACCTTTTTCCTTTTTCCAAAATTGCCAACCCATTATAATTAGTTTTATGGTTAATTTTGTGTGTTTTTGTAAGCCATCTTAACAAACCTTTGCTGGGACAAGGTAGGACGAAGTAAATATGGAGTCACAGTATAGTTGCAAAGTAACCATGGTCTGAAATGTGCCAGGCCTTTTCTGATTATAGCTATCTCTTTAAAAAGCCATAGAGCTTTACCTGGAAGAAGTTTGAAATACTCAGAATTTCTATTTTTGTCTTATTTTTAATATCATGACTATATTGGTTTACTAGGAGAGACTGGAGGATGAGAGAGTAAGTATTTCAGGAAAGCTCAAACCTTATCAGTAGGATCAAAACTCTAAGTATTTGAAGTACTTGAAGATATTTACTTAGTATTTAGTTAAATATTGGTGTGATTTATTTTAAGAAATGATGAGACTTTCAGATTTACAAAATGGTCTTATAAAATGCACTCAAGTTTGATTATTCTTGTCATTAGAAGGTTTTTTTCTTTAGAAAATTCCCCTCAGTATCTTTTAAGTACAAAAGCCTCCAGTATATTGAAATTTTGTTTTGGTTTTTAAGACTTGACTTAGATGTCACTTTGAGGGAGCAAAGTGAATTAACAAAATAAAGTGTATCTGTAAAGCTATTTTTTGCTTTGCCATATCAAGTCTCTGTCAAGACAGACAAAATCAGTGGCTAGTATATAAAAATAAAGGCTTCTCTCACCCCTTCTAGAATCTACATACCTTCCCACCTCTTTTTCCCTTTCAAAGTGGTCGTTTAGTTGTGATTGCTAGCCAGAGAACATTTCTGATTAACTGTAGAACATTGGAACTCGGTTACTATTAGAGTCAAGAGAAAGACATGCTGTGTTGAAAGTGGCTGGGATAATCTTCTAAGGTTTCCAAGATTGGATTATTTAAATGAAAATAGGAGTATTTAACATTTTAAATTTCACCTGGGCCATGGTAAGTACCAATGAAACATAAATATTTGTACCTTTTTGGCACGGTTGGGAACAGACAAATCTCTCTGCTTCAGAGACCACTGTGCAAAATTTAAAAATCCAAAAGTTTTAAGAAACCAAGAAATTGAGTCTGAGCTCATCAGAGTTTATGTGTCCAAATGAAAATGACTTTGCCTTTTGATAGTTCTCTCTACAGCATATCCACTGGCCGAATTTTCTGTGAAACAGCACTTCTGTAAACTTAGAGAAGTAAAGACTATATTAGAAGCTTAAAGTTAAGTCTGTCCCTTAGTATGGATTCAGTTTTTAGCCCAGAAGATTTTCTTTGATACTAGAAGTACATTTTTTCTAAAACCACTGTGTGTGTGTTTTTTTTTAATAATGCTTAAAGATCACCACAATGTAACCCATTCCTAAGGATGCTATTGAGTTGTGAACTGAATGTTACTGTATTACTTTAGCTCAGGGACCAAGCAGTGGACATTTTTCCCTGTCTTCTGGTAATTTCAAAATGAAAAGTGAGAGAAAAAAGAACAGTTAATATTATAATCTATATGTTTCCCTATGAGGCAAAAAATAGATTAAGGAGAAACTATTAGATCCTAGCTATGACCAGTCTTTATATGGGAAAAGATTAATTCTGTTGGACTGTATCTAAAATTAGAACTGTGGGGAAAGGATTATATGCAACAAAATGCAAAAGATTAACATGGAAGCATAATGCCTAAGGATTGGATACCCTTAAAATATTAATCTACATCAGACACATTTGTGCAGTTCTGTGTACCAATAATGAAGTAGGGAAACAGGAATGAAATCATATCAAGAATGATATGATACCTTTTAATTAAGCAAAGGCTTCATTAATTTGTCTTCGGTTAATAACTACTTTTCTAAGACATCATCTAGTTTGTATGTGCAGCCTTTTGTATATGGTATCGGTAGTAACCTGTAATTTAATACAGCTCCTTATGCATTAGGGAGGTGCTCAGATTCACCTTGTATGTGTGACATTTTGGTTAGCTTTGAACCTCAGGAGACAAACTTGATTGTGATTGGAAGTCTCTTTTCAAGCTCACAGTAATTATTAATTTGCTTCTCTGGAATAGCTAATAGTAGTTGACTAAATAGAGACATTGAGAGAGGTTTGACCACAGATGCATAAATATTGTGTATCTCAAAGTGTCTCTCTAAAGAGTGCTATAGAAGGAGTCTGTAATGACTGTGCTTAGGTAGCTGAATGGACCACCATATATCCATAAATGGACCATGAGATGTGAGAAAGAAAAAGGTAAAGAAAGTGTTTTAGGAAGGTATCAAATTAGTTGAATTAAAGTCATTTCTATCTAATGTAAAACTTTAATGGCTGAGTTTGTTTTTTTTTTCTCATGCTACCCGAAATGAATGGCCAAATGATTACAGTATCATTTCAAGCCTATGTATTAAAAATTGCTCATTACAATTACACCTTTTCGAGTGGTCTCTAGAAAGGGTAATGTAGTAGAAAATTGAATAGGTTTTTCTATCCCATGAGATTGGAGGTAAGGATAAGACGTTGAGGTTGACCTGATCCAGGTGAATTCCTAAAACACCTGTACACCACACCTACCTTTCGCCTTGCGGTCTATGGGGAATGTAGCATATGCATTGAAGCTGCCTTTAACTGAAGCTACTGCTAAATACTATTCCCCTCAGTAACAAGCCTGCGTTAATTTCCAAATCCCTGGTCTAAAAATAATCTGGTTGGTTTGAATGATTACATTTGGAAAGTGGGGATGCTGCCTTCTTCCTGTGTGTGCCATCTGAGGCCTTGTGTGTGTGTTTGTGGGACACAACCATGTGGATCACTTGATCAGAAGTGGCTCTCATGTGTGTTGTTATTGCAATTGGAGAGCACATTAGGCTCTCTTCCTCTGCTATAGCTTATTGATTTCTGATGGACTGTAATACTGTATAAATACTGACCTGAGGAATGAATCAGGGCTTTCCAAAATATTTCTAATGTTATCTACTCCTCTCAGAGTTATCTACTCTGTTTTTTCACACTGGAAATATAGAGGTCCCATAAAGATAGTCAAGGTTAGGGTTCTGCTGCCTGATTTTCATATGTATTATTATTATTAGCTAGTACTTATATGGTACTTACTGTATACTACGCTGCATTTTGTACTTATTAACTCATTTATCTTCAAAGCAACCCAGTGAGGTAGGTGTAGTTACAGATGAAGCAACTGAGGCACAGAGAGGTTAAGTGACTTAGCTGAGATCATATGACTCATGTGTGGTGAGCTGTGGTTTGAACCAGCAGTCTGGTTCCAGACTCTGTGCTCATGAATGTTACTTTTTAAAAGAACGAACACAGTAGGGAAAAAAGAAAACAAACTCCTAAATATTTTGACTTGAGTCGAAGCTGGGATCAGAGAGAAAATTTTTTTTGTGGCAATTGTCTAGCTGTAGACCCTAAGGGAATGCCTGCTGTGGATGTCATGATTCTCATTTTAGAATAGTTTTTAAAAAATGAATTTAGTGCATCCCTTTAGGGTTTTATTTCCTATGTATTATCTTACATGTATTTGTATGTATTACTATGTATGTTTATCTATGAGAAGGCTTAAAAACATGTATACACAAACTACCTTGAGAATTACTAAATTTCTCCTCTTTAATCTGAACTATTGACTTCTGATCTTGTCTCATGTGCTTAGAGAAACTGTTATATTCCTTTGATAATCTCAGGCTTTTTAAATTTTATTAAGGATATAGCTGTAATTTAGAAACTTTTTATTTGTGTTTTTACAAGACTTGGGAAGGTGGCATCCGATTAGACCAATTTTTCTGTTCTCTATTAATAATTTTGATGTATTTTGTGAATTTTTTTAAAAAACCCTTGTTTTACAAAGGATTTCTGATTTGGAATGCCTTACTTTGTCACTAATGAAGCATTGGAATATTTTCTTAAGGAAATAAATATTCTATAAATCATACTTTTTAAGTTTTGTGGAGTATGCTTAAGAACATAAAACTGCATTCAAGTTCAATTTTATTTTTGGAAGTTAGATTTTAATATGGTCAACAGCTCCAAGTAAAAGTGTAAATTTAGAAACAGCTTTTAAAAGTCTTGAGAAAGAATAATGAGTGTTTAAGAAAACAGAGAAGTATTTGGATCGATATAATTATGAACCCTAAACGTTTGTTTTCAAGTTATTGCAAATAAGATATAAGATAATGGCCTTCCCATAATTAGGATTTTGCTTATATTAAGATCCTACAAATCACCCCAGATCACACTATGGACAGATAAAAGGTGAGCTTAGAGACATCCCCATTTGGAGAACTTTCTTATTTTTCTAAGGAAGAGGAAATAGACTGTTTTTTATTTTGCTAAGGAAGAGGAAAGATAGCCCACGTCTGGAACTTAGCCTGATCTGCAAGCTAGAGATTCGAACATGAGTTGAAGTGCCTGGATTAATGGTGAGAACATTCTGAGCGCTCATATTGCAGAAGGTGATCTACACAGCTATACTCCATCTGTATGTAAAGTGCCCTATGCTTTTAAAAAATCTCATCTGTGAAGGGAGATGTAAATCCAAAGTGCTAATCCTTTGTCATCAGTAACAATCCCTAGACACATCTTTACAAGATAAGTGTTCCTGATTCAATTTGGTTGACTGTGTTTAGCTTCCTTAAAACCTGCTGCAGTTTCAGTTGAATAAAAGGCATGATTCACTTCCTGCTCTGTCGGGTATAAACCAGGCCTAATGGTTTAGTCTGGAAGTGGCCAGAGTCGCGGATGGAGGGCACAGCCACTTCTGAAACAGTGAGGTTGCACGGAGGTTAGACTGGCAGTTTCTAACGCGTCTTTCTGAAGGAATTGAATCCAGGCAGTTGGCTCCGCCTGGCTTTTGTTCTAATTGGTGTTTCTTTGTCAGCCTCCTCCTTGTGCTGAAGTAGAATAGACACCCTCTTGGTTTCTGGTGACTTGGCAATAGTCCCGACCATGCAAGAGAAATGGTCTCTGTCGTCGTCTTTCTCAGGAGACCATGTGAGCAACACTTAACGGCCAGTTTTGAGTGAGGAGCCCCCTGAATCAGGGCTGATTCTCTGGGGACCCTGGATACAGGATAGAGTTGTTTTGAACACATGAAAAAAACTGCAAAATTCAGAATTCTAGAAATATAGTGTAATTTGATTAATTTGAGCTCAGATGTTAGGAATTTGTGGTAATTGCAATAAGGTTTCTTACTTTCTCTAAAGAGTGCTGGTAAACAAACTAACAGTAAATAAAACAGGCATAGTGGAGGATATTTAACCTATTCAGTAAGATAAACTGCTTTTGTTTAGAATCATCTTTTTTTATACATGGAAATAATAAAATAATTGCAACTAAAATCATCAAAGTAAGGATCTTAAAGGACAGATATTTAGCAAATATTTGTAGTCTGTATATTTGTATATACTTCAAGGTAATTACTACTTTTTATTATTCCATGTCACCTTACTTAGAATTAGTGTGAATTAGTAAATATTTTCTATATTTAAATTGATATCTGCCTTTTCAGTAACTTTGTGTATTTGATGGGGAAACCCTTTATATTCAAAACTAAATTTTTAAGAAGGATGATTTTTGCATTATAAAAGTCTTAATTTCACAAAATCTTGACCGTAATATTCATCTAATGGCAAGATTTCCCCCATTAATGTTTGATTGTATTCAGTTTTGCAGAAACAGTTACACAAATTGAGTATATTTACTTTATGCTCTGTATGTACCAGTTTCCAATTACAGATCAAGGAATATATTGTTTATGTGCAGAGTCATCAAGAAATGAGCTTATGGGACTGTTCTTAAGTCTTTCAAGTGCTTCTGAACATCTCCGTCGTGCTGGGGTCAGCCTGCAGACACCGACCACCTCCCAGATCTGTGCTGGTGTTAGTCTTTCGCACTCATCGACTTGTGTTATTGTGGATGAAAACATTTATTCTTACTCATTGATTTGCATGCCCAAGTAAAAATTATAAGGGATATTTTGTAGCCTTGCATACTTAACTTGTTTATGAATTGTTCATTGAGGGCACTTTTTGTGTGTTATAGTTTTATTTTAAAAGTGAAAATTGAGAGTGAGAGCATTTGTGTTCATTGAGAGTGAGCACTTGAGTTTCAGGAGGAAGAGAAATGTATGTGAAGACTTAAAAATACAATATATTGTTATAGGCTATGAATAACTCAAAAAGTAGTGCTAACTCATGTGGAAGTCTTTGTGGAATAAAATCTTTGAGTAGAAAGGTACTGAACTGAAAACAAATTATTTTACATATCTATATAGGACAAATGTTTAACAAAATTTCAGCAGGGTAATTAGTACATTGCATTAAAATGAGACTTCATTTGTCTTGTTCTGTGGAATGTTATGGCTCTATGAGTTTGGGGCTTTTTATTTAAATAAGACAATTTGCTTATGAGTTGTACTAAGTATTTTCCCTGTTGAAAATCTTAGTGCAAAAGAATTGAGGCATTTGGGAATCCTAACACTCAATATTTGATGATATTAGGCATTATTATTAAATATGTTAGATGCAATAATGGTATTACGGTTATATTTTTTAAAAGAAACCATAACTTTTAAAGGTACATTCTGCAGTACTTACAGTTATGGTATAATGTCTGGAATTTGCTTTATTATAATATGGGAGAAGAAAGTAGGTGGAGCTGGTGATTTATTACATCATTCTGACTATGTTTGCATGTTTGAGATTTTCAATAATAAAAAGTTTTTAAAAGACACATACACACAAAACTTACTGAGTAGAAATGCATTGATATTTTGTCAAAGATAGTTAAGAGAGTTTCAAGGGAAGGAGGTCCCTAAAAATACCAAAGGTCTGATTGCAATGCAATTATGTACAGCTATATACAGCTACATGATTTTCCAACCCAATAATATTGTAGTTTTATTTTAATTAAGATAAGCCTCTACTTAGGTGAAAGGAGAAAGAACACTTGCCATGTAGGCAACAGTCTTTAAGTCAGCAAACATGTTTTGGAAGCTCCTCTGTGCTAGGTACTGTAGAGATTGCTGGACAGTCAGAGAACACAGATACAGGCCTTGTACTGATGGAGCTGGCGAGATTTCCCCACATCACTCCACAGTGTGATGTGATAAAGGCTCTAACAGACGTATAAAAAAGTACTATGGAAACACAGAGGTTAGAATGATTTCATTTTGCTTTCAGAGAGGAGCAGAGAAAGGCCATGTTAAGGAAGATTGTGCAGGGAGTTCGCATCTGATCTGGGCCTTGAGGAGCCAGTAGAGTTTTTCTAGGCAGAGAAAACAGGAAAGCCATGGCAGCCATAGGGAACAGCATGACCAGTAGCGCGGAGCGGGGAAAATGAGTTCAGCACGGTGACGGGGTTCAGTGAGTGTAAAGCACAGAGTGGAGTACAATGGGGTGGAGCAGATACGGGAACATGAAAGTAAGACCCAAAAATGCAAGTCCCTCCTGCCTGGAGAGCAACATTCCTTATACCTGTTAGCTTGAGTTTCCAGGCCCAGTTTCACATTGCACCTGTGACTTTGGGTAGTTTGATTTGAGGGGTCCCAGCTGCAGTGTCACTTCACTTGAGTAGGCAGACTGGAGTTTGCTACAGGTGAAGTTGCTAACAAACAGCCAACAAGATTCTCTGCTCCTCTGCCAAACAGGTTGCTCCCAGGCTTTCGTGGGAGTTCTGGTTGCTTTTCTGCTTTATGTGGAAAGGTGTTGGTGGGGTTTGAATCCCACTGAGTGGGGATGTCCTTGGTACTACTTACTGGATAGAACTGGAAGGTCTTGACTCTCCCAGACCAGTAGAGGGGCCTTTTGAATGACATCATGGAAGAGCTATTCTCCTACTGTTAATACTAGACCATGGGGTCCCTGACAAGATGCTGGAACTCCTGAGCAGAGGTGGACTTTTATCGTGAGGCTAGTGAAGCTTAAGCTGAAGTCCCCTCATTGAGGGTCCCTAGAAATTGCCATATAATCATGTTTACTTTATATTAGTAAATTTATTCTTAAAGGACAAAATGTTATAGGCTTCAGGTCCCACAAAGCCTGAAACCTCCTGTGCTTCCAAGCACAGCATGGAAGCATCTTTACGCTTTAGTTTTTCTTTTTGAAAAGAACAGATGACAATATTTTCCCCCTCACAGATTGGTCACAGATTACTATGCAGTTGTATGTAAAATGGAACCAGATGCTACTTTCTGGGCAAGTGAAGTGTAATAAATAATTTGGTCCTGACACAAGAGGGGAGGGAACCCATGCCTCCTGGGTAAGCTGTACTGGTCTGAAAAGAATCTTTGCTAAGTTTGGCCCTGCCCGGGAGACTGGCTGCTGTGCTGTCCCTTGCGTCTACCATCTTGCACTATCGCTTTGGAACCCTGATCTCTGTGTTCTCACCTTTCCTCTCCCTGACCTTTAGCTGCCCATGACTTTCATAGCCAAGCTATGTGTGGCCAGAAGCAAAGCCAGTTCAGATGTTACTGGAAGCAAGCATGTGAAAAAGATTATACTCCATGGCTACTTTTTAAACACTCACCAGTGATGTCTCACCAGTGATGTTTCTATTCTGTATTGAACAGACTGCAACTTATTTTTATATTATTTCCTTTAATGTATTTGCATCATAGTCTTGGAAACCATTGAGTCAACATATTATTACCTTTAAAAATATGAGGTATAACATGGAGAAATGGCTAAATTCCCAGGCTGGGGCAGGAAAAATACAGCATGGGCCTGAAATATCTTGTTTAGCCAAAAAGTAGGAGGGGATTATCAAAAAATCAAAAGGACAGAGGCCAGCCAGTCTAGTTTGATGGGTTCCCACTGGATAAATTAGGAGAATTTGACCATCAAGATAAATATGATAATGGATTATAACCAATTTAATAAAATAAAAATCCATGAATTCATACTGATATAGAAATTGATCAAATAAATAAAAGAAGGGAGAGGCAAAAGCTCTTCCTTAGAGAGCCAACTAATGAGTGTGAAATGAAGGATGAAGTTAGAGAGTCATCACTGTGTGTTGAGACTAGTAGGAAAAATTTGATGGGGAATGAGGTATTTGCATAGTTTCAAGGTATTGCTCCACAAATTACTTATTAATTACAAAGGCAAATAGAATAAATCTATAGCAGAGAAATCTGGAAGATAACATGTTAACCAAACAATCCAAGTTAATATCGCCAGTTTAGAAATGAACACCATGTGCCTCTTGATATCATGCACTGAGAAGGACACACATTGTTTCTGTGTTCATCCAAGAGAGAGTTACCTGTATCTAATTATGATGAAGCATCAGACAGACCAAAGCTGAGGGTCATTTTATAAAGGAATGGGACTGTCATCTTCAAAAATGTCAAGATCAAGGAGACAGCTACTGAGGAGGGCAAGGGTAAGGGATGAGGCTACAGAAATGGGAAAGCTGGAAGAGGAGAACAGATACTTCCATTCTTTCTACTGATCCTGAAGAGGAGGTTTCTTAGCCAGTTTTCAAGGTTTGCTTTTCACATGAGGTGGTGAAGGAGCAGTGCTCCTTTGAAAATGAAGATTACAGAAGACTGTTACAAGTTGGATCTTCCTTCATGGGGGCAGGTGGTGGTTGGAGGGAGGTAACAGATAGGAAATTCCTTTGCCAGGGGCAACTTGAGTTTTCCAGCTCTAGTCTATCAAAATGTTTATATTTATCTAGTTCTTGTTATCGAAATGATGTTTATCAAATTCCACTATAAGGAAGAGGGGACAAAGCTGGGATGACTAAGTGAAATCCACACATGATTATATGAAAATGTTTCCTCCGGGTGTTATAAGTTGGCAGAACTGATTGGAATGCTCTAGTCATGGGATGGCCATTTTGAGCAAAGATTACTGAACATCCGTGTGTTTGCAAGGATCTGTCTCTGCAATGTCCTATGGAAAATTACACAAACTATTGCATTTTTCCATTAGGAGGCTGAGCCTCACTTTAATCTCCGACATCTTTCCCTGGCCTCCTCTGAGGACTGCTAATGAACAGTGAGGGGACCCAAGGTGATCAAGACAAAGATAAAAGGGCCTGTCCACCAGCCACCAAATATTATAGTGGCTGCGTCACAGAGGTCTTTGACTAATCAGGCTTTTCTTGTTTGTTGTATAATGTACAATATAATATAACGTTTAATTATTGTGCTATGCCATGTTTAAAACATAGCATAGATAATGTCAGTCCATAACTGTGTTTTGACAGCTGGTTAAATGTGTCATGGCTATAGTTTAGCATTTAGCCATAAATAAAACATTTCAGACTTACCCTGACAGGTTTACAAATACTAATTGGAGAATTCATTATTTATATTTAAAAATTACGTTACTTTGTCCTTTTCGTGGATTGGTATTTATTATACTTCATCATATGAAATGGCTTACTTTTTATTACTGGGAGTATTTTATGTTAGCCACAAAGCTAGGTACCACTTCACATAACTTTCTTGGCAGTTAGCAAGCGATGGTGGGCATGATTTTGTTTCTGTGAGAATGACCGAGGCTAGAGGGCGGAGCCATCTTACCACGCTTTGAGCCACTTCGCACCTGGAGGGTGATCTTTCTCTGTGCCCTTTTGTCCATTTTTTGCTCTTTGTAGTTTGCTTTTCAAGCCCATGTGACTTTTAATGTTGCCTTTAAACTTAATTACTCTTTCCTGTAAGTACTTTTCTCCACAAGGTTTTCCCACAAAAAGTGTTGGCGGGTCACAGTTCACTTTTTAATGCTGTGTGAATGAGACTTTGCTCAAAGTCGGAGTTGTACCCACCACCAAGAATACGCAAACATCGAACAGTCAAGTATCCATTCTAGCATTCGAGCGTGAAGGGAAGGTATGAAGTGTTTTGGGAAAATGACTGTAGGAAAAGCGTCCATATGGACGGCTTCTGCTTTGCCTTCCTCTCCACTCGTCTGAGCCGTGTGCAGTGTCGCCGTGCCTGCACACATTGTCACAGGGGGATCGTGGTACCTGTGCAGGGGTTGTGTTGGTAGTAATGAAATGCCTTCTAATTTCCTTACCCAAATTTTTAAAAAACCTTAAGATGATAATCAGTGAACTAGAGTTGTTCATGTATCCCTCTTGCTGGCTGGTGCATTTCTTGGCTGCAAAGGGACAGTTCACGCACAGTCAACTACATTTATACCAGTCACAGCCTCCTCTTTCTCCCAGCCACCCCCCCTTTCCACTTAAGATTTCTTATAGTTTTTGCAAAGCAGCCATGTGAGAGGAATAAAATAATTTTGAAGAGCATTATATGGTGGGAATTTTGACAATGAGTGGAAGATGGTAATTACTCTCTTCCATTAGACTCAGTGGCTTTGGACAGATAAGCTGTATTGAAACGTGTGACCAGGGCATAGGATCATGGATTGTCTTTCACTGTTGTCATGGCGACAGTGATGCAGGTGGCCTATAACTGCCGGGCTGTCAGATCTTATACATCAAACTGGTGCTAAGTGAAAATATGTTAGAGGCATTGGGGAAAAAATTGCCAGCAGTGTTTATAGGATCAGCTGGAGAAAAGCTAGCCTAGTTGAAGAAAAGATTTCCCTTATAGGCTCTTGGTGATTCTGAAGAAGTAGGAGTTTTTACTTTTTATTAATAAGATGAAAGGGACTATTAAAAGAAAAAAAATGGTTTCCGGATGTTGCATGGCTGTCTGGGTACACATTGTCAACATGATGCCTTTCTGCTTCCCCCCGATCTAATGTGATAATGTAGCGGCTTCAGAGGACACAAGGAGACACAGTGCCGTCTAGAAGCTTTGCTTGGGGGCTGGGGAACCAGTTCTGCACACTGAAAGAGGGTTGAGTCATTCTTTTCCCAGAGATCGTCACTGAATTTTTGCTAGTTAGAAGTGTAAGAAATCATTATCGTAGAATTCTAACAGAGCGCTGTCATTATGACATAGAGTATAGAGTTACAGTCTGTTACGCATACTGGACTGCATCTATTTGAATGTAGGAGGATACATTCACGTGTGGAGGGGGTTCCTCTTTGTCAAGCACAGTTAGCATACTTACCCTTTCCGCTTTTTTCCTTCTCTCTTCTTTTCTCAGGCTCTTCTCTCTTAAAAATTGATAAATGCCTTGAACTAAAACCCTTCAATGCTAAGAGACAATAACTTGTATGTATGTGTGGTGCTTTGTCTGAACAAGTCGCAACTAGCTTTATGGTTCTCATGTAACCACACTATGTCGGTAAATAAGAAGAAAAGTGTGTATGTTTCTGTATCCATGTTACATTTGAGGAAAAGGAGGGACCGTGAAGTTTAAAAAGAAGTATTCCTGGGCTGGACAGTCTGTTTGTTGGAGAGCCAGGAATGACAGATGGGGTGGTGGATGCTTCCTGGAAGGGCCCTGGGCTAGGCAGTGTGGCCCTAGCGCCTGACATTTCACGTGGGGTGTCTTCTTTGGCATAGTCTTCAGTATTCAAGTCAAAGTTAACAGAGTAAGTGAGATTACCCTTACATCCCACTGGCATGTAACTGATCAGAGTGTAATGGATCCAGTTTAATCCAACACACGTAAATTAAACATGTACTAAATGGTGAGTATTTTTCTTGGTCCTGCTAATCCGAAGGACATAGAGTCTAACATTTGTTGAGCAACTAGTAGGTGCTAGGTAATTAAATTATTTAATCTGCACGGTAATCTTGAAAAGTAGATATACCATTTTCATTTTGCAGAAGAGAAGCTTCACAAAACAAAATTCAAATGTAGTATGCCTGACTCTGTGTATTTGTTTTCATTATGTGGTTTCAAGGGATGTACAAGACCAGCCTTGCCTTCAAGGAACTCGCAGTTTTGTTGGAGACCCAGGGAAGCATTTAATAACTGCAGAACAGCTTGTTAAGTGCCCTGACAGGCATAGGCACTGACCAGTGCAAAGCAGGGGACAGCGAGCTCCCAAGAGGAGGTCATGATAGAGCAGGTTATTAAAGGATGATTTGAAAGTAGATGAAGAGGAAAAGGGAGTTCCAGGCTGAGGGGACGGCCTGAGTAAAGACACAGAAGAATGAGTCTGTGGCCCATTCTGGAGCGATGTGTGTGTGTGTGTGTGCACGCACACGGCCCCATATGCGTGGGATAAGATGCGTAAAGTGATTCTCTAGAGTTTGCAGAGGATAAGCCCAGTATGTCTCCTGTTATACATGTGACTGGGGACCCAAACCAAAGATTGTTGTGATTGTTTCCTTTTAAGTCCTTACAAGCTAGAGGTTGTTGACTTGCAGTGGTAGTTCCTTCTCAATTTTGTGTTTTTTGCATGTCTGTTTTTTCTCTCAGTGCCTTTTCTTTTCTCAGAATATATTTTTTTCATTGTTGTGCTCAAGGGCTCTCCTCTACGATAAAAAAGCCATTTTTTGATCCGTAGTCATGAGACCCCAAATAAGAGGAGATTGTCAGGCAGAACAGGTGAAGAAACTGGTAAACCATCAGTCCTGGACAAATAATTTAGATAATTAAAATGAGGAAGATTTGTACGTTCCAAGTACTTGATGGTGATGGTTCTTCAGCTGTTAGCCCCAAGTACCAGATTGAAAGCTTGACTCAGATACAATCTCTGTACTAACTATGAACCAATATATTTTCATCGTGTAGTTTATATACATAAAGGAGATTGGTCCTCCACTCAGTAATGTTAATACATTCTCTGCCTGTATTTTCTTGTTTTCATAAAAACATCACTTTTCTTAAACTTAACTCCTTGATTAACAGGTTTTATTCCAGGGCTAATTTCAGGCTTTTGCTAAGTCTTCACTATTTTAGACTAAAAAAGAAAAACAGTGAATTGCTCTCCAGCTGTGATTGGTTGCCACTGCTTTCCAAATAGTCCACGTGATCAGGACACCAGTGATTAAGAGAAAGGTAAAACATTAAAGCCATTCAAAGTGAGGAAATTGAGCGTTAGTGAGTATCAGTCTCCATGCCGCACTAAACTAATATAAAAGTTTAAGTCTTAGTACTTTAGAGGTATTTGGAAATACTAATTTTTTTAAAAATAAGAAACCAGAGTGAAGGTCACAGTTGCATAAGGAAGATTCTTTTTGACTTTTACAGTTCACTTGTCCGTGGGCACGCACACACACACAAATGTCTGCTTCTGTTACCCTGGTGCTTCTAAGACTAGTGGCCGATATAGCATGGAAGGAAATGTACTCGGGAGAGTTATAAATCCATTCACCAGAATGGGGGCCTTGTGATAGTCAAGAGCAATTAGAAGGAAAAGCATATTTCTGTGACAGCCAGGGCTGAGTAGAAGGATTAGTCAGTCTGCACTTGCCTCCAAGCAGGGGATGTCTAATCAAAGAGAAAGGTTTTTGAAAACAACAGGAAATGGAAAATTAATTTGAACCTCCTCTCCCCCAATCTTTTAACATGTCTTAGGAGGGGTTATTTATTTTATTTTTTTATTAAAGAAAAGCCAGTTTTTACCAAGAAATATCCTGAAATAAAGACGACAAGTGATTCCTTCATTTTAGGATGCCTGTCCCTGATGGTGTGGCGTAATGCAGAGTGATGGAATTATCAGTAAGGAGTCTTAAAAGTGAGATTAGGAGCATCGAGGTGGAAAAACCAGGCTAGCTCATTTTACATCTCTCCTGAATTTGGAAAACTATAGCCTTTTCATATTCAGTTTTTTCAAGGATAGAAATGTTTTCCTAGTTATTTCATTGGGAGATTGCACCCCAGGGTCCTGGGATTTCAGCCTCTGTGGGCCAGTGTCTCTGTCACTGGATCGATGTGTGATGGATGCATTGACCAGACTGTGGAAGAGGATTTTGGGTTTTTCCTCCATGTTCGTCATGAGCAACTTCCCAGAGTTAGATGCTCACTTATTAATTTGTCAATGAAACTGTTTAAACAGGCAGCTGTTTGTTATACTTTATCAATACGAAGCTTTGTAAACAAGAAAAATGAAGGTGATCTAACTTGAAAATGCCCTGCAGGGAATAATCCAGTTTTGTCAGACAGAGGAAGGGCTGACCTGTGGGGTCTTTTCATGTTTACTTCCTATTATTCATTCCGCAAGGTACTAAGAGGTTCTGTAGGGGAGTCCTTGACACTTACATGCATTTGGTTTAGCTCTGCAGAAGCAGAGCAGGAGAGGGAGACGATCAGAATTTGAAGTGGAGTGTCAGGCTAAGACCATGACAGTCTAGTTTCTCAAGAAACCTTTGGATGCGTCACTGGTTAAATCTAGTATCATGATTGTTTTGATCACCATTTTAAAATGCTTTTTCTCGAGTTATAAATAAAATGTTTTTTTCCAAGAATGTGCACTAGCAGAAGAGGCCTTTATTTTTATAATACAATGTCTGTTCCGTGATAGGACACACGACTTTCTCTGGCATAAGGGAGTTACATGCTTGAGAGGGGGGCTTTGAAGAGAGCGGAGGGTCTTCATGCAGTCAGCTAAGTCAGGGAGTTTCGGGACAAGGACGCTGGAACATATTCCTGCCAGGCGGAGGATCCTGGTATAAATATCGGGTTATCTTTTCCTCCTTACGTAAGCACTCTGGACTCTCTACACCCACTCTGAAAGTTTAGGGAGAAAAGCTGAAAAGGCCTTGAGTTAATGTCTCAGATGAAGGACAGTGCCTCTAACAGACTATTAAAATATACACACTGAAAAACTATATATGTAATTTTAAATCCCTTTGGCTTGGTAAAAAAAGGAAAAAAGTTTTATAATGATGCCTTTATTTTTTTATTTAAGGTACTTAAAAGAATTGATTATTGGTTTTTAGCACCAAATGAGCATCTCTATTTTAGAACAGAGGTTACTGGTATGATGTTTCTAGTAGTACATACTGTATCTTTGCTGAGAGAATAGCGGAGAAATATTGTTGTTTGAGCCATTTCCTGACCCATAGGATGGGCTGGCTCATAAACCGAAGTGTTTGGTCTTTGCCCTGGTGAAGCTGAGAATGCAGTTTGACGTTAATGTGGTGGAAGCCAACACAACTGAAGGTGATGTGCAGTGTGTATACCTCACTAGCCGTGTCTCGGGTGTGCTGGTGAGGTCTGACCGTCTTGCAGAGCCCAGGAGGGTGACATAGGGAGGGATGGGTGTGGGCAACACAGATGTCATCTCCTTTCAAGGTCCATCCATCCTGCTGTGTCTCATATTTGTTGTAGAATGATTCACACAGAAAGACCATTTTGATTTTTCATATCTTTGAAAAACAATACTTGAGCTTGTCCTAATGCTTTAAATAAAGTTGCATCTCCAATATGCTGGTTTAATTTTGTATGAAACTGGAATTTTAGATGAAAGGCTTCCTAATGCACAAAAGAACCCCAGCTCTCCCTTAGAACCAAAACAAACACATACATAAACGACAACAATGAAAGAGTTCCAATTAGGATTTTCAGAACACAAATACCCATTTAAATGTACCTAACAATCCTCTGCTAGCAGCCACTTTAAATTATTGTTCTGTTTAAAAGGAACATTCAATATAGTTGAACACTTGTGCTTTATAAGTATAAGATGCTTCTCTGCATTATCTGAAAGAGGAGGAAAACCGTGTCTTGCTTTTTGGGATTTAACCTGTTGTAGCTAATCAGAAAATCTTTATTAATTGCATTTATAAGCTATATAGCAATCCAAGAAGATCTTTGAAATTTTTTGATTATAAAAATGGGATGAAAAAATTAAATTGTATATTATCCTGTAGTCTTGCAAAAAGCATGTGATTGAGTTGTGCCCTGCCAATGACTTCTAGAAGACCAAGCACTGGTCCCTCCTCACGGTTTGGGAGGAAGGTGGGGGAGTTTCCTGCTGTTACAGCAAAGCCAGCACCATGGGGCTGGGAGGGGGCTTTTGGCCCTGGGAGAATAGGTCTGAGCTGCATTTCCTGCCTTGCTGAGAGTCCGTTTTTCTGGGTTTTTCCCGCCCCTTTCTGCAGCTACAGCTTCCCTGCTCTCCTTTGCTTCCTACTCCGGCCTTCATTCCCTTCACTTTGTGTGATGGGTGATGACACAGGCCATTTTTGTGGATACAGAGTGAGGCAGTGGTGGGACAGGGAAGCACCAGAGACAGCAATTGGGTCAACCACGGGCGATGGCAGGGCCCCGGGTGCCATCACCGACAAGCTTGGTGATTTGGGGAGTTGTTTTGGACTGAATCGTGTCCCCGCAAAATTCACAGGTTGGAGCCCTAATCCCCAATGTGACTGTATTTGGAGAGAGGGCTTTGAAGGAGGTAATTAAGGTTAAATGAAGTCATAAGAGTGGGGCCCTAATCTAGTATGACTGGTATCCTTGTAAGAAGAGACACCAGGGATAAGCGTGCACGGAGAAAGAAAGGGCCGCACGTGAAGACACAGAGAGAACGCAGCCATCTGCTGGCCGGGAAGGGAGGCCTTGGGAGAAATCAGCCCTGCTGGCACCTTGATCTTGGCCTTCCAGCCTCCATAACTGTGAGAAAAATAAATTTCTGTTGTTTGAGCCATCCAGTCTGTGTTATTTTGTTATGGCAGCAATAGCAAACGAATACGGGAGAGTTACAAAAACACTCTAGGCCTCCATTTCCCCGTCTTTAAGATGGGGTTAGAAATGGTTTCTACCTTACGGGGTTGTATGAGAATAAATGCCAGAACACAATCATGATAGTGCCTCAGTTGATGCTTCCCCTATATGGAGAATTTGTGTCCACAGGCACAGGCTAAGGTCCATTTTCTAGTAGCCCAGGCTTTCTGCTGAGTGCTGCCATTACAACAGGACAACATAACTCACTGCACGTGTAAGTTTCGAGTTTTTCACCACATTTTGCCTGGCTCATGTTTTGTAGAAGACCCAGACTTATGGTACAGATGGCTTTTTTTTTTTTTTCTCGTTCCAACATGTATTACATCTCCTTCAAAAGTTAGTTAAATTCTCCGCACACTTCAGCATTGTTCCATTGCTATGTCTTAAAGACAATAAAGGGAAATCTGGCAAATGTCAAACAAATGCTCAGCTGACCCAGCACATGGAATTGGATTTACTAATTCTGGTTATTTTTTTTTAAGAGGCAGGGTCTTACTCTGTCACATAGACTGGAGTGCAGTGGCATGACTATAGCTCACTGCAGCCTCAAACTCGTGGGTTCAAGCGATCCTCTTACTTCAGCCTCCTGAGTAGCTGGGACTACAAGCATGTGCCACCACGCCCAGCTAATTTTTCTTATTTTTTGGTAGAGATAGGGTCTCTTTATGTTGCCCAGGCTGGTCTGGAACTTCTGGCTTCAAATGATCCTCCTGCCTAGGGCTCCCAAAGTGCTGTGATTAAAGGTATGAGCCACCACGCCTGCCCCAAACTATTTTATGTACTGTCTGCCAAACAGTGATACTACCTTGAGTTTACCTGGAATTTTTTGGCCAACGAACTGGAGGTGTTTTCAGTCTATAACCTCATTTCACTTCTAACTTCTCTTGATCTAAGAGGTATCACGTATGCTCGTCCCCATTTGATAACTAGGTAAATGAATGCATAAACATTTTTTCCTCATATGCACAAGAAGTGTGGGTGGTAAAGGATTGGAATGGAGGGTTTCCTGGCTTCCTGTAGAGTATTCCTCAACCTTTTTGGCACCAAGGACTGGTTTCATGGAAGACAGTTTTTCCATATGGGGGGATAGTTTCAGGATGAGTCAAGCACATCACATTCATTGTGCAGTCAAACCTCTCTGCTAATGGTAACCTGTACTTGTAGCCACTCCCCAATGCTAGTATCACTACCTCAGCTCCACCTCGGATCATCAGGCATTAGATTCTCATAAGGAGCGCACAACATAGATCCCTCGCGTGCAGTTAGTAGGGTTCGTGCTCCTAGGAGAATCTGATGCCCTCGCTGATCTGACAGGAGGTGGAGCTTATGCAGTGATGCAAGCGATGGGGAGTGGCTGTAAATGCAGATGCAGCTTCCTTCACTTGTCCACTGCTCACCTCCTGCTGTGCAGCCTGGTTCCTAACGGGCCACAGACTGGTACCTGTCCTCGGCCCGGGGGTTGGGGACTGCAGCTATATAGTATTCAACAAAAGTTGTTCCTGAAGTTATGTATTAACTACAACTGTCCAAATATTAGTGACTAGTCTGTTCTTTCCCTTCTCAAAGTGAAGAACAGAGGTTAGGTTCTATACCTCCAGGTCTTTCAGTTCAATAAATCTGATACTCAAACAAATGGCATTGAGCACTCTTGTGCGCCACATCCTGTGGGCTGCAGGTGTAAAACATGGGTGCTGCTGTCAAGGATGAGAGACCAACAGGCTCTAGGACAGTTGGAGTTATAATACACGTGGGTAATGTGTAATAAACATTTCTTTAAGATAAGTTCAATTTAACTCTAACTGTTCTATCTGTTGACAAAAAAAGAGAAGTGCTCTCTTTGGAGGAAAAGTATTCTATTAGGTAGGGTAGGGCGCTGAGCCAAAATTGATTAAGATGGTGTTCCAGTTACCTATTGCTGCCTAGCAAACCACACCAAACCTTGGTGGCTTAAAGCAATCACCATTTAATTATATCTGTGATTTTTGTTCAAGCAGGGCTCAGCGAAGTGATTCTTCTATGCAGCATTGACGGTGGTCACTAAGTGGTGTCCGGCCAATGACTGATCGGATCTGGAGGTTCCAGTATTGCTTCACGCACCTGCCTGGCACCTTGACAAGGATGACTGGGAGGCTGAGCTCTTGGGTCCCTCTACCTCTCCATGTGGCCTTGGAGCCTCTCCATGTTATTTCTCCATTACTGTAATCATATTTCTTACAGGGAAGCCCAGGGTTCCAAGAGACCAAGGCCAAAGCTGTTAGTTGTATTAAACACTAGGTTTGGAAATGACATATCACTTCCATACTCCATTGGTCCAAGCAGTTACAGGTGGCTCATATTCAAGGGGAGGAAAATAGACTCATCTGTCCATGGAAGAAGGATTAAAGAATTTGGGGCCATTTTTAATCCACCACATATGGTGTATACCTCTGTGGTTTGCTGAGGTTTTTGAAATATTTTATTTTTTTAAAAAAAATATCCCCAAAACTTCATTTTCAGTGTCTTTTAGCATTTTAGTTTCCTTTCGCTGGAATTTGAAACACTTTATGGCTTGCCCTATTTTTACATTACTCTCTCTCTCTATATATATATATAAATATATATATATTTTTTCCCATTAAGAAATTCCTCTGTTCACAAAGGCATTTTTTAGTTTGCTCTATCCTCATTCTGTCCTTCCAGTTGAAGAAATTATCCATTTGGTTCTATCTTCTTCATGCAAGGAATGATAATACTTGAAGATTATTTGTAAAAATGAATAAAATCTGGTCTCCGTCATGGAGGAACTAACAGTCCGGGAGGAGGACCATCATGGATATGGATAACTGCAGAATAAAAGCTTAAGTAATAAAATTGAGACAGGCACACTTAGCACATGAGTGGATCTCTGAGTCAGTCCAAGAAATCTCGGAGGTTTCCGAGAAGTGGCATTTGAGCTGAGCCTTGAAGAGGACAGCGGTGCTACGGATGGGGGGTGGTGGAGTGGGGCTGGCATGCAGGAGGTGGGGCAGCGAGAGGCAGGCATCGGAGCAGATGGCATGCTCCACAGACAATGCCTGGGTGCCCGGAACGTGGGGGCTGCGGTCGTTCAGGGGGCAGGGTGGGGTGGTTGTGGGAGGTGAGGCTGAACAGATGGGTTGGGGACATGTGGACCTTGCTCTGAATGCAGATTTGCTCTGAGTGTATCACCATAGAAGGATTTGTGGCAGGGAGTGCCATGATCAAATTTCTGATTTTTGAATGCTATTTCTAATAGCAGATTTTGGATAGTTTGGAGAAGTTACAGACAACAGGCTGAAAAACCAGTTGGAGGGCAGTAGTCCAGGAGAGCTGTAACTGAGGAATAGAATGGAAAAGAAAGGTTTTGAGAGGTGGGTTGGGGGAGGGGAGGTTGGTGAAATGACTTTTGCTGAACATGTGTTCAAACACTCTGCTTATATCCTTTGTCTAATTTAGTTCTCTCCAAAATCCATTTTTCAGATGAGGTCACGAGATGTTTAAAAACCTCACTGATGGTGGCTAGCTAGAAGTGAATAGGGTTGAGATTCAAAGCCAAGTGTGTTTGGCTACAAAGTGTCTATGACTTCCCATAAAACCTCATTGCCTCATCCATTGAAAATAACTTCAGATTTCTTATTTGTGCGACTGGGTGGATGGTTGTGCCAGTAACAAAAATAAAGAACTCAGAATTTTGTGTAAGGCTTTTAAAAATGTTTGACTCCTGAGTTGTGTATGTGTGTATTAGTCACACTCTTCCAGCTTGAATAGAGTTTTAGAAACATGTAAAATTTTAAACTAGTTTCTTTATCAATTCTCTCAACTGAAATGTTACAGAGAAGAAAATACAATAATATACACAGTCATGTCAATTCTCCTGCCCCCATTTTTGTGCATAAATTATTCTTGGCCTAATAACTGGTTTTATTGCACATTAGAATCTCCTAAACAAAGACCCTATTGTGCCACATAAGGAACAGAGGAAGACATCAAGGGAGGGCTAGGAAGGAATGAGGAGGAAAAGTAAAAATGAGTCAGAGAGTAAGAGAAACAATGTAGCAGTTCATTTGAGAACTTCCTCTGAATAGAGCTGTATCCCTCACCCCTTCAAAATAAGTTACCTTTCTCATTTTAAGGGCAGAAAGGCAAAAGACAATAATAATCTATGTCTCTTAACTGGGGTCTGAGTTGCTCTGGTTCTCTGCTTTTGGGTTCCCAGGTGAACAGCCTGACGCACACCAGTAGCCACAGGTTTTTATGTTCAGGACTCATGGCCACAGGCTAAATCTCATTGGAAAACGCAATCCTTGATGCAGATCACAACGAGATCTTGAAAATAATGGCATTTGGAGGATCGGTACCGCATCCACTTGGTTTCATTTTCACAGGTTTTCAGGGCCCTTGACAAGTCCTGGTGATGACTGTGAAGCACTGAGAGAAGAGGGAACTTGCTTCTCTTTTTCTGTGGCTGAGGCTCCATGTCTAGAACAGAGCCTGGCACATAGTAGATGCTCAGTAAAATATTTACTGAGTGAATGATTGCTTAAATTCCCTTTGCCAGGTTCTGTTAGGTGCTTGACATGTGCTATCTCACTTAAGCGTCACAAAAACAATAAAACCTTGTCCTCTATTAAGCAGATGAAGAAGTCAAGGTCTAGAGAAGTTAAGTAACTTACCAAAGGACATGCACCTTGCATGGAATAGAGCTGGAATTCAAACCTGGATCTGTATAATTCTAAACTTTTGCCCTTTTGAGTGTACTGCAAATCTGTTGAGTGTACTATAAATATCCTTTATCAGAATATTGTTTGGGTATAAATCAACACACTTCACACATGCAAAATAGAATTTACCCCAAGTTTGAAAATGTGAGAACTCTAAGAACTCCCTGGACTAAGCACATAATCAATAGGTGTTCAGTAAATGTTGAATAAATGCATGATTTGTGTATATTTCTGTCTAATACTTTGTTGTGGAGAAAAACATATGTGGAGGACTTGAAGGTTTAGCTTTAAAAAACGTTCTTTCCTTTTTCTTTTTTTTTAGAGATGGAGTCTTACTCTGTCACCTAGGCTGGAGTGCAGTGGCATGATCATAGCTCACTGTAACCTCCAACTCCTGGGATCGAGCAACCTTCCTGCTCAGCTTCTCGAGTAGTTAGGACTACATGTGGCACCACCATGCCTGGCTAATTTCTATTTTTTTTTTTACATTTTGTAGAGATGGGGGGGTCTCACTATGTTCCCCAGGCTGGTCTCAAACTCCTGACCTCAAGCAGTCCTCCTGCCTCAGCCTCCCAAAGTGCTGGGATTAATAGGTGTGAGCTACTACACCCAGCCCAAGATGTTATTTTCAACACAAGTTTCTCTATACAGGCAGGTTGACAAAATGACAAACCAATCAGTGATAACTGCTTAATGCTCTCTATCCTATGCCAGTTTGGAAACATTTGGTAGAAACACAGTATTGGGAATATTGTGGTCACTTCTCCCATCTTGTTCAAAGTGTTCACTTCCCTCTTGTCACCAGGAAGGAAAGTGAGCTAAGAGATGCAGTTGTGAAATTTCCAGTTTTGCAGGAATAGTCAGATAAGTGGCCAAATGTTAGCTACTTTCCCATCACTCTCTGCACTTAACTCTTTGATAATGTTTATAGGATTGACCAATTTTGTTTTCTGGCCACGCTTCACCCATTCTCTCCTCCCCTCAGTACCTTCCTTCTTGCAGTATCCTGTTTCAGGAAGAGTTTCTCCTTTTATATTTTCTAATTGGGCAGCCTTTTCTTTTAACCCCATTTCAGACTCCATCTTTTGTGGAAAATAACCAGGTATCTCTCATCCTTCCCTTCTTCAGTTGTACCTGCTGAACCACTAAGGAAATGCTGGCCATGGCACTGTAATGACGTGAACCAAACCTAGTCTTAGTCATCTTCTTCATCTAACTGCTCCTGCACATGTGAGGGGTCTGAGCTGACGCGGAGAAAGGAGTGAGAGACTGAGGAGAGTGAGTTATCAAGACCACAACAAAATTGTTTCCCAAGTGGAAACTGACTTGAAATAGATTCATCTTTTGTGCTCTTGCCCTAAATTAAAATCTTACTTTATTTGTGTTTTGCATGGATGGGGAGGTGTGGGACATGCTATATTTGGTAGGTTTTTTGGCAGATAGGGTTTCCTGTTGCAACTGTGTTTTAAAATAATACTGCCTATACAGATGTATTCTCCAGGGCTTTGAGTAGTTTTAGGTCACACATGCTCGGTGGGCAAGGCCTATGACGTGGTTACTTAACAGTTCCGTGTTGGATGACGTTAAGCAATGGCTCATTTGTCAGTTATCTCAGTGGTAAAATTCCCAAATAAACACAATCTACTCCAGTAAATGCTAAAACTGAAAGCCACCTTGATAGAAATCATGTTTAAATATTCTAAACTTTCTTCTCTCTGCCAGGAGAGAATATTGCACAGACTTTAACTCTCTTTTGCTGTCTCAGTCATCATCGTGATGGTAAATTTATTGTGCAATGGCATCATTAGGATTTGTTAGTATGTGTGGGACTTGTTGTCCCTAAACATGAAATGTCCCCAGACTACTGTGTACTTTGTGTTCTTTTATAGTGTCTATCTTCTCTTTTCCACATGGCTAGCACTTGTTCCTCTCCCACTGTGTCAGTCCCTAGGAGCCTCTTGCCACCTCACCTCTTCTCATATTTTATGTTTAACACACTGTGACTGGGGAATGAGATCGCACAGATTATCAAGGTGGATTTAAAGCAAGAACACATAGGCTCCGAATGCAGACCAGGTGACCCCTTCCACGAGTTACCTCTTTAAGCTCTCGTGCGTGGACTTTCTGATACGTATTTTGGCTTCTCAGAAGCGTGTCCGACTGAGGTTTCAGGCTGTATTCTGGTTAGTTAAGGCTTCAAGATAAGTGAGCTGTCATTCTGTGACTCATCGAGTACTGTTTTAAGCAGCTACACAGCTTCAGAGAATAAAGGATGTCTAATCATCTCCAGTTTCCTGTCGCGGTTGACGTCATTGTCACCATCGTCATCTTCAACTCCATCACATTATTAAGTACCCCAAAGTACATAAATTGCAAGACAAAATACATTACTTGTCTAGGAGTCTGCCTTCTTTAAATAGATAATACCAAAACGGGTCTAATTCAGACTAAGGTATTGACTACCCTGTAGATGGCATCCATTAGTAATCTGAAAAGTGCAAATGCAGTATCCCAATTGCTGAGCGCCTACTGTGTGTAACAGGTGCTGAGGCTACACAGAAATATTACCCAGTCCCTAACCCTTAAGGAACTCAATGCAATGACAGAAGTGTGTGTGAGCAAGATCAGAGCCCAGAGGCACGGCACGCAGCCTAGTCTGGAGGTGGAGAGCACCTGAGTGATGTCCTAGTTACTAGCTGGGTGGAGGAGAGGGAGGGGCCTTTCTGGGGAGAGGGTGGAGCCTGAGCAAGAGGCAGGAAGCTTCCTGGTGCAGTGTGGCCTGTGTGAAGATCCCTATTGCAGGGAGTGAGTGGGGGATAGTGGCAAGGAACACGGGTTCCTGCAAGTCCCTGGAGAATTGAGGGGCTGTTGGGTAGGGCAGAGGGGCACTGGACGATGGCGTTAGACTTGCATTATTAGCTCCTTCCTGGCAGGGGCAGGGGTGAGGAGGGCAGTCAGGAGGACGGATATGGGCTTAAACTAGGGCTGTGGTAGTATCTCCCGACTCTTGGAGCTGGATTTGAGAAATGTGTGTGAAGTAAACTTCAAAAAGCTTGCAGATGTAGCTTTTGCTACAGAGAGGAGAGGGGGCAGTTAAACATGATCCCAGCCCCAAGTGCAGGGTTGTGTCACACATTGGAGGGGAAGATAATGGATTCGGCTTTAGATACGCAGGTTTGGCCTGTCTGTGGAGAGGCCTGGGGAAGCCCTGGAGTCCAGACGATGTCCAGTGTGATCTCAGCGAATCTGGGGGTGGTGAGCCCACTGCTTTGCTCTGTGAAAGTTGGGGAGAGCTGCTGGGATTGTTGGGAATAGAAAACGTAGGAAGCAGCAAAAGTTCTTCCCATTCAAATGTCAGAATTGAATCTGATAAAAGAGTGAAGAAAGGTGTGTTGCACCCCAAAGGCAGGTACCCTGTGCCTTTTTTTATTTTTTGAGGAAGATGCAGGCCCTACCTGAGGCCCAGGGCCAAGGCAGTCCTGGGGGCTGTTGGTGGCAGCAGCCTGGGCTGTGGCAAGGCAGCTCTTCTGTAGACAGGGCTCAGATCCGCCCTGCTGATCGGCCTGGGTGTGTTCTTGGCGCACAGTGGCAGCCTTCCAACCCTCCACTGGGCTGCCACGCATGGCGGGGAGCTGGGAGAAGAGGAACTTGTTTCTCCACACAGTGTCTTTTGGCTTTGAGACAAAAGAAAAAGAGCAGCTGATTGCACACTTCACGACAGAGAGTGCCAGCTATTGATCGGCAAGCTGAGAGACAGACAGACAGACAGAGGAAAGAGGGAGGGAGGAAGGAGGAAGATGTTCAAACCGTTCCTTCGGCTCGAAGCAGCAGTTTCAAAAACACAAAGAGCCGAAAGGAAGAGAAAGTTACTTTCCTGTGGGTCCTTAATTAGGAAGTTCACACTGTGGCCACTAGCTGTCTGAGGAACTCTTTTCCATCTTTTAAAGTGCTCTCTCGTCATCAGAGGTGGGTCAGGGTGATGACTCAAATGAGCGGCAAAGGAGTAAATTGGTTCCACGTTTAAGGTTTGCTTAATTAGAAGGCCGGAGAGGAGATGTGTGAGGACGGATCTGAGTGCCATGGTCGCAGCATCACAGCATTGGCGGATGCTTAGCTTCATTTGACTTGTGATTTTTCTTTGTTGTGCACTGAACAGAGTCCCCTCTCTGCTATTCAGTGGGGAGCATCTAGCCCGAGGACGGCAATTAGCTCTAGCTAGGCCAGCTCCTCCTAGCACAGCCCCAGAGGACGTGCACAAGCACTCTGGCACCTCACTAGCTCTTTCAGACCTTTTCTGTGCACAGTGGGAAGACAGGTCCATCCTCTGCGAGACCTCTCACCCCATCCCGCTCCCCAATTCCTCCTTACTTGGATGAAATCCTGGTGTAAATGGACCTTGCCTGCAAATAGAACTAGCGGCACCTGTTACATCATCAGGCCTGGCGAAGCTCATTGGCAGAGAAGTTAAGAGTTTTATTATAGGCCCAGAGACCACTGGGCTGTGTAGATCCAGCTAGAACAGGTCTCTTCCAGCTCTGCCTCAGCCGCCTGGCCCCCTCCTGTGGTTGCCCTGGCCTCGAAGGATGGAATGTCAGAGGGGGCTCCCTGCTCACTGCAGGGGGAGCAGGACAACCTGACTGCTGTTCAGCTGGGAAGACCAAGATGCTAACTCCCCAGAGCTTGCTCACCACCCGGCTGGCTGGCCCCATCCTCCATGCTGGTGCACTCTGCCCTCCAGGTACTCTCACCTGCGGTTATAAAAGATCCCTCTGTTCCTCAGTCTCTTTTCCTTTCTCCTTTCCTCCCATGGTCAGGGTTTAAAACATGTGCTTATATCCCTAAAGGAGACCAAGTGCAGTCCAAAGAAAGTCTCAGGCTAGGTGAATACATTTCAATTAAGATGCTGCCTCTGCAAACAGGGGAGGTTGCAACCTTCTGGGATAAAAGCCCCAATACAGTACAATGGTGATACAGATTTGATCCAGGAAAGTAGAGTGAACAAAATATTTGAAAAAAATAAGCCTTTACTTTGTGGTTAGAATCCACTGAGCAACTGGAAAGGCCGTCTTTGCAGAACTTAAAAATCTGGACACATGGTCTGGGAAGCTTTTTTCTGATTTAATTACAAACATTCATATCTGGTTGTGCCTTTAAGGATTTTTTTTAAAGTAAAATTTTGTGACTAAGTACACAATTTACCGCCAGCCTATAATATCACAATAGGATGCAAATATAAGTTTTAGATATTTCAATTCAGGACTGCTTAAGAAAATTCACCTGTTCCCCACACTTTGGGGCTGAGTTACAGATGGATGAAGCCCTGCTTGGAAATCTGCTTGGGTAAAAGAGCAGTGAGACCTGAATTGAGGTTTTCTTGTCTTCACATTTGTAGACTATGCCTGTCTGGATTTCAAAACAATATATTGCAGTAATCCCTGCTACTACTTCTATTTCTCCCATCTGCTGTCTTGCTAAGTGGCTAAAATTTCTGTTGCTTTAACATCACTATCATTATTATTGACTTGGTGCTTTGGGGTCAGATTTTCCTTTTTGGTTGCTTCAGTGTAGAGGCAGTTACAGCACAAACCAGAGTGTGGTCACGGAGCCTTGGGTCCCCTCTGGAGCAGTTTGGTGGCCTCTGCTGTGGGGGGTAACACCGCAGCCCCCACAGAGCCGCAGGGAACGGGGTGTGGGCTCCACCCGCCTCAGGAAGCCCGTGGGCTCTGGGCTCTGGGCCCCGAGTTTTCTGTTCCGCAGTCGGCGGGGCCTGGCCCCTGACTGCACACATTGAAACGCAAATGACAGCAGTAATTGGCTGAGAGATAAACCACGACAATTGAGGGAGCAGTGCAGCGGGGAGTTAAGTGGCTAAGTGACAATTACTGCTCGGCAGCCTCTGGGATCACGAGCCGGCGGGCCGTTTGTTCTCGGTTTTAAAGGAGCAATAGCACATTAATTGGAGGAGGGCTTCTCGGTTAACACGCCTCACCCGGCTTCTCATCTGATTCTGCTTTGAGGAGGGGTAGGTGGCCTGGAGAGGGGTTGCTTTCTTCACTGTCTTCCCTCCATCCCACTCCCCCCATTGGATTCAAATTTTGGAAATCTGCACCCTGGATTCTGATGGTTGGTTTACTTTGAAGATTTTGTAAAACTTCCCTTCCAGGAGGAAGGGGCCCCTTCACTCTCAGCCTCGAGGTTTTGGTGTCTGCATCAGGGGAAAGGGAGCCCTTAAAGTCGGTCTGAGTTGCCATCTTTCCCTCCAGGCAATCCATTAACCCTTGGGCTTTTTAAAAGTTTTTATTCCAAAAATGACCCCTGAGCTAGAAAGAGCAATGAACAACAGAGATAACTAACTCACTGCTCCTTTTAGAGTTTACAATCTGGTTTAAAGGGACAGATAGGAAACAAATAAAAAGTATGGTCTGTTTAACTTGCTCAGAGTAGAGATCATTAGTAATTAGAATCTTGGGGTGGTTGGAGCGGGGAAGGCTGCAATCCAGTGTAGGCCGGGCCAGGCCTGCCCTGCTTTCTTTGAAAGGCCATTGGAACCCTGTCCTGGCCATAAACAACCATTAAAATGATTAGTTTGGGCTTGAGATAAGCAGACTAAACAAACCCATGAACTGGTTGGGAGCCCTTTCTCTCCTGTAATCTGCCTTTGTACTATAGACTAAGTTCTCAGGGTTTAAATACCTTAGGAGGACTGTCTAATGGGCTCCTTGTTTTTGTTTGTGTAGCTTCCTTCGCTAGGCAGCTTGGTCCTTTTTTACTAACCATGTCCTCCCGTTTAAAGGGTTCTAAACAACTTCTTTTACCTTGTGCAGGGAATTAGTCATTTCAGGAACAGAAACTTGTCTGCTTTGGGACATGATTCTACCCAAAGGCCCAAACCTACCTAAAACAGCAAAAATGATTGAAGGAAAAGGTAGACCCTCACTAGGGACGGGTAGGAGAAGCGTAGCGCTTCTCTTGCCTTGTATTGGGAAGACCTTAGGAAAAATAGCTGGCCTCTCAGCTAAAGCCAGCTTTGCTGTGAGCAAGGAGGATGGAGTAGGGAAACATGGTTTTGCCTGATTGCGAAAAGTTGTCTAGGGTGTTATGCTACGCAGACTTCTTCACGCAATCACCAGGCCGAGATGGAAATACTGGCTTGTGTTAATTAGAGAAGGCCTTCTAAAAAAAAAAAAAAGAAGAAAAAGCCTTTTGTCTAATTTCTGAAGAAAGCCTAGATAAGCATTTGGGGAATCACGCAGTAATAGCCACAGAATCTTCAGGAAGATGAATAAATTGTTCCTTTGAATAAAGATTTTCTACACAGGGTCTTAGCTTTGTGGTTAAGAGCCAGGTTTGAATTCTGACTCTGCCACCCGACTAGCCAGCTGACCTTGAGGAAATTGAGCTTCTGGACTGTCAAATGGGATAACGATATAACTCATTTCAGGATTGTTCTGCAAACTAAATGTGCTACAGTATCACTTAGTAAGGCTGTAAGTTAAGCACTTAGAACACTGCTTGAAACATAAGTGCTAATTAAATGTTAGCTGTTGTTATGGCCGTGTTATTATTCGTGTTCAGTCCCTCATGCCTTTAGTATGAATCACAAATATAATAACCTTCTTACATTCTATGAAGACCATGCAGGGCTGGGGCAGCCCAAGAATCCTTCCTACTTGGGTTCATTTCAGTTTTTCGTTGTTAGATGTACCACACTGAAACGTAGAACTACACAGAGAGAGGATTCTGTAGAATGTCTATTTAAAGATTAAAAAACAACAATAACACCACAAAAACAAACAGCAAATTATTTGGATGCTAACTTTGTTCATTGGTCTTGGAAAACAAAACAGTAAGAGCAAATGCGGAAGGTCTGAAGTAACTTCTTGGGGAAACTGTCCGGCTATCATGTTATCAAAAATTGCATTGGCTTTGGAGAAGTAAGTTTTTTAATGCCTTGAATAATTTAAGTCACATACAATCAGATTCACTGTATTTGGTGTCCTGTTCTGTGAATTTTGGCAAATGCTTGGAGTCACATAACCACTGCCACAATCAAGACATAGCATAGTTCTGTTACCCCACCCTCAAAGAACATTTCCTCAGGCAGGCGGTGCCTCCAGCTTTAATCACCAGCAGCCACGGACCTGCTCTTCATTCCTATAGTTTTGTTTTTTCTGGAGTGTCATGTGTATATAATCGTAGGATAGGTAGCCTTTCTTTCGAGTCTGGCTTCTTAACTTAGTATAATGCAACCGAGATTCATTCACGCTGGTATGTGTATTAGTAAAAAGCTTATTTTTAACACTCATAAATCACGGAATTCTAGCACTGGATGGAATCTTAAAGATCAGAGCCAAACATCCTCATTTCCCAGGTGAAGAAACAGAGACCTCCTAGGATGAAGTGACTTGCCCAAGGTCATGAAGCTAATTAAAGAAAGAATATGAACTTGGAATTCCAACTATTAGTCCAGGCAGCGTCTGTTAAATCATGCTGGGATTAAGCAGAAGGTCTAGATGATTGTCAAGGGGGTGGGGTCGGGAGTTCCATTCTCCTTTTTATTATCGGTTAAAATCTGATCAAGCAAACTGAGCCTTACTTATGATTACAATTTTTGGAAGGATTAGATTTGTAGAATGTGCAATTTCTTTAGAAAGTATATGGATTAGTCTCTTAGTGACATATTTCTTCCTGAGGCACATCCGTATCTTTGCTCGTATTGATCATAGGTATGATTTGATAATAGAGCTTAACCTGAAGGCCTTTCATTTATTTTGATTTATAATAATTCCTTTTTGATAACTAATTGATGGAAGTATTCTGAGTAGTACTATCTTCCTTTTAGTTGATGTTTTAATTACCGATATGTTTCTAGGTGGCTTATTCTAGAACACAAAACTAGTGGATCTAGATTGGAATAAAGAACTGTTGTTTCCTTAGTTAATTTGTTAAATAATGATTTATGCAAATTCTAGACTGAAAGCACTGGCCTATGGGAGATATAATTAAGACATTGTTTTTAATATGTTTATATTTGATGACTAGATACTATGAAATGGGTATACAAAAAACTCCAATTTAAGTTAGTTCTTTTGAGGCCAGGTATGGTGTGGCTCATGCTTATAATGCCAGCACTTTGGGAGGCAGAGGTGGGAGGATTGCTTGAGGTTAGGAGTTGGAGACCAGCCTGGGAAACACAGCAATACTTTTGTCTCTACAAAAAATAAAAATAAGAAATATTAGCTGGTAGGAAAATTAGCAGAGCACAGTGGTGCGCCTGTAGTTCTAACCTCTCTGGAGACTCGGGCAGGAGGATTGCTTGAGCCCAGGAATTTAAGGTTACAGTGAGCTATGATGATGCCACCGTGCTCTAATGCGGGGGTTGGGTGGGGGGGGAACAGAGCAAGACTCTGTCTCAAGAAAAAAAAAAAAAAGAAAAAATTAGCTGGGCATTGGGCATGATGGTGTGTGTCTGTAGTCCCAGCTACTTGGGAGGCTGAGGCAGGAGGATTGCTTGAGCCTAGTAGTTTGAAGGTACAGTGAGCTATAGTTGTGCCACTGCACTCCAGCCTGGGTGACAGAGTGAGATCTTGTCTCAAAAAAAAAAACAAAAATTAGTTCTTTTGAGTACACTTAGAATCTTGCAAAACACTATGAAAATATGATGATGATAAGGAAAATTGCCTTTCCTCAAGAAGCTTATAAATACGAAAGAGAGGCACAAATAAAGTGTGCTATTGGAAATGCAGTTTCTTGGTAGGAAGCAGTTGGGATTTGGTTTGTCGGTGCATAAGCACCTCAGAATTTTGTACACAGGAGGGAGAAGGTCAGAGCTGCGCTATAGGAGGTTCACTGGTAGCACTATGTAGGGTAAGGGGGAGGGGCAAAGACTAGAAGCTGGAAAATGAGTTTGCTTTGAAATGCATTAGTCTGTGCAGAAGTGAGGAAGGCCCAAACCATCGGCGGCGGGAATGCAAAGGATGAGGGATTCTGGATGGAGGAAGAAATGTCGGATGCAAGAGGGAGGAACATTCAAAGAAGATTGTGAGATTGTGGGAGTGTAGCCCTGCCATGATGGAAAAATGGGAGTCTGCCTGGGACCAGGGTGGGGGAGCGTGGTGGTGGTGGAGCAGCGTGTGGCAGGGAGATGGAAAAGGTCCTCTGTCTTTGCCCAAGTCAGTTTTGTTTCTATGTGCTTCATGTGTGCACCTGTTAAGCAGTGAGTATTTATGCTTGATTGTTACTCATTTCCAGAAGGCTAATTATAATCCCATTTTCCTTGAGTAGAGAATTCTGGTTTTCATCCTAAAGAGTTGGTTATATAGTTAGTGATGATTAAATAATTATTTTTGGCCTTTTCCTCTATCTATGGCATGATTTAGTGCTTAAAAAGAGGCAGTGAGTAGTGAAGAAGACAGTTCACACAGGATGAACTACAGACCATAAATTAGCATCCTGAAAAGTGCACACTCTAGTTAGGAGTTGAAGGAACATATATTAAGACAACTCTAAAGTGAAGTTATGTGCCTAGGAGACTAGGAAAAAAGTCAACCCAGCGTTGATCAAAATGAGGCAGAACATCTTCACTTAACACTTAGCTGAGGTTCCTGTAAATGGGTACAGTATATCCAGAGAAGAATCTTGCGATAATTACAAAAAGCTAAAACATTACTTTTCATAGCCTAAATACCATAGGAAGTTCCAAGTAATTGTACAGAATTAAGTTTCTCATGGTAGCATTATTTACAACAATGCAATAAAAACAATACAAATTCCCAAATAACAGAATGTCAAGGCAAATGTTGCTTAATAAGATATATTATTTGGCTTAGAATGGGATGCTATGACAGGCAATAGGAGGGTGTACAAGACAGCATGGACCCATGGTTACAATTAGAGAATAAGACTACTAAAAGAGCTTAGAGTCACATAAAAAGATGGAAGTTTTCAATGCTGGGCAGAGACTGATAGAAGAATTTGTTTTGTGTTTTCATTCTTTTTCTTAAGCGAGTCAGTAGGGGCATAGTCAGAAAGAAGAACCTTTCTAGTGAAATAGTTTAATGTTCATTAGTCTCTTCCCTGCTAGAGGGGACTCTCTTCCCTGTCCCCTGTTTAAGGGGTCCAGGTTCTGTTTATGTTTACTGTATATTCATGAGAGAGCGCAGTAGGATGAATTCGCCATCTTGGTGAGAGTGTGAACACTGGTACTTTAGTTCTGATTCTGCCATACCTATAAGATCTTGAGCCAATCACAAAATATTTGATATTTTAAATGCTTTTTTTTTCCATGAAGAAGAGTTGAAATTTCCTAGTCCTCTCTGTTCTTCAACTGATGCTGAAAAATCACTGAAATAAAACATGCAGAAGCACTCAAAGCATTTTGACAAGTAGGCAATGTATTGTTTAGGCATTGTGGAACAAAAGAAAATGAAAGAAATGGATACTGGAGATGAACTGTTGACGACTGCAGTCCAAGCATGTGAGCTTATCAAAGTGGAATTCAAGCAAGAAAAGTTGCAGTGGATACCGAGGGGACAGGGTCTTACTCGGCCACACTTGTGAGGCAGAGCCCGTGTGGGGATGGTGGAGGGTCAGATCAGCGATTCCCAGCTTGGAACAGCTTTGGACACATCACTGAAGCTTTTAGTGTGTGTGCAGAGGGACACTCTTAAATTGGAAAACAAACATGCGTGGAGGGCCTTTAAGAGCCGTTTCTTAGATTAGAAAAGACTTGTGTTGAATCCAGGAGAAGAAAACATCAGGGTGAAATGGAAAGTTTACATGAGTTTTAGTTAGAGCCAGAATTTTCTTCAGTAAAGTAAATTTAGACCAGTAGTAGTTAAAGGAGAAAGCATACATTTTCCACTGGCGAAAATGGTGGAGACTGAGGAGCAATCTGTAGGATGAATGGTCACAAGATATAAAATAATTAAAAATGATGGTTTTCAGTACAACTAGAGCTATAGTCTCTGAGAAATTGTGACTTTAATGAAGGCAGCAGCTATACCGAATAGGTAGAATTTCGGGTGTTTCTAAATGGCATGGGTGCCTTATTCTTTATTTTGAAACTGTATTGTAAGTTAAAATTGCAAGGTTCCTGTGGGTTAAGCATGATTTTGTGTGAGAGACAAGAAAAGAAATCAGAAACATTTTCACAATTCTTCGTTTCACTCCATGTGTTCGCCTGTTTTGGCCGAGCAGCTCTGGAAACCTGACCTTTCTAAGTAGCTTGCATAAGGGCCCAGAGAGTGGAGTTAGTACGAAGTGGGAGGAGCCCATACAGGGACCTGTCTTCTGTTTTCCTTTACCTGAGACAAATGGGGCAAAGTAGAGACCCCTGTTAGCTTCTGTACGTGTGCACGGTGTGGCTCGGGTGACCAGGGGCAGGGGATGAAGTAATTGCCTCTTCAAGTTTTATAAGGGTGCCGGGGGCCTGGGCTCTGTCCCTTGTGAAACAGATCCAAACAAGGGTGTCCTTTGAAGTTACTGGCTGCTGCACTTGGACCAGCCCTCTGAGGGCAAAGCAGGATGAGTAACTGGTCTCAAATGTTTAACTACCATTACCTGTTTGTTAAGAGCTTGGGAAGAAATAAGCAAAGAAAACATAAAAACAGGTTAGACAACAGCCAGTCAGACCTTTTTGTTTCTCTGTGCTGTGGCTGGTCTGTAAACAAATCCTTGATTTTGTGAACTCTGTTCACAAACATAGCTTCATTGTGGTCTCAGGAAACATATTGAAATGCAGAAAGCATCAGAGGGGACATTAAAAGGGAGGATTTTCAAATTATTACCAAATGACAGCAACAGTGCACCAACAATGACAATAACCCAATGTCAACCATGTAGCTGTCCTTTTTGTTTCCTGTTTTCTAAGGTGACTATTGGACTAGGGTGGTTAATTATAGGAAAAAACCTGTAGCATTTTTAATATTAGACCATTGTATTTTTCCCATTTTATGATAAAACCTTGAACATAATGTGTTCTAGTAATTTTTGAATTCTCGAAGTAGGTGAAAGATTTCTGTTTCTTTGGAAAAGTAAGTTTTGTTTATAGAGTCCAAAAATAGTTGCTGAAATTTTTTTTTTTTGTTTGTTTATGAGTCTTTTTCATTTTGGAGGTCAGGGAATAAATGCTGGCTTTAGGTCATGCTTCATAGTAATGGGTGAAAAGTGCAACATTAGGAATAAAATGGTGGGAAAGGAGGTAATGGGGGAAATCTGAGACATAAATACTCAGAGGAAGTTGAAGCATTTAGGAAGAAATAAACTTGAAAATGGCTGATCTACTAGTGAAAATGCATAATGAAAGAAACAACATTGCAGTGTGATCTTTAGAATGGTAGCGTGCCAGTGTTACCTACTTTCATTACCTGCATGTACATGCCTATCACATGCACATACATTGCTCAGATGGCAGCAGACCATCAAAAATAGTTGAGGAGAGTTTTGTAAACAAAGAAAACATTTAGATGATTGTAACAAGACAAATAAGCATGGCTGTAAAGTTGTATATACCACTGAGAGGTAAATCTCTGAGTCGTCATTGACCCTTTGCTAATCCAGTAATTTAAATTTTCAGTAAGAATTTGATAAAGTTTCTCTCAAGTGCACATTACTATATAATAGTAATCATTCATTCATGCATTCACTCAATAAATATTATTGAGTGCTAAATGATGGTGACATTATCGATTTCAAACTTTTAGAAATAACTAGAATTAGGGAGGTGGGTTTGGCCATTTTCTGCTGGCTGGAGGGTTAACAGTGACTTGCACCTGGTACCCATCCTAGAGCTGAGTTTCACTATCAGCAGGTTTTGTGTTTTTTTTTTTTTTTGTCTTTTAATCTAGGGTGTTTCTTTTGCCACTGAGCTGCTTTGAAGCCTGCAGGAGTCGGTGTGTGTGGGAGAACTCAGGCCTGGGGGGGGAGTGGGGTGGGCCAAATGCCTCTGAACAGCCTGAGAGAGGTAGGGAATGGCAAGTTGATTCTAAAACAAAACAAAAACCCCAGACCCTGCCGTTGGCAAAACATCATTTGGCCTACTTAAAAAAGGGAAGACTTAGGGGGACCTTCTGGTAAAACTGAGAGAGGTCAAACTAAACAATAACTGGATTTGCCAGAGAGGCGGATGGCAGGCTGGTGGCCTTAACTTTTACAGGCAGACCTGCATGTTATGAAGAGCACACGGTTCAGGAAAGGCTCAAGTGTCAGGGCTGAGAAGCCCAAATGGCATTTCTGTGCAAACAAGGAGCATACCCATCTGTATTCCTCCCTGCTTTTCTGACTACTTAAGATTCCATATTAGATGCTTCTAACTTCCCTAAATCTGGCCCAGGGCAAGACGGGTGCTGGTGCACTGGAATGGCATGCAGGGGAGAGCTCATATATTCAGAAATCAGTTGCTGAGCAGCAGCCATGCATTCATTATATGCATAAAAGTAGTGGGGATTTTTTCTTCCTGCACCTAAGAAAAATGGGCAGTGTGGGGAAAGACAGGGGAAATGCTGTATCGATGCTAAAAAGGTAAGGTTCTTTCCGTTCGAATGTGAGCTGTGATGCGGTGGAAAGAGACAAGACCTGAGTTTTATTTTCATTTCCCTACTTACTAGCTACGTTCTGAGCCTTAGATTTTTTTCCATAAAGGAAGTATAATAATTTCTACCCTTCTCCCTCCTAGGTTTGCGGTGGACACAAAATTATTCATAGAAAGAAGGCAGAGTAAACTGTTAAGCACTATGTACACATGTTTGTATAATCAGATGTTCCTTTTTAAAAATACTATGAATAACATCCCCCGAGCACTTAGAGTTACTGGCTGGCCTCACCTGTTTTCAGAGATTGCCTGCTTCATGGAGCCTCAGGAGTCCAGTTCACTTGTAAACGGAACATTTTCTGGTTCTGTTTGACTTTGGGGCTATTGATAGGAGCTCAGTCCTGGTGAGATCCAGGAGTTTCACACTGGTCTGCAACTTTAGGGTGTGCTTGTAAGCTGTTTTGACAAGTCCCAAATTTAGTTTCTTTTTAAAGAATCCCAGAGTGGTTTAAGTTCTCCTCTGGAGAAAGCCTGGTGGGTGCCTTTGTGCCTTGGGGATGAACGGGAGTTGGCACCTGCCCTGTCTGAACCTTCACTTCCTGACGTCGATGGAGATGGACTTGGCCTAGGAGGCCGAGGGCCATGTGCCGTGGACTGTGAAGGCCCCAGATGGACTGTAGTAATGACACTACCATGGGCAGAGCTCCCTGTTAGGCCCAAGAGGCTGCCCAGGGAGGGAGGGAGGAAGGACACTGGGATCGTCTGTAAGGAAGCAGCATCGTCAGATGCCGTTGGGGAGCCCAGTACTGCGAGTCCACCTTCCCTCTCCAAGGGAGTCGCCTGCTTTGCCGGTTTGTACGCTGTTGTCTCTGTGTGGCTCATTTTAAATTAGTCTGGGCCTGAAAAATGAAAAAAAGGGCCGAATCTCACTTTGAGAACATATGGAGATAACCAAATTCGTCCCACGTGAGCCCCCAGGCAGAATAAACCTGCACTGCCAGCCTCGAACAGCAGCGTGCAATAAAACATTCCTCCCTTGAACCCCTTGGACTCGAAGCCGCACAAGGGGGGAACTCAGCAGGGATCCTTTCTTTTCAGCTGCTTCCTACCCTGTTGCTTACATTCACTCAACAGATCTTATTGGTCCGCTACTGTGTGTGAGAGGGAGGAAAAGAGCGAGCGTGTTTTATGGAGGAGACTGATTAGCTTTGGCCCTGTTTTTGTTGTCATTCGTGGTGCTACGGATCCTATTTTATGTTTACTGCCCCCTGACATTTCGTAAAAGGAGTCTTCAAAGCAGAAGGTCCCATTCTGAAGACGGGTTTCTGGGCAGTAAAGTTGACAGGGTTTAACATCGGGGAAAGTAAACCTAATAGAAAAGGAAAGAATATAAACAAGTCCAGCGCCATTCCGCAGAGGCCTTTGATGGGAAAAGGCCTTGTTTATGGAGATCTAGGAGCGGGCTAGCCTGTCCCCAGCCTCCAGTGTCGTGGGGCGCGAGGTCTGTTTCTGACCCTCCCCATTAGACAACCCCGGCATTTGTAGCAGCAGCTAAATATTAAAGCCAGTAGATAAAATCTAAAATCATGCCAGTAAGATTTCAGTGTTTACTCGGAGAATTTCTCAAACTGAGTCACTGTTGCCTTGCTTCCACCTCCCCATCTATTTCTCCTGCAGCTCACGGATACCAGCGCTGCTCTTCCTGCAGCCCACCCAGGCCCCAGCCACCCTGTGCCTGCACATTTGGTGAAGTTGGCATTTACATATTGAACTTGAAACCCACTTGCTTAGTATCACCCAGGCGGTAGCTAAAAAGCTTTATTTCCCTAAACACGCCGTGTTGGTAAATAATGAGGCTGTTGTCTCACCATCCTTGGGCATATACGTTTTTTCTGCTCAGTGATAAGACAGTGAGTTGAGGATTTTGCTGGTGGGACTTCAGAAGTGGGTTGTCCATGTGTGTTTACATTTGTGTTCATGTACAAACGTGTATGTATATTTTGGTTTTCTTGATGTGTTTAAGCTCCTGACAAAGGCATAGTACTGTCTTTTTTTCTACCTACACCTCTTCACAAGCAGAATTCCAGGGGAAAAAAATCTAGGCAGAGGAAGCCTAAAATATTTTTAGAAGATAAAAAGTGGTATTACTGTAACCACAGATATTCAAACAAAAAATAAAGTAGAAGTGAGAAAATGTGATGTGGTCTGTGTATTGTAACATGTTCCTTTGTAGTAAGGCATGGGAGGAGGATGGGAAGAACCCATTTAACCGCTCATATATTTTATGTTTAATGAGATGTAAATATTTGGCTATACTTAATAATTAAAACCATTAATTCCTTCTTTTCCTCTATAGAAGACTGCTCAGTTCAGAATTTCTTTTTATATAAACAAACAAAAAGATCACATGGGGTTTTGCCTTATGCGGAATAGCTCAACAGTATAAAGCCAGTGTTGGTTTTAGTGGAATCAGTGTTTTAAGCTAAAATAGCCATCACTGCTAGCTTCTTTCATCAGTTTCTATACTAACCAGGCAGGCTTCTGCATTGGAAAAACATAAATCAAAGTAAAAGCTGAGCCACGGAAAGTTTCCATGTATTTTCTCAGCTCCACATTGAGGGCTCACGGACTGCAATTTTAGAGTGTGGGCTTTTTAGCGGTGCCCGGCGAACTGCCTGTGGTGAAAGACCAGTTCCTGCTCCATTTCCAATCCCTGTGGACTGTTAGATTTCAAGTATACAATAAAAAAGTGTTGCTAGAAAAATGATCACATGCTTGGATGTTCCTTTAATTACAAATTAATACAGAGTTCGCACCATACACTCTCACATTTTGTAGTCATCCTGTGGGCATGGAACAGTCCCAGTTTAGGGTGAGCATGGGGTCTAGGACCACACTCTGACGCTGTCTTTGGGCACATTCTGACCCATGAGTAGAGCTTCTGTCTGTGATGGTTAAATGGGGGGAAAGGGCCTAAATAAGAGATATTTCCGCTGTTTGTCATTTCTGGAAGCATTTCTGTGCTAGCTTGTTCTAGCTCCTTCATGAGTCTGTGCCTCCCCGTCTTTATATTGTGTGCCTTTGGGTTAATTGCACACGTCTTAGCTTCCCATTTCCTATAAATTAACCTTTACTTCAGAAATGGAAGTGATTACATGCACTTCTTTTTCCCGAAATTAACTGCCATACACTCTGGTATTCTTTGATCAAGGGAGTATGGGATTGGGTATTTTTTTAAAAATACATTTGAAATAAATCCAAACACCTGCCTTGCATTTTGTAAACACGTATTTCAGGGTGAATTACACCTTCCCTGATTCCACACGCTTTACAGGTCAGTCTGAGATACTTACATAACAATTAAGAAAATGAATATACCGCTCACTTCCTGTCCTTGGCTTTGAATGCCTATAAACAGGGCAGTCAGTAAGAAGGTGGTCCTGGAATTGGTAATGCAGAATTCAGTCTTTGGTCTTGTATCATTTGGGAAATAGTAACTACTTTCTCATATATGGTTAAACCTTGACTAAACATTTTTTAGGATTCAGAGAAAACTTTCTTTTGGGGATGGGAGTTAATTACTCTTTAGTTTCTCAATGAAAGGAGTAAAAATATAAATATATAGAACTACCATTTGCTTCTTACATTTCCTCCTTTCAGAAGGGCATTCATACACAAATCTAATTTCCCCCGATTTCCCCACTTTTTTTTTTTTTTTTTTTAAAGACAGTTCACCACTGTGGCTGTGGAGGTTTACCTTCCTTTTTGGGGACTAAGGCAGAGGTTTTCTTGCCAGTAATGGGCCCGTAAAAAAGAAGGGACTGAGCTCTTGATTCCCGGTTTTGCCTACTGTCTTAGTGACCCTAGCATGAGATTCAGAAGATGGGCTGCCCACATCTGGATTAGCAGAGCCTTCCTGGGTTTTCCATACACCTCTGTGGACACAGCTTATAACGTAGCACCCACCAGGCCTTTCTCTTTCTCTCTCCTGCCTGTTTTCCCCCCTGTGACAATGGTCTCTAGAGCGTAGAGGTTGGAAATCACCCCTCTGTCTCCTTTCCTTTCCATTCCTCAAGATGGGCCCTGGGGCGTTTGTGCTAAGTTGAGAGGGTCCCTTCTCTTAGAGCTTGGCACGAAGTTCCTTTCATCCTGGAGCTGCAGACAAAGCTTAATGTCTTTGTAGCTTTCTTTTCATTTTTATCCTTTCCTTGTCAATGCTTGCTCTAGTCCTTCTTTTCCTCAAATCTTTTTACTTTTCTTCTAAAGGCACAAACTGCTCATCGAGTCCAGGCAGGTTTCAGGACTTGGGTGTGGGGTGTCGTGCTCGGGCTCCCCTTCTCGAGCCCCACCCTCCCCCGTCCTGAGCGGGAGGCCTCTGAGAGCCAGCAGGCCCACAGTGGCCTTCTCTGGTTACCACGGCGTAGCTGGTGTCACATTAACAACCCCGAGCTCTTGTAGCTTTCCTCAGAGCTCTGTGTGGGAGGCATAAAAGTGTAATAAAAATGGTAATGATTAAAAGAGTTTTATTTTTCTCTAGGGTTCTTCCATTTCTAAACTAAAGCATGGGTTGTAAGGCTCATGCTTAGTAGCTTGATAAAGTTGGAAGTGATTGGTGTGGGAGGGGGTGATATTTTTCTTAAAACCAAAACATCTGATTCCTTTCCTTGGTGCTAGCGTTGACTGCTACGGTGCCTTCTTGTCCTCAGCATAGATCCTTTATCCCTGTTGTCAGGCCCTCTTAGAAGGAAAAGGAGGGAAGAAGGACGGGAGGGACCTAACTTCTAGGAAAGACTGTGGCAACGGATTCATATCCAGAAATGTTTGGGAACAGAGAAGCTCTACTTTATTTTTAACTCTGCTTTGCTCAGAAGAGGATAGTGGTTACCTTGATAAATAATGCTAAAATACGGGCCTACTTCTTGTCGTCCGTGCCAAGATTTGTTTTACATTATTCCTGTTAAACCCTACAGCAACTGTAAAATAGTTGTTATCATTAGTCCCCCTTTGAAGATAAGCAAACTGAAGCTTAGAGCAGTTTAGTGACTTGCCCAATGTCACAGAACTTTAGAAGAGTTGGAATTTGAATTTGAATCTGTTTGACTCCAAAATTCAGTATTATATTGAGCAGGGGGCAATAGGATGGAGGAAAGCATTGGCCTCCCCATTGTAGTGATGCGTCAGGGCTGCCTCTGCTGTGGGGCTGCAAGATTTTGTTGGGTGTGGAGGGAACAGCCCTCTGCTTCCATGTGGCAGTACCGATGGGGCAGTTTTGTATGAATTAGGAACATGGGTATTATAAATTACATTGATAAGATGCCAGCTTTAGACATGGAGAGATCAAGAGAAGATTCTTTAGGGTGTTTCAAGTTAAAAGAACTTGAAGAAGTTATATAGGATCTCCTTCCCCTACAGGATCTCCTTCCCCGTGTCTGCACAGGAGCTGTCCTGGAGCCGTGCAGCAGTCAGGAAACAGCACTTGTGGCTGCTCATTTCCAGGAAGAACAAACCCTGAAATGGATGGTTAGAAGGGACAGATAAGGTGCAGACAGGTTTCAGGGGAAGATGGTGCCCATGTGGAGGCCACAGGTGGAAGAGGCCAAATGCAGAGTGAATTGCAAAGAAAATGAACTTTCTAGAAGCCTCAACAAAGTCTGACAAACCCAATGGCACCAAGCAAAATAGGGCATAGGTGAAGGCGGGACTTCCAGGGCCCAGAGCCTCAGACCTTGGAGGGAGACAGTGGAGAAAAATGCAAGGTCAGTACAGGATGGCTGGAGCGTTTTCTCAGCCCAACCATAAAAATCTCGTTTGTCTCACTTTGTACGCACACCTCATTCTAAGATCTCCACCAGCCAAGAAGTTTGGTTGAGCTTTATTTCTATTATTTGCTTTACAAAAGCAATATATTTTCGTTTTGAAGATATAAAATTAAACTGTTAACTTTTCTTTTTTAATATTGTAGAAAAGATCTAAGGCAGAATCCTCAGCCACCATAATATCTTCATTGATCTTCACAGACCTTGGGTTGAGGGATAGAGATGAAATATTCCTAAAAAGAAAGTAGTAACTTTTATATTAAATAAAATATATATCAAATATATATTTAACTTTTATATTGTGCTTTAATAAATGTAAAGTGCATATATATGTTCTTCATACACTGTGAGGAAAAGTGACTAGCAAACTTACTAATTGCTGAACATCTAGATTTTGATGTTAAGAGTGCAAGAGACTGACTTTTTATTAACTTTTAAAAACTTTTTAAAATATGCATTTATATTTTACTTTTTTCTTACTTTCTTTATATAGTTAATTTTAGAAAATCTCCATCAGGTCTTGGCCGGGATATATTAATAGAAAGGACTCCTTATAGTGAAGGGGTCAAGAGCCCTGACACTGGAAGGGGTGTAAGCTGGATCCAGTTCCTGCCTCTGCCACTTGCTAGCAGTGTGACCTTGGCCAAGGAGCTTAACCTCTCCAAAATTCAGTTTTCTCATCTGTAAATTGGCAGTGATACCTGCCTAAGAGAGATGTTGTGAGCTTAAATGAGGTAATAGACTAAGGCATTTAACCTAGTGCGGAGTCTCTAGTAAGCACTCAGTAAAACAAACTGCAGGTTGAGTATCCCTTATCCAAAATGCTTGCGAACAGAATTGCTTAGATTTTAGATATTTTTGTATTTTGGAATATTTGCATATACATAATGAAATATTGTGGGGATGGGACCCAAGTCTAAACATGAAATTCATTTATGTTTCATATGTGCCTTATACACATAGCCTGAAGGTAATTTTATACCGTATTTTTAGTAATTTTGTGCATTAAAAAAAAGTTTGTGTACCTTGAACCATCGGAAAGCAAAGGTGTCACTATCTCAACCACCCATGTGAACCATCTGTGGTTGTTTTGGCATCACCTTCGTTCCTGACCCTGAATTTGTATGGTACGGATAAGCAATCATTTTCTTACACTGATTGACACATAAGTAACTGATAGTAAAAATATGACATACCATTAATACAGTGCAGCAATAATGTGTTCAGGGTAACTTAGCAGCACAGGAGCATCACCAGAATAGGTGGGGACGCGGAATAAATTGTTGTGTGCCTGGGTTTTGTCTGCGACCTGTCGGGTATGGGGTTTTCCATTTGTGGCGCCAGGTCATGGCTCAAAAAGTTGCAGGTTTTAGAGCGTTTCAGATTTTGCATTTTCAGACCAGAGACATTCAACCTGTGTTATTGGTGGTGGTGGTGGTCTCCTCACCCCTACCCCGTCCCCAGAGATCAGTCGTGGAGGCAGCAAGGATTCTGCCTTAGATCTTCTCACAGGACAGCGCTTGCTGGTAAATGAAAGGAAGACAGGAGTTGGGAAACAGGTGGGGATGAATAATGACCCTCTCCTTCATAGTTTCATAGTGCATGTGTCCTTCTTTCTTCAATTTCTGTGCTCCCTGCTTCAAACCTGGCCTCCTGTTTGATTTTGGTGACCCTGGTTCCTACTTAACCCTTGAGGTTCCTCACTGATTTCCAACTCTCCAAAGCACCAAAGTGAGTTGTCGGCAAAAAGCAATATATGGATTATTTTGAAGACTACTTTTTCCACCTATAGAAGCTGTGAATGTTGCTTGATGTTCACTGACACACACCTCCGCCCCCCAAATGGCAGCCAGGGATCCCCACACCGCCTGTCTCTCGCATTCTTGTGGGTGGGTGCCCGGCGTGACACCTCACACCTGTGGAGCTCAGTGCTGGGTGGGCGGACAGATCAAAGGGCCACGGAGCTCGTGGGTGGTACTGGAGTGCCTCTGATGGAGGCTAAGTTGAAAAGGTGGACATAAATCGGTACAGAAATCAGGCAGTGGCAGATCGGTTGATTTCGGGTCCTCGCATCGGTTCACTAGTGCTCAACGTCGTCTCCTCTCCTGCCCACCCAGACACCCACACTCTCTGTTGATCAGGTGGAGAAATGACTTCAATTTAGAGAAATTTCACCCTGGAAACACTGATCTTAGCATGAACACATTGGCCCCCTGTTTCTTTTTATGTCTTTTGTTTAAGCCCAGACGAAGGGCAAAAGAAGTGGCATTTCCAGCCAGCACATCCTATTCCATCTTCCCTTATATTTTTCCATTTCTGAGGTACCATCACCCCTCGGTATCTGTGGGGATTTGGTTCCAGGGGCCCCTGCAGATACCAAAATCGACCGATGCTTAAGTCCCTGATATAAAATGGTGTAGTATTTTCATATAGCCTATGCACATCCTCCCATATTCTTTAAATCATCTCTAAGATTACTTATAATACCTAATACAATGTAAATACTATATAAATAGTTGTTATACTGTATTGTTTAGAGATTAATGACAAGAAAAATCTGTCCGTGTTGAGTACAGATGCAATTTTTTCCTCCAAATGTTTTTGATCTGCGCTTGGTTGAATCCATGGACGTAGAACCCACGGACACAGAGAACCTACTGTACTTATGTCTAGAGAAGGCAGGATTATGGCAGCTCCTGAAACCTGTCAATGGCTTTCTTCACTGTTAACACCGTCAAGGGAGCGAGTGGAATGAAAGCCGGAAGTGTCTGGGTGACACACCAGTGCCGAGGTACTCGTGGCTGCTGTGTGGCTCACAACGGGCTCTCTGTTCACGCCCTGCCTCCCCCACGGCCACCGCATGGGTTCATATCTCAGACATGAACACATTCTTCAAATATCACATTCTGGGACATTCTTGCACCCCACACCAGCCTGCCCAAGGGACTTTCTGATAATGAATGAGAGCTTTCTTAACGAATGATACTCTTGACCATCTGAGAACACAAAGCAGATGCTTGCTCTCGCTCTCTTTTTAAACTTAGTCCCTGTAAAATTACAAATGTAATGATTTTCTGTGTATTGAATCTGAAGGAGGAGGTCTGCTGATACATTTCATTGTGAGTTTTTTTTTTTTTTGTATGATTACTGTGAGGCTGTGGGTCTAAGAAATGATGTGATTTGTTTTTAAGTCGTGGGCTAGTATGCATGTGTTTATGTTTATTCTCAGATGCCACTTTGGGTTTCTTGACATTGAAAAAAGTAGATGTCCTGACCCCTCTGTTTTTAACATTGAAAGCTAACAGGGGTAATGCATGATAGCAGGGCTGGGGTCAGGGCCTCACCTCCTGTACAGGCTGTTAAATCAGAAAGTCGGGGTCGGGGCCTCACCTCCATGTACAGGCTGTTGAATCAGAAAGCTGGGCAAGTGTTTCCACCTGCAGGGCTCCATCCAGCTGTAGGAATGTATCTCTAGGAAAAGGCTGGTGGAGTCAACTGGATAGAACAAGTTCAGGGCAGCCTTGCAGCTTGCCCAGACCCTGCTTCTGAGGGGAAAGGGCGGGGTGGGGGGGGGAGGAGAGAGAGAGAGAGAGAGAGAGGGAGGGAGGGAGGAGTCTGTGCACACGTGTGTCTGCTGCAGCAGCTCTTCCAGACAGCTGTTGAGAAACCACCAGTTGTTTTTGTCCTCCCAACAATGACAAGGCAACACAGTATGAATGTGATAGACAAAGGAGGCTACAGAAGATGAGACGTAGGCAGGTGATCCTGGGAGCTGGAGTTTGGGGCAGAAAGGTGCTGCTTTCCTGCTTAAGTGGCACATTTATTATCTGTTGTGGGAAGTTTGGCAGTTCTCATGAAGACCCAGGGGCTGGGTTGCAAGCGGCTGGCAAAGTCAGACACAGTCGTGTGGTTATTAGTGTGGAGGGGGTTCCCCCTCTGGAGAGAGAAAGAGGGCATTTCTGCTTCCTAATGATTTTACAATGACAACTATCTTGACCAAATGTGGAGGGGAGAAATCATTTGTGTGTGCGCGCAAGGCTCAGTCAAGTTCAAATAAATACAACAATAAGCCAAAGGATGAAGGAGTTGCCATGGGCAGGAGTCATCCCTTCTGCAGGGGCTCATCCGAAGGCATCTGCCTACTCCATGCTGAGGCTCTAAAACTTGTTCATGGGCACATCGGTGCCATCTGTAGTGTTTCAAAGACTTGATTTTCATGATTCTAAGCTGGACTTTGCTAAGCAAAGGCCAGTTTCATTTTGGTTGTTGGGTGTCAGCTGCAGTGATGCTGCATAACAGTTTGCTTGCTTTTGTGTGTGTGTGGGTTCTGCTTTTAGTTTTGAAGCTTGTCTTTTTATTTTTCCTCCCTAGAGTGTGTTGTGCTTTGTTCTGATTATCTTAATCAGTGAACTGAAAAAGTAAGCTCACTTTCAAAAGAGAGAAATGTTTTAATAAGGGAAAAACAGGATTGTTGTAGATTAAAATAAGTTTGTAGGCCTCAAAGTCAAAGTACTTTGTTAGGCTAAAATAGAGAGTTCCCAGCCATTTATTTGAACATGAATGTATGCTACTCATTCAACAAATATTTTTGAAGCACTTGTTAAATGACAAATACTGAAGCTAGAATCAGAAATGCAATGGTGACCAAGACAGACATTGTCCCTGTCCTCATAAAACTTGCAGTCTGGCTCATCTTTAGTTTTTTATTTTAACAACTCCAGTTCAATCTTTCTCCATAGTATGATTTTATTATACATTGTATTCTGTAGGCCTTCTGCTACAAAATGCCATCCCTGTTCCTTCTTTCATAATATCACACCTGTTTCCTTGTCTGATTTCCTCGACTAGAGAAAAGAGCCAACTCCCTACAGTAGAATCTTGTCAAAAGGCTCCACATTTTGCCTTCTCCTACAGGATAGGAACATTTTGAAGTGGCAAAAATCAATGTGAAAGTTTTTTTTTCCTCATGTTGAGTCAAAATTGATAAAATCACATATCGACCATATGATTACTCAAGCTGCTTACAGGGCCTGATTTTCTTAAAGTTACCCATCTTTAGGCATTTCCATTGTTCTTTTTCACATTTTTTGAGAATATAAAGAGGGGGGAATAAGAAGTTCAGAAAGTTTGATCTGTCCAAATGTAAAATTTGTCAGCAACCCCTTCAATGTTTGGTTGCAATAGGGAGGTAGAGAGGCAGATAGAAACTGGACAAAATGAGAATAGTGGGTAATAAATATATTAATAGCTGACATTTACCGAGTGCTTACCATATAGTAGGGATTGGTCTAAGAATTTTTAAAGAGTAATGATGATGCAAAAACAAAACAAGGGCTGGGCGCGGTGGCTCACGCCTAGCACTATCCTAGCACTCTGGGAGGCCGAGGTGGGAGGATCAACTGGGCTCAGGAGTTTTAGACCAGCCTGAGCAAAAGCCAGACCCCGTCTCTACAGAAAATAGAAAAGTTAGCTGGGTGTGATGGCACACATCTGTAGTCCTAGCTACTCAGGAGGCAGAGGCAGGAGGATCACTTGAGCCCAGGAATTCCATGCTGCATGGACCTATCATGATGCCACTATACTCCAACCTGGGCAACAGAGCGAGACCCTGTCTCAAAAAAACCCAAAAACCAAAAACCAGAAAGCCACGTTTATTGCGTGCCACTGTTGTGCCTGGCTCTGTTGTTCACCTTTTATAGATATTTACATATTGAATCGTCACAGCAACATGAGATAATTGCTATTATTTGTTATTGTTTTAAAAATGAGAGAACAGATTTCACAGAGGTGAAATAATGTGTTTTTGCTTAAGGTCCAGCTTATAAATGATAGGGTCAGGATTTAAACCCACGTTTATCTCATCCTAAAGCTGATAGAGTGAGCTCTTGGTAGAGTTCTCGTTACTGGGGAGTACTCATTTTCATCCTTTTACCAATTTAAGAACTGACCCAGTTGGTCTGAAAAACGCCTAGGCAGAGACCATTAAGTGCTCACACCCATTGCGTATCTCTGAACATTCCTTTGTGAGTGGCCTTCAGCTCAGTGGCCATGCCATAACTTCCCTTTGAGAAAATGATTCATGATATGCTTTCCAAAGCATTTGTACACTTACTACGTACAAAGCCTGTGTGTGCTCAAGTGTACAGGAGAGTACACTATCTGCAAGCAATGACAGAGAGTGCAAAGATTGATAAAACCGTCGTAGCAGTTGTAAACCATGGCACCAAAACTTTTGAAACTTCCGGCTGAGAGGTGAGGTCTCTATCCGCTTGCACCTGGGCGGGTTCAGCACTACTTGGACCAACAGAATATGTGGAAGTGATGCTGTGTGACTGCTGTTTTCCAAGACAAAGTCAGAAAAGGCTTTTCTGTTCACAAAAAGCAGATAAAAAAAAAAAAAGGTGAAGATTGACCTTTATGAATTACCTGAAGTATAATAAATGTTCGAAAGCTTTAAATACTGGAAAAAATTCAGCCTTATGCTGTCTTGTATTTCTTATCACAAATAGAAGTAGATGCCTAATCTTGGCAGTTGACTGTGCTATTTAACAGTAGAGACAATACAGAAAACTCTATTGTCTTAGGAGCTTAACCCTGTCAACAACACCCCCACCATAATGACTTCTATATTCCGAGACATAATAATTTAATAACATGCAGACAGTGTTAGCAAGTTGTATTGTAAATACCACTTATGCTCTCTCCCTGCCTGACTTTGTGGCCATCCCAGCACTTCTCTAATACCTGCCCGACAGATTTGTAAACTCTTGACCATTTTGATAACTGGACTGAAGTCATATCCCTGAGCAGTAGAGGAAATTAAACCCTTTCTGAGAGCCTTGATCTCCTTATCTCTATACCTTTCTCTCTCTCTCCCTTTCTCTCTTGCACACACACACCCCTAACATCCTATCCCGAGTGGCCTGCTAGGGTTGGAACAGGTAGTGATTTCCTTGATTACGATCCTGAGTCCTTCTACCTGCTTCCAAACTGATGAAAATATTCCAGGAAGCCTTGATATTGGAGAAAAAGCACGTGGGGATTCATATGTGAACATTATTATTGAGGTTGCTCATATAAGTGATGCTGGTCCTAACCTATTTACATAAAAGATTAGAAATCTTTGATATTAAAAATAGCCTAGGTGGTATAAAATTTCTTTCCATTCTGTGCCTGAATAATTGGCATTAGAAGATGTGTGGTCATCTCTCAACATTGATCTACCCATACTACATTCAAAGTGATACTAATCAAAATTTAAATTGGATGGGATTGCCAAGAAAGGAAGCAGCAGTTGGTGGGATGGGTGCATCTGGGGCAATCCTGGCACTGCTGCCGAGTGTTTGGCTATTCCAGGCGAGGTCCAGACAGGCCTCCTGTGTTGTGTATGTTCCCTGCCTCTGGTGACCTTGGTGGAAATAGAGTTGGAATTCACTTACCATTTATTATTTGTGTAATTATCCAGCTTTGAATTCCCAAACTTCACATTAGTCATTTTCAGCAGTCTGATTTTTTTTTCTGCTCCTCTTTTTATGGATATACTTGTATTCTGAACTAAGGTAGAACTCCTTCTTCTTAGATTAATTCCTAGAGCACATCTTTCTGTGTACATGCCGAATTGGGCAAGCTGACCTGTGTGGTCTGAGAAGTCTATGCTGGAGAGAGAACTCTGGGTTGGGTAGGTGTTGGAATGGCTTCCTAAAACCTCTGCTCTGCCCTGCAAGCAGAATGATCCAGCTGCTCTCCGGGAACCTGTTGCACGTATTAGGAGCTGGCCTTCATTGCATGTCTTCTGTGTGACAAAGGCACTATGTTAACTACTTAATAGTGAATTTGCTCCTCTCAGCAACTCCAGAGGTATTATCCTGCTTCTGTTGTTAGAAAATCAAGGCTCAGAGCAGTTACTAGCCCTGTCTGATAACAAAGTTTGGATTCATACTCAGCTCTGTTTGATGCTCAAGTCCGTATACTTCCCAGGTCCCAATTATAACACACCAGTCTTGAAAAGCAAAGGTCTAATCTGGTGTGTTTCATATGTCTGATTTACTCATTTTCACCCATCCTTTTTGGTCCAGCTAGCGCATGAGACACATGGATGTGTCCCTGAAAATTGTGTGTAAATCAATCATTGGGAATAGTGTGCACCAAGGGGCCTATTTAAGCTCTTACAAATGAGGAAGACCTTGAGTAAATCCTTTTGTAAAGTCAGGATGTCATTTATTCATTGAACGGATATTTACTGAGCAGCTTCTTCATGCCAGGTGCCCTGGTGTGTTTCCTCTGGAGCTTCCTGTTGGATGGAGGTGCGGGGAATGCGGGGGTGGGGGGAGTGGGGCAGAGGAAAGCCCCTCCTACGATGGGAATAATATCACATGGATTCAATTGGGCTAGAGCTTTCAATTTTCATGGGCTAGATCACTTTTTTAAAAGGGAATAAAACTTACAGCTCCTGTATAGCCTAGGAGAAACTTATAAGTGGGGGCTCTGCCAAGGGTTTCAAAATTCCTAATGTGGATGAGCCAGGGCCCGGATTCTCACAACCCAACCCTGCTGGCATTGCAAGTCTGGCTGGCAAGTTACGAGGGTCAGCAGAGACTGTCTGCATTGAGTTTAATCCTGAAGATCTTGAAGATGGTAAAGCCAAGAGACATTGATTTTGAAAAGAGTTACAGCTCTGTGGGTGCAAGGCTGCTCCCGATTTCCAAAGGCAGAAGGAAGCGACTGCATTTTCTATGAGAAATAGCACCATCAGCAGAGCCAGCTGATATGTGCAATAATTATATCTCTTTTCCTTCTGCTTCGGTAAAATAAATACTAGCAATGTGTATAGGGAAAAAAAATTCAAAAGAAAGATGGGGTTCTACCTTGATGGAATTTTACACAGGAAAGAAAAAGCAAACTGTAAGTCCAAACACAACCAAGTGTTTAATGTCAACTTAATTTATACTTTCACATACACACACACACACACACACACACACACACACACACATATATATGTATCTTCACAAAGTAGCTTTTGGATTTTGCTGGCAAACCCTGTGTGGGAAAGCAAGTTTTTACTTCTGCTTCCTTGCTAGGTCTTGGCATTTAATGTTGGAGGTACCTTCGTGGATAAGAGTTCTATTACATAGATGCTTTTACACGGCAGCGAAAGGTAGAGACAACCTCAGTCCAGGTTGTGCTGGTTAGAAAAATGTCATCTCTGTTTTTGATTTAAAAGAGTCCATTTGGTGATTTGGATGAAAGAATTTTCATTTTCAGGAGATGGAAAGTTTAGAGTCTTTGGAACCTTCCAGCCATTTGAAAAAAGCCTTGAGGAAACCTTCTGGTAATTAGCAGAGAACTTCAAAAAACAAACCTTAAAAGGCCCCCTTTAATTTTAGGGCACAGCTGTTCTGTTGTTTTGGTAAGGTGAGGAGGGATGCTTTCTGATAGGGAGATAGGGAAGGAAGGAGTGTGCTTCCTAGTGGACAGACTGGGCTGCTTAGTACTCAGTACTGTGAAATATCGGCTTCCAAAGAGGGCCAGGCCACAGCAGTGTCAAAAGGAACTCAGGCTTGTATTTTACTGATCTGCTGGGAACTAGAGGTCCCAAGCTTGATGGCTCCCTTTATCTTTCACTGAGGAATCGGCCAAAAAAAGTAGTGCCTCAAGTGCGGAAAGGCAAAAGCCACCTCCAACCCAACTGTGTAAATAATAGAAATGTTTACAAATTAGTAAAGCACTTTTATAAGCCACCAATTTAGGAAACGTTGGAAAATTGTGTTCCCCTTACATTTCATCTCACATCATGTCTTTCTTATCAAAACATAAAAGGTTTATATTGTACTTCTTACATTTGCCCTGGCATGAGTGTTATATCAGAATGCTAAGATATCTCGCTTGTGAAATAATTGGATATTTACCTCTCAATTCAGTCATTCCTATAGGTACTTTCTAGAATGCATTTTTTGCCTGAAATATCTCCCCAGTGATTATAGATTGTTCAAAGAACCAAATTGAAGGGGATTGTTTGAAATTAAGAAAGCAGAGGCCCATTTATATGATTAAACATGGATTATAATCAAGTTATTGAAATACAAAAATTGCATCTGATTTTTCTCAGTAAGGAATGGGGACGATTTAAGACATGGAGTTTTCCCAGCAGCTCTAAGGAGGGAGAAGCAGCTCTCAGAGGACACACAGGGTTTGCTCTGATGCTTGATGGACACATTCTTAGATAACCCCTCTTTCAACATGCTTAATAGGACTTATTCCACCAGCATCCGCCCGTAGCATCTGTTTGTATATTAAATGTTTCAGAGAGCACCGCATAGCATACCATAGTGCTATTGTATGTTTAGCAAAATCTTACACTAAAAGAAAGAGAACTTGAAATCTTTCCTTTTATTTTTTTTTAAAAAGCAAGACAGCAAGCAAAGTAAGAAGTAAAGAAGACATTTCAACTTATAGTATTCCAGATGGTCAGTTAGTGTCAGTTCTAGTGTCTGTTATGTGCTGGAAGATTCTGACTTCATGATGTTTATAAAACACGAAGATCATGTGTGTTTTAAATAAGCTTAAACAATAACTGTAAGGACCCCAAAGTAGGGTATAAAAGGGAATATAGACCCCGGTGGAAAACAGATCGGGGAATCCGTGAAGGCTATCCACAGTGGGGACAGCTTCCAGGCAGGAAGCAGAGATGGTGCTGACAGGACCACAGCTGGCATGTCGCAGGACGGGCAGCCTTTCTTACCATGGGCACTGGCAGGTCTTGGCTCTCCAGACAGAGCGATGTGACTTGAGTCCCGGTTCCTTCCTAGGAAGGACATATGTACACCTTTGTGGATATTGACCGTCTATTACAGTTCTGTCCTACACTTGAGATTTATCTTCTCTCTCTCTGTCGCTCACTCATTCTTTGTCTTTCTCTCTTCTAAGTTTTGCTTTCAGACCTGACTGCCTCTTTGCTTCATAGCTCAGTGATACTAATTTTAAAAAATAAAATAAAATAATTTTTTTTTAAAAGGAGTAGGGCTTTGGAATCCAGCAAACCTGAGTTCTGGTTCTGCTTCTTAGTAGCCCTGTGATCTTAAGCACCTTACTCAATAGCAGAGTGCCTCAGTTTCTAGAATGGGGCTAATAATAACCTACATGTTATTGTGAGTATCTCATTAAATACCACATATTAAATGCTTAGTGCAGTGCCTGGCACATAGCAAATATTTGATGAATGGTAGTTACTGCTGTTATGTTAAAAATATTAGGATAAATGTTGCAGTTACTCATAAACTACAGAAACATGTCATCTACTGGAACTCAAGTTATTCAGCCACCTCTTCTCCTAATCAGGCATAAACACAAGGAAGGACTGTACAATTAAGAAAGCAAGCAGAAAAGGCTTCTAAATAACCAAATAGATATTTCAAAATCTACGCTCAAGAACTAGGTACTTTCTTCGTAGAGGTGCTTTTCCAGTTCCTAAGCAGTTCTTTACTCATTTGATTCTACCTATTTGTATCGTACACAGGATTTTAACAACTGTGACAACTGATTTCTAAGCTTACAGCAGATTAGATACAGCAAATTAGAAGAGAGAAGGACTGATAAAGGCAGCTACATGTTGGGCAGAAATAATTAATATCTCAATAGCAAGTAGAAGGAAGACCCAGTGACAGCAGACAGAAAACTCTTAAGCACACAGCAATTTGGAAGCCATGTAGTAGATGACACCCATTGTCAAACCTCAGCCTCCATCAGAATCACCCAGAGGGCTTGTTAAAACAGACTGGCCCCACCCCAAGGGTATCTGATTCGGCAGGTCTGGGAGGGGTCTGAGTACAGTATTTGTAGTTTTATTGCAACGAGTTCCCAGTGGATGCTGATGCTGGTCCCGGACACATGTGGTGGTGTGGGAGACAATTCGCCACCACCTGTTGTCCTGTCTGTTGCTTGTGACCCAGAGATCAAGAAAAAGTTTAATGTCATCCACCTTCTCTGTATAAGAAGGCAAAAGTGTTTGCGCTCCATTTCAGAGGGATATTTTGTTCAAAATAATTAATTAAAAAACCCTATTTGGTGTGTGAAGCGTGAAACTTTAAGCTGTCCAGGGGAGAGAGGGCTGCCAACGGGGGTGCCTTGCCTGGGACTCCCGGGGAGCCGAGGCAGCCGGGGGATGTTACAGGCAGGGTGGGAGGTATCTGTTCCCACTTGACAATGCTATTGACGATTTTTTGGAGGTATTTGTGTTGGTGTGATTGCGCTGCTTTCTCCTCCTGTCTTAGTGACTTTCTAGACAAAAAGACTTCAGAAACAGATGTTTTTTCTGCCACACCAACTGTTTGATTCAACTTAGCTCTCATAAATAGTTGAGTTTGTTTCAGTAACAATGTCAAAACACTGGGCTCTGTGGTGGTTACATATACAGGCACCATATTGTCATTCTCTTCTCAGTTCCTTTTGCCAGTTAGTGGTAATTTCTGCCAACACCAAATGAAGTCTAAGAAACAAGCTTTGGACTGGAGTGACCGTTTGTGAAACAGCTTTGCTCATGAAGACCTTTTCCATTCTGAACATCAGATTGTCTTACTTTTCAGTAAGGTGGAAGGTATGTCTAGGTTGGCACAAATTATTACTGGCCAAGGTTGTATTTTAATAATTGGGTATAAACTTGGTCTTGTTACTTGCCTTGAGTTGACATACTGGAACTCTTGCATCACAGTGAACTTTGATCATGGTTTTGATTATAGAAATTCTTCAGGATTTTCTCATAGGAGACCTTCTAAGAACAGACTTTTTTGTTTCTTGCTAATCTTAGAGATGCTAGATTGCTGTCTTCCTCATATATCAGATGCAGTATGTTTTTCAACTAGAGAGAGAATGCAGTCTTCCATGTCATAGTTAGGGGGTTAGGCAGATCTCTCTCTATGATAAATCTCCTTGGTGCACTGAACTGTTTCACTTACTTAGGGACTGTGTTTTCTTTTGAGTCCAATTCTGGTGCAAAGCAATGACTGTTCCCAGGGTTTTCACTGAAAAATGAAATATGGCAGTCGGGTTTGGTGCTGGTGGCTGAGTGAGTAGGAAAAATAAAGGGAAGATGAGTAGAGCTTTGAAAATCCCACCTCTGCTTGTGGGTGCCACGTACAGATCCACATCAGATGTGCATGCTTTTTGTCACTCCTGACGATATAAAATCTGAGCCATCATATTTCTTCATGATAACTTAGAATAAAAAGGTTTCTGAGACTCCAGTTGCTTCTTCTTCCTTCTTATTTAGCTGAGCAGATTATTCTCTGCTGGTATCATTGAATTTCCAATTAGAACCTGGACCCTCTGGCTGAAATCCAATGGCATGTGTAGTTAGATTTCTGTTTATGTGTGTTCATGCTGATTGTTGCATTAATACTGTGGTTAGTAATAGGTCAAACCTTTTACTTCTACATGAACAATTCAAAATAGTACCTGTATTTTAAGTGGGATCTAGGATATTATGAAGCATCAGAATATCATTTATGATAGTGATATTTTAAGTAATCAGTGGCTATTCAAACACTGTTTTATAACATTAATGTAGGATCTGACACTGTTTGTACGAAAAGTCCATAACAGAGTCAAGACTCTTAACTTTCCTTTTAATTTAGTGTCTGTCTTTGAAATGGCATTCTATGTGTTCATTGTGATTGGCCATGTTAGCACTGATCTGATGCCCTGTTCAAAGAAATTCTTACCATGTTTCGAAGATCTGTTCTACTTAGCGGTATCAGTGGCAGGGTATTGGGGTTAAATTAAGAGAAGTTAGTCCATCATGGTTCACAGTTTTGATTTTGATTTCAGGCTTGTGACTTCTAATGACTATTGTCCCTTTTTTGATGCCCTCGCAAACCCCAGCTAGAGTCTTCCAGACCTTTATTAATATAAATTAAAATGGATATTACATCATATCACATATATCATATCATATATCAAAAATTAGGGATCTTTTGGGTTTTAAATGTAAGAACTATTTTGTTGGAGAAAGACATTTTTGCCTATGCTTTAGATGCTTTTTACTTTTCTATTTGAAAAAGATGCATATTTGATTGTGTCATTGCAATGCCATAGAAACCCTGATAATTTCTGCAAAACTAACAAATCCTTTTATTTTTTTCCTATATCTTATGCTGGTCTCTAGCTCTTCTAGACAAACTTAAAATCACTCAGGTCAGTTTTCACCCCAGCCTCCTTTATAAGGATTGACGCCCTTCGCTGAAGAGTATGCTAATACAAATTTATGAAGTTTGACCTATATCAGACTATCTTTTGGTTCAGACATGGTAATCCCTTTCTTAAACATTCAGCCATTTCCTTATGCATTTATTTTATGCTTTTTAGATAATAAGGGTTAAATTTTTTTTTTTAGTAATTAGATAATGGGAATGTCAGAGCATTTCTTTCCACCTTTGAGCTAAGTCATTCTCAGTCAGCAGTTGCTCCTGAGCACATTCCTTAGGAACTGTGGGTTATCAGATTTTTGCAACTTTTCCATCCATAAGAATGGAAAAATGTAGGAAATGCACAGTAGGGCAAAGTGATTTCCTTTAGGGGAAAGAACACCCTCCTTACCACCAGGCATCTTCTAGGAAGTGTTTTTTGGATCCCCACTTTGTTCCTGTGTGACTGTGCCAGGGATATTACAGTGAATAAAAAAGATGTTTTTCTTTCCCTCATCAAGCTTGAAGTTGACCTAAAGCTTTTGATGATACAATGATATCTATTTCCTTGCTTCTTTTAGACAACATTTTTAAAATGAAAGTAAGGCTCCAGTAGAAATAAGAGTTGTTCTAGAAAGCACCACATTCTGATTCTGCTTTACATTTAGAATAACTAGGCAATACGTGAAATCACATTGAAATAAACAATCTTCACCTGAATCGTAGTGTCGTTCAGCATGTGCAGAAGATCAGATGTTATTTCCAGCCTTTTATGTACAAGAGGCAGTCTTCTCAGGAGTAAACCTCTCCAGACTCTTCTTTCATTTCTCTCATACCTATTCTCTTTTTCTTCCTTTATTTTCTGTTCTAATGTGCTTGGATTTCTTATTGGGTCAGTAACATGACGATTCATGTTTAGACCCAAAGGATTCATTCAGAAGAACTAGTAATTTATAAGAAAAAATTCATTGTGGTGCTTTTTAGAACAGCAAAACAAAAAAAATTACAAAACAAACTAAATGCGCAAATAGGGGAGTAGTAAAACAAAAAGATGGAAGTTAAAAAAAATGGGAATACCAGAAAACTACTAACATGGTGAGTTGGGCATTATGTTGAAACCTGGGAACATAGAACAATATAACTGGCAGGCATGATATAAATATTATGAACATACAGATTAATAATAATGCCATATATAATCTATGATATATTATATAATTTATGTTACATGTTATATATAATATATATAATTTTTCATTTCATATCTAATATCTATCTATCCATCCATTGACCAAAATCAATCAGGAATAATGAAAGAATTACACCAAATGTTAGGTTCTTTTTCTTAGCAAAGAAACTTAAATCAGTAATTAAAAAAAATAATCTAAACTTGAAGGGCTTCAAAGGCAAAATATTCCAAAGGGAAAACACAAGTCTATTTTACTTTTTAAAAGAATCATACTTTTTTTTCTTGCTGGTCCATTATATGTTAATATTTAATTTTGAAAAGGTGTGGTACCTAATTTCTCAGATGAATAAAACTTCTCCAGAAATCCACATGCTGGTTTTTAAGAAAGGCATTTTTAAAAGAGAAAATTAGAGTAACTATATATCTAAGTGGAGGTTAGGCTTCTGTCAACCTCAATCATCTGGAAGCTGGAAGTGAGTTTTAAAAAAAAAAACCAGAGCAAGGGGGGTGGGCCAGGCATGGAGCCACCCTGCCATCCTCAGTAAGCCACCCATGTATAAAATAAGAGCCAACCAGAAGCAGGGTAACGAGAAATGAACATAGCAGAGAATAGGCAGAAAAGAAAGAATGCAAGGTCAAAGAACTGTATTGAGTTTAATAATCCCCTAACCCAAAAGTAATTGAATTGCAGCCTATTATTACTAGTAATATTTGTAATGATGATCCTATAGTAAACCATAGAGAAGATGGTATTTTCTGCTTAAGAATACAGGAATATAAATACATAATATTTTAGAACGATTTTCTTAAAAGTAGCCTTTACTTTAATGACTAAACTTCAGTTATGTGGATAATTCAACTAAGTGGAATACTGTATTTCTTTTAAAGCCTGATAAAATATTATCTTAGCCATCAGCTTAAAACATTCTTTACTGACCAAAGGGCTGTTCCTTAGATTTCTTCTATTTTAATGCCAATAAGGTCACTGATTTTGGCTTCTTCCTATAATTTTTCAGAGAAAAAGCTTTTGGCAAATAGTCCCTGGAGTCGATATCAGTCTTTTGGGGAAAATTTTGTTTTGGAGTCCTAGGATGTGATTTTTGTGAGTTGAGGTTTTTTGTTTGTTTGTTTGTTTTTGTGTAAAGAACTTAAAAAGTTCTTTAATCAAACATTTGTTAACAAAGCCAAGTTTGACCATGTCATTTCTGATGTTCAAAAATTAAACAGCATCTTCATGGCATAAAGATGAGACGATGGGTAGACGTAGTGTCATACTGGATTGCAGCTCTGTGGTTAGGAGCGCTGGGTTTGCAGTGACACTGCTTGGGTTTAAATCCTCCCTTTGTTTTTTACTTAGTCTCATGACCAGGACAACTTAACTTTTCTAATTCTCAGTTTCTGTGTTCAAAAAGTGGGCTGCCAGGATAAGCCATTTAGTGTTCTTAGCTTAGTGCCTGCATACAGTGAGCACTCAATAATTGTAAGCTATTATTATTACCGCTGATTTTTTTATTGAGCAGAAGACTGAGAATGTGATTGAATCTTTTATTAATGACTGAAGAAGAATATGAAAAGAAAACTAAGATTAGCTGAGGGCACGCTGTGTGCCAGACCTGCACATAGGTGCTTTGTAGAACGTATGTCATGACACCCTTAGAATGTACTTGGGAAACTGGAATATAGTGAGGTTATTCCTTATTACGACGGCCAGTTAATTTGCTAAAGCGAATTCCCCCCTGTGGCAGGAACCGGGTGCCCCAGGGGTTCCCAGCATTCGCCCCCAGGTACCATCTCGACCCTCCTTTCTTCTCTGTCCAAGTCTTGGCTCCCTGTTCGCACTTCTAATGCCACGTGCCTCTGCTGCTGCAGGTGGTCCTCATTCTTCTCTTTTCCTCCTTCTCTTCTTTCCATGTGCTTTTCTTTTTCGTCTGTTATCTCATCTGTCACCGGTTCTCCACTTCTTGGTCTTTTATAGACACTGCAAGCCACTCAATGTATTTCTTTTCTTTTTTACAGCTAACTGGCCTTTCATTAGGTGACCACTGTAAATCCTTGAGTTAGGGTCTGGGTCTTTGGTCACTTCCTGTCTCTGGTACTCAGAGCACTGCCTAGCCCATGGTGAGTACTCAGGAGGCACCTGAGGAAAGAACTCAGGTAATTTTGTACCTTTGACTTTTTGCAGTCGTGTTTACCTGTGGCTCAGTGCTCAAGGGGCTATATTTTATCTCCTAAGGGGTGGTGAGATATGTGTTTCGAAGTTCCTTTTGAATCTGGGTTTTTTCTGAATTCTAAAGGATCTAGAAAGCTAGATTCCGGGTGAATACAATATAAGCATAATTATGATTTACATGTTGTCTTCCAGACAGCTGATTAGTGACAAAAACCCAACAACCTCTTAAAAAGAATAAACAAAAACAATAAGCAAAACATCCCCAGGGAGCTGTCTCAATAAGAGGCAAAGAGATTCTCACTGCTCTGGTATCTTTTGTTCAGGTTAGTGCTGGTGGTTTATCAAATAATAAACTAATAATAAACTATCCCTGCTTAAACCAATTAATACTGTCTTAGTATACCCATAGAATTTCAAAAAATGGCAAAGAAGTAGGTGTTTTGATTATGTGTTGTGACCTTATCATCCCTGTTACTTTAAATCACTTAATTTTAAGAAATAAATGAGATATTTTGGGTTGGGGAATAGAGTCGATCAGAGTAACAAATTCTTGACTAGGAAGGGAATTTAGAGGCCATGTGGTCTGACCTAAATAATACAGGAATTCCTCCTCCAGAATCCCTGACAGATGGTCAGACACTTGTGTTTTGAATACTTTTTAGTGTCAGGAAATTTGTTATTTCAAGAGGCAGCATATTTCACTGTTGGACAGTTCTAAAAGTTAAAAAAATATTTTCAGAAATCAAGACAAAATTTCTATCTTTCTATAATAACTTCCATCCACTGATCCTAGAATGTTTAAAAAATATTCTACAGTTGTATTTTAGCATAGAGTGACCAAATAAATAGCTGTCAAGTATTTTTTGAACACCTACGTGGAGATTCATCACTGTGCTTTGTGTTTCGGAGGTGCTGCAGGTTCTGCGGTGGTCCCTGCCCCTGGGAAACTCATACGCTAATTAGGACACGAGATTAAACACACAATAAATGAACTGACAAGTGATAGCCAGATGACTGAAGGTTTCCCCATACTGTCATAGTTACAGAAGTCTTGAAGTATAAAGGAAATAGGAAATGAGCCTTAAAATATCAGTATGATTTTCCCAGGCAGCAAATGTGTGGAAAGAGGAGAGGTACGTGGGGTTTTAGGCAGGTGATGAAGAGATCATCGTGCTCATAGAAACCAAAGAGAATAGTAACCAAAATTAAGTTAAATATGAAGGAACTTGAAAGCTCTGAAGAAGTCTTTATTTTAATCAATCACTCAAGTCCTATGTTACTGTTTTTCAAATCATTAAAAGTAATACATGCCTATAATAAAAATACAAACAATACAGAAATGTTTTCATTTAAAAATGAAGAATAAAAACTCGTATCTTTTGTTCCTCTTCCCATTCCCTGGACCTATCCACATTTTTAACCACTTGGTATATATTCTAAGTACCAGGGAGCCAAAACCCAGACCCACCCCCTTGTTTTTTATGGCTTACATGCTAAGAATGGCTTTTACATATTTAAATGGTTAGAAAAAATTCAAAAGAATAGTAATATTTCATGCCACATGAAAGTGATATCAAATTCAGATTTTAGTGTCCATAAATAAAGTGTTGGATTTTGTCAACCAAAACTTTGTGGAATTTTGTTTCTTTTTCTTATTGTGTGAGTATCAGCATAAGAGCCTCAATTTTGCCCTTTGCCCTTCAAAGCCTACAATATTTACTAAATGGCCCTTTACAGAATAGATTTGCTGGCCGCTGATATATTCATTCAAACAAAATTTTTTATAAACATACCCATGTTATACATATCATGGTGTTTTGTTTATAAAAGTAGGATTGTGCAAACCAGGTTGTAGCAAATTTCTTTAGATGTAAGAGACACTGATGGTTGTGAAGGTGAACAGTGTCTTGAAGCCAGATGGCCAGAAGGAAAATCCAAGCGTCAGGGAAGGTGGCCCCTGCAATAACACAGGTGTCTAGTGGGGTACTCCCGAACTGAACTGAATTACCGAATTCAGACGGGAGCGGGAGAGCCCGCTAGGAGACATTTGGAAAGAATAATCCCAGGATCTGAGTGCTGAGTCACTGAAGGAGGTGGAGTGGGGGGTGTAGTCAGAGGTGCCCCCGACTTCCAGGTTGGCGTTGAGAAGATGCTGGGGTGTGGAAGACATGAAGCATATTGGAAGGCACTGTTGGGAGAGACAAGTTTCAGACTTACTGAGTTTGGTCTGTCCAGCACTGAACCGGGAGCACGAGTTGCTGGCCGCCGCAGTTCATATTAGTGTAACCCCTCGCAGTGTTTGCCTCTGTCATGATTGACTTAACGAAATACAATGTTTACATTTTCAATGAGAGGAGTTTTATGGGCCTGTTTCAGCTGTATACAACTCTTAAGTGTTGTCCATTAGAGTTATGCTAGATATTTGGGCTTTATATTAAAACAGTGCCTGGAAAAGAAATGGTCAGGGGGACACATTTATCACCATTTATTTACTTTCCCTAGTAGGAGGAAATAGTTGTAGATTTAAGAATATTTTGAGGGAAGGAGCCTCTCATCAAATAAAAATATTAATATATAGTGTTTTTGTTCATTTGTTTTTTAAGAGACACAGTCTTGCTCTGTTGCCCAGGCTAGAGTACAGTGTGGCACAGCCATAGCTCACGGCAGCCTTGAACTCTTGGCCTCAAGCGATCCTCCTGCCTCAGCCTCCTGAATAGCTGGGACTACAGCTGCATACCACCGCCCCCAGCTAGTTTTTTTTTATTTTTTGTAGAGCCGAGGTCTTGCAATGTTGCCCAGGCTGGTCTCGAACTCTTGGCCTCAAGGGATCCTCCCACCTCGGCTTCCCAAAGTGCTGAGATTACAGATGTGAGCCACCAGACCCAGCTGAACTCTGTGGGGTTTTTGCGGGACATTTGAGGATGCCACTTCAACCATCTCACCCCACTAAACAGATTCCCACACATGGCCCTAGGTGATTCATGGCACAGTCACAGAGCTATACTTTGTACACACAACGCAAGTTTGTGTTCAGGTGTGTTCTGCCAGTGTGAAATTCTGTGGAAAAGAATGGAAGTTTCGCTGTTGTGCTATTAATTAGACTACATAGCTGGCTACCCCATAGTAGCTCCACCTTGTGGATTCCTGTCTCAATGGAGAGCCAGTGCTGCTACTCTGAATGTCCTTTCACATAATACTCATTTTAGTGCTAAAATGTTAGATAGAGAGTTAGGTAGGTATAGGAGGGTACATTTAGCCTTTCCTTTAACTTGTGTTTGAACCGTTGGTTTAAGCCTCCCACACACTTGGTTTTTTTCCTTAACCCATCTCATGAAAGCAACTGATAAATGAGGTCACAGTGTAAGAAACTTTAAGGAGAATGTAAATAGGGCCATCACAACTCTGAGACAGTAGCCCAAATCACACACAGGTGTGAGGCGTCAGCACGAAGTCTGAGATAGTCGTCACCGGGCTTCGGCCCTGGTGGCCCAGTGGCTAAGTCATGGGCTTTATTTAAATCAGGGAGCCTGGTCCTTGCGCAGCTCCTTCACCAGCCTGCTCTGTGACGTTGGGCAAACAGCAGAGCTCCTCTGTTTCTCAGTTGGGAAATGAGAATATCACGGTTTAACATCTAGTTATTTCAAGTGGAATGTTTGGGACTAAAAGGCAAAATATTTGCATAGCACTTTGAACATCCAGAAAGAAGGGTGATATTTGAATTTTCAGCATTGCTAGTGTTCTGTTCAATGTGTACCTCTGTGGTGAAGACTCATTAAATATTCTTAGCCAAAAATGAAATAAGCTATACTTCTGACCCATTAATTTTATAATCATCTAACTACTGCTCTTGGCACCTTTAATATGGTTTTAAACTTAGTGCCTCTTTGGGGAAAGTCATGGATTCTATTAGTGATATTTTTTCTTATCCTTCCTAGACTTATAGATATGTTGTAATCAACATACAGGTACTTTTGCTATGCCTTCAGAAAAGTACAACTTTGACTTTCATAATTAAATGGATTTTTTCTCAATGGGAGAGAATTCCTGGCATCTGACTAAATGCATAGAGTAAAAGACATACAGATTAATTAACATGCTATTGTATAAACTGTGGAAGTGGGAGTTTCTAAATACCTCTATTGTACTAGTGCTTCACTATCACATTTTTTTCTGCAGAGCAAAATTCAGTGGATACTGGGTAAAATTTTCATTTTTCCCAGGATCATTTAATTGGGTATCAAAGAGGATTAATAAGTGATTTCAATGTAGTGATTCTAAAGGAGGCATGGGCTCTTATCAAACTGTTTTCTGTCCCTCTTGTATGGAATCCCTGCTTGAGTGAGCCACATTAGAGATGTGAGTGTGTTGCATCCCCACGAGTAAGGACTCCTGGCCTATTATAAAGCTCTGAGTTACAGGTTCGGAGGTCCCCCTATGAGAGAGGAGGCTGAAATTGTCATTATCCAGGTGTTAGCCCCAAGCAGTGAGAAATGTGTTCAATGGAGCCCACATCAGTGGAGAACCTAGTAGGTGATACTAGGATGTACAGCTGTACCCCGAGCAGTAGGTGTCACTGTAGTCAGTGGCTTTTACTACTCAGAGCCTAAGGGGTTAATTGGATCTGGTTTGGAAGGGCAGATAGAGACCCATCTGTGTCCTCCAGAGTGTTGGTCTTTGTCTCTAGGGCACCAGTTGACTCCAGTGTGAGACTTAAGTTGCCTCCATTTTTCTCTAAGAACAGAAGAAGGAAACTTTCCCATATATTTTAGAGGCTAAGACTCTTAGATGTTATGGGGTGGGTTGGGTTGGGCTGGATAAGTAGGTGAGATAATCCTTCTACAGTTTAGTGGGGAGATCTAGAACAGAGAGGAAAGGAAAATTCTATTAAGAGAAATGAAAGAGGATGGAATAGCAGAATACATTTCCTTGTTATGGGTGCTGAGCCCTGTTATATGCAGGCAGCGTGAGCTTTCAGAACTTCTATCAGCATCCTTCTTAGAAACTTCCCTGTTACCACAAAGGAAGCAAAGAAAAAAAATCTCTTGCTAGCAGAGATGTACTCTTTTGCCCCTTTCCATTCCAGAAAGTTAATTTTCAAATGCTAAAATGGAATTTAGGACTTAGAAATAGCTACTGTGTTGACTAATTTAAAAAAAAAATCCTGTGATTACATAGCCAATTGCTTTTTCAAGTACACCCAATTTTACTTTTTTTTTTTTTCTAGTAACACCCTGGTGTGAGAACAAAGTAAAATCAAGTAAACTCACTGTAGAGTTTTAGATTCATCTTATCTCTTATTTTTTGCCTAGATAACCATCTCTCCCCCCCCACCCAACGCCCATGCAGCACAGTGTAGCTTGTCCTTAAAAAAAATACATGTAGACAATATATATGATTTATACACAGATACTCATTAAAAATAACTCCTGTCCAGTTTTGCTTTTCCCCCATAGCCCGCCTGTTGGTTGTTGTTAACATCCTGATTAAGCCTTGCTCTTAATAGTACAATATATTAAGCTCAGACTGCTTGCTCGCTCGCTCTCTCCCCCCTCTTCTGTCTCCCTCTGAGTGAGTGGCTCATTTTAAACCATCCGCACACTTGCTGAGCCAGGTGGCGTTGCTTCCTGCCTCTCCTGCTCGCTGTTGCTAAGTGAGAGGCACCATATCACACATAAAGCTGAACCAATAGCATCCTGACCCCCACAGGCTGGTAAAAGCTGAAGAAAGAGAATCCCACAGCGTTGTCTCTGACCGGTGGGTCCTCCTCTCCCTCCCACCTTTTCTTTTCCAACAGGAAGGGGAGGCAGTGAGGGAGATGGTAGGAGGAAGAGGGAAGAAAGAATGGGGGAGGTGAATCCTAATATGCCTTGCTGTACTTGAGATAAATGCCATTTTTTCCTTTGTGAAGAAAAGGAATGGTCGCGTCTCCTGTGCTCTTGTGCAATCACAGACCAGCAGATGCGCTTCTTTCTGCCCCCAAACTGCCTGTGTTGTCAAAGCTTAAACTCTGAATAAGATGTCTGTTGACCTGCATATCTGCTTTGCTCCCCCCAGCCCCCTCTCTCTCTCTCTCTGAATCTTTTAATCCCCACAGTTTTGCAGATCTTGGCACCCCTGTTCACCTCTCTTATTTCCTTTCTGTCTCACTGTATTCTTCTCCTCTCCTTCCAGAATGCATTTCCTGTGAATGTAAAAATTAGCAAAGAGTATTTTATAGATCATCTTGGGAGGAAGTCATCAGATCATCCTGGGGAATGGGGAAAGGGAAGAGGAATATTTATAAAAAGAATTTTTAAAAATCCCTTGTTAAGACTGTCATCGTCTTTGGCAAGGTCTATGCAAGCACAAAGTGAAATGAAAGGCTGTTCTTAACTGGATAACTGCCAGTATAGACAGCCAGTGGTATAGTTGAGATTATACAGAGGAAATGACCTTTCTCCTATAATTACCTGCATATTTTGGGCAACATCAGACCAAGTTACCTGGGTAATTATGGCTTTGTAGATGTGACCTTAGAACAAAACAGATTCCAGTTAAGTTTTCCATGGAAAATGTTTGCTGTGTTTGGTGATAAAAGCAGGGAAGGCACCCACTGTTTTTGCAACCATGTGAAGCCCAGTTACAAGGAGACTTTCTTCAGTTCCACGCCCAGTAGGTTCCCAATAAATTTCTCCTGAACTTTTGGGGATGGCTTTATTATTTGGTCGCTTGTAAGCCCTTTGAAAAAATAACCTGCGTTTCTTTCTGAGTCAAAGGTGTTGAGGTTTCCTGTAACCTCCTCCTGAATTTGCTGGTGTTTCGGCCGAATATTAAAAGGATGATATTCATGCTTAAACTGTCCATTTCCCTCAAGAAATTTTCCTTTCATACTTGAAATACTGCCCTACTATTGAGCCAGAAATCCAATCCACACAGTAAAGTGATCGCCATTCTCCCACTCCACCTGCTTTTCCCAGCCTTTAGACTGATTTTTGTCTGTTTGTTTGTTTGTTCGAACCAACACTGAAACGTCTTCATCAAGGGAAGCAGGCGTGTGGGATCAGATTAAGCAAAAGGGAATTTACCAGTGAAAAGCCTCACCGAATGTTGAGTAACTGGAATGTTTTTCTTTTTTGTCGAAGAGCCTATCTTTTCCTTATGATAATGGAGTTAAAGATGGTCAATGCTGCAGCTCTCACTTTTAGTATTTAAAGCTAAAATCTGTAGATTGTCTTCAAACCTCCTTTCCCTTAATCTCAGTCTCCTGCAGGCTGAACCAGAGCTATCTGCAGGTAGCCAGATGCTCAGATGTGAGCAGCATTTCCATCTTCCGCTGTGCCCATTTTGGGGAAAAGGTATTGGTAACAAATTAAAGCCCTAAAAGTGGGCAAAGAAATT
>CM052440.1:125691572-125718859 GCA_028533085.1 Varecia variegata
TTGTCAGAGGAAACCTAAAAGATTATGTCTATAATTCACCAGGTTTGCAGACTATAGATGTAGAGAAGAATGGAACTTTCTGTGAATATTTTAAATTAGATCATGAAGTTCTGTTAAATATTATTATATTTATCAGTCAAGAGAGGCTAGGTGATGCTATAGTAACAAATACCCCCCAAACCTTAGTGGTTTTTAACAACAACGATTTATTTCTTGCTCATGTTCCTTGTGGGTTGGTGGGTGGGGACAAGGGGGACTCTGCTAATCGTTGTCACTCAGGGACTCATTCCCACAAAACCAGCCACTATCTCACACTAGCGGCTGTGCTGAAGGAAAGGGAGCTCCATGGGGTCTAACATCAGCAGTTTAATGTCCCAGCCCAGAAATGGTCCCTGCCGCTTGGGTCACGGTTGGTCAGAACTAGTCAGGTGTGATCCCATCTAACCACACAAGAGCCCGGAAGTGCAGTTCTACCATGTGCCTGGAAGATTGCTAGAAATATTTGGATAATAGCACAAGTGACTCCCAAACTATAGTATCTACTTAAAGGTTTTTAGAGAGAATTTATATTTAATAGTGAATTTGGAAGCATGGAGAATATTCATGTAATTCTTCTCTCTTTGCATATATTATTCTTTTCTTCACCTACCAGGGTGCACTGCTTAACCCTAGAAGACTTGGCCCCAGCAATTAAGGGACAAGTGGTTCTGTTTTTTTCTAAGTGCAAGATGGAGAACTTGCTCATTGTTTATAGCTCTTCAACTGCTCTTACCAATACTTTCGAGGCTCTTCCGATGGGTCAGCTGGGCTCAAGGCTGTTATCCAAGGGCTGCCCCTAGGTTCACTTTGAGATTTGCCACCCACAGTCAGGATCATAGAAAATTAGCATAGGTTTTATGAATTTTTTTCTAAGAAATTACTCAGTATAGAAATATTACATAATAGCTGCGTTGTTTTTCATAGTGAAAAGCTAGAAGCAGCCTAAATGTCCAACACCAGGGGACTAGCTGTGTATGTTGTGGTATATATAGAAAGTGGAATACATGTAGCCATTAAAATTGTATTTTAGAAGAATGTTTTAGGAGATTAAAGAAAATGTTCACAATACATTGCTAAGTTAAAAAAAAAGCAGGCGCTAGAACAGAATGTGTAGCAGATTCTGCTTTTAAACAATGCATGAAAGTTGGAAAGAAAAATACTAATATGTGAATGTGAACAGGGCTCCTCTTCTCATCTCTTTGTGGCCATACTATGAGTTGTTTTTGTGCTCTTTCCCTTGCTTTTTGAGGGGGGGGTGTTCAAGTGAGCAGGAATGACTTGCACATAAGGAGATACGTAAATATATGTCTCGTCACTGAAGTGTGTTAATTTCAAGTAGCTTGCATGGTGTTACTTCTTTAGGTGAATAGTTTGATCTAAGGCACACAAATGACTCTCATATGTCTATGGTGGAATGAGCCTGGTGCCAAGACAGAAATTCAGAAACGGTGCTCCTGTGGATCAGGAGACAGTTTGACGTCAGTTCACACATGTCCAGGCGGAAGCATTTTACCATTTCTTGCCCTTTCTTCTGCTGAAGCACTGTATAGATCTTCCATGGCATTTTGACTTGACATTTCACAGCTGCTGCAAATCCACTAAGCGGGGACATGACACTGGCACTTTGAGGCCGCTGGTAGCACGTTGGTTTGTAAAGAGATGCTAAATTTGCTGAGATAGTGAAAAACTGGCATGTATTTATTTTGGGATGATATGGACTCTTGTGAAATAGGGGCCCGTTCTGGAAGAACTTGTAACACTCATTCATCTTGTGTTGTGTACTGAGCTATAATGCTATAGCTGTCATCCCCTTTCAGTGAACGATTGTCATATTGTCAATCCACAATAATACAGAACAATTTTCATTCCCCATGTTGAAGCATCGCCATTGTAGTATAATTCAGTTCATATTAACAATGCTTTGATGACAATTCCTTTCCACTCCACCCTTTTAGGCCTCCCTCTCGCCTCTTCTTAACCAGAGGGAAATGTATTTTGACAATATCTCCAGTGTTAACAGTGTTCTGCTTTTAAAACATTTTGGGCCCACAGCCCTCATTGAAACTGCAGAGAACACACCAATCTATTTTTTTCTTTCTTATGGAACTCTCTTGGGACTCGGTAGTGCCTTACCCAGAAGAACTAAAAGTATTTTTACCTATTTGTCTTATTTATTCTTAAAACATCTTCATGAAACAGGAACATGTATTATTATCCTTTTTTACAAGGAGCACCATTAGAACTCAACTCCCTTCACTTCAGGTGTTACAATCAGTTCATTATAAGAGATTGCTAATTTTTCCTAATATTAACCGTGATGTCAGTAGCTATTTACATGGAGGAATTAACTACCCTAATGAATTTATATTCGCTGGTTTTCCCTAGAGAGGAAATTGGTTCTATGTATAAGTCTTCACTGATTTTCAAGGTACTTTCCTGTCACAATAGACTATTTTAAACTGATTGAGAGTGTTGTCTTTGTTAGAATTTTTCCAAGAGCTAAATCTAGGTGGGCACAGTCGATTTGATTAAAATATGCTGTGCATACTTGCATAAGCTGTTCTAGGTACGATGCTGCAGTTTTCAAATAAAAATTTTATTGTGGCTGTTGGCCACTTTCACTTTTCTCATGTTTAAATTCTTCGCTTGCTCAGATGCTTGCCTGAAAATATATGGCAGAATGTGGAGATATTGAGAGAGTTTGAGGAAGGGAAGAAGTTGGATGTCAGAAACTACCAGAAGTTTTTATAAGGTCATGAATCCTCCAGATGATTGCTTTCCCCTCTTCCTCAGCATTCCTATAAAATAAAAATCAGGGCTTTTGAGACAGCACAGTTCTCAAATATAGGAAAACAAAACTGAAACTGGGGGAGGAAAAGAATTCTGTCTGGGATCTAAGAGCTGAACAGAGCCTTAGGTAAATGAGTATAGATTTTACAGACCTAAGTTTCTCCTATTCTGCATCCACAAATGAGGACTTGAGAAATAGAGAGGAGGGGTGGAAGCAGAGGGGAAGGGAGAGATACAGTCATAAAATATGCATCTCATGTCCAATTTGTCATATTCTTACTGCTGTGGTGCATCTTGGAGCAGTCCTGAATTTGAATTGCTTGTCTCTTTGTCCCCATAGGGAGACTTCTTTTTTTCAGACTTGGGTCCCCCCTGTTCCTGGCTTGGGCAAGGTGGTCACTGAGCCTTTCAGGGCATTGCACCACCCAAGTTTAGATGCCTCAGGGACTTGAAGTACAAGACTCACCCAACATCTTGGAACAGGAAGTGGAGACCCTGCCACTAACTGAAACCTCAAACTTCATGTACAGTTTGTGCTCAGGCTGGAATGTTGCCAGGGCACCAGGGCAGATCTCTCTCCTCTGCAGGAAGCACCAGGGGGCCCACAGGAAGCTCCGTCCCTTACCCATCTGCATCCCACAGCTAGATCCCGCAACACTGTCTTGTCAGCATGGCCCCTGTGTGACTGGGTTAGACAAAGGAGGCGTCAACCTCACTTTTGACCTTGCTGCTTTTAGAAGAAAGGCTCTCGATCAGAGCGGGTGCGGTAGGGGCAGGGACGTGTGTGAGGCGTGGTTTTGTTGAGCCATGGTTTGTTCATAAGGCTGTTCTGTATGCTTACAGACACGCTCTGCAGCAGGCTTTAAGGCCACAAGTTACAAACAGCCAGCATAGCTTTGTATTCATTCACTCACTCATCCATCCGCTTGCTCACTGATGAAATGGCTGATAGTGATGGGTCTGCAGTCAGACAGCTGGGTTTGAATCCCAGCTCTGACATTTCCTGGCTGTGTAATTTGGGTGCATTAATTACTTGCTATTAGTAAAATGTGGATAATAATACTTCCTGCTTCACAGTGAATATATGCTTCAAACAGTACCTTACACTTAGGTCTTAACCTTAGCAAAGGTTAGCTGTTTTATTCATTTATATCTTGAATGAGAGGTGGCTACACGTATAGCCTTATTGAGAACTCTTCTAGTTAAAGGTCTCTCGTGATATAGACAAGCTCCCTGAATGATGGAAGTGCAGCCCTCCCTTTAAATCCTAGAGGTATGGTTGTTCTTTTTATTTTTCATTTGTCTGGACCTTTTAAAAAAATAAATATTAAGGCCATTAAATAGGAAATGTCCAGTTTTGAATCAAAAGTATAGTTTATTATATCTCAAACAAGAAGCAGTACAATTAATCAAAGTATGCACCTAAGCTTTCGACACAGTTTTGCCATCTTAACAGTAGCTTGCTTATGCCAGCAGCAAAGAAGCCTGGAGAGCGAGTGGCAATGAAATCGCGAAAGGCGTTTTCCACAGCTTGTTGAGAATTGAATATTTTTCCTTGCAAGAAGTGGTCCAAAGCCTGGAAGAAGTGGTAGTCAGTTGGTGCAAGGTCTGGTGAATACAGTGGATGACAGAGTTTCCACGTCCAGCTTCTGTAGTTTGAGCAGCGAAGAGAATTGGCCTGTCTCTATTGACCAATCTCAGCTGCTCAATTGCAAGCATCCTCATCATTCCATCCAATGGGTTGCTGTAGACATCCACTGTAATCGATTGACCAGATTTCATGAAGCTGTCGGGATAATACCAGCACTAGACAACCAAACAGACACCATTAGCTTTTTTTGATGAATATTCATTTTGGACTGTGTTTCGGCACTACATCCAACCATTGTGCCAAACGCTTATGATTATCAAAAAAAAATCCATTTTTCATCACACATAATAATGTGGGGTAGAAATGGCTCGTCTTTATGTTGTGACAGCAAAGAAAGGCAAGCCTCGAGACAATTTCTCTCCTGAACACTCCTTTAATTCATGTGGAACCCGTCTATCCAGCTTCTTTATCTTGCCCATTTGTTTCTGATAGTCCAATATTGTTGGAATAGTAACGTCAAACCTTGCTGCTAATTCACGAGTAGGTTGAGATGGATTTGCTTCCACTACAGCTTTCAGCTCATCCTTATCCACCTTGGTCTCAGGTCACCCACATGGCTCATTTTCAAGATGAAAATCACCAGAACAGAACTTCTCAAACCATCGATGTACTGTGCATTTATTAGCCACATCCTTCCCAACACTTCGTGGATATTTTGAGCTGTCTGTGCTGCATTGGTTTCATGACAGAACTCATATTTGAAAATAACACGAAGTTTTGACTTATCCATAGTTTCACAAAAATTGCTTTATAAAAAAATCTGAAAGATAACCACAAGCCAAAACATGTGTTTGAAAGACTGAGGATGTCTTCACAATAAAAACACAGCAAGAAGTGTCAAAGTGAAATGTCCGAAATATTAACTGTCAAACTTAGTACTTAAGGAAATCAGACATTTCATACTTGATAACCTAATATTCCCCACCCCCACCCCACTATCTTAAACAGTGCTAGAGGTAAGATCACTCCTCTAATTGTTGGAGGGAGGGGGGATGGATTTAATTCTACCTCTTCAATTTGGAATAGTTGATCCTCCTGCCTTGCCCTCCCTTTCCTACTCTTCCATCTCCTAGTCCCTTTCTTCCTGTCTTTCTTTATCTTTCCACCACTGGCCCACTCCATGGAGCCCGAGCTAGTGAAGATGTGTTTATCCAGGGGTAGCTCATTCATAGTTGTTGCTTCAAGACCCACTCACAAAGTAGTGTAATTTACCTCTTGAAAATTAGGACACCTCCATATGCATTTGTATAGAAATGCTTGCATATTATTGGACCTTAAATAATTTCCGTCATACAAAAATAAGATCTTGTTTTAAATGTAAGAGTTTTAAAAATATTCACAATGTGTCATCTGACACACTGATTCTTTGGTGTCCTCCATGAAAGTTTCATAGACTGCATTTCAGAGACAAGCAGAAGTAGTTCTTTTCTTTCAGGGATTTGAGTTGAATTAAATGTATTAGCTGAGATTGTCATAACGTCTCAAGAATAGAAGGAGGGTAATATTTTATGTTTATGTAATAGTGGAAGGAGACTATTATTATGCATAATATATATATATTTGAATCCTATTTAAATCAGGGAAGAGTTCATTCCTGACACTGATTCCCCTACTCCGGCAAGATAAGGTCAGTAGGAAAGACATAAATATGGCAATTACTCGGTGTGTAATTGAACATTTGCATTTTTGCACAAAATTATGGTGTCCTTTTGATAAGCACTGTACCCTGTGTGTTGTTGATTTTTTGAGGGGGTTTGCTTTGAAGTTTCTGATTTCTGTTGGGCATAATATTAGACATAATATGACACCCAAGGACTAGAGGAAGATTGGTGGCTATCAACCCTATTAACATTGTATGGGAGAGAGAGAGTTGCATTGCTTGTGGAGGCAATTCTACATAGTGGTTGAAAACAGCACATGATGAGTACCTCCTCTCTGGAGTTTAGGCAAGTTTTGAGGTATATCTAAGTTTAGGATATATTTCTTTGTTTCTCTTTATTATCCCACCCAGTATTCATTCACTCATTCAGATGGTTAGAGATACCCCCAACACTATGATGGAATAGAAATGAATATGTAAAAGCATTCCTGCCTTCAAGGATCTAACAAGGTGCTCCCTTTCCCTGTGTGTCTCTTATATGAGACCAGATACACACACACACACACAGAGAGAGAGAGAGAGAGAGAGCGCGCGCGAGCATAAAGGAAAAGAGAATCTAGGTAGCATCTCCCCTTTTTCCTGGCCTTTCTGCCCCGAATCTTGAGTGCTTGAGTGCATGATGGTTTCACTAGTATGCCATCTGTGTCTTCATGTTCTCCATTTTCATCATTCGCTTGTTTAGCTTCTGTGGGTGTTCGTATGTTTCTTGTTTGCCCCCTGTTGCAGCAGTGGCAAAGGCACTGGCCTTTGAACCTCATGTGTGTTTTCATTTCTTTTTGGGGAGTGGGGGTAAGAGGAGAGATTGGTAGTGATGATAGTAGAGTATATTTGCTCTTGAAAGAGCAAAATCTCAGAGGCGTTTTATAGCAGTGCAGTAGCACCCGTATCAGGTAGCTCTTGTTGTTTTGTGTCTGTTACGCTGGGACAACCCGTTGGTTTTGTCACATATTAAATACCTTTCTGGCCCTGCATTCAGGAGGCACTGTGGAGTGGTAGGAAATACAGAGATGGAATGAAACAAGCAGTGACAAGGTGACAACGCAGTGTCACCAGCACAGTGGGAGGGCTGTGCCTGAAGTGCTGTGGGGGACCAGGAGGAGGAGCAGAGGCGGGAATTCTCTAGGAGAGGTGCAGTCACCTTCAGGGGCCGGGGCCAGTGACTCAGAGAATGGTGATGCTTCTGATCAAGGCGTGCTTAGCTCTCAGAGCACGCAACCACACGGGGTAAAGATCACCATGTGCAGTCGGTCACCTGAATCATGGTTCCTTGGCCGGTGGGCTGCAGGAGCGAGTGGGCACATGGATTTCCGTGGGAATGTGCTACTGGGGAGCATTCCAGCAAGCAGGTAGGGACGTTATATGTTGTCCAAAGCTTCAGTGATGCTTCCACAAATCACAGTCTCAACCATACCAGCCTCACCTCAGCTTTCCCCTTGGATCTGACTCTTCTTTCCATCATTCCCTCGGTCCTCATCCCAGGGAAGGTTATGGCATTTTGTTTAATGTGCCTTAATTTACCTTATTCCTATACATGCAGAAGTAGCCCTGCCATTGCAGTTGTCATCCCAAGAGCACCTTCCTGAATAGTAATAGCTAAGCTTGCATGTGCTAGCCTCTACTCTCTGTGTCTCATGTAGACTAACTCCTTTAATCCTCATAACAGCCCTGGGATGTTAGTACTATTATATCCCCATTTTACAGATGGGGAAACCCAGGTACAGGGCATTCAGTACTTGCCCAAAGTCACACATCTAGTAAGTGGTGGAGGTGGCATTATGGACCCAGGTGGTCTGGCTTAGGGGGTCATTGCTCTAAACATGTACGCTGTTTCCTCAGAACATGCGGTCATCATGCTGGGCCCACAGAATGGAAGGAAAACACAAAATTCTTGCCCCCAATAGAGACAAAAATGCACCTATAAAAGTATCAGAACCTACACAGGGGTCTCTCTATACTGATGTGTTGTGTTTTTTTGTTTGTTCTCAACAGCCCAAACATTTTTATTTGGAGCCTTGATAGGTACACCATTGCCAGCCAGCTGGGTGACCTTGGACAAGTCATTTCGTTCCCTGCCTCATCTGTAAAATGTAGGGGTGGGATCAAATCATCTTCATGGGCCCTTCCAGACCTGAAGTTGTTTGATTCTGTGTTTTTGGAATGTTTTTGCATAGAGCATTCGGTAGCACTAGAAACATTTAGCTCTTGCAAGTGCATTTCTCTCTGATTCTCTTCTTCACCCATGTAGAATTTCTGAAGTATCCTGTGATCTTTATTAATCACACAGGGACTGTCATCTTCTCAGACTCTAGTGGAATGGCTAAGGTGCCCTCTGCAGAAGATATCGTGGCTAATGTTCTCATTACTGACTAATTGGCTAAAGAGACTTCTCTCACATTGCATTTAGGCTGATTGATAGTTTTCTATCACCTGGTGGGTGGAATGGACGGCCAAACCAATTACCACCGCAGAGAGAGCCCCATACAGCAGAACCGAGCAGCCTGAGACAAAAGGCCCTTATAGATTATGTCTAATCAGGGTGCCTGCTGAGAGTTTGTTAAACGAAATGATTTTCTGAAACGTACAGTTTGGCATGCCTTGAAATACATGTACCTTCGGGTCACCCTTAACTCACTGGGCCTTCTCTTATTGAAGGAGGGTATGTTTCTGGTTATGTCAACGTGGATAGCCTGGATAACTAGTTAGCTGTGTAACTAACCCTAGCTAGCTTTGTGCTGAGTGAAAACTTGCATTCGTTTGTTCAAAACTGAAGCTGCAGGCCTCCCGAGAGTCACATCACACAGAGACACGCTCTACTTAGATGGAATCTTGTAGACATAGGGCATTACTCAGATTCCTTTTTGTATTCATTTTCTTTTTATGTTGCTCAAGCTATTTAGAGGAAATAATATTCAGGTCACTTGCTTAGTCATTTAAATTGAGTCCATTTCTTTGTAGCTAATGCATTAATTTATTGAAATCTCTGTTTAAAGTGCAAACTCCAGTTTTAGAGCGGAAAGATAATAATGTGTTAAGCATTCATGTTAAAACCTAACCCAAGGAACTTTTTGATCACATCTTAGTTGTTGTTTCTTTTTTTTTTTTTAAAGCGGAGAGTCAGAAGTCATTTATACTGCTTCCCTATAAACACTCTTGAATTTTGAGATTTTTCTGGGAATGAAAATCTTAGTGCTTCACCTTCCCAGTAGTCTACTGAATTGTTATACAATCCGCAGAGGACTAAAAGATACCATTGCATTAACACAATGTCTTCTACTTCTGTTGCCCCCAAGCAGGGCCACAGAAATGCTAGCTGGGATCCTTGGAACTTGTGACAATATAAATTCTCGTGTTGAAGCAAGTTTCAGCATTGGAAAGTGGGATTGAAGAGCACAGGGTAAGGGCTGTAGTCCCAGCATGGGCCATCGTGTGCTCTTGGACCATTGTCTTCAAGGTGATTTCTAAAATACACGTAGAGAGTTTGATTCTAGAGGTCAGCTCTAGGAGACCAATTTCTGGGAAAAGAAATGAAAGAAAACATGATGAGTTTTGTAACTTTACAATTTTTGAGTAAATTATTCCTGCGTGACTATTAAATAGAGAGAAAAAAGAAGAAAGGACACGTCGCTTGGAGTGGGAAAAGGAGGGCTGGAGCACACCGGCTGCCTTTGAGATAGAAGCTCAGAAGCTGTTCCTTCTCATCATCTCCCCAGCCTTCTGCTCCAGGAGCTTCCTGCTGGAGCAACGCTTGGACTTGCCCGCACACCGTGCAGCCTCCACTGAGCCATCAAAGGGGTCGAGGGAGAGGTGCTGATCTAGCTCAGCACCCGATGTGAAAGGGTCATTGTGTGGCACAGCAGTGGCACGGCTGTTTTCAAGAGGGGCAGGTTTTAAATCACTGTAGCTCTTTCATCCTCCGTGTAGTATTCCCTGACAATGAAGATGGAGCCGGTAAATACTTACGTTCCTGCATGTTGGGTGACCGAGGTCTCTTGCGACATCCCTCTCCCCAGCTGCTGTGTCCACCTGAGGCAAATGAATCCAGGAAAGCAGTGATGCCAGCAATGACATGTGCCGCTGGTAGGTTCTTCCCTTGCCTCATATTAGGACAGATGTGTCAGAATGGGCCTCACGTGCATTAGGAAAACACACACGCTTGTTATTTAATGAAAACCTTGACCGACAGAGTATGTGAGCTCAGTTAACAGCAGAAATACTGTTGACAACAGGGTAAGGCTGTAGTACAGTGACAAGCCGTTTAGAAAAGGAATCTGTCCCAGTCCTTACTTTCCCATACAATCCATTCCCTTTCGTAGATACGCTTTGTTTCTGGTTTGAGTTCATCCCAGTCTGTTATCAGCTATGCTGTTTCTTCTTCTATGAGCTCCTCAAGAAGAAATACAGCAGGATAAAACGCTTTAAAAGTGGAGTCTCCTCTGAAAAGAATTAAACTAAAGTTTTACCCCTCAACCTCAGATGGAGCAATTTGGTGTTAAACTTTATTATTCTGTTAGCATTTTAATGGGAAAACTTTACATGTATTCTCTAGAGGTAAAGACATGGTTTTATGGGTTTAAAAAGTTATATTTTATCAAGTGATGGTTCAATGACTATACTATTGAATCAAACAAGGAGGAAAACCTGGGTCCTCAGTTCCAATATCAGATCTGAAAAGGAGTATGTTGATTTTGCATATTTGGAACACAAGTGTTCTATCTTTAAGAGTTTACCTTAGACCCTTGGCTCACATTGTTGGACAACTAAACACATTTTGGACTTGTGCCTGGTAACTGTTTTCCGGTGGGGTTTGTAGATGTTAATCTGCTTGCCATACCCATCTATAAACCCTGTCAATATGTCATTTGATTTGGTTATATGTCATTAACTGGAATTTACTGGAATTAGATCAGCAGGGAGTCAAATGTAATCAAATAATAGCAATGCCTATTATTTTGTACCTCCCCTTCAAATCCAAAGTAAGACAAAAATTTATTCAGTTACTGAACTGTTGCATTTATAGGTATGTGAACATTAGACAGTAAAACCTCAATAAATTATTCAGGGTTTAGATTTCCTAGTAATCTACTACATTTTAATCTAAGTGAAATCACAACCAAAGTATCTCACATCAGATATTCATTTGTAAGGAGTTAATTTGCAGGTTGGGGCTGGGATTAGTTTGTGTTCAGTCCATCTCTCCTCTAGGCTACTTGCTAAGTTGTACAGGGTCCTGGCCGAGAACACAGAAACCCTGGGTCCTAGTCTCACTTCTGTCCTGGTACTTGGCTCGTTTACCCCCCAAGTTCTTGTGAACAATATAGAAGACTTTTATAAACAGTTGGGTGCTATACAGAGCTCTTGTTGCTGCTGTTGGTATTATTATCATTATCAGTCCACACTGTGAGAAGAGCAGTGTATTATGATGACTTTGAGACCACTGCAAGATGGTTGTCATCAAAAACCAATTTGTTATGTTCAGGCTGTTGTATTTCCAAAGGCAGGTCAATCCTTTAACATATCTTTTACAAAGATTTTTAAATAAGAATTGAACTATTTTTTTTTTTAAAAAGACTCATACCATTGCTTAATGCATACAGACATCATTCCATTTTATGTCCAGTGCCTTGCCAACATTTGAACATTCACCCAGTCTTTATGTATACGTTACTTAATCCTCCTGACAGCCCTATGTGGTGGGTTCTGTTGTGACCCTCATTTTATACACGTGGAAACTGAGACCTAGATGGGTTAAGTGAGTTATCCGAGATCACAGAGCTAGTAAGCATCAGAATTGGTTGGAATGCAGGTCCTCTGATTCCAGAGCTCAGCACTCGTAAGCACTGTGCCACACCACCTCACAGGAACAGCGTGGGGCACAAAATAGACACCCAGTGAGTTGATCAGATTCATTAGGGAGTTACAGTGCACTTCAGGCTGGGCCTCCCCAGCCCTTCTGACCCTTGGTTTTCAGTATTCTACCACCCAAACCCAGTAAAACCTTTCTTTCCCATACTCTGCCTCTTCCTGCTTCAACTTTTTCAAGGCTTGAATCTTCCCAACTCTGCAGAGCCTTTCCTTGTCACTCTGGCTCTGCATGAGCTTCTCTCCTTTCTAGATACCTACATTTTGTATTAATATTTAGAGATTAATTACAGCCTCATGTCCATGGTCATCTTTTCAGGTGCTCATATGGTTGCTATAGGGCATAAACGGCATGGAAAAGCTCTTGCTGTTTGTGTCTACGTAGCTCTTAGTGCGATGATGTTCACAGGACATGTTCAATAAGTATTTCTAGGTCTATTGATTATGTGAAATCCATATGCAAAGAAGAGGTTCAGCTGGAGCCTTATTCTTCTATAGCTTTTTGGAAATTGAAACTCCAACTAGTGCTTTGAACACCTGTTCACAGTTAGGAGCTGGTGGCTTTTCCCCGAAGACACAATTTCTCCCTTTCTATAAACTTTCGACCAGAAATAAGTCAATCAAGGAACCTTGAAGGGTACGCAGCCAGTTTCATTCTCTCATTCTTTATAAACAATGAGAAATTTTTTCCAGTGGCAGAAATGACATAAATTTGTTGTAATTTTGGAATTTATTGAAAAGTGCAAAGGCAGAAGAATAAGAATTGATCATATTCCTAGATGTCTAGTAAGTTTACCTTAGAATACATTCTTGGAAGTGACATTGACAGCATGAAGAGGGTTCAGATATTAAGTCTTTGATAGCATACTGCCAAATGCCCTGCGGCAGGATTGTACCAGTTTGCCTACTTGCACCAGCAATGGTCATGTGAGTCTAATACTCTTATTTTTATATAATGTGTAAGAGAAATTATTTTCAGATAACTTACAGTTTTGCTAGTCACAGGACTTTGAAACTGCTTAGGCTTGGCGAGGAACCAAATAAAAGTGAGTTGATTTGAAACGTCTGGTTTACTAGAACTAATTAACAATTTAAGTTTCCTTGAAAACAGAATAATTTCAGGTCTGAAATTTTCCTTCAGGCTCAAATCACTCTACATTCAATGCTAGAGGTTCAAGAAATTCTAAGACAAGTCATTTGCTGTAAATACAGACCAGAGTAGCCAGTTTCAATTTTGCCTGGATTTTATCACTAACTGTGATAAAAGGGCACTTAACCTCTTTGAGCTTCCTTTGCTTTGTCTCTGAAAACGAGTGGGTTGAACTAAATTATATCTAAAACCATTTCCAATTCTGTGATTCTAGAACCATCCATCTAAATCTGTATGGATACAACCAGAGCCATGGGAATACTGTTTGGTGGCTGGGAAAATGAACCGTGCCTAGTTAAAGACAAATAAATTTGAGGCTGAGCTGGAGTTAGGATCTAAAGTTTTATATTTTCTTTGGACATTTAAAAAAATGTATTTAGTGCTCACTATTTAAGATACTTGGCCACTCAGCCAGGGCAGACAGAGACTGCAAATTTCGTTCCAGTTGTTGAAAAAGTTGCCTCCAGTAAAGGTTGGGAGTGAGGGTGAAGGCAAGACTGGAAATAAAACCTGTAGGAGAATCTGAGCATAGTTCAGAGGACAGAGAAATCACAATGAAAATCTCCGTGAAAGAAGAAATTTTTCATATGTGCCTTGGCAGGCAGAAATATTGGAAGGAAGTTTCTAATGAAGGTAATCTTGTCATTTCCAAAATATCATGATGACTAACCCTATGAAAGTTTAAAAGTTATGGATAAAAGTTTCCATGCCACTACAGGGTTATTAAAAAATTTAAGTTAAATCCCACTTCAACAAATGTCACTCATTGAAAATCTTTGTCTAACCAATATTGCAAAACCTTTGCTGATGGATTACTTATTTGAATCAAAATTTAATATAGCAAAATTTCACAGAAAGAATTGTGACGGATTCCTAGGGTCTGTTGTCTAGCCTCTGATAACTCTGTAGTCTCCTCACATACACTCACAAACTTCTTCAGAGTTTGCAGCAGTGTGAAACTTTTTGTTCTCTGCGGTAGTCTATGAGAAAAAATTACTTAGTTCATTTTTAAATATTTATTCTTTCTATAATAATATTATACACACAGAATCTCAGCTTTGACCCTCGGAGGAGAGCCGAAGGTCCAATGTTCTGATGATTTCATATGGACACACACTGGCTGTATTTGAAGAATAAATATTTAAATCGTAGAATGAGTAAGCATTGGGAGAATAATGATGGAGTTTTCTTTGTTGTTAATCTATTTGTGCTTGAATTTGCTTTAAATGCCCGTTTAAAAATTTTTCCTAATATAGTGGGAGCAGGAGTAGTCCTAACTGGTGGCGATTTTGAAGGAAAGGGGTTTGATCACCGTGATTGAGTGTCTGTGCCGTCTGCAGCTGTTTGTGGCAGGTTTTGATCTCTGCCCCTCGTTGTGAGGTAACCAGAGCTTGGTTCCTTCAGGTGGTATTATATGCTGATGCTGTGGTACCCACCTGTGTCATTTCAGAGTTCCTCATTTTCAAAGGTGGGAGCCTCCATCTCTGCCTGACACAGCAGTGCCTAGAGAGGTGATAATGATGATGATTTTTTGCCATCCCTGGGGTTTAAAATGTCTCCTCTGTTACGAGCCTTGCCCAGTGGCAGGGGGTCACCTTGGCACTCCCTCCCCCTGAAGCACTTAGCTGGCAGCAGTCAAGAGCTGGGAGAGTTGGATGAACAGCCGAAAGGAGAGGGGGAGGTAAAACGCCTCGGGAGCTGAAGGGAAGAAGCTGAGATGAGGTGAAGGAATCTAGAGTTTTTGGGAAATACAGAAGCAAAAATGGGTGGAAAAGGATAAAACACCCAAAAATGTGAAGAGAAAAAGAAAAGCTGAGAGGAGGTGGGAGGGGCTGAGATTGCCATGCCCCGGGATAGCTGTTTCCAGCCTGGCTCTCCTTTTCCTCTATCCAGTTAATAAAAGCTGATTTTGTCTTCCCGAGGTATTTATCTTCACTCCAAAGAGACAGGCTTGCCCCTGGTGAGTGTGGGGTAATTTAGGGCAGGCCCCTTGCCAAAGCAGGCATTTGTTGTCCAGGGCCTTCTGTGTGGTAGTTTATCAATAAATGACTGTAATTTTACAATAATTGAATCCCCGATCTCCAAGGAAGCGGCCATGAAGTTTCTCATGTGTTGTTGGTGTGGCATTTAAAGATGAAGAACGCAGTTATCCTGCAAATGGGAGGGAGAGGAGGAATGAACCAGAGACAGGGACAGCGCCAGAGCGGAAGGACAGGAAAAGACTTGTGCATAGAGAAACCAGGATGGGCAGAGGGAAAGATGTGATGGAAAAAAAGATCCTTACTTCACCTTGTTCGTCCCTTCCTACTCACAGAACGTTGCATCCACGCTCAAATGAAAACGGTGTGAATGTGTGCGTAGCTCTCACTCAGAGGAGAAAAAACAATCTGCTTATTTCATCTTCATCGTTGTATTTTGTCAGAGTCCTCCTTAAACCGGCCATGATAATTTTGGTTAAAAATATGGGTTTGGGACCGAAAAAAGTAGATAGATTTATTTGGTAGTAATTTTAAAGAACATAATAAGTTGGTACCTTTGCTTATTGCAGGTTTGAAAGAAAAATGTGCACATTGCTAAGCTGATATAAAAATGGCATTTATATAATAATTGTGGGCGTCTTGTGTCAGCCTTTTTAAAAGACACAAGAAATTGAAATGATAGATGTGATATTTACAAATAGTGTTACACTTACAAATACAGTAATAAGGCCTCTTTTTCTTTAGTTTATGACTTCTTTCTAGTTGGACTCTTTCAAAGAAATCTTTTTCTCAAAATTTTCCCTATTTTTAAAAATTTATTTCTTTGCTGCAATACAGGGTGAAAATTAATTGGTAATTAATCCAGCGTAACAATTAACAGTCACAAATTCAGTTACCACACAAATAAGAAAGGAGTAGAAAGAGAAGGAGTGGATGTATCTAAATCCAGATATATGCATGGATATCACCCAGGAAAGAGAGAGCATGCAGCATTTCTTTAGTTTGTGGTCTTTGAGGCATAATCAATAAGTGGGAGAACCATTGCTGGAAGTGGCAGCGTGTGCTGTTTTGAGGAGGGAAACTCATGTATAGGCATTATATCCTTTTCCCCAGTAGAATCAGCATTGCTGCTGTACTGTGCTGCACAGGCTTTGGGTAGGAGCAGGGGTACCCAGGCAGCCTCTGACCATTTAGCTGGGTCCTGTGCTTCTGCAGCACCTCTCACCTTGTAAAATTGGGGCAGGTGCTTTGCTCAGGGTCAGCGGTTTCACCTTGAAGGCCAGACATCACTGGAAAAACCAGAGGCAGTATCAAAGTGACGATGACAACTGTGCAAAAATAGAAGGGAAAAAAAAGGAGAAGGCTGAAAGTAAATGAAGTCTGTCTGTAGGACTCTCACAGGACAGCATGGATCATCAAAGAGGTTCTAGAGTTACAACCAAGAAGTATTTATGGTGATCAGTAGTGCAAAGGGTAATAACACAAACATAATAAAGAAGAGAAAGGAAGGCATAGCCGAGATAAAGGAGGCCTAGCATTAAATGAAGAGGGAGATAAGCTTAATGATTATGCTCAAATGACTGAGCTATCGATGGCAAAATGGCTGAGCTTCGGAACTGCTTTTAAAAACTGGCCTTTAAGAAGATAAATAAGGGTAATTAAGCAGTAATGAAGACCTGTTTCATTAAAAAAAGAAGAAGAAGAAAACAAACAAATAGGCAAGGTCTTGGATGATATGTTAGCCAGTGTTAATGGAAGTAGTAATGAATCCATCAAAATATGGAAGCTGTCCTTTGGAAATCATGGAGAACAATGAGAGGGACAGACACGGGAGTGAAGGAGGCATATCCAATTCTAAACTGTCCCGAGTATTGTTGGCAGAGATGTCATGGATCATCAAAGCACAGATTCATTGTATTATCTTATTTTAGCCACTTTTTTCAGAATCCTTACCCCAGGAACCTGTTTATCATAGCTCCAGCCACCCCGAACCGAACTTTTCTCTTCTTCCTGCCCCATCTCTGAGCCAGTATTGCCAGTGTATAGTAAAAATAACAGTTGACAAGGGACATTGTCCTGCATATTTCACAGAACAAGAGCCCCTGAATAATTAATTGCTAAATAGGATTAGTCTTAAACCTATTCCAAGCACAGTACCTGCCCCATAGTAAGTATTCTGTAAGTGTTTGTTGAATAAATAAATGAATTAGGAAACCCACATCACTAACAAATAGTGGAACAGCTGAGAGGGTAAACACGTGAACGTCTATGGGATACTAGAGCCATGAGCCACAAACAGCAGAGATCTATAAAGCTTTTTCATGTTAGACCAACTTAATTGATTTTTTTTTTGTTTCAAAAATTGGAAAACAGTAGACAAAAAGAATACACTAGCTATATTATTATATCTAAATACATCCAGACATTAATAGAAGAGTTGATAGTAAGCCTTATGAAATTTAGTTCAGAAAATGAATTCAAATTGACCTGAATGTGTCAAATTGATTGAAAACTGCCAGAAGGACTGAAAGTGTCATGATAAATGGCAATGTATCGAATCTGGAGAGGGTGGGGGTCTATGTTCAGCATGATCTTAGTTAACATCTTCATTAATATCTGCGAAAGCATGTGAACAGCACATTCATTAAACTTGTAGAAGCTAAATAGAGAGGTGTTTTTAAGCACTTTGGGTGGGGCAGAGGACAACATAAAGAGAATTAAGCTGCTCAAGAAGAGAACGACGTTAATAATTTGATTAAAATCAGCTAATGGCCAGGCAGTGTTTCCTCCATGCCGAGCACAATCCCAGGCACTGGAGGTGATGAAAAGATGAGTTAAAAAGTCTCTGCAGACAGATCACACAAACAAGTCACCACGCCACGCCACCAGGGAGGATGAAGGAAGTGCTGCCACCTTAGAGGTGCAAGCGAACTGCAGCAGAAGACAGCAGTGAGGAAACTCTAAACAGAGCAGTCCAGACTGCAAATTCACGTTGTTACAGTGTGAGAAAAACAACTGGAGCCAGAAGCATTTCGGGGAAGTGACTAGGGTTAGATCAAGGATAACACCATGTGCTACCGAGAAGCAATGAGACAGCGATATTTTTCTTTGAGCACAGCGTATGAGTCACAGATAATGGAGTCAGGACTTTAGGCCCGTCCAGCAAACTCACCTGTTAGTGGGAACTGTCTTTTTTTATTACTGTTTTTTTTTTTCTTATGTTAAGGTAAACTACTAGAAACTGTTCTTGAGTTTTTTATTATCATCTAAGAATCAGTACTATGGAAACACACACAATTAGGTAAGAAAGTATTGCACATTAAGATGTACATTAGAGCATTATTTATTTTATAATTCTAAACAAATGGCAACAGCCTGACATTCAGTAGTGGGGGAAAATTTAAGAAAACTTTACTGTCTCCACTTGACAGGATATTCTCCAGCTACTGGTGGGTGTTTAAGAAGAATTAGAACAGGAAAAGACCCATATTTTAATGTTAGATGAGAAAACTAGGACGCAAAATTTATGCAAGAGTGTGATTGAAAGCAAAAAGCTAGTGCATTTTTAGAAACTAAATGTATCAGTGGTTGTCTTTGTGTGGGGAGGGGTGAGGGTGGGGAAAGGATGCTAGAAAATATAGTATTTGTTGAATCTGACCAACTAATTTCTTCCACTGTTTATTCCTGTTTGCAAAGGTTTTTATTTGCATTTTAATGTATGTTTTGATGAGCCTTTAGTAAAGGTACTTAGGGCAGGTATAATGATTTAGCTATGTGGTCATTTTCTTTGAAAAACAATCTAATTTCCTAATTATTGAGAGATATTAGTTGTCCTGAAGATAGATGTATATTAAGCACACCTGGAATACCAAGTAGAAATTTGGCTCTTAGTTTTATGGAGCTGTAACCCAATGAGTGAAAGACAAGGATGTGGGAGGAGCTGAACACAGACACACAAACACACACACACACACACACACACACACGGTCATGGACACACGCGGACCTCGATAGTTAAACCAAGTACTCGAAGGACTGAGGGCCCATCAGTGGGAGAGATTATAAACACCAAACACATAAGGTGAGCAGGGATATCAGACTCATTTTACTTAGTATTTTTCAATCAGGAATTGTGAGTATTGGGTAGCAGGACACTTCTAGAAGAAGTTGAAAGCAGAAATAGCAAATCGGGGGGTCACAATCCCGTAAAATCTCCCTGAAACGATGTTGGTGCCATTGTTGTGGTTCTTTATTCTCCCTGTCTGTCTCTGTTCCACGGCTGTCCTGTTCTCTTCTCTTCTCTTTAACTCTCGCTTCCTTTTCCTGGCCTCCATTTCAGGAGAAATGAACTATGAACCCAGGTGTGTATCTGGCTATTTCTCCCTCCAGTAGTTTGTTTTCATACTATTTTACCTATCATATATTTCTTTTCATCAGGAGAGAAATCCTTTTCTATTTACTAAAATATTTTATCACAAAAAATGTCAAACATGTGCACAAGCAGAGAGAACTGTTACAGCCTTACCAGTTCATTGTCTGCTGCACAAGAGGAAGTCAATGCACTGAGACAGCGGACGGTACAGCAGAGAAAGAGTTTGATATCGCAGGCACCGTGTGAGGAGACGGGAAGAAGTTCTCAAATCCATCTCCCCAAGAAATTGGGAGAAAGGGTTTTAAAAGATAGTTTGGTGGGTAAAGGGCTAGGCAATTGGGTCTGCTAATTGGCTGGGTTCATCTTTCTTTGCTGAGTCAGTTGTTGGGTGAGGATCACAAGACCAGTTGAGTCAGTTCCTTGGTATGGGCCACTGGTCTGGGTACGTCAGCTGTTCCACATGAATGCAGGGCCTGGAAGATATCTCAAAACTAGCCTTACATTTCACAAGGGGGATGTTATCTATGGGAGCAGTGAAGAAAACTGAGAATCTTTGTGGCCATCAGCTGTGTGCCTCCTGAGTAGTGAGCAATGATAGGAAAGCAATCTAGGGGACAATAAATGGCTGTTTATATATATATATTTCCCCCACCATAGTTCCCACTTTGTGGCCCTTTATTAATTTTATAAAGGGCGGTTTCAGAACAGTATAATTACCTCTCATGTATCATCATTCAGCTTCAATGATTATCAAGATTTTGCCACACTTACCCTCATCTATCCCTTTCTTTTTTCGTCAAAGTAAAAATCTAAGACATCATATCATTTTACCTGTATTTACTTTGGGATGCACCTCTGAAAAATGGAGATTTCTCATATAACCACAATGCTATTATCAAACCTAACAAAATTAACCATAACTTCTGGGTATCATCTAATACCTATACCGTAATCATATTTCCTCAATTATCCCAAAAAAGCCTTTTCCAAGTTGGTTTGTGTAACTCAGGATCCAGACAAAGTCCATACATTGCATTGGTGGTTATGTCCCTTGAGTCTTTGTCCCTGCCCCCACCCATCAGCCTGTTAAAGAGCATTCTTGTACCTACTTGGAGAAATAGTCGCGGCGTGAGGACAGTTAATTTAGCCCATTCTAACTTCTGTGAGAATTTTTTCAGAATATTTCAGATGGTTCTCTCACTTTTATTATTATATTAAGCATTTGGGAAGGAGATTCCATGACTTCCTCAGGTATGCCGGTCTCACAGCATTAAACAGGCAGAACGTGTTTTACGTATCTAACCTGTATCTTTTATAGTGTAAGTCATGCCTTTCCCCCTTGATCTAACTTAAGTAGAACCAAGAGGTTGGAAATTCCTTTTTCTTTGGTTATATCATGGAGTTCATGTAACTCCAAGTTATGTCCCTCAACTATTTATATGTATTTTTATGGTGACAGTTCTATTATTTTACAAATTTAAGCAAGAGGATGTATAGCATAGTGATTAAGAACACAGACTGCTGGATTCATATCTCAACTCTGCTATTTACGAGTGGTGTGTGACCTTGGTGAGTCACGTCTCCACTCTGTGCCTCAGTTTCCACGTCTGTAAATTTGGGATAATAGTACCTATCTTATAAGGCTGTTGTTAAGATTAATACACAGACATACACATTACTTAGAATAATGTCAGTCACATACTAGGCACTTAAATGAGTGTTAACTGTTGCTGTTACATCATTAATATGTCCTTGCTGTAAAAACAAGAAAGTAAGTTGATTTCAGCTTGTAGAGAGGTAACCCTTAGTTCTCTCTACACTGTTTTAAAGAAGAATAACATGTAAATAAAAGTAAAAGGTGAATAATTTTGTGAAACTGTATCAAAGTCATATATTTTCAATATTAGAAACAATCCTCTGGATTGTGATAATTTTTCACAAAAAAAATCGAAATGTCAGGATTAACGGTATTTCAAGTGAAAACATCTGAGAATGTGGCCTAAGAATGTAGGCCTAAAGAATCAGTTGTAAGGGTTTGCTTCGTTTCTCTGTTTTGGGTGAATAATGTTTATTAAACTTGCATATTTAAATGAAAAAGCACAATAAACTATTTAAAAAGCCATGTCTGAATGCCAGCAAATGTTTCAAAGAACAAATAGAAGCTTGTTTTAACAATTCTCTGCAAATCCCCCCAATAGCCTTTGCAATATGAGTGCTCAGCCTGGACATAAAGGACTGAATGTGAAACGGTGTAAAAGATCCTTTGTTGGCCGGGCACAGTGGCTCACGCCTGTAATCCCAGCACTTTGGGAGGCTGAGGTGGGAGGGTTGCTTGAGGCTAGGAGTTCGAGACCAGGCTGGGCAACATAGTGAGGTCCCCGTAACAAAAAAAAACACTTCTTTAAAAATTAGCCGAGCGTGGTGCTTTAAAAATTAGCCGAGCGTGGTGGCGCGCACCTGTGGTCCCAGCTACTCTGGAGGCTGAGGAACGAGGATTGCCTGGGCCCAAGAGTTCGAGATGACGGTAAGCCGTGATCATGCCACTACACACCAGTGTAGGTGAGAACGTGAGACTCCGTCTCTTAACAAGAATCCATTGTCTGGGCTGCTCCTGGGTGATGGCAGCTGCTTCTGGAGTGGGTCTAGCAGGAGGGCACGTGTTGGCCCAGAGCGCCTCCACACACCCCAGCTTCTGTGCTGTTGAGCATGGCTACTTACGCAGGCAGTTTGAAGATACCCCTAGAACTGTGTGGCTGGACGGAGCCTCTAGCCATCATGTGCTCCAGCTCCCTTAGGAAACTGAAGTCCAGGGAAGTTAAAGTGACTTCTTTAAGTCACTCCTGGCCTAGAGCTCATTCTGTTATCCAGGCTGGAGTGCAGTGGCATGATCACAGATCCCTGTAACCTCGAACTCCTGGGCTCTAGTGATCCTCTTTCCTCAGCCTCCCAAGTAGCTGGGACTACAGGCACATACCACCAAGCCTAGACAATTTTTTTTTTTTATATTCTTACTTTTTGTAGAGACAAGGTCTCACTATATATTGCCCAGGCTGGTCTTGAACTCCTGGCCTCAAGCAATCCTCCCACCTCAGCCTCCGAAAGTGCTGGAATCTGCACAAAGATGTTAATAGGGGTAAAATAAAAAGGATTATGAGATCCAAAGGCTTGGAAACCCTGCATAACATATATTACATGGGTGTCTTTCCTGCAAGTCTTCTTAGTACCTTCAATGTCTTAAAAGGGGGATTTTCATGCATCATTTCTCAGATTTATTTGTCCATAGAAACACTTTTTTCATTGCATATACTTTGGGCAAAAACTACCCTGTGCTGTCCTTTACTTGAATAGAGTACACAACACAGGAACTCAGGGAGAAAGTAATAGCATAAGCTCGTAATATTTATAATAGCCATCTTGACCTGTATTTGAACTATGGCTATACATTCTTCTATTGAGTTAGTAGTGGCAGATGAAGACAGGAAGGGAAAGGTAAAAATTGATGAAACTGCTTTAGTGAGCAGAGCCAAAAAGAGATGGGCATATTTTGTCTACTCTCAATGCCTTGAATCTTACAAAGACAAGACGACTTTCTCTTCTGACTGTGCCTGCTGCCCCGTTGCTTCTTCTGTGGCCCACACTAATTTTGCTATTTCCAGAACCAAGTTAATCCATTGTTCTTTGCTAGGCATCTTATTGATCTTCTATGTTATTAATATTCACATTTGGCTGCCAGATTAGCTCTAATGAACCATTTATGTTTATTTTTAGCACACTTAGAAAGTTGGGATGTATTGTCTAGATTGCATTCTACTGTGCAGGAATTGTATCTACAAGAAATGAGAAATCTTTCCTTTCCCCATTTCCCTCACTTTAACTTTACCCCAAATGGAAGTAAAGGAAGTCCCAATATATGAACAGGCTGTTCCAGTCATTTTTGAGGGCAGGGGGATCAGTCAGAATTTATGTTCCCATTAAAACAATGTTCGTTGGCTAGCCCACTCAAAAAACATTTTATCCATAGTGATTAAAAACCTACACATTTACAATAAAAAGGAAATAATTTTGTTTCAAACACCATAGAATATATTTACCCACTTTTTAAACAGGTACTCCCCTCTCCTGCTCACACCCACCTGCTGGAATCAGGAACTCATGTTGGGTTCCTCCAGGGTTATGGAGGCAGTACAGCAGAGGGTGAGATTAGCCCTCTATCTCTGCCACTTACTCTGTGGCCTGGCGGGCTATGGAACCTTTGGTGACCCACTTCCCACATCTCTAAAATAGGGATAATCATGGTACCTATCTCGTAAGGTACCTGACACACAGAAAAGTGCTCAATACGTCTGTCATGATGATGATGGTGCTGATGACAGAGGTGGAGGTGGATTTGATAGGTGCAGGGCGCTGAGGCTGGGACTGAAGCCAAACCAAATGGTAGAAATATTGGGATCAGTGGCACCAGGAAGTGGGGGAAGGGAGCAGCTTGGTGGAGTAGATTTAGGACAGTTAACCTGGCTAAAGAAAGGAAAAGAAAAAAGAAGGAAGACTTCCAATGCAGTTATGACCTGGAGTGGAAAATACTGCAGGAAAACAGGAAACAGAGAGGGAAGAAAAATTCATATGTCATTTTTTAAAGGAAAAAAATGAGATAAAGAATGTTGATAGATGATTTTGCCACTTCTCAGCTTTGAAACCTAGGTCTAATTACTTAGCTACTTTGAGGCTTGTTTTTCTCATCTTATAAATTGGAAATAATAGTATTAACCTGGCTGAGATGTACAAAGATTAAAATAATGTATCTGAAATATTGGGCACATATTAGAGCCTCAATAAACAATGACATTTGTTTTTATGTAAAGGTTATGTTGCTAAAGTACTTCTAGCAAATCATTTTTTTTCCATCTGTAATTAATTTCTGTTACTTAAGTAATCCATGTGCACTTCTCAAAAGTAGAACATTAAAAATAGTTAAGGGCCTTGTCTAAGCTCATACAAGTAATGGTTATATTGGGATCCAGAGCTTGCAAGTTTTACTCCAAAGCCAGTCCTCTTAAACAACACACACATGTGTAAATCCCAGAGGGACTAGCATTATTGTTTCATTTCAAACAGCTCTACATACAGAAAAGCATTAGTCTTCTCTTCTCCATACATGGTCTGTTTTCATCTCTGTGGAACTGCTTGGGTACTTTTAAAAATGAAAAGGTGACCTACACTTTTGCTTTCTGTGGATCAGATCTTGTCTAGGAAGCATGTATTGGGCTTCCTTGTTTCACTGGCAGGTCCCTGCAACTCTCTGAGGATGGTTTTTGCCTTGTCACCTGATCCAAGCACAAACTTAGGTAAATTTATGAGAAAGGGCTAATTTTTATAGAAAAGCTGACTCAGGTAAAAGATTTTTTTCCCCTAAGTCAATTTTTCATTTGTGTTTGATCTCTTCTGCATAGTGTTTGGCCCTCCTCTTTGCAAGTTTTGCAAGTTTTGCAATTTCACTGTCCAACAAGCAGTATCCGATAGGCGTTTTAATAAAACTCTTCACTCTTCTTTGTACGCTGGAAAATATTGTCAGCTTTCTTCCGTCCCCTCAGAAACAGGATCCCTCCCACTCTGACATAGCTGTTTCCCACAAGAAACCAAACATGCAAACCCTATACAAAGAGAGTTCAATGCCAAGGATTATTTTTTTTTTCTTTTTATTTTATAAAATATTTATACACACTTTACTCATATCAAACTGTTTGAAGACAAATATGTGCTTCAAAGCCCCCATATTAGTAAATGCCAGAACTGACCAAATGTACAGACAAAAATCCTAATTTTGTCTTGAATTAGATTTCATGGTACAATTATTTTATATGTTTCTGAAAACTGTTCTTTTGAAATATCTACTATTTTCTTCTATCCTTTCCATTGTCTCCAAGTCTTCTCCCCACCCCCACCTGGAAAAAGACAAGGCTCCTGTTTGCATTAGGACATTTACATAGGCACTTCTTTCCTGAAGAAATACGGCAGCAGCTGAGATAGCACAGGCCTTGTTAATACTTAACACTGAATAAACAGGGCAGGTAATGACCATTGTTAATACTTCCAAATGCAGTACAGCAACACAGTTGACAAAGGTCAGGAGGAAAAAAAATAGTGTTGCTGTTGCAGTGGGAAGAACTCTCCCTCTGAAATGAGACTTGAGAAAACAAGGGACAGGCATGCATCCTGTGTCGTAAGGTCTTTGTCCAACGCAGGGCTACCCAGCTCACTCAGAACTGGTGTTCAAAGATTTGTAGTTTCAATACTGAGAAAGATGGAAATTTAGTGACAGACTTTAGTACCAAGAAATCTCAAAGTACCCAGGGTTTTAATATTTCTTCAGGTAAATTAAGCAGTCAGATCAACCTACCTAGATATTGTATTATGCCCTTTTATGCCTCTGAATACTCCCAGCTGCACGTTGCACATTGAAGTTACCTAATGTATCTTTTCAAGGACCTTGCAGTATTTGCCAGAAAGGACTTCAGTACTGCCAAGAGTAGCTCTCAGGAGACACCTCTGAGATGAGGTGTTGTTTTCTGGAAAGGTGCTTAAGCTCCTGGATTGTATAGCAGTGGAGAGATGAAGCTGTAAAATACATTTCATGGAGGTTCCCCATGTTGTTGACCATGTCTATAAACAGGACTAGTTACCTGGGTGAACAAGAAGTTGCCCATGTCCCTATGCCAGAGGTTAAAGAATCTATGTTCTATTTGTTCATTCCTTCCTTCCTTTTTCTTTCATTACTTATTAGGTATGAACTGACCACCTGTTATGGGTCAGGCCCTTTTCTCAGTGCTAGGGATAAAATAGTGAACAAAACATTGTCAGAGAGCTTGGGGTCCAGTGGGCAAGATGGACAGTAGTTAATTACAATATAGTGAAATAATTACAGGGCATTTAAGCTTCACCCACCCTTCTGAGGGCCCTGGGAAGGTTTTACATAAAAAATGTCTTCAAAACCCAAAGATGTGTTAGGATTCAGTCAGTCAAAGTGTTGAGTAGGGGAAGTGTTCAGGAGCCCGAAAAAGTACATGGACAGTTAGGGGAAGTGAAAGTAGTTCAGTTTGGCTGGAGGGTAGAGTTAATTCACGTGGACAGAAAGCAATTGAAACCCAAGTTGGTCAAGAGATTGAGGCTTAAACAACAATCTGGAAGAGCCAAAAAAAAAAATCATTCTCCAATTACTGATTTTTCGCGTTAGCAATTTGAGTTGAGTGGTTTTGTAAGACTTCATTTCAAGAATGTTACGTAAATGAAATCACCCACTTTAACCTTTTGGGATTGGCTTTTTTTTCACTCAGCATGATTCTTCGAAGTTGTTGTATGTATCGATAGTTTGTTCCTTTTTATTGCTGAGTAGTATTCTATGGTATGATGTATAGCAGTTTAACCATTCGTCTCTTGAAGGACATTTCTAGATATTTGTTATTATGGATAAAGCTGATATGAACAATCATGTACAGGTTTTTCTGTATACATAAGTTTTATTTTTCTGGGATAAATATCTAGGAGTACAGTTGCTTGGTTATATAGTAGTTGCATGTTTAGTTTTTTAAGAAACTGCCAAATTCGGGCCGGGCGCGGTGGCTCACGCCTGTAATCCTAGCGCTTGGGAGGCCGAGGCGGGCGGATTGTTTGAGCTCAGGAGTTCGAGACCAGCCTGAGCAAGAGCAAGACCCCGTCTCTACTAAAAATAGAAAGAAATTATCTGGCCAACTAAAAATATATATATAGAAAAAATTAGCCCGGCATGGTGGCTC
>CM052440.1:125719359-125811997 GCA_028533085.1 Varecia variegata
ACTACAGGCATGCGCCACCATGCCCGGCTAATTTTTTCTGTATATATTTTAGTTGGCCAGATAATTTCTTTCTATTTTTAGTAGAGACGGGGTCTCGCTCTTGCTCAGGCTGGTCTCGAACTCCTGACCTCGAGCGATCCACCCGCCTCGGCCTCCCAGAGTGCTAGGATTACAGGCGTGAGCCACCGCGCCCGGCCCCCATATCCATATTTTTAAATCATTTATAGTGCCTTGTCATTTTAGTCACTCTAGTCTTTGGTTGTTTGGTTGGATATTTATGTCAAGCTGCTTAACAAATGAGCATATGGCTTTGCTTTACTGCTCCACTGCAGTGTTGGGAAGTCGGAACAGGGTTAGATGATGAGCTTTAGGAGAATTTAGAAAGAAGTTGATTAGGAAAGATTTACAAGTCGTGGCTAAAATTTGTTAGACCAATTTAGGAGTTCATGGAAAGGTGGTTCTACACTGTGTAGTGTCTGTAATGTTGCTCCTGCAGAGACTGGCTTTGTCTGTACAAAGAAGCTGCATCCCATCCTGAAGTGCTTTCAGAACAGGCGAAGGTGTAATGGGATCGGTACTGCATTCCTGTCAGAAGGGCCAAGGAGTCTCAGCACCATCATCAACATACATTTGCTAAGTATTATGGTCCAGAAAGAATCTCTGTTGGGGACTGTGCAGAGACATGTAGGTACACATGCTTGTCCTCACATAGTGAGGGGATTTACACCAGGGCTGGGGAAGTAAGTCTGCAGCCCTATGGCACTGTAGCAAGAGCTCCGACGCTGGAATTGGGTACACCTGGAATTGGTACCATGCCCAGGGAGCTGGTTGTATGGCTTTGAGCAAGTTATCTAATGTTATTCATCTGTAAAATGGAATTAAAGATAATACCTAAGGTTATTTTGAAGAACATGTGGAAAAATGCAGGTAAGACTCTTAGAAAAGGGCTTGGCATGAGGTAGGTGTATATTTTTTCTTCAAAAAGAAAAATGGGCACAAAAGAGTGTGGTCAGAGACAACATGGGATTTCAGATGACAGAGAGGTTACTTATGGCTAGTGAAAGTGAGGAAGATGTTATGGACAAAAGTAGAAAATCACCTGAGTCTTAAAGAACAGTTAGAAGTGTGGATGGCTTAAGAAAAAAGGAAGGAAGGTATTCCAGAGGAAGATTTAAGAACAGGTAAGGGGAAGAATGGCAAGGTGTGTTCCTGGGGCTGTGGGTAGACAGGATGGCAAGGGTGAGGAAGGCAGGCTGAGATATGCCTGTGCCCCTGGCAAACTAATCATTTGGCTCCTTAAATATTTATTTGCCATTTTCTAGTGGGAGAGTTAAGGAAAAAAATGATTTCTATTAATAAAATAAGTATAGCCAAATAGTTATATCTTTCTTTATGTTCAAAATAAGATATCTATTATCTGCTCAGAATGCAACATGACATTTTGACTCATTTGGACTTGTCTTTCGTTTTATAGTTTTAAAAGATGACATATAATTGGATATGGTTAGTCATACTCAGCATGGATAGAAGTCATTTATGTGAACACAGGCACATGGTCTCTTTGCTCAGGGTATTGGGTGCTTTGATGGGAGTGGTTCTGGTTTACATTTTACCTGTGAGTAAAGGAGTTTGAGGGTAGAAACCTGCGTTAACTGGCACTGTATTTCTAATTTATTAGTGGTGTTTCAGTGCCCCCTATGGGAGGGTGCCAGGGCAGTTGTCACATTGGGTGTCTACATAATTGAACTCTAAGGATGAAGGAGAGGAGTAGAACCTGGAGCCCAAAAGGTGGGTTAGGGCCAGATCCTGGGGAAACTTGACTGCCGGGTTAAAAAGGTACAGATTTTAAATTGTTTAGTACAGAGGTCTCTGGGAAGGCTGTGAAACAAGTGGCCCAGATGGAACTTAGGAACATTTCTTTGGTGGTGAAGTGAGTGAGAGAGTGAAGGCAGGAAGCTGAGTTGGTGGTAGCTTTGGAAATACAGTTGTGAGATCGTCAGTGCTGGCCTTGGACAGGACTAAAGCTGGGCGGAAGGAAACTGAGAGCTGCAGACAGTACGCAGAAACTAATGGACCAGACAACTGATTGCATACAGGAGGCTGGGGAGAGGGAACATGCCTAGACAACAGAGATCTTGAGTCTCACTGACCTGGGTATGTCTGTCTCCATGGCCTATAACATCACAATTTATGTCCCCTGACACATATAACGGGTTGTTGTTCTCCACTGTGGGAACTATAGCTTAGATTTCACAAGCAAAACTTGTGTTTGAATCCAAGAGCACTCATTCTTTCCTCTCCTTTTCCTCATTGAATTATCTCCCAAGTAAAATTTTTTTAGTTGCCGAACTTGCAAGAACTCCCTGTTTTTCAAAACTTTCTATTTTAAAACCCCTTCCTTGCAAGAAAAGTTGTCTGATTAAAGAGAGGTATTAAATAATAGGTAATTGCCTAAAACATCCATAGACCTTTTTTTGAGATTTAGATTACTTCTCTAATATATGGTAAAATTAACTTTGACTTACTAATTCAGAACTTCTGATAATCTAGGCAGGAAGAAATTTCTATTATAATTCTTCATGAAAAAGCTTTTCTCCTTTTTTTAAGAGGTAGAATGTTTAAGGGGGATTGAATTAGAGAATAAATTGTTAATAGCACTGTGGAAAAGTGACTAGTATATTAATCTGTCCTCCACATATACAGAAACTTGGCCAATGTACAAATGGACGAAGATGTTAAATGTATAAAGTCAAACTTTAAGCACTAATAAAAATCATTAGGGCCTAAATTAGTTCACTTGAGGTGATCCACACCCCTTGCAAAACAAAAACAAAAACAGAAACTTGGAGTAAAACTGATTAGTATCCTTTCTCTTTTGTAAAGTCATCAGGGCCTATATGTCTCTTATATTAATATATTGTTTAATGGGATTCTTATTTCATTCATTCCCCTTACTTCAAATTAGAAATAGCTTTTTATCAAGTACACCCCTCTTTCAAAATATTTTGACACTTCTTTTGATTTCACTGATCTTAAAGGATCCGTTTCTTACAGAACTGTTATAGATATATTTGAAGATACTCAAGAAAACACATGCAAGTAGATACTTTAAAATTTATACTTGGGTGACATTTATATTTATTGACTTAGTTCTAGGTAACAATATTCTTAAGAAAAAAAACCCCAGCATTTTTTAAATAAAAATTCTTGGTTCTACGTTTTAAGTGGTTCAAACTGATCTGCCCCCTACAAAGAGAATGAATTAAAGAGTACATATGGCTGAGCGTGGTGACTCACACCTGTAATCCTCCTAACCCTCTGGGAGGCAAAGGCAGGAGGATCGCTTGAGGTCACGCGTTCGAGACCAGCCTGAGCAAGCGTGAGACCCTGTCTCTAAAAGAAAATAGAAAAAATTAGCCAGGATTGGTGGCTTGTGCCTATAGTCCCAGCTACTCAGGAGGCTGAGGCAGGAGGATCACTTGAGGCCAGGAGTTTGAGGTTGCAGTGAGCTAGGCTGACACCACTGCACTCTAGCTGGGGCAAAAGAATGAGACTGTCTCAAAAAAAAAAAAAGTAAAGATGACTGTACTAGCAAATATGAATATAGTTACATATTCACTTTAAAGAAATGCTAACATTTAAAAAACACTTCTACCGTATGGCACAAACATAGATACGTGTGTATATAGAGGTGTACTTATCAGTGGTACAAATTTCCAATCACCCCTGTCAAAACATCTGATTTAAATTTGTTCCTTCTGCCAAATGCCAGCTATGCAGTTTAGAATCAAGTGAAATGAGCCCTTTTCACTAAGCTGTGGAACTAACCTGGGCCCCATATTTGTAGCACATATTAATGTTTTTTAAAAAGTGAAGCATTGTGGAGTGTAAAGAATGAAGTTTCTCTGTTATTCCTTCACTTTATTTAGTAGTTTTGATGCCACTCTCATACATGTGAGGGTAAAGTTACCTTTTGCACTAGAAAACAAAAACTTAGAATGTGGTACCCAATAAAAGCAGTGCCTATTTCCACACGGTCTTAGTAGCAAACAATTTCTCTGGAAACCAAAATTGCTTAATTTTTTATGCCATCCAGCTATTTGCTCAACTAGTGGTAAGCCCAGCCTTAGGATATGTAAATAATGATATTATGCAAAGATACATTCTATGCCAAATTAGTTTAGCTTAAACTGATAAAATTCTTGTGATTCTAGATACCTTCCTACATCAAATCTAGGAAAGTGTCTCAGATGTCAGCTCCCCAAGGGCAAGGACTTTTGTCTTTTTATTCCTTTCTGTATCTTTGGCTCATAGAACACTTCCTGGTACATAGCAGGTACTCATGATATATTTGTTGAATTAAATACAATGTAATTAAACCTTCTGCTTGTATTACTGAGAATAATTTGCTTGATTTAGGGAGAGCTTCTTAGTGAAGTGATGTTTAAAAATGTATGTACTTTTTTTCTTTTTTTTTTTTGAGACAGAGCCTCACTCTGTCGCCCCAGCTAGAATGTAGTGGCATCATCATAGCTCATTGCAACCTCAGACTCCTGGGCTCAAGTGATCCTCTTGCCTCAGCCTCTCAAGTAGCTGGGTCTACAGGTGTGTGCCACCATACCCAGCTAATTTTTTCTATTTTTAGGAGAAACAGCATCTCACTGTTGCTCAGGCTGGTCTCGAACTCCTAACCTCAAGCCATCCTCTTGCCTTGGCCGTCCGAAGGCTAGGATTACACATGTGAGCCACCGTGCCCCGCCTAAAATACATTATTATTATAGCATGTTACAGTGATTCTTAGACATTGGTCACCATGGTTAGGTCAGTATAAAACATTTTTATAGGAAAAGATCTCTTGCTAACCAGAATAAGAGGCACAGGACGAAGGCCAGATGAGTGCATTTTACACTGAATTGCGGTGTCAGGATAGGGAACACCTGTGCTACGAGGGCTGCGGGAACGCTTGCTCTGTGGGAAAAGCTGTCACCTCCTGTTGCAGCACGAGACCTGTGGGAGCCTAGGGCCTATTTCCCACATTTGACCGTGTTCTGTGTCTCCCTGGCAATTCTCATTTAGTAAAAACCAAAAGGGACCGAAAGGCACAGTACATGGAACATCAGGCACAGGCTGAGGTTTCGTCTCAGCATCAGCTGTGGTTGGACTCGACACATAGGAGCCTGTGTACAGTGGTGCAAATACATGCTATATTTTGGGTATCTGTTATGTTATTATATTAAGAACTCAAACTCACAGGAATATGTCTTAGAATTTAGGGAACAATGACCCTTTTAGATATTCAAAGAATTTAAGACTAAGCCAAATTATAATTTAGGAACAATTTCTCTGGTCCTGTCCTGTCAAATTAAGTGATAAAGACTTTTTGCTCGTGGGGAAATAGACAGGTGGATCTACATTCTCGTGAAGGTGAGGGGTTGGGGCCTCACAGAAACGTCTGTGTCATCGCAAGAAGCCAATTACATATCAGGTTAACGTGTGTGTGTGTGTGTGTGTGTGTGTATAAAGTTTGTTTACAGATATAGATTCATCTCTTTTTTCCATTCTCATAAATTTTATTTGTTTATTGGAGTAAGACACATTGAGATTATCTGGAAGATGAATTATGTATATTCAGCATCTGAAAATCAATATAAAGGCTGGCTTTTAACTTGAGAGGAAAAAAAGAAGATCTGTCATTTGCTTTTTCATCTCTTATCAGCTCGTAGTTTCCCTTGGTCGTTCCTTTAGGGACCGGTGTCATGAGGGAATGATAGGCTGTAAACTGTGTTCCTAATAAATCTACTTTATTTGAAAAAAATGTTTGGTCAGAAAATGTTTGGTCCTCGCCATGTGATACGATTCTGAAAGGTCAGAAACCTGTAAACACCATGCAAAAACATTTTTAAAAAATATTCTAACCCTGGGACTAGCCTAGGGTAAATATCACAAATATTAATCCTAGACGTTTGGAATCTCTTTTCTCAGCAGTATAAATTGACTTAACGCCACCCAATAATGCCATTTCTTACTGATGAAAAATTCTCTTTGACAGTAGGGCCAAATAAATGACTGTGAGTTACTAGATTAAGGTGACCTAAAGAGCCATGTCCTTAAAATGGCAGGAGGTTTTAGTGCAAGAGCAGAGAAGCAGCTTTGGTGGAGGATAGCAAGTGGCTTCTCCGGGATGGTACGGGAGAAGGCACAGGGACAAACATTGGAGCCTAGTAAGACAGCCATAGGTGGAGGAATGTGGTCAGCCTGGTTTTCCCAGTGTTCCGGGCTGGCAGCTTTGGAATATAACCTGATCCACCCCCCCCCCCATCCCTTTTGTTCCAAACAGCTAAATTAAAAATGGGTGAGAAGGCAAAACAGATACAGGAAGGCTTTTTCAATTGCTATTTCCTCCTCCTCTTTCTTTCTAGATCTCTGATGCTTTCTCCCCCAAATGTAATGAAATACAGAAACATTGCCTATTTTCCCTTTGCCTCGTCTTCCATACTCTTATTATTATTTTAGCTACTAGCAATTGGCATTAGGAAGAATCCCAGGAAATAAATAAAACCTGTAATGATTATGATTTCTAAGAAGGATCAGCCCAGGTTTTTGTTTTGTTTTAGATTTTCACATATCCTCTTTTTCCCCCCAGTCTCCTTTAAATCTGACTTTTCTCTCTACAAAGATTAGTATTCTCTTCAGTGGAAATTTATGAATTAGGCTATTTAAACAAAATGTGGATAAGATATCCTTCTATGGTTCCTTCATGTAACATTTGCCCCAGCAATATACAGGGCAACATCCTGTTATAGGATATGTGGATTTCAGAGATTCCTTTTCAGAACTGTCACTTGCCTCTATCCACCAGCTTTTATGATGCTTTTTATTTCTTAGGTATAACCAAGTTTATATTCACATATGTATGGCACCTACGTCAAGGGGTTTCTGGGAAGATTAAATGAGTTAATATATGCAAAGCACTTAGATTAGTGCCTGGCAGAGGGTAAGTGCAATGTATTTGCTATTATTATTACCTATTTAATTGTTTTAATTTGATAGAAGAATATAGACTGTCAGTTGCAATTCATCCCCTGCTATGGTTAGATGCAAAGTTGGCCCTGCAATTGTTTGACCTTTTGAGGTCAACAGAAGTACTTGAGTCGAATGAGAAAACATGCCAACTACCTTTTTGTCTGCTCTGCCCAGGGGTCTTGAAATGTTCTCTAATTCACTTCTTGTTCACTCTAATACTAACCAGGAGAGGGGAGGGCTACAGGTCCCTCCCCCACCCACTCCCCCTCTCCCTATGGGCACCTTAGAATTAGGAAGACGACAGAAGAGTATTTTCTGGCACCTCATTTTTTCTGATAAAAAAAGAGTCAGCTTATTCTACAAAGTCCACTTAAATTTGGAAAACCCTTGCATTGCACATGATCTGAAGTGGCAGCCTCTAAGCAAAAGAGGAGTATACAGACCCCTAAAATTCAAGGTCAGAAGGCTAAATAATGTCTGTTTACCCACCTGGTGCTTTAAAACTGACCTGTGTTTCCCACCAGATGTCTTGAGGTTGAATTATGTCTTTAACACTATTGGGTGAGATGATTTGAGAGAGATCAGATATCATCTGGTGAGTGACAAGGCTTTACTCCCTCTTGCAGTGTATTAAAACAATTAAACATTAAATGCATTTTGCCGCGGACTGACTTGCGTGAGCATATTAAAATGTTTTTTTCAAAGACCTAGGCAATAGGTGCCTCACTCCCCAAGAATGTTTATGCGCTCATTACTAAAGTTCATCTCCAGGATGTATGCTGTTCCGTTTTCTCTTTCTAATCTCCTTTTGGGAGGATGGAGGGTTGGGTGGAAATCAATTTTCCCAGCTAGACCTGCATTTTTCCAGTTAGAAAAGATGTTTCATTTTAATTTGTTGTCTGATGGTACTGAAATATCTTTCCAATCTGTTGTTATTTAAGAGAGCAAACCCTATTCCTGTCCTCATCCATTACCTGGGGTGTTATTTAGTAAGCGCTTTGTTTGTAAACAGATAGTGGTTTTAAACAGATCTAGTCCTGTGGCGATGATGATGTTTCCAACATCCTGGTGTGGCTGCTTAGCAGCTGCACTGTTCGAGGTTTTTCCCTTTTCTGTGTTTTAGTTTTTGATCTCAGTTCTTCTGAATTGTTTTTCCCCTAATGTTTTCTAGGCTAAGGAAGATTTGACACATATTGCTTGTCAAATCCACAATTCTTTTTTTCTGCCAAGGAGGATTAGGAAGCACTCGTGAATTAACCTGTTCTGGATACTTTTGGGGAAAGCGGAGAGGTGAAACATTAAAAATTGTCTTAAGCAGTTAAGCCAACCAGGACAAAGGGTGGCAACACCATCCAGTTCATTCACCGCATGGTTTAAAGCCCCACAGTCACCAGCCCCCCGCTCGCCACAACCAACATTTTTTTCTGTGTTTTTGGAACAAGCACAGATTTCAGCTACTTTGCTGAACTTCTTTCTCCCTCTTATTTTATTTCACAAGACATTCGAAACTCTGAAAGAAACCAAAATCATTCTGTCTGTTGTTCTGGTAGTTGAAAATACAGCTGTATCTGGGCAGTGCGGCAGTGGAGAGGAGTTACTCCTTATCTTAAAAAATAAAATGAAAACCGTAGCATCCTCTTTCAGCTGGGAGACGAGCCTGCGAGCAGCTGCTGTGAACCCGGGTTGGCAGGAGCGGGCTGGGGAGGAGGCGCCCGCGGAGCCGTCATTGTCATCGTCTCCCCTCTCCTCTGTCTCATGGCTCTTTGTCTGCGGTGGGTGGCTGGTGTCGCACTCCCCAGGGGCCCCAGTTCATCCCGTTTCCTTTCTTGCTCTCCTCGCTACTCACCCCGTCCTCTCCCCAGGCCCCCTCTCTTGCCGGTTTGTGATTCAGGGAATTTAAGATCATTTTGGTGAAGTAGATGCTCAAAAGGTTGGGTTTCTAAGAAGCTTCAGAGAAGTGAGGGAACAACATGTGACACCTTCACAACTGACAGATCGCTGTGTGGATCTGGGAGTTATGTTCTTGAAGTAACAGTTTTTAGTTAAAAATACTGAACGCTGGGGCTATCGGGGGAGGTAAGCAAAGAAACTGTGCTGTTGACTAACACCCCCCTCCGCCAACTGCCAGTGTCCTCTGGCTGCTGTGCCATTGTTAGTAAGAGACAAAATGTGACAACAAATGCCTTGTGGATCTGCATAGGTGCGCGTTCAGAAAGGTGTTTGAAATAAACACGCTAATCCACATTCTGTCTTGAGCAAAGTAAAGCATTAAGGGCTTGGTGGGGCTTTGCTCTAAAGAGCCCAGGTACACTCTTTCTCCTTTCTTCCCATTACCTGCAGCTCACAGTACTTTTTAAGTGATTCTCTTGCTTGTGCTGAGCTGGAGAGCAGAGGGGAGAAAGGTTGCATTGACGGGGCTTTTAAAGCCATTTGTAATTTATGCAGTGGCTTTCCTAGGGGGAACTTAAAGCACTTCACATATGGAAATCACACAGCTGGGACAGACCCCGCAAGGAGCCTGGACCCTCACTGTCCTAGATGTGGAAACGGAGCTTAGGGGATGTTTGGGGATGTTTCCTAGGACACAGAGCCAGAGTGTGGCCAAGCTAGTTCTTGAATCTGGTGCTCTGTTAAGACTCCTTCAGGAGCAGATGGCAGCATCTCAGTCCCCTTTGAAAGATGTCACTGGCAAAATGTTATTATCCCCACTTTAAAATGAGGAACACCAAAGCACAGAAAACAGAGAATTGTCCGGTGTTGACCCTGGGTGACAAAGCCTGTGACATAGGACACTGTCTTTCTCACAGTCCTCCCTAGCTGTTGGAGGTTGATCATACTGGCCTCACAGGCGTCATCCTTGGCCCCTGGCATGCCAGGGTTCCTGAGTCTGCTCCTCTCTCCTGCACTGTCCCCCAGCCTGTCCTATACCCCTTAATGCTGTTTGGCTCTTTTTCTCCTTATACCCAAGGTGTGTCCTGTATTTCTCTTTCACTAGGTACTTTTCTCCCAGTATAGCTGGAACTCTGTTGAAGAGCTTCTTCAAGAATTTCCCCCCAAGTTACCCAGACATAACTCATGTTCCCACCAAGGCAATGCTAGTGTCACTTTCGAATGTACCCCAACCTAGTGTGGCATAGTATTATAAAAGCAGAACTGGCCTGGGAGCAGGAGGTCAAGTTCTGATGCCATCACCAGTTCAGGATACCTATCAACTCCCATACCAAGTTCCTTTGAACTCTAGAATCCTAAATCTTCCGATAAATTTGCACAGAGGAATCTTGGAAAAGAATTGGTAAATTAAAGCATCCACCCAGTTGAATTATTTTAAAAGGCTCAGGCTTTTGGACCCAGCTCTTTAGTCTGACTTTGGAGCTGGGTACTTGTCCCTGCCGTGGTTTTCCTGCACCATAGTGGGAGCCTCTCCAACCAACCCTGCCAGCGCCTGCCCAGGGGACCAGGGACCACTGCTGCTGGTAAGGGAGGGCCCTCGGGAGTTCTGCAGTACGAGGGATGCTTCATTACTAGAAAATGATTTTTAATATGCATAAGTTTATTTTCTGCCAGGTTGACTTGGGTATATCTAGTAAACAAATCAAGGGATACTTATAACTGTATTATTATTATTTTTTTTTTGTGGCATGTGAATATTGAGACTCAAGTCCAGAGTGTAAGTTCCTTAAGGAAAGCCTTATAAAATGATACTGGGTTAGGCAGTGGATTGCTATTTAATAAGTCATTCATGATAATGATGAGCCCTGGATCTTCTGATTGTAAGTCCAGTATTTAGAACCTGTATTCCAGTGAAATTTAAAGTCATCATTGTCTTCTGAACATTTACCAATGTATCATGAAAATAAATTTGATGGAAAGTTGAGCAGTCTTACTCTTTCCCGTTGTGACTTATTAAAATCCCTATTTGTGTTTCTGCTTCTGCTTCTGTGTAAGGTTTCCCACCTCAGACCTCAATGGAAAGCATTTTTCAGACTTTAAATCTATTCCAAATGTAATTATAAGTTAAACAGGACAGACTTCAGGTAGAGAAAAAATATTAATAACCCAGGCACGGGAAGACAAATACTACATGATCTCACTTATATTTGGAATCTAAAAAAGGTGAACTCATAGAAGCAGAGAGTAAAATGGAGCTAGGGGTGGGTTGGGGGTACTGGGGAGATGTTGGCCAAAGGATATAAAATTTCAGTTAGACAGGAGGAGTAAATTCAAGAGATCTATTGCACAACATGGTGACTATAGTTAACAATGTATCGTATACGTGAAAATTGCTAAGAGTAGATTTTGTGTTCTCACCACAAAAAAATGAGAACTATGTGAGGCAATGCATGTGTTAATGAGCTCAATGTAGCCATTGCGCAATGAATACATATTTCAAAACATGTGCACCATAAATGAATGCAATTTTTATTTGTCAATTAAAAATTAAATTATTTTTTAAAAAGAAAAAAATAATAGTGTTCATTTGAATGATTTTCATCTTTCCATGCTGCTGTGAAAAAGGCATAGTAATCCACCAGGTGTGAATCTGGTGGGGTTTTTTTGTTTTGTTTTGTTTTGTTTTGCAAAGAAAAAAGTAAAAAGGCTCCCAGTATAGATTGACAGTATTTGTTAGGGCAAGTATATAATTAAATAATGATAAACTTTTTGTGAAGCACATATAGATTTCATTATCCAAACAAGTTATAGTACAAGGGAAAGATGCATTGTAGTTTTCATAGAATCATCTGGACATACTGAGAAACATTATTGGGTTAGTAATACCCAGAATAAAACCTTTGATAGATCAAAGTGCATGTACGTACACATGTGCATACAGGCAATGAGGTTTCTTCTGGACTTTTGCCACCTGTAATTTTGACCTATTTCTTACATAAAGTAATGACCCACCCAGGAGAGGGTCAGCTCAGTTTCTTAAACACAGCTCTGTGCCTACTCCAGCAACTTTGACTTTTTCTCGCTTTGCTTCTTACTAACTCTGAGACCTCTTGGGAGCATCTTTTAAGCTCTTGGCTGTCCTTTCACTGGAATTATAATACCTACTCCCTACCTTCCTTAAATGAGTATTATAACAGTTATCAGGATATATGGGATAACATCTCCCATAAGAAAGCAATTTGGAACCTTCCAACTGGTTTCATTATAGAGAAGAAGCTCTGAAAATGTGTTTTAGCATGGTAAGAGCTGATGGTGGCTAAAACTGCAACTGCTCATGGAGAAAATTGGAGTAGTATGTTGCAGATTTAACATACATCTATTCCATTCTGGGTTGAAACTGCAAAATCAATCTATGTTTTGTTAGTTTATTTGAGATTTGGTTCTTTGATCATACTTGCATTGCATTTGAAGAAAAAGAAGGCCAAATCTTTTCCTATGTCTTTGTTCTTTTTCCATTAAGGGTGTGATTAACACAGCTGGATCATTGAACCAATCTTTGTCCACTTCCAGATCATCATTCTTCTCCTTTAGGAAGAAAATTCTCCAGCAAAGTAGGGCTGGGATAAAGGTTTGGGTAACTGGCCATATAGTTTGGTTTTTATGTAAGTAAAGGGAGGCTGGGATGTGGTGATTAGAGGGCAAGCATTCCGGGCCATGTTTCTGGTGGTTGTACCAATTTGTTACATCATCTCAGGCAAATATGTTTATGTTCCTCTAAGGGGCTAGTATTGATTTAACATCACCAGCTGTGGTGAGTTTTAGTTGATGTTGGCAAAGCTCTTTTTTATTTCTGGGTTGAATCATGCCACAGGAAGTGCTGTGTTGTTTTTTTCTTTAGGGATAGGGGAATAGAGGTTATGGATCTCCTACTGCTTTGCTGGCTCTTTTTATCTCATAATTTCGGTCATATAATGATAAAGCACCATTGAAAGTAATGAGCAGTCTTTATTGAGGTAAATGAGGATGACCGTGACAGTTTTAATATATTAATCGAATGGTATTGCTGTTTAACCTTAGCAACATCTCAATCAAGATGCTTGTCTGAGATTAACTGAAAAACCCTTTGTGACTTTCAAGAGGAAGATCATGCCAAAAAGTAAAGTGTAACTATAGTTAGATGTTTTGGGGGAAGTCTTTTTAAAAATGGTCCTTAATTATATCCTTCATATGACATTTAGTGTAGATGCTTGGTGAAACATAGTAGACAGAAATATCCTAAAAATGGGGGAAAATAAGCACATTTTTCCTCAAAATGTATGTGATAATCCACATCTACGAATCAAGGATCATTTATGGAAATTCCTACTATATATTCAGAACTGGGTCCCCAAATATTTTGACTTACATCTTTAATTTATCAATTGTGTTTTTATCCCTTATAAGAAAATAATCCTCAGTTTCAAGTTGGGCCTTATTCACTGAAAAAGAGATATGATTTATGAGACCTAAAAAGAACTGCATACTACTTGACACTATAAAAGTTATATTGGATGGGCCATAAATAAACTGGAGTGCTAAGTTTCTGTGTAGTATCCACAGCATTTAAAAATAAGTCCTGGGTGGGACTTCTGCCTATAGCCAAATAAGGAAGTCAACAAATCCTCTCTTTAAGAAAGCAAATATAAGGCTGCACAAAATGAACAAAAACAATCACTTGCTCTGGAAATTGAATAAAGACATAAAATAATCTGAGAAAGGTTTATACTAGAAAAACTGCTGAACTTCTGTTAAGAATAGTAGGAGTCTATGGAATTCTCGCCTGGGGTTGCATCCATCCCTCACCCAGCTCAGTTGTCATGGAGTTTCTGAGGGCAGAGAGGACCACAGTCTATGTGGACTGGCAGGTTGCTGCTGCTGTCAGAGGCTCACTCAATTTGGAATGGTGGCCAATGCTCACAACCAGTGGCTTTGTCAGTGGACATAGTGAACCTAGTGGTAGCGGATTAGGAATGGCCAGTGACTCTGTTATCCTGCGGTTGTAGTCATGCTTGGAGTACGCATACTCGTAGATGAGGTGCCTACATGTACAGCAGACAAGAAAGAGAGCCCAAGCTGTCCACATGCTCCTGGCCAGTCTTGAGGCTGAGCACATGCATAGAGGAAAACGAGGAAGAGCCCAGTAGAAAGCAAAAGCTGAGATCCACTTGACAGTGAACAAAACTTTGAGTGTTCTCTTCTACCCACACATAGATCCATCAGCAGAGGATGGAAGTCTTACTGGTTTGAGGTGTTTGATCACAATCTCTGTCTAATCATTGGCCAACTATTAAGTTCTGCAGACATAGGAGTGACAAATAGGAATCCAGGATTAAAAATGAAAATAAAAGTTAAAAAAAAAAAGGCTGAGAAAAGACATCAGTGACCTCATACTGCCAGGGAGACAGATTTCACAGAATTAATTGGGCAAGATACTGAAGAAAAAGAAACAAAAGCAAAAACAGTAACATTCAGGGGGAAAAAAATCAGAATCTAGAATTGCTATAATGTATCATCTTTAATGTCCATTTTCAACAAAACATTATGAGCTATGCAAAGAAAGAAGAGTGTGACCCATTCTTGGGAATAAAATAAGTCAATAGAAATTGTTTCTGAATGTCCCCAGATGTTGGATTTGCAGACAAAGACTTCAAAACCACTATCATAAATGCATTCAACATTATGTACAAAACAAATATAGGAAGACTCTGATTCTGAAAGATTGAGGTAAGGCAGACCACCTAGGGACAAGAACTGGAAGAAACCATGTTTAAAGCATTAAAGGAAAGTGTAACAATAATGAACCAACAAATAGAGACTCTGTATAAGAGGACAGAAATTATTTTTAAAAAATTAAAAAGAATCAAACAGATTCTAGAGTCAAAAGCACAGTAATTGAAATGAAAAATTCAGTAGGTGTCCCACCAGCAGATTCAACAAGACAGAATAAAGAATAAATAACCTTGGTAAATCAATAGACATTATCAAACTTGAAAAACAAAGAAATAAAAAAATTGAAGAAAAATGATCAGAGACCTATGGAACAATATCAAGAGTGTCAACATACGTATAATGGAAATCCCAGAATGAGGGGAAAGGGAGAAAAGAAAGGAAAATATTTGAAGAAATATAGTCAAATACTCCCCAAATTTGATGAAAAACCTTAATATACAAGGTCTGTCCGGAAAGTATCCAGCCACTCACTGTTAATACAATTTTTCACATTACATGGCTGGATACTTTCTGGACAGACCTTGTACACATCAAAAAAACACAACTAACCCCAAGTAGGATTAATATCTGGATACATCATGATCAGATTGGTGAAAGACAAAGAGAAAATCTTGAAAGTGCCAAGAGAAAAATGGCTTATCACATACACGGAGCATCACTATGATGAATGGCCCCACAAACCCATGGGGCATGGGGTGGAGTGGCCCCCAGTGTGGAGCAGGCCAGCAGGTGACAGGTCCTGTGTGGGGTAGAGCAGCACCCCTGGACAGAGCACACCTGTGGGACAGGGCACCTACTTAGGATGGAGCAGGTCTGTGGGACACAGTGCTCGTGTGTGGGCCAGGGTGGCTGAGGGTAGGGGTGTGGGAATAGGACAGGCTGTGCACAGGGCACAGCACCCAGGGTGCCTGTGTAGGACAGTGTGGGTAGGATCACCCAGATCCAAAGGCCACAGATGTGAGGGCTTTCTTCTCGCTTGGGGCCTTTCAGGCAGTGGTGGCAGTGGTGTCAAGGGCTATGGGCATGTGCCCCACTGGGGTCCCGTGGGAAGTGCCGTTGAGCAAGACCACTCAGGCCTCAGCAGTGGGTGCCAGGCCCTTAGTCTCCTGCTCTGCTTAGGGCTCCCAGCAGCAGTGGTGGTGGTCGTGGTGGGTGGGCGATGCACGTCACCTGCTCATGAGGCACACATGAGCTCCAGGAGTCCCTGATCCTCCCCACCTGGCAGGGGCAAGAGGGAGGCTGCAGTCACAAATCTGACCCCTGAATAAAAGTAGCGTTCTGGGGTTGGGATGTTGTAATGGCGCCAGCTGCAGCAACCAGGGCTCGCAAGCTGGCCGTCTCTTCTCTCCGGAGCAGCGCAGCTGCACAGCCTCCAGTCAGGTGTCCTTATCAGTCTGGAGCTGCTGCAGTGGAGGGGCCCTCCCACCACTCCGGTTGCAGTATTCTTAGGGGAAGCCTAGAGTCTGGGCTTTTCTCCTCTGTCCCTGTCCCACATGTGGGCACCTTCCCTAATTACCTCTGGTTCCGCGAGCAGCTTGTCCCACTTCTATCTACTTCACTTCATTCCTGCCTCCTTTCTGTGGATTCTTAGTGCTCTCACTCAGACATCAACCCAAAGGTGGGTATCTCTGCACCAGTTTTGACCCTCTCTGTGAGAGCAGCACTGTGCAGGCTGCTCCTAGTCCGCCATCTTGCTCCTGAGTCTCCTGAATTCAGGTCTTTTGCTTCAATCACAGTGCTTCCTCAGTAGACCTTCCCTGACTCTAGTCATCAAGAGGGCATTTCTTTCATACATCATAGGGGGTCATAGATCAACAACCAGGCAGCCACTAAGCATCAAGAAGTCCCATGAATGTCCACTGAGATGGAAAAGAGTCTATGAGATCCAGCCACAGAAAGAGTCCACATCCCTGCGGCCACTCACCCAAAGTTTGTTAAAAATGATCAAGAAAAGTAACAAATCTTTAGCTAGAATGACCAAGAAGAAAAGACAAAAGAAATTAGCAAAATCATGAATGAATGATGACTATTCATTACTGACCCAACAGAATTTAAAACAATCATATGGGAATATGATGAACAATGTCATGCCAACAAATTAGATAACTTACATGAAATAGTGGACAAAATCCTAACAGACATACGTCACCAAAACTGACTCAAGAAGAAATAGAAAGGATAGATTTATAATAAAGAAAAGAATTAAATTAGTATTTAAAAATCTTCCCACACAAAAAAGCACAGTCCCAGATGGCCTTAGTTGTGAATTGCATCAAATACATATTTATTAAAAAAATTCCCTCATTAAGCCTTTCTGAAAATAGAGAAGGGAACATTTCCCAACTTATGATACTAATGCCAAAGACATTACAAGAATGTCCTTATGAACATAAATGTAGAAACCCTTAACAAATATTAGCAAATTGAATCCTGAAACATGTGCAAAGGATTATGTACCATGACCAAGTGGGATTTATCCCATTAATGTAAGGTTGGTTTAACATCTGAAAATTAATATAATATTTTCTATTTTATTACATGTGATTTTAGGCCTCTCAAGGTAAGTAAATGTTAGATTAATGTGTAGTGATGTTAGTTATCAATATCTGTGGTCCCCAACCTGCAGGCTGTGAACTGCTACCAGTCTGTGGCCTGTTAGGGACTGGGCTGCAGAGCTCCACCACCCCCTGTATCCCCAAGTCCATGGAAAAATTGTCTTCCCTGATACTTAAGAAATGGGGGGGGGTGCATTGTGGCTGGGGGCAGGGGGCAGGAGGGGAGCAGCAGGCGAGCAAGCAAAGCTTCATCTGTATTTACAGCCATTCCCCATGGCTCACTGATATCCCCACCTGAGCTCCCCACCATCCATGAAAAAATTGTCTTCCATGAAACCAGTCCCTGGTGCCAAAAAGGATGGGGACCACTGATCTATATAATTCTATAGAAGTAGTCAACCATACTTCAGACTCTGAAAAGTGAAAAATGAAAGATTATTTTGCTAGAGCAAAACAATTTCTTCTGATTCTATCGTATTTCTTTTCTCACAGTTCTGATGTTTTCTTTTACTTGCCAATTTACTTTAAAAATACTTAATGCTTAAAATACTGATATTATTCTGGAATTGAATACCTTTCTCTCCCTCTTTCTTTCACACTCTTTCCGTCTGTGTGTGTGTGTGTGTGTGTACTGAGCAGTGGTAGTAAGGACAGGGGCTAGATGAATAATACCAGGCTTGGCCAGGTGCGGTGCTCATGCCTGTAATCCCAGCACTTTGGGAGGCCAAGGCAGAGGATCTCTTGAGGCCAGGAGTTTGAGACCAGCCCGGGCAACATAGCGAGACCCCCGTCTCTACAAATAAAAAAATAAAAATAAAAAAATTTAAAAATTAGCAGGGTATGGTGGCACCTATAGTCCCAGTTACGTGGGAGGCTAAGTTGGTAGGATTGCTTGAGCCCAAGAGTTTGAGGTTGCAGTGAGCTATGATAGTGCACTGCACTCCAGCCTGGGTGACAGAGTGAGACCCTGTTTCAAAAAAAAAGCCAGGCTCAGGCTCACAGCTATAGCATTAACATAGTCACGTGTTCCCTGCTGTTACCCAGTCCTTTAAAGGGCTTGGGCCCCTTGGCTTTTGAGAAAAATAGTAGCCTGACAGAAGCACTTGGGTAGCAAGACAACCAGACCATGTATCCTCTTTAGCAGGAGGAAGCTTGTCACAAATCGCTTGGTGATGCTGATGGGATGACAGGCAGGCAGGATCTCTGGGTTTCACAGCGAGTCCTGTGGTCACCAGGACTCACGGACTGTGCACAACAGCCCACACTGAGGATGGCTTAGCTGAAAAGTCACACACGTTCAGTGGTCAGTTCAACAAACACTTTGTCCAGATTTGCATGATAGATGTGCCCTAATAGGGAGAAAGAACAGAGAGAAGGCAGCGGAAACTATCAGACGGGTCTCATCTGTACACGCTGCCTCTGGGGAGGCTGATGGCTCTGACACTCCTGGTGGCCTCTCTGGGCAAAGTGCCCCAGAGGCCTCATTAGTTCATTAATTCTCATAGTGCCCTTGTGGCATAGGTAAGGTGGCACATATTATTAGGAACAATCTTGATAATGGGGCAGGATTGAATCCATTCAGGATGGCATTTTATTGGAGGGCAGTGCCTGTGGCGCTTCTGGGAGATTTCTGTGCTCGGCCAGCATTCCTGCTCCTGACTGCTCCGGAGCCCTGTCTGGGTGGTGCTCTCAGATGGACGGAGTTTGTAAATGACTGAGAAGGGGCAGTTCTGCTGAATGATCGACGTGCAGTTTAGTAAATCTGTACCCAGCAGCTGCATCAGAGGTGGCCAGAGAAGGAGCAGGTTCAAACGCAAGCACTCATTTCCATTCTACACTGGTCAGTGGACAGAACAGGGCGATTCTCTCAGGAATGTGTTGTATTTGAAAGTGATTGTCCCCAGTTAGACAGGGGTAAGATAAGGACACGTTTATCTCACTTCCTCATCCAGTGATCTTTCTTGTTAGTTGGGAGCTGCTTGTTAGCCAAGGGTTTTAACTTCGATTTTATTAAGATTTACATACAACAGTTGCACCAATTTTAGGTGTACAGTTTGCGTTTTGACAAATGTGTAACCACCTGTGTAACCACCACCACGGTCAAGATATAGAACATTTCCCCTCTCCTAAATGCTCTCTTTTGCTCCCTCCTGTCCCTCTTGTGTGTCAGTTTAAGGCAGAACAACTAAAGAACTGGAGTGATTTGTAAATGGCAGTTTAATGGAAGCCTTTAATGGACTTAGATTTTTTTTCTCCAGCTCATGAAAAGGGAATTTATGCTTGTCTGGAAAAAGTGTTAAAACACAACAACAATAAGCGTCAAGGATTAAATTGGGGACAACTCTTCTGAGGCTTTTGCCCCCTTTGGAGCAGTTACCATTATTGTTAAGCCAAAAGGTCCATTGAAGTGGCAATGGTGGGACAGCCCATTATTTCATAGAAGACTTGCTCTGACCAAAGTGGGCTTGGACCAGGGACACCAGACTCCGCACACTTAGAAATCTGCATTTCATGCCGAGAGCTCCCAGGCAGCGTCATGCCGTAAATGAAGAAGATCACGAAGGGAGAACTGAGATGCCAAATCCCAAGAAGAGATGAACTGGTTTATATTCTGACACGCTGGAAACACAGACAGGCTGGTTTTCTTTTTCGGCTTCTCACGGACACCATAAAGAACAGCGTCCCAGCTCAAGGCACTCTGCACTTCCAGTGACGACGCATGGTGCTCCCGCCACAGCGCTGAAAGATGGGAAGTGACATCATAACAGCCACACTCTAGGGTGACGGGTGGTGTCCAGAAACAACAGGCAAGCTCTCTCTCTGCTTTACCACGGCCTCTGTTCAGTCCTTTTCTTCGAGGCTGTTTGCTCGCAAAAAAACTGCTGACCAGGATAACTCATATTAATGCCAAAATATTTATAAACTGTCATCCCTCTGGGAGTGAGGGAGAGGGAGACCATTGCTTGTTTTAAAATAAACCTTAATGTAGGGCAGGTGGGTGGCTAATTTATCCATTTATCTTTTTAACATGAATGGAAAGCAGGCGCCTTCCTGCCTGACCTAAAGGTTTCGCAGTGGCTGCCACACATACGGCTTCTCACCCAGCCTCACGCCTTTCTAACTGGCAGGCGGCAGCCCTCGGGTGGGCAGTGGCGAAGTGCTAAGTGCGTTTGATTGGTATCATTACTGGTCTCTAGTAATTGATTACTGTCCGTGGTGAAATATTCAGGGCAAGCACACAGCCAATAGCAATCACTTAATCCATCACGGCTGTTTGTTCCTCCTCTCCTGAGACCTCCCAGCTGCGTGCTATCCGACCCCACCAGGCAAATTGCCGATGGCTGCATTGTGTGTACAACTCACTGTGTGTTTACTGTGTTTCCTGCGTTCACCAAAGCCACTAGATTTAGTGAACGGGGACACGCAGGGGAAGTTCTTGCTTTGCAGTGTCTAGATCACTCTCCGGTTAACCTCTTGGGCCTCCCTCTTCGTGGAGATGTGTGATTCATTGGCACTGGTTTTTGTTGCTTAAAAAAAAAAAAGAAAAAAGTCGAATGGCATAGTGGTTATATTAGGAATATTAATTGTAAGACTTGAGATAGGTTGATTGGAATAAGATCCTGGAGGGTTGTTTGTAATGCAGATTTTTTAGCAACAAGAAGTGGGAGAATAATGAATAACAACCAGAACTAATCAGTTTTGTGCGTGTGTGCGTGAGTGTGTGTTTAATCCAGTGATAATGACTAAAAGTAGTTATGAAAAGAAGTAGAAATTCAGTGGCTACACCATTTTCTCGGCTTTCTTCCAAGACGTTTTATCTTCAGATCTTGGCAAATATGCCTGTCCCTGATAGACGCTAAGGAACTTTGATACTCAACCCAAGCAAGAACACAATAGGAGGAGGAGGAGGAGGGGAAGACAGCTGGGAGGAGAATAAACAAATGACTCTCACGTTTGATACTACTATGACAAGGGATGGTGCTGTCCCTGGCCAAACGCAGAAGAAACAGTGTTACTCAGCAGTCTGTAGGAAAAAGTGAGCACCACGATGGTAAAGATCACATGTTCGTCTGCTCCTTTGTTCATCCAGCCCTGCTTTCTGGAGGGCTGGAAGAAACAACATCACGAGGGGTAGATATTTGCAAAAGAGGGTGCTGCTAAGTCCACCAATGAACTTGGGAAGCTGGCAGAAGTGAGGTTGAAAAGGGCATGAGGAGGCATCACCTCAGAGACAGCAAAGAGACCTGATCTATTTCCATAGCCAGTCTTTAAGAGCTTGCATTCCGAAATTTATTTAAAGAAATTGCTATAAGGGTCTCAGTGGACATCTGTGTTGCCTCTTTTGGTGTGGTCTGTTTAAACGCTCTCTGGTGTCTGCAGCACATGGTAGAATTCTGGCTAATTCCCCACAGGCCTGGGCATATGTGGCCATGTGTGCCCTGCCTCTCGGTGAGGTTTTCTGTGGGCATCTCCCTACACATGGCGGTTTCGAGACAGCACAGAATCTTAGTCCTTGTATATGCATTCCTCATTTGGGGCTGCTTAGCTAGATGACAGGTTTAAGTGATTCCCAAGTTAGTTGGTTGTGTTTTACTGTTAATCACCATCTATTTTAGCTCAAATAAATTAAGCACATCCAAAGGCACTGAACTTTTACTGTGTACAATGAAACTTCAACTGTTGCATAGGGTATTGGCTCATCTTCTACTTATTACCCAGCATGTGATGTACTTTGTCATTTGAGGATCTCAAAGACATGAGCTTTCTTCCTCCATGGCTCTGCCCCATGGTCATGGTGAGGTTTCCCCTCTGTCCAGTGTGACGTTCCTACCCTCACTCCTGAGTCACTGGCATGGAGAACTAAACTAGCAACCTGTAAGGAAGTTCAGTTTTATTGCCAGAAACTTCTAGACCTAGCCTGTGCTATGCTCAGACCTGTCACTTTTTAGGAAACCTTAAAAACTCTGTTAGTTTGGCTCATTTTAAAAACTTTCAGAGATAGTCTTTGAGTATGTCTTACTATGCTAAAGAAAAGCTAACTTTTGGGGTATAGAAAAATATAATCTAGTAGTGTTTCCATGTCATAATGAATGTCCTCTAATCACAAACTGCCAGAATCTATATTTGCCATATTAAATTGCAGAAAGCTGCAACAGCTGTCTTGTTCTGTGTTTGCTATTCCGTTTATACCATCTGTGGTGGTTAGTCTTATCTGTCAACTTGATGGAGTTATACTACTCAGTTATTCAGTCAAACACTAATGTAGGTGTTGCTGTGAAGGGGTTTTGTAGCTGTGGTTAACATCTCCAACCAGTTCACTTTAAGTAAAGATTACCCTGGAAAATCTGAGCGGGCCCCATCCAATCAGCTCAAGGACTTAAGAGCAAACACTGAAGAAATTCTGTCTCAAGACTGCAGCATAAAATCATGCCTGAGTTTCCAGCCTGCTGGCCTGCCCTACAAATTCTAGACTTGCCAGCCCCCACAATTGCATGAGCCAATTCCTTAAAATAAATCTCATATTGGTTCTGTTTCTTTAGAAAACTCTGATACACCAAGTGGTATCTTTGTAAGAGCAGGAGCAAATTATTTAACCTTGTCCTGTGATCCTCTTTTAGGTAGGTTATGCCGTAATAAGTAGATGACTGATCATGTCAGGAAATTAGGTATGTTGACTTTTTCATACAAAGCAAGAGGAACACTGAAATTGGTATCTGTGCTTTTTAATATTTGGATAAATCTTCTGGTTACTCCCCCCCCGTTCACCTTGGTTACTATCTTTTTCTTTCCACCCCTGGCTCTGTCACTGTATTTGGTGACATCATTATCTATTTTCATGGCTTTGTGGCTCCTTCATCTCCTCACTTGCAGTATATTTTCTTGAACCCCACATGAACCATGTATTATGAAGGCCACATCCTTGACCTATCACCAGCAATAACAGATCTTACTTTCAAACACCCTACTATCCAACTACCACCTCCTGTTCCCCTGGCTCCCACTTTTTGAGTTCATCAAAACTCATCCCATCTGCTGACCCTACCATGTTTTCCTGATACATTATCTCTCCGTGTCCTTATCTCCCTCCCAAACCAACTCAGATACCAGGGCCTGTTGTTATAATTGCATCTTGACATCTACCCATTACTTTCTTTCCTTTTTCTCCTCCATTAAACTTGCCTGACAAAGCCTGAGCCCTACTTAAATTTATCTCCCCAACCACTGTGTGCCTGCATCCACGCAGCTGAACACCACTGGAGAAAAACATGGTGGTGCTGACTATTCTCTCTAGAAATTCTTGACCACAGATTCTCAAGTGGTACTACACTGCCCAACACACTTACACTGTCTTCCCTGGTGTGTTTCCTTTTTCACTTTCTAAATGATATTTCACATCTTCTTCTTCTAATAGTGTCTTCCATGTTACCAAATCTAATACAGGTTGAGCACCCCAAATTTGAAAATCCAAAATCCGAACGAAATGTTTCAAAATCGGAAACTTTTTGAACAACTCACTCAAAGGAAATGCTCATTGGAGCATTTTGGGTTTTGGATTTTTTTGGATTTGGGATGGTCAACCAGCAAGTGTGATACAAATATTGCAACATCCAAAAAATCCAAAATCCAAAACACTTCTCATCCCAAGCATTTTGTATAAGACAGACTCAACCTGTAGTCACTCTTCTGTACTTATTTTGCCACTCAGCAACCTTCAACCTGTTGACCATTACCTCTCTATTGTAACATTAGTGTTCAAGCTGGTCTGAAAAGACTATGAACTGTATGATTCTATTTTTATCACATTCTGTAAAAGGCAAAACTATAGAGATAGTAAACAGATGAGTGGTTGCCACGGATTTGAAAGGAAAGGGAGGGTTGGTTGAATAAGTGAAGCACAGGGTCTTTTTTTAGGGTGGTGAAACTATTCTGTGTAATACCATAATGGTGAATACACAAAACCATTTGTCAAAACCCATGGAATTTTATAGCATAAAGAGTGTACTTTAATGTATCCAAGTGTTAAAAAACATTTAGGAGGTCAGAGGTTTCCAAGAAGGAAAGCAGATTGTGACAAAAGAGTCTAACTGTCACAAATATATGAAACAACCTCACTAAAGGAATGGGACGATAAAGGTGCTGACCTAAAGAGCTTTGGAAATTAGTAGAGACTGCAAAACTAAAGGGCAAAGAAGCTGTACGTAAGCACTGTACTCTAATTGATAGTTTTTTTTTTGTAAGGGAGGTGCAGATTAACAACTCTGAAATGACTATAACGCATTATTAGAATTGAAGGTTAATAGATGATAGATGTTGGGAGGCAAGTTTCTCACTCTTGAAGTGGGATGGGGTTTATAGTGAAGCAAGGAGAGAAGACTAGAATGATCCATGTGATGATGGATTAGAGTTGAAGACTCAATATGAACTCATGTTTAGCTTAATGTAGATATAGATGGATACATATATAAATGTTTACAGATGTGTGTATATACACAGGTTAGTATGTGCACATATTTTCCCTTGATCTGTCATTTGGAAGGCCTAGAAATGGCACCCAGCAACAGTGAGCACATGTAGTGCCTGCATCCACATAGCTGAACGTCGCTGGAGAAATCTTGGTTTTTAATACCATTCTCCAGTAAAAGGAACCATGGCTTCTTGAAGACAACAGCTCGATGCTCAGCCAGGCCCTGAGATGCTGCACATGCCACCCAGATCCTGGGTGGGACAGTGGGATAGTCCCACTCACTGCTGGTGCTTGTTCCAGAGAACCACTGTCTTAGTCCGTTCCTGATGCTATAACAAAATATCCAGCAAGTGCTGATGTCTGTTGAGGGATGCTTTCAGCTTCCCACATGGTGCCTTGATGACATATCCTCTGGAGGAGAAAAACACTGTGTCCTCACGTGGCAGAAAAGCAGATCAAGCGAACTGAATGCTGCAGGGAGGCTTCTTTTATTAGCACCTTAATTCCATTCAAGAGGGAGAAACCCTCATGGCCTAATTACCTCTTAAAGGTCCCACCTCTTCACACCATCACATTGGCCACATCTGAATTTCGGAGGGGCCACAAACTATAGCAGCCAACCCGGCTGTGAGTGCCTGGGCCTGGGGAAAGAGAGCTTAGGCGACAACTAGGGAACAGCCTTGTGGGCGAGATGGAAGGGGCTCAGCAGATGGGGGCAGACAGGAGGTGGGAAGTGGTGGTCTCTACAGAGGGGTGGATTGAAGAGCTCTGCCTCCAGGCACAAAATTGTGGGAAGGCACGTTTGAATGAGTGTCACCATCAACTGGGCAAGTCTAGACTCATTTACAGCACGTTGAAGAAAAAGGCAACTTAGACCAATTAAAATTTTATTCCCAGACTCCGAGGTCTTAAATCATTCTAATCCTTAGTTCTCTCACCTTTAAAATGGGAGTAAAAATGCCTCCCTTGCAGGGTTGTGGAAAGGTTTATAGATGATGCAGGAATAACACCTAATGCAGAGCCCAGCGACGTATACAATATGCTTAATAAACAGTAGCTGATATTGTGATTTACTATAATAATATCACATGGGAAGGTTTGTTGCTTTTGTTTGATCAGTTTCTCTAAAAGCAACTAGTCCTAAAGCCCTTTGAACACGAAGGAGGATTGGTACTTGTCTCAGTGCCATCTGGAAATGGAGAAGCGGGAAATCTGCTTCCTTCTTGGTAACGGGTTCTGCAGAGAGGCCAGGAGGGCAGGGTGACCGGCAAGGTCGCCGAGGGGATGTCATCCGTGAGAGGGCCAATGGGAGCCACCGAGACAACTTGGGAATAGGGCCCCAGAAAGAGACCTAAGGTTCTTTGACATCCCACCAGGGCCTAGATTGGAGCCCCCGTACAGCTGCGTGTTCTCTGCTTTCTTCTGATGCGGCTGGTGCTGCAAAGTCGTGGGAGGTGTTGGGAGGTGTAGTGAGGGGCAGCTGCCCCTCGTCTAGGTGGACAAGAGCAGACAGCCCGTCCTGTACCACTCGTTCTTAAAGCATTTCTAGATCTTCACTTTTGTAGGACTTTCCTTTCAGAGAGAAGTGGCACTTGAGACCCACTTGCCACCTGTTGAGGCTGTTCTCTACTCACTCTCACAGGCCCCTGGAGAGGCCTTGGCTGATGTAGCCGGGCCTTGAGACAGGGGTGCAGCCAGAGTTGGGGCTGCCTCCTCCCCTGCTCAGGGGGCCAGGTGGGCCATGCCTCTCCCTACGAGCTCATTTCCTGTAAGGCTGAGATCGAGAGGGAGACTTTGGTCCAAGGTTTTCTTTGTGACCTTTTGGGGCTCCATTTTTCACACCTACTTCTGATTCAAGTATTAAATAGAAGGAGCACAGACCTGAGGGATGGGGTGAGTCCTAGCTCTGAAACTGACCAGCTGTGGGCCTGGAAGCCAGTCGGTGGACCTCACTCCGTGTCACTTCCCTCCCAGCGGTAGAAGGAAAGGGTCCGTCATGTTGACTTCTGCAGTATTCCCTGGCTCTGTGATAAATTTCCCTGAATTTCTGTGTAGGAACAGAAAAGAGCATAGAGCATTCTTTTAATTCTTATCTGGAGATTTAATCTAAATGTTCCTAATTAGCATTACCAATTTGGGCAGAATGTTCCAAAGCAGGGCCTGACTGCATTTTTAAACAATGCAATTTGCAGGGCTCCGTGCTTTTCCTCCTTAGTCTTATGTGAAGGACACACTTGGACTAAAAAGGTTATTACTTTATCATAATTTGGGGATCTCTATCAGAGATGATTTAGGGCAGAGTTTCTCACCCTCGGCACTATTGACATTTGAAATTAGACAATTCTTGGTGGCGGGGGCCGTCCTGTGTATTGCAGGGTGTTTAGTAGCATCCCTAATGTCATAGTCCGTCCAGGCTGCTGTAGCAAAATACCATCAACTGGGTAGTTTAAAAACAACAGAAATTTATTTCTCACAGTTCTGGAGGCTGGGACGTCTAAGCTCAAGATCAATATTCAGTGTCTGGTGAGGATCTGTCTCATGGTTCATAGATGGTACTTTCTTTCTGTGTCCTCACGTGGGGAAGGCAGCTCCCTGGGGCGTCTTTTATAAGGGCACTGGTCCCATTCATGAGGGCTCTGTTCTCAGGAACTGATCACCTCCCAAAGGCCCCACCCTCCTAATATCATCCCATTGGTCATTAGGTTTCAACATATGAATTTTGGGGTCACACAAACACTCAGACCATAGCGCACCTGCTCTCTGCCTACTAGATGTAACACTCCCCCTCTGCACAGTTATGACAACTGAAATATCTCTGGACATTGCCAAGTGTGCTTGGGCGGGGGGCGGGCAAAATCACCCCTAGTTGAGAACCACTAATTTAGGGTATGTATTTAAGAGGCAGAAAGATAAATATAGAAGCAAACTTAAGCAAATGCCTCTTAAAAATACTGAACTTTTAAAGAGGCATTAGTGAAATTTGAATTTGCAGAAATGTAGGACTCTTCTTTTAAAACTGATTATTGTACATACATACCATCCACATACAGCTTCTCAACTGCACTTGAGATTTCTTTAAATAGTCAAGAAAGAGGACCATCCACCTTTTTTTCTCCTGAAGACGTTACATATGATTCCAAAGAATATTGGGTGACTGGATGTTAATGTACCATGTTTTCATAATTTCTCAAGAAATGTATGAATACGATATTAGCCTCACACAGATAGTATTTTCTTGCTGTGGATCTAGTGAAGTCTTAACATCTGCACAGACTGGTAAAGACTGCATCACACAGCGTCTTTCTTTTTCCATTTCCAACATGTTTATTATACCCAGGCTGATGTTAGAAAGATTTCTTGTCATCTGCACTGATTACTATTTGCGGGGTTGAGAAAACATAATGAAGAGAAGAAGAAGGGGGATAAAAGAAAAAGAAAAAAACAGAAGAACAGGATCTGTCTTTCCTGTATTCTATTTTGTGTTCCTGAGAGCCGATAGAGAACAAATTGTGAAATGTGTGAGGTTTTGCTGGGCCATTCAGGCTGAAGTTGCCTTAAAAGGCAAGTGTGGCATGCTATACATTTTCCACTTCCTTCTTTTTTAGTTTCCTTTTAGCCTCAGAAATGTAAGCAGGAAGAAAACAGCAATCAATTATGTTTAGAAACAACTGAAGTTAAATCGGACTGATACTTGTTTATAAAACTATGATTCATTTTATTTTCAGTACATGTTCAGTTCCTCTTTTGCCCTTGCACATTCTCCTGACTCCCACAGTGGGTATCTTTCCTTTAATCCAGGCCTGAATATTGAATATGTTAACAGCCCCTTTTGGTTATTACTTCTTTCTGGATTTTTTTTCCCTGCCCAATATGATCTGCAGGAATGGTTGTTACTTCTCGATGTGGTCTCTCCTAGTCAGTCCTATTTCCTCTTCCCGTTACTTTCCTTTAGTTGAAGCTTTCATAACCTCTAAGCTCTCCCCCTTGCAGTTCAACCTGTGAGCTTACCTCATCCCACGCCTTTTTGCCATATCCATGCATTCATTCACTGGACACATAGTTCCGGGACCCCTGTTCTGTGCCAGACACTGTTCTAGGCTCTGGAACCACCACAGTGACTAAACAGACAAAGCTTCCTGCCCTCGTTTATATTCCACACAGGGGGAAGGGAGTAGCCCAGTGGTCCCCAACCTTTTGGGCACCAGGGATCATTTTCATGGAAGACAATCTTTCCATGGACGGAGGCGGGGGATGGGGATGGTTTTGGGATGATTAAAACGCATTACATTTATTGTGCACTTTATTTCTATTATTATTACATGTAATATATCATGAAATAATTATACAACTCACCATAAGTTGGGGACCCCGGGGGTAGCTGATGGAGATAGACATCTTACAAAATAAATAAATTATAGATCGTGGTAGAATATGGTAGATGTTATGGAAAAAGTATAGCAGGGAAGGGAGATCGGAAGGTATAGTGAGTGAGTGTGTGTGTGTGTGTGTGTGAGTGTGAGTGTGTGGGGGGGGGAGGTTGGGCTGCAATTTTAAGTATGGCGATAGGGAGGGCTTGACTGAGAAAGTGACATTTGAGCAAATACGTAAAGGAGTAGCCAGAGGTGGAGATGCCCCGGGGGAAGAGCAGTCGGGGCAGAGAGGAGCACGTGCGAAAGCTTGCAGCACGCCTGGCGTTGGAGGACAGTGAGGAGGCCGGTGTGGGAGAGAAGTGGGTGACGAGGTGAGGGAGTTAATGGGGAGGGAGGAGCAGATGATGCGGAGCGTTGCCGCCATTGCAAGGACCTTGGCTTTTATCTGAGAGAGAGGGGATGCCGCTGGGTGGTTCTGAGAAGAGGATGATGTGATCTGACTTCCAGGTTAATAGGATAATGTCAGCAAGTCCTCATATCACTTCCCCTACTTTCACCCGCCACTTGAAAATATATAATCGCTTTATCCACAGAGACAAATACGAGCTCCTCATCTTCCCTGCTCCTGTTCATGAACTTTTCAGTCCCCCTGCACAAGCCCTCTGCACTCTCAGTGAACCTTGGCCCCCCACCCCCTCCAAATTCTACCCATTCTTCAAGTCCAAGCTGAAGTTTCTTTTTCCAGAAAAACTGTGCCACCCCAAAATTGATCTCCCTCTGCTCTGACCTCCTATTGTATTGATTAGTATTGATTATTCATAGGGTGCATTTGGTCTTAACCTTATACTATCTTGCATTGTTTTCTAAGCAGGACACATAGATACCGTATCAAACGTTTATAGAATTTGAGGCAGGAGAAGCCTCAGGAATCATCTATTCTGACTCCTTCATTTTAAGAATGAGGAAACTGAGGCCCAACAAAGTTTAGGACCTCATTCAAGTTCACTCAGCTAGTTGTGTAATTCGTACATAGCCTTTCTCAGTGAAATTGTAAGTTCATTCAGGGGTGATGATACCATGCCTTATACTTCTCCAAATCTCCTGTAATAGTACTTACCACAGTACTTCTATAACAGGTGCTTATTACATTCAATTAAATGTAAAAGTAAATTGATTTTTTTTATTGGTTTGTTTGTTTTTAAAGGAACATTATAGGCCCTTAAGTCATCAACCATATCTTGAATTCACATATATTCTAGAGGCGGAAAGCCAGGTATGTGATTTTAGGGATTGGCTTGTGATTATGATTAGATGGGAGAATGAAAAATTTTACCTTTCTTGGAGGTTTTTGTTCTTATGAAATGGTAAAAGGTAATTCTATCATGTCTGCATGATACAGCTGTTGCTTCAGCAAGATTTATCAAAGCACTTTGGATTGAAAACAAATGTTTTTTACCATTCTTTGTCCACAAAGGAAAGATGATCATGGCAGTATCCCATCCATCCTCTGAGCTTTTTTTTTTTTCCTTTTCTTTTCTTTTTCTTTTTCTTTTTCTTTTCTTTTTTTTTTTTTTTTGGATAATTAGTGGTTTTGATTGCAGGTGTGAACTTGTGATGTTCACAGATGTTGATGCCATATCAGGACTATTTCAGGAGACCTAATTCATCTTGTGACCCAGCAGTGTCCTGACTGGAGTCTGACTTGAGAAGATGGCTCCATGTGGGGGAGGTGGGAAGGGTCCATTCCAATAATAATTGTTCTCGGGACAAAGTGGTTTCCAAGAGTCTGTGGTCCAGAACATAGACTTGTTACACTTAACCTTTATAATTTAGACTCCCCCCTAAACAAATGAATAAGCACTTTCCAGTGCTTTAGTCTTTGCCAATAAATTCAGCAGTGTTTCGAGTTTGGCCTGTACATGACCAAAACACTGACTCCAGTGTGGAAAGTGAACCCAGCCTGCCATTCCTGTCCATGCACAGCAGCCAACGCAAAGCTCCTGAGGTTTGAAATGACTTGTTGGGGAAATCCTGCTGGTCTGGGAGAGCTCCTTTTTTAAAAAAAAATGTCCAGTATTAGTGACCTGTGCTCTGGCTGTATAACTAGGTCAGTCAACTTGGTTGACCATAGCGTGATTACAGTAATGCTAAGAAGAAGGATGAAATACTGAATGAGCCAAGTGACTTGATTCTGGACTCTTATTCTAACTAATCATCTAAGAGACGAGTATCAGTGGTCACAGATCCAGGATAAAAAGTAAATGCCTCACTGAACTCATCAGAAACATAGTCTTACTCATAGTATATTCATTTAAAAGAGAAAAATGAAATATCTGGTATTTTTAGTACATATTCTAGGTAAAGTAGTCTCTGTCATAGTTTATTACTTATTCATATATATCTATGTATAGTCCTCTAAATAATTTCAATGAGTGTTGTTCCTTTAGAGTTGTCAAAAGCTTTATATATTTATTTTCATACTTAAGATATAGACAATTCCTTTTTGGAAATTGTCTTCAGAATTCACACTCCAAAAAATGTTTTCTTAAGGTATCATTTACATAAAATAAAATTCACTGATTTTCATTGTATACTTCTGAGAGTTTAGATAAATGTATATATTTGTGTAACCACCAACACAGTTGTGACATAGAACACTTCCATCTTCCCAAACAGTTCCCACATTGTAGCACATTTTTTACTATTACTATTATTTGGAGGCAACTGTTTTAGTGGATTTGACTTTTGTAGAAAGTGAAAAGGCAGAGGGAGCCAAGTCTAGTGGCTCAGGTGGTTGGTGATCACATGAACAGATACGTCCTTGGGTCAAAGCCAAAATGCAACTATAAAATCATGGGAGCTAGTTTCCGACGAGGCTTGTGAACTGTTTTTTTTTTTTTTGGGGGGGGGTTCATTTTTTTTTATTTCAGCTATTATGGGGGTACAAAGGTTCTGGTTATATATATTGCCCATGCCCCCCCCCATTTAATGGTCATTTCAAAGTTGAGTTTCAAAAACATTTTGAGCAATGGATTGGGTATATTTTTGTAATAAACCTTAGTATTGTCTTCCAATGTGGCTGGGATGTGAAGAGATGGCAAAACTAATCCCTAGGTCCTTAAAACATAGATATGTACCATATTCTAAGTCTTCCTGAGCATTAGCATAACAGTTTTTAGTTAACTGGGAGTTCGAGATCAGCCTGAGCAAGAGCAAAACTCCGTCTCTACTAAAAATAGATAAATAGCCAGGTGTGGTGGCATGTGCCTGTAGTGCCAGCTACTTGGGAGGCTGAGGCAGGAGGATTGCTTGAGCCCAGGAGTTTGAGGCTACAGTGAGCCATGATGATGCCACTGTATTCTAGCCCAGGCAACAGAGCGAGACTCTGTCGCAAAAAAAAAAAAAGTAAGTGACTATGAAATTCAATGGAAGTTGCTGTAATGAGGATTATATACCAGGTGCAATTAGAACCTAGGAGAATGAGCCTCTAAGTTCTGCCTCAAGATATTTAAGTGCATTGGTTCTATGACTGACCTTGTTCCCTCATTTGGAGAAAAGAAAATGATGCCAAAGCCCTGAAATTACATGAGTTTGCTCCTCATCTGTCACCTAAACTGCTTGGGCATCCTCCTAACAACCTTCCTTCTGCTTACTAACTCTTGATTCTCTGGTCCATTTTTAAAACCAGTGCTCTCCTTTCCTCTTAAGAGCCTGAGTGGATCTGCGTTGCCTGCACAGTAAGTCCAGAGGTTCTCCTGTGATTTCAGAGCCCATCTACATTTGTTCCACCACGCTTCTCTATGAACTGTGCTTCAACACCCCGGCCACTCTCCTGCCTTTGTGTGCTGCAAGCATTTCCTACTTTCGGGTTTGCTCAAATTCTTTCTTCCTCACCTTCTTCTCCGCCAATCAAAATCCAACTAATGTCACTCAAAGCATAGCTCAACTGCTATTTTGTCCATGAAGCCTGCCCTGATTCTTCCAGCTCAATTTAATTATTGATTCTTTGCATTTCCACAACACTGGTGGACAACTTGTCATTTGCCGACAACTTCTCTGACCATAGTTGCATTCTGCTGTGATTGTGGTTCGTGTTTGTACATTTATCTCTTTCACTAAATAGTAAGTCCCTGGAAGGCAGGGACTGTATCTTTCATGATCCATTGACCTCATATCCAGTAGTTAATAAAATATCTTCATCAAATTCTGTAGAATGTTGCCCAGGGCCAGATGTTAGTGGAAGATCAAGGTCTAAAACCTGGTTTCTTTTTATTTATATCAAGATTTTGGGAATTCCAATATGTCACCTAGCATGCATCCACTCCAACAGTTGCTTCACCTTGGAAACACTTCTTTGTCAGTGGTGCAGAATGGCCGGTGTTGTCATGGCTCCCAGTCTTTATGGTGGCAGCAATGTTGAAATGCTTGTCAGGGGTGCATGCGTTTATTTAGAACATGTTTTCTCCATCTACAGTAGGCCCTATGAATATTTGGAACAGTCTGGAAGCTGTTTCCTATGAGGGAGGTTAAGTTGAAATGCAAGAAATACAGATTAAGGAATATTAACATGAAGTCTGTATTGCAAATTCTTTTACATAAATATGTTACCATTGTCAGGAGAGATGGTGTCAAGGAGCTTTTCATGTGTCTACATTTTAATACCCAAATGAAAAGTTTGTTGTAAATTATCAAATGTGGAAATTCATGCTTATAAAGGTTCTTGACAAAAGAATGTGCTGAAAGGAGATACAGTGTGTTTGTGTGTGCGTATGTGTGTGTGTGTGTTCATTTTTCCAAGTATAATTTTCTGATGCACAAATGTAGGGAAGCAAAAGAGAGCAGAAGAGTGAGAAATGACTGGTTTGGTCTTTAATATTTTAAACCAATCTCTCTCCCATCTAACTCTCTACATCCTATCTATCCTGCAGTAGGGGCGGGGCTGGGGGTGCATATATAAGTCTTCAGTCTACCAGCATTATCTGGTGTGCAGTGGGGGTGTGGAGGAGGGATAAGGGACTTCAAACCCTCCCTCCCTCACACTGAGCAGTGCCTTCTTCTGCAGGGAAGGCCCTTGGTTATCTCAGTCAGTGCTGGGGCTGGGCTCGCAGAGCACTCACTGGAGGTCTCCCATCTCCTCATGCCTTCCTCCCCACCCTGGCTCCTGGTGGCCAGTCACCCTTTACTTCTGTTTCTCTCACTCTGCTTCTGTTTTCTGTTGGGTCTGATTTACAGTCACCTGAGCGCTTCCAGGCAGGTTTGGGGCAACATGCACTCCGCTTGCTTCCTTGGAACTGGAAAATACTGGTAGGGTGAAAGGGTGAACAGTGTCCTTTGTACCCCAGACATCTTCAACATAGGGATTTGCTTTCTGTACTCCCCACAACCACAACTACTAAAGTACGTGTCAGCAAAGACAAAGGCATTTCAACAGTCGTCCTTGCTTGAAAAAGTCCTTACTGGGAGGTGGTAGCTAAGAGCTGGCTTCTGGAGGGCCACTGAAGGATTTCAAGCCCCCTCTACCTCTCAAGGTGGCAGAGTCCTTGACCTCTATGTGCCTTAGTGTCCTCATCTGTAAAATGGGGGTAATTGAACCCACCTCATAGGGAGTTTGTGAGGATTAAGTGAGTTAATATAGGTAGAGCACTTAGCTCATAGTAAGTACCATAAAAATATCAAATGGTTATTATTGTAAGAATGGTTTTACCTGCTGCTTAAAATTCAGTGCTTGGAATGGTCTTTCCAATGGGGATTAGTAGCCTTCTTGACCCAGGGAGAAACTGAGGCACTGAGCTAAACCAGTTGGCCAATTGGGGGTCAGATGGAGTCCCTAGTGGCGTTAGACTTAACATGCGTATGAACCCACTATGGGCTTCCATCTGCAATCCATGGGTTCTTAAGGAAGAAGAGACACCCTAATGTGACTCAGAAGTCCTGTGGAGGCTGGGGTGTGTGTCTGGGGTGGGGTGTCTGTTGGGAAACAGGGGTTGAATTTACATACAAGTATGGCAAGGAAACAATAAGGAGTGAGCTGAATGCAGCACAGGACTGGCCAAGAAGCAAGGAGGCTCCTCCCTGCTTTGCCCAGGTGTCTGAAAAAAATCAACTCCAACCCTGTGCCAACCAGAATCCAGTCCTGAAGACACTGTGATTTTGTAATTTGCTTACATCTGTGTTTTGCTAAAAGCTTTCAGTTTTAGATGCCCTCAAGAACTCTTCATGCCTGGCGAGAGGAGAGGCTCTCTCTCTCATTGCCTTATGTCCGTAGACTCATGATGGCAGATCTCATTTGGGAAATTGCTGGGATGAAGAAGAGAGAGAGTGTGTGTGTGTGGCTTAAAAAGAAAACCAACTTGATATTATTTTCATGTTATTTTTAAAAAGGAATATGCTCTAGGCCAGAGACAAATAAGGAAAAATTATATTTTAATGCCAGCTTGATTGTCAATCCCTCCTTTCTGTTTCCCAAATGCTACCCACAGGAAGGGCACTGAGGAAGAGGCAGAAAGGTGACCTCAGGGAAGAGCTGTGAATTTGCGGGGGTGACTGCCTTCATGGAACACCTCTGTCTCCTCCTTTTCATCACCACCTCCTTCGCTTCTTACTCAGCAGTGAGGAATTCCCAAATATCTGTGAAGTGCCCCGCAGAGAAAAAAAAGAGTCCCTCTTTTCCATTGCTGCTGTGTATTTTTGTTTCTTCTGATAGAGAATATTAGGATTTTTTTTGTTTTGATCTTAATTTAAGTATAATGAAATTTATTCACAGTTGTTAAAAATGGTATGAATACGTGTTTGTTTACTGGAATATGTCTATGTCTACATGTATGTCTGTGCTCATGTCTTTATATCTGTCCCTCAAATAGATCTTATTCTTCATATGTCTTTTTAAATGCCTTGATGTGGCTTCTTCAGCTTATGTGCAGCAGGGCTGGTACACTTGATTAGTGGGAAGTCAAGAGGTCTCTGTTGCAATCATTTAAGAAGATCCAGTGTTGTGAATACTGTTTCTTTCATGATGGATATTTTTGTCACCTTTAAAGCCTGTTAACCAGAGACTTCTGGGTGATGTAAAAATCTTCTGTTGAAAAAAAAAAAAAGCTGGACTCCAATTTGGTGAAAATAATGTTACCAGTTTTACTTTGTTAGCAACTGATCATCGGCCCAAATCTCTGGTTAATGTGAAGATGAGCTGGTAGTCATCAGGCATCGGGAAGAAACATGCAAGATAGTAAAAGGCTTTCCCGTGGCTAACATATTCATCTACATGAGTGGTAAGCCCATCCTATTAATAATCCTGTCAAACTAGAGATGAACCTAGTGAATTTAAATGCATCTTAGGAAAGGCAAAGGCAGGGACATATTCTGCCTGTTTTACTTTTGATGAGCTGACTTCCACCATTTTTCTAACATGAAAAATCCTTGCATGTTTCTAGTTCCTAACATCTGGAGAATGGTAGGGGGTACACTGTGCCGTGTTCTGCATGCATTATAACCTAATGCGTGCATCGTGAATGGGATGCTCGGGAAAAATGAATCTTCAAAGTTCAAAAAAATAGGAACACTTTAAAAGATGTATTTATTATTGAAGAGTTAATAGGTGCACATGATCCACATTTCAAAAGGTACAATGGTGAATCTGATGAAAGCAAGCAGGAAGACTTGATTGGAAGGAATTTTTTTTTCCTGGTTGTTTCCTGTTGACTACACTGCCAGAATCATGTGTGTTTGGGGTGGTGGGCGAATGCTGGTGGCTTTTTCTTTGCTTGCGTTTGGCTTTTGCTGATGGAAAAGACATGAGTATGGTCATGATGTAAATGTTTTTCTTCAAGTTAATTACATTTCTTGGCCAGATATTTCTTCACCAGTGTCCTCCCTTCCCGCTACCCTGTGAGCTGTAGCTGCCTTTGCTTTTGTGTTCTTACAGGAACCGTACTGGAGCGGGGCATGGTGGCATGCACCTGTAGTCCCAGCCACGTAGGAGGGTCCCTTGAGCCCAGGAGTTCAAGGCCAGCCTGGGCAACATAACAAGACCACATTTTCTCTAAAATAAAATAAAATAATATAAAAATTTAACAAAAGAAACTCACTGGTAATAAGCAGGTGTACTTGTAGGTAAAAATACGTTTAAACACAGTTAAATAAAGAATCTCAGATTAAAAGTAGAATAAAGGAATGATATGCTAGAAAGAGTGTATATGTTAAATACATATACCAAAAAATGCACCTGTTATAACTTTATGGTTAAAAATGAAGTTTCCTCATTCTAGTGTCCTTTTAATTTATTTTTTATTTTTTGAAACAGGGTCTCGTTTTGTCACCTGGTGTAGAGTGCAGTAGCATCATCGTAGCTCACTGCAGCCTCTAACTCCTGAGCTCAAGCGATCCTCCTGCCTCAGCCTCCCAAATAGCTGGGACTACAGGCCAGTGCCTAGTGCCACCAAGCCTGACTAATTACTGTCCTTTTAAATACAAAATAGCTTTTTTAACAAATTGAAGCAAATCAGATATAGGAGAGGACACAAAGATACTAAGCTGCCATTATTCTCAGAGGCAGTCGTAGAGAACAGTAAAAAACATGGTGAAGTTTTCTGCAGATTCTCATGGCCACAGACACTGACTGAGTTGTTCATGGAAGAGCTTGTTATGAGCAAAAAACAAAAATGGAAGAATTTAACTCTGAAGTTCATACAGAAGAATTCTGAACTTTCAGTATGTTGTACCACTGAAATCCAAATGGCTTATTTTATAAGATTTTGCAGCAATTACACAGATCATGAGGCTGTGATTAAAAAAAGACTAGCAGGGAATTATTTTTGCTTTATAAAAATACTTATAGACTTCTACTCTTCACTAACAAGGTGAAAACATTTTAAGAGGCAAGCTGTCTTGGAATTATAGAATACTTTTACCCCTCCTAGATTATTATGAATACAATTTAATAATTGAAATGTTTTATATCTTTGAGGTCACTTGCTATTATGTACCTAACAGACTTGTACAAGTTTGTGATTTATTAACATTTTTCCTAATTCTGTGTTCAGTAAAGCCAGGTTGGTACTTGAAATTGACCATGGTGGGAGTATTCATATCATCAAAATTAACAAAAGCTACATACCAGGGCTTTTTTTTTTTTTTTTTACCCCTCCTGGAGAGCCAGTTGTTAGATATTATAATTGCCAGCACACCACTGGATTTAAAACCTGAGCTGCATTAGTCAAGATCTGGAGGAAATCTAACATAAGTAGAAGAACCGTAGTTTGGAATTCAAAAATTGTATTCAAAGGGTAAAAAAACCTGGTGGAGGAGAACTAGACATGTGGCATTTGTGGCAGTTATCGCACACTTCCTACAAGCTGTAAGAAATACGTTTTGCAGTTATTCAAAGTCGTTAATGGCCTAGTCTTCCCATTTTGGACGGAGTGAGATGATGAATGCTGTCATTGTCAGGTGAGTGTCAGCCGTGTGGCAGGGCATCCCTCCACCTGCGCCAGTTCCTCCTGTAGAACTCAGCTCCCAGCACCTCTGAGAAGGACACAGTGCTTCCGGGGGGGCTCTCAGAGTTGCATAGCATTTCTTCCTTAACCTCAAAATCTTACTTGTTCTAATAGCTGTATTTTACAGATACAGAATTTGAGGTATGAGGAGACATTAGTCAAAATTATAAACAAAGATCAGATCACTGCTCTCTTAATTATTCCTCATGCCTCCCTGTAATGGCTGGGGCACTTTGAACAGGAGTGAAGAGTTATTTCTGTTATTGGGATTCTCTGAGTTAATAGATAATCTGACCTGTGGTATAATGCCATTTTACCAATGTATTTTGAAAAGTTGACACAAGGGCTTATTGGCCAAGGAAAATAGAAAATGAATAACGGTTGGCAACTGCTTCATGCCAGCTTCTCATTGTCAGCCAAGATACTGTAGACAAGATATTGTGGTTCTGTTTCTGGTCCGTCGCCTCACCTGGTTAATAGTCCTTACGCTCTTGCTACTCAAACTGTGGTCCGTGGACCAGCAGCTCTGTCATCTAGGAGCTTTCTGCAAACACAATCTTGGGGGCCATTTTAGACCTACCGAATCAGAATGTATCGGTCCACAACCCAGGTGATTTGTATGTACATTAAAGTTTGAGAAACCTGCTCACTAACCTCATTCCCAAACTATCTGAAGAGCTCTTCCTTCCAGGGATATTAAAAAAAAAGTGGTGAATTTAAGACACACAGAGAAATAAACTAGAAGTTTGGAGAAATGGTGGAAGAATAAATTTTATTCATAGTTATTATCTTTCCCTTCACCTGCCTCTAGTCTCCATTACAAATTTGTTTGCAGCGGTTAAAAAAAAAAAGAACAGAGGTATTATCCCCAGTGTAACGAGAGAGTTAACCTGGAATTTCCAAGGGCAAACATATTTTCTGAACTAATGAACGATTTCTACAGCTTATTTTTACATGGTATGCTGCTGGAGTTGAAACCTCACATTAAATGGCATTTCTCTTTTGCATTTCTCTTTTCTTTCCTCTTTCTTGCTTTTTTAAAAATTAAATGTTTTATTTTAGAAAAGTTTTAGATTTACGGAAAAGTTGCGGAGATAGTACAGAGAATTCCCGTATCCCCCATGCCAATCTTTCTTGCTTTTTTACCAGAGTTTTATTTCTACTTTTCCCAGATTGGCAGAGTTTCCTGGCTAAGGAAGCAAAGTTACAGCACCTAACACAAATAGTATTTGATTAAGGCTAATTACAGTGCTGTCACATAAAAAGGGGGGAAAAGAAAGCTGGCTTTTTCAACCAGCAATGAAATAACCTGCTGTCTATCTACCGACTTAATAGCTTTAATTGCCAGAACATAATCAAGATCTGGTGAATTTGTTTGAACATATCAGCAGGCACCAAGTATTTCAATGAGATCAAGTTGTGTAACTAGTTGTGCTCTAACCTGAGCTGAAATCGCTCTGACAAAGCGAGTTTTGTAGCCTAAAAGGCAACACCTATTGGGAAAGGCCCTCTGATATGATGAGCTGATTTATTAAAACACTCTGGACTAAGAAGGTTATAGATTTAACATGACAATCATAGATGAGCCATAACCCTCCAATGTGTCTGACTTCTTAGTTTGCATGATGAATTAGGTTAGGAATGTATTTACGCTTTACTTGGAGACACACTCTACTTCCTATTTATTGAAAACTTTTTTTTTTCCAAAGAGTGACATAAGCAAATATAGGCATTTCCTGTAACAAGCTTTGTAAATACCATCAGTAAGGAAGTCACCCAGGAAAGCAACCATTCTTACACATTTTATCGTCTTCTACTTTCTGGCTCTTAGGAATGTGGAACTAGAAATTCAAGCACATCTACCCTCCGAAAGCGAATCCAGCAAGTGATTTCCAAAGAGGGGATCCCAGGACAGGCCCATTGTGGGACCGATCTGGTGCCTTCCCCATTCAGAGCCTCAGTACCTACTTATCTGATGGGAGGGGTCTGTTAGTAATTGCCCTTGAACTTTTTGAAAACATGTGTTCAGGTGAAAATACCCCCTTTTGTGGAAAAGTAGGAATAATTCCTTCTCTATTCAGTAATCATTGAATACCTCGGAGTGCAAACTCTTAACAGACAAAAGCATCCAGTGAAAATAGTCTCCAAAGAAGATAAATGCAGGTGATGTTTTCCTAACTTTTAGAAACAGGAAGGTGAAATTGCAGAGGCAAGAGGAAAACACGACTAGGTGCCCCACGGCACCCCCCGGGAGACCACCTCTTCAGGGAGGACGGTTGTCGCTCCCTCGCGGGGCAGGGCAGCCTGGGGGTGACAGTTGCTGTCGGTTACCGCCATGCCCAGCTCTGTCGCTGGGCTGCACCTAGGGACGCAGTCACACTCTGAGAAGGCTCCATGCACCCAACGTCTCTATCTCCTGGGTGGGCCTTGAGGCTGCCTGACATCGGTAGCTCCTTTTGAAACTGAGTCACCTGTGTTACTTGTGTGCTGAGCGATGGAGGTTTGAGTAAAGGGACTCAAAAAAAAGGCAGGAAAAGTTCTCATTTTTTCCCTCCTCCCTCTTTCCCAGACAGGATTATCCCGACCTGTTTGCCTGCACAGTTTCCTCACAGGCCCTGACTTACGCAGTGGCTCCTAGGGCGCTGCTGAGGGACTCAGAAAGCTCTTTCTGCTGATTTTCAGATGTGCAAAAAAGCCGAGGGTGTCAGGAGGACCACAGGAAGGAACAGAAGTCTGGGGATTTTGATTTTCAAGTTCCTACTGTTAATTTTTTTTTTCCCATTTTCCTTTGCCTCATCTACTAACTCTTTGAGGCTTAAGAGGCCCAAAGTGAAGCCTGTCCTAATTTTAAACTTGCCTCTGTGGCTGCCCTGTAATTTTCATTCCACAGTCTAAATTGGAACGTGTCTCCGTAGGTTGGGCTCAGAACATCTCTTTCTGTGAAGCTTTACCAAGCCACTCTTCGTATAGCAGAGGAGCTTCAGCCTGAAAATTCAGGATTCGGTGTTTGTCTGAAGACCACCATGGGAAGAGCTTTGTCCAATTTTAGAAGGTAGTCAGGGAGGAGGGGCGAACACAGCCAATGCCGAAGCCAATTAGCTTTTAAAACAGACACATCTCAGCAGAGCACACAGGACAAAACGTTCATATTCCTTCTTTGACACAATTAAATTTGAGACATTTTTATTGAGATTATGGAACCTCAGATTCTTTTTCTCTATTGTGTACTTCCAAGATTCAAGCTATGTCTTTTATCATGAAGATCATGTAATGCCCTCACTTTCTGTAAAACCCAACTCTCTCTATCTTCCTCCCGCCATGTAGGCTTTTTGGAATGACCTCGGACCATCACGAGCTTTCCTTGCCTCTGAATTTCTAGGGCAAGCGTGCACTTGGATCTCTGTGGTTCTCTCCAGCTAAATGATACTCTCTGCTTTCTAATTTGTCTGTGTCTGCTATATGCCAGGTAGAGGGTAGGGTATAGAACATGATCTTAATGAATAGTTTTTCAATTCATTCATTCATTATCATCCCCTGTAATGATCTAAAAGTCAAGAATTTTCTTACCCTGTTAATCATGGGTGCTAATGGCCTTAAAAAGTTCTACTTCCATTAGAAAAATGGAATATTTATACTTGCTCTACATATATCTGCCCAACAAAAGGAGAAAGATTTCTATCTAGCTAGGAGCATGGAAAAAATCAGCAGTCATGATCCTAGGTAGCTGATTCCTCAGTAACAGTCGATGTCTCCCCAGATTCGTCCATTATGGGTAAGCTGCTCATTTCCTCCAGGACACAGCGTGCCTCGGAAACTTCAATACCTGCCAATAGCTGCGGCAGAAAAGGCGCACACGCTCATGAAAACCACTGCTGGCCACTTAGTTTTTTATTCCGTGAGCGCACCTGAAAACTGTCCTTGACGGCCTTCCTTTCTGCCATGGCGCAGTATCCAATATGAAGCAGATTTGTCTTGAATCCTATCCGAGGTATGTCAAGACCTAATGCGCTGTAGAAGCCTCACAGTGAGGATCGCAGCCTGAGAGCAGCCTACAGCCGGATGCCAAGGATGCGGAATCAAGACAGGAAAGGCCCACGCTCTGGGCCTCTTCCTGAACACCCTGATCTATGGGCTACCTGGTTTTTACAGGGAGATGTCATGAACTGTGGAAGACCTGAGATTTTACTCTACTCACAGGCTAACCAGTTCACTGCCTTTCTTCAAACAGGGGAAGCTGTTAAAATGCTAGTTCTTCCACCAGAAAAGGCATCTCAGTGAAACGCATGTGGTTGGTGAGTTCACGTGGCTATAGTTTAGCGCCCAAAAGACCAAGCTCTTTGGTTCAGTCTCCACACAGACTAGTGAGCTCCACCTGGAAAAACATGGTGTAAGAGCTGCAAATTCCAGCCCTCAGCCAGGATAGCCATTTTACTAAAATATACCACTGGTCGCAAGAAAAATTAACAGAGAACAATGGATGTGTTGGCATGAATCCAAGACTACTGCAAGAAAAACAATGCAAGCATAGGCTCTACAAAGTAATTAGTATCATTGTCATATATGTGAAGGACAATAGAGTATTATTATCATTATGATCCTGATACTTGTAGTTTTCCAGAAGCCTGAAAGGATAAGTGTTTTAGACTCATTGAAAAACATGGGGGTGGACGTCAGCTGGCTACAGAAGTAGCACAACTCGAGACCTGCATGCAAAGGTGGACGTTGATTGGGCTCTGGTTTCTGGAGTATGTGACTTTTTTGACATGCCCCAAACTTGTCCAGATTTGCTGCTTCTACTTCTTGTTAATATCCTGCTTAAATGCCACCTCTTCCATGAAGCATTCCCCTTCCTCCCCCTGCCAGAAGAAGCCTTTTCCTCCTCTGGATAGGGTTCGGACTCTTGGGGAGTTGTAATTGTCTGCCTTACATTATAGCTTTAGGTGTACACTTTTGGTCTCATCACTCCTGCTAGACTGTGACATCCCTGAGAGTAAAAATTCTGCCACATTCATGTAGGTCTCCTCCACATCGTCTTTTGTACATAGGTCACATTCAGTAAATATTTATTGAAAGAAGAAATGAATGAAGAATGACAGAATGCAGACGTAGGCACAGCATCTCTAGAATGTCAGCGGTGGTACCATATCTGAGCATTCTCCCCAGAAAAGGGCCCACAGGGAGCACCCCACAGGTGGGGCCATCAGAAGTACAAAAAAGAGGAAACAGACAAATGAAGACACCGGTAGATGAAGAGGAATAACATCGCCAGACTCTACTATGTCTAGTTCAGCTCATAGAATCCTTTCTCATTTTATTTTTGTTATCAGGGATGGGTATTGTTTGTGGAATTCACTCAGGAAAACTTAGTAATTTTCCAACTTAGTTAATATTCAGATATGAAAAATCTCTTACAGTTTAAATGGTGAATAGATGCTAATTTATACATATATACTTATGCTCAGAATGCCTAATTAATGATCCTCTGTGTCAGTCACGGGTATGTTAATGAGCTTCTTTTGCGCCTGTGTCATAATTGCATTGCTCCCATCTAGCCTAAGGTTGGAGGAACATTTTAGCTGTGGATTAGCAAATGATGCAAAATAACAACAAAACGACTAATGGTTATTCGGTCGTCCATAAGTTTAGGAAACGTGAAAGTATATGATCATAATAATTTAGTGTGAGAAGATATAAAGACAGCCAAAGAAAAAGCAGTTGGCTACTTTCATAGTAACTCTCCATTTGCTGAGTATAAAAAGATTTGTTTGATGATGCAGGACTAGCTTTCTTTGGTCCAAACACTGGCTTTACCATCTTTCTAATTCTGTAAACAAAAAGGCTCTGTGATAGAAGGAACTCTATTGATAGACATTATCCTGTATTTATTAATAGATGTGCTAAGTTTCTCAGGACCCAGAATTGCCTGCTTCTAACTATGTTCCATAGTCTTTCTTTCCTGTACCTTCTTATGTATTTTGTTTTCTTCCCCAGACTCTTGCATATTTTTTTAGCCGTAGACTTTCCCATTGTAGTCTAGCAGAGTCAGGTTGGATTTGATTCCTAACTTGCTACTTTTTGGCTTTGTGACTTTCGGTAAGTTAATCAACCTCTCTGAGCCTCTGCTTCTTTGCCTGTAGAGTAACAATACCAATTCTGTTAGAATAGACCATGAGGATTGAGTTAATGTGTCTGAAATCCATGGCAACACATGTAGCAAGTGACAGGATTGATTGCTCCCCATTTTCCTTCTCTTTTTTTAATTCTTTCTTTATACCTGTAGTGGTTAAGACCACAGCGTGTAGCTAGACTGTCTTGGGCCTAACTTCTGATTCTGCCATGTTTCAGCTGTGTGACCTCAGGTAAGTTACTTAGCCTTGCTGTATTGCTCTTCCTTGACATATAAAATGTCAGTACTTGGCAATCTTAGTAAATGCTCAAAAAAAGCCAACTGTTAGTATCTGACAACCTAAGCAGCTGGGTGAACATGACCCATTGGCAAGTCCGTCTGTGGATTAGTGTCATCTCCTCAAAGGGTCAGGAAGCCCTTCTGGGTCAGAAGCAGAGTGCCTCGGCCCTTTGTCAGGGAACACAGGGCCTTGCCCTGTTTCTAGATCTTCTGTGCGAAGGCCGTTTCTTTCATTTCTCCTTTCTTCTCTGGAGAAATCTGTTTTCTCAGTGAGAGGAACACAAGAATAGATTTGTGCTACCCCTCCTGAGCGAATGCAGCCCTCCCTGTTTCTGTGTGCAGGGGTGGAGTCTGGAATGCCCAATCTCTCTCCTCCCCCCTGTGCTCTCCCTCCCCCTCCTGCTCTGACAGGCTGTGGGAGGAATAAAGGCTTCGTGCCAAGCCTTTCATTCGGGGCCTCTATTTTCCCTTTCTTTTTATGCCAAAGGCAAATAGTTGAGTGTGGTGCTGGAAGGGAGGCTTGTGAAGCCATTTCAGCTAGCCCCGACATTTTTAAGATAACATACTATTCTCCAAGTGGTATCAGAATTTGACGTCACATGTTCCTGATCTATTACTGAAATGTATTGCTTAGCTTTTTAAGAATGATGAGGCTGTGAATTCTAATAACCGACCCAAATAAGCAGTCAGGTTTATCCCCGTAAGCGCTCCAGCTATATCCACAGCAACGGTGCTAGCACTTTACATCTAGAGTTGATTTACAGATTTCAGAATACTTCCACAAAGAACTCATCTGATCCTCACATAACCCTGAATAGTAGGCATGTCAAAAGTTATTATTCCCATTTTACAGTCCAAAAAACTGACGCTCAGAAAGATGCGGTGATTTGTCTACCAGTGAAAATGAGAAGTCCAGTATTCTGACTAGAACTCAGAGATTTTAAACCATTTGCTTTGTATCAATCAGAAAAGGTAAGATTATGATGCAGTAACAAGTCTACCCTCCCCCTGCTCCCCTCTTGGTTCCACTGGCTTGATACAGCAAATAGTCCTGCTCCATTTCCAACTCAGGTTTACGGGGGAAGCATGGGAGGCTCTTCTCCACCTAGTCACTCAGGGATCCAGGCTGACAGAAGCTCCAGGGTGTTGTGACACTGCCATCTCAGCATGTGGCCTCCAGGTTTGCTGCAGCAGGGGAAGGGAGTGTGGAGAACTCATAGGAGCTCTTCCTCTGCTCAGAGCCCACTGGCCAGAACTAGTTACATGGCCCCCAGTTAACTACACGAGAGCCTGCAAAGCCTTCCCATATGCCCAGAAAGGGAGGAGAACCAGCTACGATGAGCTCCAGAAATCTCTATCACAGGCTTTCAGGTGGTCCATTTAAATTTATGCAATACAGGGGACCCATGTGGAATTAAGCACGCTTCCTAATAAAATTGCAACTGGAGCATTTCATTTGTTTGAGGACGATGAAAAGAGAGAAAATGAATTTAAACAACACTTGATGTGTGAGGTAGCTGTCAAAAAGAAGAAAAGAAACAATTGTAATCACAAGAGGTCATGTTAACCTTACCCTTTTTGGACCTGATCTTTTAAAAATTAGAGTTTCTCCCAAAAGATAAACAGAAAACGTGTATTTTTAAATCTAATAGTTCTACCCCTCCTCTCCCTAATCTGTTTTACAGAGAAACTGTTAGATTAAAAACATTATCTTCAGGTTATTCCTTAGAAAATATCAGCATTTACTCCTAAGATATCTTAAAACCTTCATCATTCTAAAGTTTTATTAACTACTCAGGTTATTTCCCAGATAATTTCCCCTCTCTCTCTGTTTGGATAATTGATGTAAAATTGCAGTCAGGCATATGAACCAGTTGAATCTGAGTAACATAGCGGGGTTGGGTTTGGGTGGCCTTTTGGTACAAAAGATTTTAGAATATTCAGAGATAAGGATGGGACCTGTGAGCTGGACAGAAAATGAATTGGTCCAGGACCAGCCTAGACGCCTTAAGACACTTCTTATGCCAAGTGCATCTCTTGCATCCAACCCTGTTCCGTAAAGTAATCTGCCACAGACCGATTGCCGCCCGGATTTCCTTGTGCTTGAGCTGCCCTCGGCTCCAGCCACTGGACTCACCCGCAGAGCTTTCCTTAAGGCTTATGCCCTGCTCCTTCTGGAAACAGCTGTGCTTGTCATGGGTGGAAGATCCACTGACGGGAACGCCCCACTAAACACCCAACAGCATGGCAGAAATTCTTACAGAGGCTTTCCATGGAAACACAGAAAACATGTTTTCTGCCCCCCTACTTCTCTTTTTAAAATGTGTTTTTGGTAAAGCGAATTTTAAAACATAAAATAGCAATCTGAAACGCACATGCTAACAATAGTAATTATAATCATATTAATAATTGGCACTTGTCTGTAATGTCATTTTGTAGAGGGTTCAGCCATTTTCACAGGCATCACCTAGTCTCAGCAGACACGTTTGAGTTTCATAGGTCATAAATCTCATTATCTATATTCCAGGGATGTAAAATGTGAAAGTGAAGCAACTTATCCAAGGTGACAGGTAGGATCTGCGGACAGAGGGAGACTGGGTTTCCCGAGTGTGCCTGAGCGTAAGAGTCAGCTGACCCTCGTTAGTGGTTTGGTTTCCTGGGCTTCACTTCAGAACTACCGAATCAGAATTTTCAGGAAAGAGCTCCAGGAATCCCTTTTTTGCCAAGCCCTGTGGATGACTTGGGGCATGCACATTTTGGAATAACCCGATCTAGCAGAAGGAACAACTAACTCCTCTCTGGAATCAGCTTCCTGTCCCCATCTGAAGGAAAGGAACGTCTCTGACAGGATGAGAATGCTAACTCCAAGAATTCAGATGCACTACAGCAGTGGCAGCTACTGCCACCCACCCCTTGAGTTTTCAAGAAAAGTACAGTTTTGTGTATTTTTAAATGTCAACACTTTGTACCATTGGTTTTTGAAAAAGGCCCTGGGGACTAATAGTACTATCTGTAAATATTCTCCTGGTGGTCTGAAAACTGGATTCTTTCAGAATTTGTGTCTTTTTTTTTAAATGTAACTTTTGAGTAGGTAACACATGCACATAGGACAAATTCAAAAGATTAAAAACAATAGACGGTGAAAGATAAATCTCTTTTCCATCCCTTGCATCCTGTCTCCTAGTTTCCTTCCCCGAAGGCAACGACTGTTACCATTTTCTCAGGTTTCCTTCCAGTGACATCTCAAGCACAGAGAAATGTATATGTAGCCATATGCTCTTTTTAAAAAGACACAAATGGTAGCTACCATGTTTAACGTCTATGTCATTGTATCCAGTTGATCATTTTCCTCTGGCATCACTTAACTGATTGATCTCGTGCAGTGAAAGTAACTTCTGTGATGGAGAAGTGTTGAAATCCCCAGTGGCTTACTAGTATGAGTTTATTTTTCTCTGGTGCATCAGTCCAATGCAAGCATTCACTGGACAGCCAACCAGCTCCTTCCACCTTGTAGCTCCTCTGTGGGTCTTGGAATCTTTTGCTCCTAGCTGGTGGGCGGGAAAAAGAGAGAGCCTAGAAGGTGATGGGGAATCTTGCTGGAGGTTTTTATGGCCAAGCCTGGAAATGGCAAACATCATTTCTGTCCACATTTTTTTTGGCGAGAACTAGATGCAAGGGGAGCTGGGAAATGTAGTCCTTGCACTTAACAGTATCAAATCCACGTAGTTGAAAGGGTGCATGTGTCCTTGGTGGGTAGCTAGCCATTTCTGCCCCAGTTTTCATTCCCAAATGGACCTCATTTTCTTTTAATTACAGTGAGTGGGATTTTGTTTTCTTCTTGGCATATGAGAGGACAGTAGGAGGTTGGTGCGGACATTTATACCATGGATGTGGTCTGTAAACTGCAGAGTTGGAGAAGCACTCCTTTATTCAGGAGGCCAAAGATCAAGGTCAACTTTTGCCCCTGTTCGTGTGCAAGGCCAGTTCCCAGAACTGACCCACTGCACATGTCTGTGGATGGGGAGACCCACTGCCTAACTGATCACTTCCTGAATTGAACCACCTGAAACTAAATGACTTCTGTATTATCTAACCCAGATAGAGCCAAGAATAGAGGGATTCCAGAATCCCCAACTCCCAGGCCGCCTGTAAAACATTATAGTGCTAATATAATAGTCTTTTTCAAGCTCCAATTGAATGGCTTCATTCCCCTCCCCTTTAACGCTAGACTTGCTACCCAGAAATTTTTCTGGCGCTTTTTTTACTTACAAAACTCTCCTTTGCTACTGGAGGAAAAAAATGAACGAAAAACAAATCAGCAATATAAAGAACTTTTGTTAAGTTCAGCGTTGGAGAGGGACAACACCCGTTCCTACCACTGCCAGGAATGCTCACCGACCCTTTCCTCTCTGCTCTCAGCATGAGCCAGCCGCAGAGGGAATGGCTCCCTCCCCCACAGCTCTGCATGCGTCAGCCCCCGAAATAGCAACGTGGGGACGAAGTTGTGATGGCAAGGAAACAGCCGAAGGAGGTGAGGCTGCCTCTGCTCCCTGCCCTCCTCCGGGCCTCTGCTGGCCAATCTGTGACCTCACCGGGGGCCTCAGGGAGCAGGACGGCACAGGGGCCCAGCGTCGCCTTGGCATTTCCCCATCTGTTTTCTCTTCCTTACTGGTTTGCATGGACTCTGTGGTCACTGTTCTCCATGTCAGCACATTCAAAATTGCTGACTGTCAACACTGAAGACGGCGTGCCTGCTACTGAAGAAGCCACAAGGAAAACAGCTTTGGGCCATCGTGAATGTTCTTGGTGTGACACATTCCTAGCTCCCAGCACAGGCCTTTACAAAGGACAGGGCTGTGCGGTTTGGGGAGGATGGGGAGAAAGAAAGGGGGAGGGGAAAAAGAGAAGGAGGCTTGGCTTGTTGAGATCGTCTCTTAAGGAAATAAATACTGGTTTTCTAGAATTCGAGCAGCTGAAATGGGAGGTTGGCACTAAGCAAAATGAGATTGTAACAACCAAACCCTTGTGCAGACAGAATTGGGAGCCACTGAGGCAGTGAGGTTGTTTTCCATGATCCTGGGGGGAAAAGGTGACCAAAATGCCATCTGGAAACCGAATGGCCCCTTCAAGCCCTTCAGGCTAGCCCACAGTGGCACCGGAAGCCCTGCTGGTGGGCGGTGCGAGGGCAGGGCTTGGCTGGACAACTCTGAGCAGGGTGGCTGCTGCCCGTCTCTGGGGCCCCGTTTGGGGAATTCCACAGACCACGCTGTGTGTCTCTGTAGCCTGTCAAACCACAACTGTTCACAGAGGGCATGTGGATTAGAAGCTATCACGATCCAGCCAGGGAGAGTGTGTTACCCAGTTCCAGAAAGGTTGCTAGTTTGTGTGCTGTTATGGAAAGTGGGCAACTTCATCCTTTCTTGTAAGGATGACAATAGGAAATCAGGATGGAAGCTCAATGTATGATTCTCTGTGAGCCTCCTATGAGAAAGGTGACAGGAGGGAGGTGCCAGGGTATATTAGTCAGAGTCCTCCAAAGACACAGAACCAATAATGGGGACAGAAAAAGAGAGGGAGGGGGAGAGATTGATTGATTGATTGCTATTAAGGGATTGGCTCATTGGCTTATGTGATCATAGGGACTGGTAAGTCCAAAATCTGTAGCACATGTTGGCAGGCTAGAAATTCAGGTAAGAGTTAGTGTTGTAGTCTAAAGTCCAAAATCTGTAGGCTGGGAACATGGGTAGGTTTTCTGTGTTGCAGTTTTTAGGTAGAATGCTTCTTCTTTGGGAAATCTGTCTTTGCTCTTAAGGCCTTCAACTGATTGGATAAAGTTATGGGGGATAAACTGCTTTACTCAAAGTCTGCTGGTTTAAATGTTAATCACATGTAAAAAATAACCTTCCCAGCCACAACTAGATTGGTGTTTGACCAAACAACTGAGCACCACAGCCTATTCAAATTAACCCCTAAAATTTACCACCACATGGGAATTCAGGCACATTAAAGGCATGGATATGTCAAGCAGTTGACAATCTACTCAGAAGGAATTTAAGGTAACATTGATATTTTAGGCTCCATATTTTGATAAATTTCATGTATATTCAATATTTATAAATTGAAAGTAAAGCATTATATTCAAATTTTCGTAGGTCAAATGACGAGAATTTCTTTAGAATAAAAGTCATGTTACAAGCCAGACTGTCCCAGTGACATGCTTGCTGGTTTTCTTGTGACAGATTGTACGTGGCATAATCTCTGAATGGACATTCATTGGAAATAGACTTTTTTAACCTTGGTGTCAGAAGAATGGTACATGGGCTAGCACAGAGAGCTGAAAGAGTGTGAGTCTACTTCCTGATATTGCCTCTGTCTTAGGATAATAGCCTGAGAGTAAGTAATTTCTACCATCACTTCTATACTTTCAGAAGTGTGTCAGTAAGGCATAGCGGCTGCGTAGCCATAGGGAAGAGCTTAACCCTGGGGTGAGACTGCCCGGGTTCTTCCCAGCTCTGGCATCTGGCACTACTAGCATGTTACCTAACCTACCCGTGCGTCAGTCTCCTCACATGTACAATGGGGGTGATAGTAATAGTTTCCACCTCACAGAGTTCTTGGGAGGATTAATTGTATTAACATATGTAAGCATCTACACATAGTGCCACATAAGTGTTTGCTATTATAATGATTATTTCCAGGGAATATGAAGGCAGAATGTCTGAGTAGAGGGTTGAGATGGTTGAAGAAAAGTTTTTAGAAATAGATTACACATTGGAACTTTGCTATAATTCAGTCCATGTTTGAGACCACTTTATAGTGTTATCCGCTAGGGCCTCCATTCATAATCCTCTTAGATGAATTGAAACCAAGATGGAGCCTCCTTATATCAAATTCTGCACTGTGGTTAATAGTGTCATGGAGAATTTCCAGGGTATTAATAATGAGCTAATACACCTATGAATGTTAAATGTCTTGGAAGCAGTTTCCTGATGAGCAAATAGCAGATGTGGCGATGGCCATGGTCTAATTGCCCAAGAGGCAGTTAAATATAGTTTTTAGTCCTTTTATAAGCAGTTATTTGAAAGCTGAAATATTTTTCCTAAAGGCCCATCAACTGTTCTTAACAGCCAAATGAAGTACAGAGGTAGAGCAGGGGTGTTTGGGAGTGTGTTTGCTTCCTGTACATCTAATTTTGCTTTATAAATTGTTGGCTTTCTCTGCATAGGCTTATGTTTCGTATACTTTCATGTTTGACTTTTTGGTGCAGAGTGATAGCTTTTATCATTCTAAAAATCCTAATTAAAATACTAGATATCTTTTATTGAGATCTTCCACATACCAGGCACCATATTAAATACCTTACCTGTATTATCACATGTCATCTTCAAAATAACCCAAACAAATAGGCACCATTATTATCCCTATTTTCCATTTGAGGAAACTGAGGCTTAGAGAGGTGAACTCACTCCAGGTGCATGGCAGGTAGCTGGATTCCAGGTGGCAGGAATGCAAAAGCCCAGACTCTTAACCACCATCTTCTGATGTTCTTTAAATCTCATAAATTAAAATCAGCCCTGTTTTCTGCCAGGGACTTATAGGTGCTTTGTAAGGTGTGAGTTGAGCTGTTCTCAGATCTATAATTCTTTTATAAAGCAGTACTGAGTCCAATCTGACATGCTAGGAACTTGTAATTTTCATAACAGTATTGTCGTGTTCCATGGAGCCGGACTTGCCCAGCTTCCTGACGGCTGACCTGCGTGCCCAGGTTCCTGAAACTTCTCTTTGTGGACAAGTTTCTCATCTCTGAAGGAGGTCGGGGGCAGCCCGTGTAGAACACTGAGAACTAGGAAGTGGGCTGTGGGTAGCTACCCACGTCCATTTAGCAAACAGCACTTCACTACCTTGAAAGCACGAAGGAAAATGCCATTTAAATAGTGGTTTAGAGCTACAGGAAGGACAAGGCAGGGGTAAAAATTTACCAGAGATTTTAAGAAAATCTCCACTCCAAGTAGAAAATTAAAGCAGTGCAATTTTCACGTCTACTGTATATATATTTTCAGAAAGAGGGATTTTTTCTTTTTATGCAAAGGAGACACTGCATATCAATGACTAATGTTAAAAAACAAGCAGAGAGGTTACGCAATGTGGAGAGCCTTCCTCTATATTTAGAATAAAACTTTGTGTTTTTACTGTCAGGATGTGAACTTAATTATAGCATGTTGCAAACTTTACTTTTGTAAAGGATGTTTGTGTGTGTGTGTGTGTGTGTGTGTGTGTGTGTAGCTTACTCTGCCTCAAGAAGTTTGGGTACTATTTTTGTTTTCCTTTTGAAATGTCAGTAGGAGTTGATGTAAGGTAGTTTTAGAAGTATTAGTGTTTCTCGACCCTCAGTGGACTAATAACCTCCCTGAGACCAGGAAACATGTTTTATTCATCTGCGCTAGCTTTTATTATTCTACTTTTAATAATTATTTACTTGAATAAAAGCAGAGATGTCACCTGGGCTGTTTAGAAAGCTTTCATTTTGATTTTTACTTAAATAATACACTAATGATTCTCCTGGAAATACATTTTTTTCTGGCATGAAAACTTGCGCTTAGAAAAAAATCTGTAATTATTCATTATATTATCCCCAAAATTAGCAGTTATGTGTTTGGTATAGTTATTTCTTGACTATTCAGAGGTTACCTTTGTGTGTTTGTATATACTCGTGTGTTTAGTATCTAAAAAATTATTGCATTGAGATTATTCACATTGTTAGGCTCATTACACAGACTGAAAAATATTTGGTTCTAGCTATAAGTCCTTCATACCAACCATGAAAATGTGCTCAAGCCCACGTTCCCTGAGTCTGAGAGAATTAGGCTGGATGGTTTGTTGAAATAATTAATAAACTCCACCTCGCCTTCGAAAACTACTATTATCATGAAGCTGATGCACAGATTAGCTTCTGAATATAAAATTTTACTGCACTTTGTATACAGTAAGTTTTCAATAGTATCCCTATTGAATGATTAATTTTTAAAAAAATCAAGGTGGAACTAAAAAAGATAAAATCATTTGGGGGGCATAGTGTTCACAGGGTTTGTTAGTATTTTCCATTCTGATTCTACCATCATACCATTTGGGGAAACTTAACATTTTCTCATTGATGTCTGCTGCTAAAATAGAATGTAGTTAATCAGGACTGAGGAGGTGTGCAGTGCATACGCTTATTAAGGAGCAATCTGCCAGCTCCTTATTACTGCCATTAGTTCTCAGGCAACACCTTCCACCTTTTTTTGTTTCTTTCATACAATGGCTTATTAAAAACCACTGCCTCCTGAATAAAACTCTTAGTATGATGTACATGGAATACATGGATAGGTAGATGAAACTGTTGGTAAAATCAAGATCTGGAGGACTTCAACATTTCAACAATTTATATAAAATTTTTTATTTAGTTTTATTAATTGTGGAGAAAAATACAGATTGGAAAAACATTTATTAAATATCTGTCCTGTGTAAGGGCTGTTTAAAATCAGTGAAACAAAATTTGTGAACCTAGTTTAAAGTTAACATGATGATTGGTTAATATTTGAATATCTTCATGAAATTAAAACTTTGACTTTACATCTGAAAGAATATAGACTGTCCTAGAACATGCTGTCTTGTCTGTGGCTTGGTTTTTGTATTACATATAAATGTTTGTCTATTAAAAAAGAGGAATTGGCATCCAGCAGTCATCAGTCCTTATACTAAATAAGAAACTTGAAGGTGTAAGGATAACCTTTTTAGAAAAGTTTTCTTAACGAGGTTTTAGACAAAGTCACATCAGTGTATGGCTGGAAGTCATTTAAGCATCCGAATTCACCAGAAGCAAATAAAATGATAATTCAAATAATCTGCAGGAATAGGATGAGTTGTTTGCTTTGGAATAATTCAGTCTTAATTAAGAACCTAGAATTTAAAAAGCAGGAAAACTCATCTTTCCTTAATAGCCCAAGTAAATGAGAAGGAAGGGAAGCCGGGGAGAGTGGATGGACCTCACATCAGAACTTCCTGGAAATTGCCTTGATCCCTTGCAAGGGCTCGGGGGTGGGGGGAGTACAATCTTCCTTTTTAAAATTTTGGCTTTGGGCCTATAACCTAATCTTAAGAAAACATACTGTATTCCAGACTTTGTGTAGTGGATAATCAACAGATTGTGGTATCAGAACAGTGGCTATTTAGCATATGAAATCTGCTATTGCAAGAGGATCTCCATTGTACACATTCTAAACGGGTAAATTACATATATTCAATGTAGGTATTGAATCCAACCTGGTACACATCTTTCACCTAGCAATGAGCTCCGTGCTTGACACCCATAGAAGCCAATACTATGGCAACAGCTTTTGAGAAAAAAAAAAAAAAAAAAGCTTCATTGCAAGGTCAGCTAGCAAGGAGACAGGAGGCAAATGCTCAAATCTGCCTCCCCAAGCTGGGGTCTGTGGGCAGGTTTTATAGGAAGAGAGTGACTATGGGGGAGATAGGAAAATGCAATGAGGCACGATTTGATTGGGTTATGCAGAAAGCGAGTGCTGGGTCCTTGGCTGTTAAGTTCGTACTCCAACACGTCTTAATTTGGTCCTTGCTCCTTGGTCCTGGTACCTAAGTTCCACATGTGGTTTAGTTTTTCATTCTGGTGGGCTCCAGGGTCACTAATCAAGCATGCTTGTTCCCCTGCTTGTGACTTGCAGCCTGGGGGTCCATTGCAATTGAAAAACACCTTATTATTCTGTGATTGTCAAAGCTGAACCAATGGAACTAGTTCTGCAGTTACACATCCAGGTCAAGAAATGAGCTCTGCATCCTGGTTCTTGCTATTTGGGTTTTAGCCAAAATGATACTGTCCATAATCACTTTCATCCAGAGCTGGCCATTCACTAGAATCCCAGAACGCTGCAGTAGACTTCTCTCCTTAAACTTGAACCATCTTCCTGTGTGCCCAGCCCCTGTAGCCCACTTCCCTCCCCAGGGCACAAATTACACTGGCTTCCTATTTTTCTTCTCTGATGCTCAGTTTCTTCTCTACTTCTTCTCTTCTCTATTTTCAAAATGTGGACATTTGACTTTTCTAGCCCTTGGCCATGAGTGACTCTCTCAAGCCTGTCTCTAGGCCCCAACAATTGGAGGTCCTCTTTATTCTATTCCTGTCATCTTGCGTGTCTTCTCCAATATGTTCTTTTACATCTGTATGCTGTAAGGATTATAACATTTTTTTCTTCTACTAGAGAAGCAACTTTCTATTCTTTAAATTTATATATTTGGACGGGGAGGCCCTGTTCACAACAACCCTATATTTTAAGTTTTTCCTTTTGGAAGAATCTTTTTATTTTAGGTGAAACATTCTTTTAAATTTCTGTCAGCACCCCCATTTCACATACAGAAATAAAATAAATTTTGATTTTATATATTTGTTTAAAAGTAGTACGCATTTTGTTGAACAGAAAGAGTCAAAACTCAAACACATTTCTGTAAACATTTTACCTTGGCAAAAATTTAATAGCCATTGTTTTGAGTTATGATGGTGGTTCTAATAGAGCAGGGCAAAAAAAATGTTGCCCAAATTAACCTGTCAAACTGAAAATGGTTTGTCTCTCCGTGATTTCACAGATATCTGCTTTATTTAGCTTTGGGGAATAAAAGGACCAAATCACGATTCAGTTTTCTAATGTAACTGCTCCAACATGTGTTTCTATATAGTTTACACATTTAATACGTGTCTTATTTACGTGGAAAAACTGTAAATCTGAGTCGTTTGTAATTAATATTAAGAGTATAGACAACAGGGGCATACTTTGCTAAGAAGAAAAGTAATGAAATTATATCTTCTTGAAGGTTGATTTAAATCATCTTTCTGAAGACTGAGGCAATATACAACTGAAGACAAAGGGGGCCAGTGACCTCATGGCCATGTCGTGGGGGGGTGGCTCTCAGATAAGACGTGTACTCCCTGTCTGCTGGACAGTGTTGCATCCAGATTAATCACAGAGGACTTACCCCACTAATCACAAAGTGGTTCCAGGCCAGACCGTGTTTGTAGCAGGGCAGAGAATGGGAAAGAGCAAGGCTTCAACCCTGTAGTCATCAGCCTTAATATTATAACACTGTAAGTGGGCGTGGACTCCTGAATCTCTTAGCTTGGCTATTAAAGAATACAATGAAATCCTTTGGGTTGTGTTCCCCTTGATATTATGGCTCTTCGTTTTGGTATTAAGGGTTTCTAATGTGAAGTAAGAAAGGATTGTGTAATTGATTTGGTGATATGGAGCTATACTGAAATATAAGAGCATATTAGACCAAAGGGCCCAGAGACTGCTCACCACTCTTCGTCTTGCCCCTAGCATGTGTCAGCCCTCTTAAACACACATGCACACAGCAGGTGCTTGCACAAATACATGCACACGTGCACACACGAATACATTTGATATCTGGTCATTACTATCATTCTTACTCCCCCCACCTCAATAAAAAAAAAAGACTCCAGTACTACCATCACCACCACCACCAACAACAACAACAAATTAGGACTATCAGTTTAGTGTCCTAGTTTTGTGCACCAGAATTAGGCTATAGAATTAGTTTGGGGACCTTTGGGGAAAAAATTCCTTAACAAACATAAGTACTCTTGAAAGCTGTGTACCTAAAGCATTGATGCCTCTGCATGTTGATGTTTTTGTTTCAGAAACTTACATTGATATACTTTCTCTAATGAATGAGTCCATGGATCATTTTGCCGAACCTACATGATACTGCAAGAAAAGCAAGATTAAACACATATAACAACTTAGGCTAGAAGATCTTCCACCCTGAAAAGAATTATCAAAGATAGTATAACTAAAATTTATTACCAAATTCTGTAATATGGGCAGGATATGTTGCCAATAATGTACAGCTAAATCTAGAAATAGAAAACAAAATTAAAAAGCCAGCATGTTTTTATGAAAACTTAGAGAGTATTAAGTCATCATAATGAAACCCTGGACCAAATCTACATTGTGGGAGTGGAGAACATTTTAATTTATGATTGTAAATTGAACTAACACAAATGTGAGATCCAACTCATTCATCAGCATCACTCATGATCTATATTTAATGTAGATTACAGGACAATATCATTAATAACATAGTCTGAGAATTGAACCAACTCCTAAGTTATACAAGTAAATCTTAATAAACAGCAACTCCCTGGTATTATATCTTTGTGTGCTGGGACTTGGCAAAATGGAGTGAGAGTTGTACTGTGCTCTTAAAGTGAAAGGTGATGTGTACCAGGCGTTGTATCGTGTTGTATTTGGGAAGAAGGATAAATGACGGCATCCACATGAAAGAATCCAGAAATTCAGTATGCTGGGGAGAAGCCAAGTGGGTCCCCAAGAAGGGAGTCAGGTTTTGAAGATGAGTATAAGGGCTCATTCATGAAGCAGCTAACACAGATTTCAGAAATAATTTGCGTCCTTTCCAGCTTTCTTTGTCCTGGTCTAAAATATACTACATACTATTTATTGAATGCTTTCTCTGTGCCAAGTGATTTTCTTATATTACGGCCATGATAATCAACACAGAATTGAGAAATAATTATTCCTTTCTACAGGTGAGGCAACCAAGACTTAGAGTAGTTAAGCACCTTGCTCAAAGTCACATAGCCAGGAAGTAGGTGCACATGCCAATCACTCTTTACTCTGGGTGCCCTCGTAAATCTTTAGATGTTGTACAGATATGACATAGATCGGATAGGTAAATGTGGGGAAAATGAGCTCCCCAGATACAAGTCAAGACTGCTTCTGGCAAGTTAAATAAAGCAACTACAAGCAGTGTTAGTGGAAGGACAGGAAAGGGAAGATTGTAAGGGTGTACCTAAAAAACAATTGGAAACAATGTGAAAGAGCTATGGCAGGTGGGAAAAGTAGGGCACTAACAAATTATTTGGCATGTAGAGGTACAAAATTCACTTCAACAAATATGTATTGAGAGCCTCCTTTGCACAAAGCGCTGCACTGGTATCTTGTTCAGACATACAGGAGGCATCCTTGCCCTCGAGGAATTCATGGTTGAATGGAGAAAAAACACATATAACAATATACTGAGAGCTATCATTGGAGATATTAACGAGGTGTTATGGAAGGACAGGAGAGAAGAGACTAGATTTTAATTGCAAGATGTGGGGAGTTGTAAGTATTGGGCTTTAGAGTTGGACCTTGAAAAATAGAGAGAGCTTTGACCAGTGGTGATGGGGCTGAGGTGGGGATGAGAGTGGCTGAAAAGGGCCCTTCAGGCTCTCAGGTCAGTAGACGCGAAGGCACAGGGTGGGAATCCAAGCGGTGCCTAGAGGATTGGGCCAAAGGGAGTACACCAGACTGAGCCATCTTTTGGAGAACCTGGAACATCGTGCCAGGAAATCTAGACTTTAGTCAGCCATGAGGAGCCATGGAAGATTCTGAGCAACTTAGTGACGTCTAGAGTTGTGCTTTGGATGATAATTCTGATGCCTCTGTCAAGAATGAAGGAAAGTGAGAATAGTTAAATGGCGTTTGCAATAATAGTTTCTACTGGCGATAAGGGAACCTCCATCAAATCTGTGCCAATGAAAAAGGAAGAAACACATAGAGTCATTAAAGAGATAGCATCACACAAGATGTGGAGAATGAAGGAGTGGGTGATGCAGGCATGGATCTCCTTGAGTAAAGGTATCTGTGTTCCCAAAGGGGAAAAGCAAAGCTGTCCGTAGACTACACACTTAAATGAAAAGCTAGTCTCACAGTGTGCAGAGTGGGGAAGGGTAGCTCATAACTGACCTGTCCTTAGTCATATATTTATCAAGGGTTACAAAAGGTTATTAGCAGAATTGTGTCTGGGAAAGACAATAACACATCATATTAATTGGATTTGTGTATATCCAAAGGTGTGCCCTGGGTAGGCACTGTGAGTACTATTGGTTGTACATTAAAATTAGTCTCAATATTTTAATTATAATACATCTCATATATATCTTTAAAACACTCATATAAGGAAAAGATGGCCTCAATTGACTTGATTATCCGTTTTTGTTTTAATTTGGAGTTTTATCTTGATTCATTGTGTAACCCTTGAGGCAAAATGAAACTGTGCCCTTATTTCAGAACACAGCAGGCTATAAAATATTTCATCCTCTTTCATAACCACCACCGTTCCACTCCCACAACCCTATCAGATCTCATCACCCAAGCACCGTTATGTGTCATGTGCTAATGTCCTAGGGTGTATGCGTTAGAACCTCATTGTATTTTGTGATTGTTGGCTCTAGAGCTGGCTTGAATAAGTGTAAGGAGCCTTACTGGTAGCAGACACAGGTTCTGGCCTTAGCTTGCCTCATACTGGCTTTCTGACCATGAGCACTTCATGACATCTTAGTGTCCTTTTCTGTAGACAGGTGGAGTTGGGCCGCATGGTCAATAGGGTCTCCCCAACTTGTACGATGCTCTGTGCCCAGGGCTTAGCATTCCTGCCCCCCTCCCAATCTCTAGTATTGAGCATCTACCCAAGGATTAATAGCAGTTCAAAATGTTTGCCATTTTAGTTTCAAAATTTATCACTAACTCTATTTTAAAGTCTTTCTGCCTTGGGGCCACACATAGCCCTTGGTGACCAGATTTGGTGGGGATGTAAGAGTGGACAGACAGGCACAGGAGACAGGGAAAAACAGGAGCACTGGGTGTGTGGCATCCAAGCAGTGCTTTTACCTGCAGACAACTGCTAAATCAGTGTGAGTCTCTCTAGGCTCAGAATCCAGCAAGGGGCATCGAGTGGAAGTCTATGCATCCTGATCTGTCTGCTTTGTGGAATTTTGAAGTCTTGGAAATTGCATGTAGGCAGGAAAGGTGTGATGTAATTTATGGATGCAGTTCTCCTAAATTCGTGAGCAAAAAGCACGTCTGTGTGCAGAGAAGCATAGGAAGAAGAAACACGTTAGAAAGGGGCCAAAAAAGCTAGAGGAGGGGCTGACAAAAAGTGGACTTTCTGCTTTTGTTGCCTCTGAGGGTAAATAATGAAAATGCCCCTTGATAGATCATTGTCTAGACCAGACTTTTGTCAATAACCCTTAATTCATTTTGCATTGTCACTGACGTGAACCTTGTGTTTTGTTGTGTGTGAAATCTATGAATGAGGTTGAGAATAAAGTAGTTATAGGAAACAAGAATGCAATAATTACATTTTTCATGAGGGGCAACATTTGATGAAATTATACAGATTCAATTCATTGCTGGAAGAAAAGTATCACTCTAAAGCTTTTAATTTGGGTGTATCTTTTAGAAAATTTAGCCAGCAAGAATTACAAGTTAGCAAATAGCACTCTCTTTTTTGTTCTCCTTATTTAAAAAACAAAATTAAATATAAAGAGGTGCTTTTGGACTCATTTTTAGATGATAATGTGATACGGTTGTTTGACACCTAGTAGAAACTTGACCCTCCCTTGCTTTCATCATATAACAAAATAACCTCCTTGCTCCTGAATCTGGCCTCTTGGCTCCCTTGAGCAAGATGAATTTCTAATGGCCTTGGTCCTTGAAAACCTCTACTGAAGCCACGATTTAAACAGAGCTTCCTTTAAGAGGTCACTTTTTAAAAGCTATTCAGGTGGCTTTGTTGAGGAGTAGGAGAAGAAATAAAGAGGAGGGGGTAGGGGCAAACGAAGATATCTCAGAATTTTTTTTTCAACTTCTTTTTTTGAAAGGGGTCTCACTGTATTGCCCAGGCTGGAGTGCAGTGGCTATTCACAGGCATGATCATAGCACACTGCAGCCTTAAGTGATCCTCTCTCAGCCTCCCGAGTAACGGGAGTGCACAAAAAAAAAAAAAAAAAAAAAATTAAAAAAGGTATCTCAAAAAATTTCTGAATTCTTTTAAAACAACATTGGTGGGAATGTAAATTGGTACAGCCATGATGAAAAACAGTATGGAAGTTCCTCAAAAAATTAAAAGTAGAGCTACCATAAGATCCAGCAATCCCACTGCTGGGTGTATGTCCAAAGGAAAGGAAATAGGTATGTTGAAGAGGTATCTGCACACACTATTCACAATAGCCAAGATTTGGAATCAGCCTAACTGCCCGTCACCCAATTAAAGAATTAAAAAATGTGGTATGTGCAGCCTGAGCGAGACCCCATCTCTACAAAAAAATAGAAAAATTAGCCAGGTGTGATGGTTTGCACCTATAGTCACAGCTTCTCAGGTGGCTGAGGCAGGAGGATCGCTTGAGCCCAGGAGTTTGAGGTTGCAGTGAGCTATGATTGTGCCACTGCACTCTAGCTGGGGTGACAGAGTGAGACTCTTGTCTCAAAAAAAGTGGGATGTGTTTGGCCTTTAAAAAGAAGGAAATCCTGCCATTTGTGACAACATGGATGAACCTGGAAGACATTATGCTAAATGAAATAAGCCAGGCACAAGAAAGACAGATGCTGCATGATCTCACTTGTATGTGGCATCTAAAACAGTTGAACTCCTAGAAGTAGAGAGTGGAATAGTGGTTACCAGAGGCTGGGGCTGGGGGGTGGGAATGGAGAGATATTGATCATAGGGTACAAAGTTTCAGTTATGCAGGATAAATAAGTTCTGGGGATCTAATGTACAATATGGTAACTCTAGTCAACAATACTGTATTGTATACTTGAAAATTGCTGCAAGTAAGTAGATCTTAATGGTTTTTACTGCATACCAAAAAATGATAACTATGTGAGGTGATGGATATGTCAATTAGCTTGATAATCATTTCACAAGGTATACATATATCAAAATATTAATATGTAATGCACCTCAAATATATGCAATTTTATTTATCAACTATACTTCAAGGAAGCTGGAAAAAAATAGTAAAAATATTACAAAAATAAAATTTAAAAATTAAATAACAACAAGCAAAAAAAAACAAAAAAAACCCCCAACCTAGAAAAGCCGAAGCAATGAGAATAAGTTAGATAAAGGAAGCATTATTTTTCCTAAGAAAGGAACGACCCCAATATGTGATGTGATGGATTTATGATTTTACCAGGGAAGAGAAGCGAGGCAGGGAATAGAGGGCCTATTAACCAGATATTGCAGAAGTAGCTTCAGCTTGCTGAATATTAAGCTTACTGGGTATTGTTTGCTGAATATATTTTTATTGCTTAAATCTATTTCACGTATGTTATTTATTTATAACTTTAAAGATAATTTAATATGTAAAACCTTCTCTGCTGAAATGTGGGTATTAATTTCCAAGCATCATTTATTGCACTTATGGCTGATGGATTGTTATGAGTCAGAACTAATAAACTTGTAAGGATTAATAGAATATCCGTCCGAAAAAAAAAGAGGTGTCTTTATGGTTGCCATGTAACTGCATCTGCCTGGAAGGCTGAATTACATGAGAAGTCTGCTGTGTTCCGTGCCTTGCTGAGGAAGGGGGGTGAGGGGCAGAAAGGAGGGCAGTAAAATGGATGATTAATACCTTCTAATTGAGTGGATATTGGCAGCACTACGTTGCCCAGGACATTAAGTAGCTGGCAAAGCAGAGGTCTTTTGCTAAACATGGTTACACTCTCATGGAAGTGCCTGCTCTGTAGATTGAGCCAGGTGATGCTAAGGAAACCTGGCTTTGTTGAAACAAACCAGGCGCAAGATTCAACAAGCAGAAAATTACTATATGCCTTAGGGTTTATTTTCTCTCTGCAGAAAGAGAATCTTGCGCTCCTTGTATGTTACAAGGTGTTGTTAGGGCAAAGAGGTTTAGAAAAACAACAGCCGCAGCCGGATTTCCTTGACATTTAGGGAAGGATGCCTCAGGAGTTCAGTTTGGTTTTTTTCCCTACCCCTTTGAGGACTGCCCCTTTGGAAGCTGAGGTCCCTTAGTTGCACATGTTTTTAAAGTCAGGGGTGGAGAGAGCCACATGGCTCGTATTTGTCTTTTGATGGAGGTAGAAACAGGAGAGCTGAAGAGCCCTGTTGACTTCCTCACCCTCTTTCTGAGAGAATGATGGCAGAGAATGAAGGCGACGACATCTGCTTTCTGATTAATGGAGAATGACATCACTGCTGCACCAAAAGCTGAAAACCCGGTTCGTGGTTGTTTTTCCTACATGTTAATCTGTATTTCCAGTTGAGGGCAGAGAATTGCCACATACATTTTCACACGGCCTCTCGTTTCCCATTTTATTTTTCTCCATTTCTTCCCTCCTTCACCCTCGCTCCTCAACACACACTCCTATTCACACCCACACTCATGCACAGTCACACACATGTCCCGTCACACACATCCACACGCAGACACGCTGCATTCACACACTCACTGTCACATGCACACATATTCACGTGTTCACACACACACACATGAATATGTATACACGAGTCTGTTCACACACATTCACCACTCACAGTCATATGCACAACTGCACACACATTCATATTCACACATATACACATTGCCACACACTCAACAAACTCACGCATTCACGTACTCACTGGCACACACATTCACATACACGCACACACATATTCATACACACGTTCACATACACTCACAGACACACACAGTCACATACACACACACTGGCACTCTTCCTTTGGGTCCCCTCCTCCCTGCTGTGCTCGCTCCTTGTTTTCAAACAAAGCCCCAGGCTGACCTCAGGAAGCAGAAGGGTGCTCTGGGTTAAGAGCTGCCTGTTACCATAATCATTTATTAGACCTGAAGTTTGATTGGCCAAGTTGGATTAAATAAATATGTAGCAGGCAGAAGCTGTCCTGACTGTGAACATCAAAGGAGTGTGGCAGCCTCCACCGCGTCCCTGGCGTCGGGCCCACACAGTGCGGCCGCCAGCTTTCCCCCTGCCAGGGTGCAGGTCTTAAGGATCCCAGAAAAAGACCCTTTTGTAATTCGGTATTCGTGAAAGTACGGAAATATTTAAGCAAATGAGTATTAGAAGGAAAGCTTTTCCGTGTAAAATGTATCACGTGTTGGGTGTCTCCCCACCCTGCCCTGTCACAGACACACTCCCCTGGGCCCCTTCCCTTGTTCCTAGTAGGAAGATGGTTTTGGGGTCTCTTAGTCTCTAGCAGCAAGTTACGGAGTAAGCAAGAGTGACACATTCGATTTACCTCAAAGGACAAAGAAGTTCACTCCAAGGATGCTTATGGGCTGGGCCTGGGTAGGAAAAGCCAGCGAGGGAATCTCCAGGGACAACCCACACCCTCTGGAGGGCCACATGGTCACGCTGTCATCTGTCTTTTCTGTGTGTCTGTGCACACATCCCTTTCTCCCTGTACTCCCTGCCTCCTGCCCTCCTTCCTTCTTTTTTCTTTCTTTCTCTACATCTCTATCTCCACGTAGCAATTTCTCTGTATCTTGGCTCTGGAATATGACTCATCCCACTCCTTGGTCCCCCCGCCGTGTCACTGTCTTTTTGGGGCTGCTGTCACTGCTAACCGTGTCTGTTTCTCTGTGTTCCCAAATAAATTTTGGAGAGTCAGAAGGCGATTGACCAAGCTCGCTTTTCAAGCCAACCTATGTCATACAGAGACCATGGGCTTTCCCTGGGTGGGTGCTTCTCCCTGGTCCAATCAGCTGTGACCAAAAGGGAGGCAGCCTCAGGTACAAAACTTGTGGAATTTGGTCATCCCCCTTAAAATGGAGATATGGGAGAGCAGCCCTGCTGCTGAAAGAGTGTGAAGCTAATTCTGTGAGCATCTTACTGTCTTTTCGATTATTTGTCCATCAGGTGAACTCGCTCTAAAGGGACTTTTGGTGACATTTTTCTAGAAATAAAGATCATTAGTAAATTATACTTATTTGAAATTCGTGATTTGAGCTTTTTGGTTGATGTTTCTTGGCCTAGCAAAGACTTGGTTTAAAGACAGCGTCTATTAGTGTTGAGATAAATGATCTGTGAGGGGGCATTTAAAACTCTTAACAAGCTGTTTTCTGCTCCCCTCAAGCACTTTAGAAGCACTCATTTATATGTAAACAATCAATATGCTAATTACAAATAAGCCTTATCTATTTATTAAAGCACTTAACTGACTCCAAGTCACCCTTAACTAAGCAACACTTTGTTAACCTTAGTTGGAGGTGCTGCCCATGACGCTGCATTTCTTTTGAAGTATTTCATAATTTTTTCTTCCCACATGATGACATCCCTCCATTTCCAGTTACTCTGAATTAGAAGGAGATACCAAAAAATTCCAAGATGTCCAAAAAGATCAAGATAACAGCATTTTATAAACCAACGAGGAACCCATGTATAAATTAAGCAATGAAAATCTGGGAATAGGAGGAAGTCAGTGTCCCTGTTGTGAGAAATGAGAATTGAGTACCTTTTATTTACATGATTTTTATTTAACATACACTTGGGCAGAGAAAGGCAGCCAAAGATACTATTCAAAGGATTATGCAAATCAGGAAATTATTTCTAAAGTACTTGTACAGAGTTCTTTCGACGCTCCAGAAGGTATTTCCAGAAAGAGGGATTACTGAAGGAGATGGCGTGGTGAGGCGTATTGGGCAGGAGGACAGAGGCTCCTGAGGAAGGGGACGCCTTCCATCCTCCCAAACTGGCGTCAGAACTTTTGTATAGTAGCAAAAATCAGAGGAAGCATGGGATACCTCCCAGAACATCAGATTTCCTGTTAAAGCAAAAACCTAATCAAATATTACTTAAAATAACCTGAAATGGAAAGCATTTTAATATGTCTCTGCAGTTCTAGACAGTACAAGGGAACAAGAAGAAATGGCAGAGGGAACTATATTGTGTTCTAGTGGTGTATTAAGTGTGTGGTTAATTTTAATTGCAAGAACGATAGATTTGCTCCCGCTACCACGTCTCTTACCCAGTGAAGGTTTGGGGAAGGATAAACAAGGTGGCCAGGGGAGAGGAACCTAAAGGAAGAGCTGAACTGCAGAGCAGCGAGGCTGTGTGACACCTGGGACTTGGGGCTTGGTTTAATGCTCTGCCGTCACCTTTCAGAGGTTCTTTATAATTTTTGATGAAGGGGCCCTGCAAATTGTAGAGTCGGTCTTGCTGGAAGTGGAGGTTCCTTCCAGGGGAAAGAAAAAGGCAAGGACTCCGCCTTCCTTCTAACTCTTCTTCCCCACATCTTGTTTAGAGGACTACAAATGTGACTGTAGCTGTCCTTCTCATCGCTCTCCACATACACAGCCTACTGGCCAAGGCTGGAAATTCCCGTAGCAATGGCTGCTGAGCTTCTCAAAGTGCAGGGCCATTCCCCCTCAGCTTTGCACCCAGCCCGTCTTTGCACTGGCGAAGCCCGGTGCACGCTCCTCCTCCACACGTTTGTGCACTCAGCGTATGAATCCCCATCCACAAACTCGGCCTGGAAATATATTCTGGTGGCGAGTGCTCTTACGTCACCCGAGGTTTTCTTTGTATCTATCATGAACCTCTCCTTCGACGTGACTCTTGACTGTCCCAAAGAGACAAATGGTGGACCCCTGTCTTCTGTAGAACACTTTCATATCTGGACAAGCATAATTAAATAATTTTTTCTTATTATTTTCTGAAGATTAAAATGAGCTATATTTCTCTGGGAAGAATGTCTGTTTGAGGAAACATTTTAGTAGCTTTATACATTGAGACCCTTTAGCGTAGGAGACATACTGTGTCTAAAGTAAAGCTTGAAGTTCGCTCAAACGGGGAGGAGGAGCCATACCGGAAGCTGACGTTGGGCTGCGTGGCCGAGGCAAGGCTGGGCATTCGCGCCAGACTTCCTTATGGCTGACAGTTCTACACTTCCAGACTTCTTCCCAATCTCATAAAAGAAAGTCACTTGCTCTTTTTTTCTCCACTTCTATCCTTCCTGCCCCTATGACATGGTTAAGTTGTCTAGCGTCTTGCAAAGCAAATGAACAAATTTAGCACTTTTCGTTCCTACTTAATAAGAACACAATAAACAGAGACTGGTACAATAGCAGTTGTCTTGTACGTACTTCTTGAGCCTGAAAGACAAACATTCTCCAGCAAGCACGGCCTGTGCCTGCATATTAGGTACTAACTGGTAAGTGTTGTCACGATTGTACCAATGCTAGTATATTGGGTTTCAGCTGTTCCCTGTGATAAACGATGACATCTGAATAGTGATACATCAGTAGAATAGCTCTGATGGTTTCACTCTGACTTCAGTGCTCTAAAACTCCCTGGCAACTGAAGTTAGACGGCTCTGTTTTAACAGCGTCCGAGTCATGATGGATAAAATGGGGGCAATTTCTAGTTTAGAGAGTGCTAACAACCTAACTTCAAAGAAAATTCTGCTATGTGTTGATTATGAAGGCCAATGGCTAATCACCACTACTGTCTAGAAAAGAAACTTCATTTTGCTTCTTGGTGTAGTTTTCTACCCTGCTAGAGATACAGCATTGCTGTTGAAAAGTAACAACATTGTTTGATATAAAGTCTGCTGTTGTTCTCCTTTTTTGTCCACTTATAACAAAGCACTAACATAGTCACAAGGGAAGTTATCTATCTCAACTCTGCATTTTGGGGGCTATTGGACACTTTCCAACCATCTTGCTTATCTCCTGGTTTCTAAGTCTGATGGTTTGATTTTTGAAGTTACCTTTGGCTCTTTTCTTGCTCTCCTCATCAAATTTGTTGTCAAATATTATCAATTATGCTCATATATATCCCATCCTCTCCATACCTACTGTCTTTGCCCCAATTCAGACCCTCTCTGATACCCTAAAACTATTTCAGTCCCTTCCAAATTGATCTTTCTCCTCCAAAGATCTTCCCTGTCCCTCAAATCCCCACTCCATTCTGAGTCCCCCTACGTCACTCCTGACAAAGTCAATGGTCTGCTCACAAACTCTCAGGGGATCTCCATGGCCCACCGAACAAAGGCCACATTTACCACATTGACCCCTGGGGTCCAGCTCCAGCCACACACTCCCCTCGTGGGCCCTATTCCCCACCCAGGCTCACAGCTTTCCTGTTTCCTTTGCATGCCTTGCTTTATTTTGGTTCCCTCTTCCTGGAGTGCTTTCTCCTAATCTTTGTGGATCCAAATCCTGCCCGTTCCTTAAAGATCCAAGGCTTCAACAAGAAGCCTTTCCTTATTTTTTCAGTGGGAATGTATTTCTCCTTCCTCTATACTCCCATAGCAACTTATTTGTTTCTCCCAATACTCCTTACTGTCTTTATTATTTTTATATGTTTCCTGATAGCCCATAAACTACCTGAGTGCAGGGTCTAAGTTTCATCTATGTTCCACCCACAGTATAGGGCCTCAGACATGATGTATGCCAAATTCACATTTATTAAATGAATAAATCCATTTCCAAACTTATCAACGAATGGCTTCGGAGCACATTATTAAACGTAACTATCTTCTAAGTTAAATGGAGGCTATTATAGATATTGCATTGATGGAGAAAAAAGTTATCAGTAAGGAAAGGGGAAAGCTAAAATAAACCCTGTGATGTAGGATTGGAATCAGACTGGCAGTATAAACTCGTGGGGTTTTTTTTTGTTTTTTTTTTTTTTTGAGACAGAGTCTCGCTCTGTCACCCGGGCTAGAGTGCCATGGCATCTGCCTAGCTCACAGCAACCTCAAACTCCTGGGCTTAAGCGATCCTTCTGCCTCAGCCTCCCGAGTAGCTGGGACTACAGGCATGCACCACCATGCCCGGCTAATTTTTTCTCTCTCTCTATATATATATTTTTAGTTGGCCAGATAATTTCTTTCTATTTTTTTAGTAGAGACGGGGTCTCGCTCTTGCTCAGGCTGGTCTCGAACTCCTCACCTTGAGCGATCCACCCGTCTCGGCCTCCCAGAGTGCTGGGATTACAGGCGTGAGCCACCGCGCCTGGCCTAAACTCATGTTTTGATAATTACATAGATAGGTAGATAGCTAGATGCAGAAATACATATGTATGTATACAAATGCGTTAGTACACATACATATGTTACCAAGCTCCATCTGCTGAGAAGGCCCAGAAGCAATGACAGCCCATTAGCAATAAGCTCACTCAGCACCCATATCTGGTTTCTAAACACCATTCTCCAATAAAAGGAACCAAGCTACACTGGAGATGCAGTTGGTCCAGGGCTCAGGCAGGGCAAACACAAAATGAACCTTGAACATCTTAGAGTGCCAATAAGCAAGAAAATGCTCCAACAGAGGACATGGGATTGTCAAAAGAACATAAGAGTCAACATAAATGTGTTCCCAGTGGCCAAAGCCAGAAGAATTTGAGCAGCAAAATAATAACAGGAATGGATTTTAATCCATAGAGTAAAATAATATCCAAAAGTCCATAATGATATAAATAAATAATTTAAAAAATAAATAGGGGAGAAGGGATAACTCTTTCTTAAGTAGAATTCCAAATAATAGGAATGGAAGTAAAATAGAAAACAGAGTCACTGTTAGGCAAATACCACAGAATAATTGTTGCAAACTAGACCCACAAAGGGATGCTCAAACAGTGGGCAGTGGTTTGAGGAGAAACAGGATTTGCATAGTCAGCATATCTCCCTGAAGATACTTATTTACTCCAAAGGGGAAAATAGTAACTTATAGTGGAAAATTCAGCACACACCATCCTAACCAAGTGATCAAGGGAAACATCACCAATAATAAGACATATTGACCCCAGGAACCCCTTGATACGATGCACTGAGAAGGACACAACATCGTTTTTGTAATCTTCTTGCTAAAAATGCATAACCTCATTTCAGTCATGAAAAAACATCAGACAAATTGAAACGGAGGGATATTCTACAAAATCATTTTGATCAGTTCTCTTCAAAAATGTTGAGGCCAATAAAGGCAAGAAAAGACTGAGGGATTGTTACAGAGTGGAAGAGACTATGGAGGAATAACAACCAAATGCACTATGGGATCTTCCCGGACAAGATCCTGAAACAGAAAATGAGAGTCGTGGAAAAGATGGTGATGTTCTAATGAGGGCTATAGTTTAATTAATAATATCGTATGAATGTTAATCTCCTGTTCTTGATAATTATACTATGGTTATGTAAGACATTAGCATTAAGGAAAGTAGCATAAAGGATAAGAAGAGCTTTGTACTCTTTTTGCAACTTTCTGTGAGTCAAAAAAATAGTTCAAAATTTAAAAAAAATTAAAGGGAGGCTATGAGTAATAATATTGTAGGCATTTCTTTAACCAAAGAGGATTCAAACTACCTTCAAAGAAAATCAAATACTCTTTTTATTCTTTCTACTCACCACTCCTTTCTATGTCTTACTGTTTCCTATGTCTTCTTGTTTCCACTTGTTTCTAGGTACATGGGTCTGACAACCTGTGCAAAAAGCCTTTTCCTTCTGCTGAAAATAAACAAACAAACAAAATAAAAACCAGAGCATATGCTTTCTGTGTACAGGGATGTTTGGATTTTGAAGTGAAGCCACTGTCTGAATCCTCTCCTGACAGCATGATGCTACCAGTGGCATGTCCTCCTTTTCCTGGACCTTCCTGGGAAGTTCTCTGAGCGGGACCAGGGGCTGCCCGCATTGCATCTGTGCTTTCTCCATCCTGCTCTTCCTTCGTACTTACAGTGGACTTTGCTGAGTGCTCCGCATTTCCAGTCCCAAGACTGCTGGACTGATACTCTATTCACTTCCTCTGCTGTCTGTGCATTCTCTTTTTCCAGGGAACCAGTCCACATACTTTAAAAAAAAAAAAAAACTTGTTATTTTAGAAATGTTCAAACATGCAGAAAAATAGAGAGAATATGATAAACCCCTTGTCAGCTTGATCTTAACCACAGAGGTACGCTTTCCAAGGAAAGGTAAGTGTGAGTAGCAAAAATGAAATGTCATCAGTAGTGAGAGTGAAGGTGACAGCACCGGCCCCAGCTCCTATCATCCTTTCGTACTTACTTTTATACTCTTGGTTTTTGGACAACTCATTGGGTTTTTGGCCACTTTATCTTATCAAGAGTTCAGGGACCCACAAAAGACCCTTTCTCACCCCTTTGCACAATTCAGATTGAGGTTATTTCTGGGGGTGGTTAATGTAAAAGGGATCTCTTTAAATGTTTTGCTTAGGGACCTAAAATTTTATTTATGCTTTTATTAATACTATAACTTCAAAATCACTTTTTGCTCTGAAGACCTAATTCTGCTAAAGGAACCTAAGTCATGTTTCTCTGATCAGGCATCTGGGTTACTAAATGCCAGGTGTTGGGGGGAAGCTTAACAAAAGGTCACTGAACCACAGTCTTCCAGTTGTTAATCATCAGTAACTCAGATTTAGGGGTCTCAGGTTTTATTCCTAACAAAGCATTCCAGCAATTTTTGGTCCTCAGTAAGTGTGATCTAAATGGATAACTGAAATGAGATCAAGGTAACTCTACCCAGAGAAGGTAGTAGAGGAATAATAAGATGCTAGTTTCCTAAGGGGAAGAAAGAGATTTTTACATCTGTGTGCAAGTAGGATATCAAAGTGTGAACCCACACCTTTTTGAGAGTAGTAGTTGGGAGTGAAGCAATGGAACATTTGGCTTCTTATTCAGTGTAACTTGCCAGATTATGAAAGTACACTTCAGTGCACCTGACTTCAATGATTTCAGTAATCATCTAACAATTTTACAATAGGATATGATTTTTATTTCATATTGATGAGAAGGGTAGAATGCCATTGCTTGATTCAAGACAACAGAATTCAAGGAGATAACAGAATTTCTCTCCATGTTACATAGAGAGAAAATTTTACATGTTACAAATTAGAAAAAAGGAAAGTTTTTTTATGTAAATAATAGGAAAGGTAAAGATTTCAGAGATAGCTTTTTATGTATTTTCAGTTAAAATAGCCTCTCAATGTACACACACAAAAGCAATCAAAAGAAGAGGAATACTCCATCTATAATTGCCTCTACTTTGATCATCTTAGAATTGCTATTAACAAAATATTCTCTTTTACCACACTTCTCCATCACTGGGATAGAATTTCCTTCTGTAATTTTATTTTAATTCAGCTGATATCTCTGGATTAGAATGACATTATAGGAGCACAGGGACTTTGTGAGTTTCTGTGTCTGGGGAGAGAAAAAGAGAGTAGGCTGAAGTTTGGGGTCAGTATCACTTTTTTAATTCCATAGTGATATGTCAAACACTAGGAAGAAAAAAGAAATTAAAATGTGCTGTTTCTGGGGAATGGAGATGGAGACAATTCATATATTATTGAGAAACAGATCTAACATTCCTACAGAGTTTAGACTCTGCAAATACAGCAAGGTAGTATCTCGAAACAGGGTCATAAATGAGTCTCATAAATGCTCTATCATCTTTTGCAAGGTTCTCTTCCTTCATAACAAAGGTAGCTGGTGATCAAGTGGTTAGCCTTTTTTTCCTAGACAAACAAAACAGCAGACCTATAACCAATAACAGGATTAGTAACTTATGACTCTATGAGTTATCCAAAAAGTTAACTAGCACTTCGGGAAGCTGAGGTGGGAGGATTGCTTGAGCCCAAGAATTCAAGACCAGTCTGGGCAACATAGGGAGACTCCGTCTGTACAAAGAAAAAAAACTTTAACTAGCTGGGCATGGCGGCGTGCACCTGTAGTCCCAGCTACTCAGACGCTGAGGCAGGAGGATTGCTTGCGTCCAGGAGTTGGAGGCTGTAGTGAGCTAGGATTGTGCCACTGTAATCCGGCCTAGGGTGACAGAGTAAGTCTCAAACCAAAAAAAAAAAAAAAAAAAGTTAATTATCTACCTTCTGATAAACCTGGGAAGCATCCAAATGTTTTTAGAAACCTTTTAATCACAAAGGCTTAAAATCTTCAAAAATTGTTTTGGCACTTTTATTAAAAGTAGTAACCTTAGTGTATATGTATGTTTATAGACACAAACACACACATACTAAGTCTACCCCTTAAGATATATATGTATAAAACTTAGTAGAATACTTCATTCCTCAATATGCAAGACAAGCAAATCATTTATTATCATTCTCAGAAGAGGTTTTATAGTGTATTTACCCGTATCTCCAGGCCTGAGGTAATGAGGCTATTCCATGAATATTAAGTCAGGAAACCAAGGAGAACACAAGAACCAAATATACCATTCGTGGCCCATGTAAAATCAGCAATACTTACCTGATGTCCACAGTTATGGGCTCTGAAGACCGTGCTCTCCAAGCTGTCATGGCTGTTCCCAGTGAGGTGGTGGAGTGCGGTGCGCCCTGCAGGAGGGGCTGGTAGGGCCATGCTGCTTGCCTGGTGAGGCCCCGCTGCCTGAGCGTGCGGTGTGGGAGCTGGAGTTTTTCTAAGGCCAGTGTAGTAAGTAACACAAATGCACGTCCAGCATACAAGGCTGGACCCTCTACTATTGCAGGGACTCAAAAGTGTGCTGGTCTAGAGGCCCCGTAAATACGCTCAGAAGTGAATATTTTCCACTGTGTTACTTAGCACTCTGGAGTCCTGTCACGAGCAGAGCTCCCTCCCTCCTCAAGCACTGGGGTGCAGCAACTCACAGGAGATTCAGACCCAACCCCCTAACACTGTGGCCTTAAGCCCTTGGAAGAGACAGCTCTATCCTTGCACCCATTAGATAGGGCTACCGCTGGCCAGCGAGGCCAGCAGCGCTCCGGCTCCGCCTTGGCTCTGTCTCCCATGCCGGGAACCTTGGGAATAGTAAGGGATTTGACAAAGTTCCTGGGGAATGGATGGCGCCTGTGAGCACTGTGGGTCGCGTTGCTCAGTGTTGCCAGCCACATGCGTTGCTGCTTTCTCACTCTTCCTCAGGCAAGAAGGGCCGTTTCAGAGAAGATTTTTACATAAAGAAGGAACATAAACACTAAGCTCCGCATCTTTACATGTCCAGAACTGAAAAACAGAGGAAAGGATTCACTTTCCCCAAACTTTTGCTTCTTGGGTGAGAAATAAATGTAAATCTCGCGTCTAATTCCCCTGATTTTTCAGACTTAGCTAAGGCAGAAAACCAATCCATTGCATTATCGACTAGTATCATTAGCTTGAGGTTAGGGACCCGCCGCTCTCTCTGAAGCAGGCCTGCCTTCCTCTCTCTGCTTGTATATTATCCTTCCATCATTTTTCCTTGTGCACCTCTCTCTCTCCCCTTTGATATGGTAATGATCTTGCACAAGAAAAGCCATTTTTTTTTTATATGAGTGCTTAAGGAATTAAAGGTGAGTGAGAAGGTGGAGGGTGTTAAGAAGGATGGCAGTTTGTCATTAAAAAATAAATAAGTATACCCCTTGGAATTAAAAAGAAAGCAAGCTGGCAAAAGGGAAGGGGGGAGGACAGGCAGTGTCTCTGCAAACACGGGAGCCAGTCTTACTAACAGGCTGGCTTAAAGCCCTCTTAACAATGTGCACTTGCTCTCCCTCGCTCGTGGATTGATTTCCCTCTGCCCTCCACAGACCTGGCTGCAGTTAAGCCTTGTGTCCTCCACGTGATGCTGAGCCGAATCAGATTTTCCTTTTAGTTGTTCGATCAAATTTTCCTTCCTAGAGCTTAGAAGGCACACTTGGGACCATATAGTAATTGCCTCCCCACACTGAACTGCTGATACCTTTATTGGATTGGCACAGGGTTTCAGAGGACTGTGTTTAACATGCAGTGAGCCGCAGCAATGCAAACAGCTTCAGTGTTTAAACAAGCATCCATTAGGCCAGGAAACAAGGCAGTGCCAGCCCATTTGGTGCTCTGTAGTGCTGGCAGCTTAAGGTGAGCAGGGCAGCCGGGGCGCTGGAGTGGGAGAGGGCGGGCTCCAGGGGAAGCGGAGGAATTGCAGTGTCAGAGAAGGAGCCGACCCTCTTTGGATTTGCAGAAGAGGGAGTGGAGGGGGGATGGGGAGAGAAGTGTTGTGGCTAGGGACATGTGCAAAGCTCATTAATATCTCATTATGTTAGAATTGCAATCTCCCCGCAGATCGGCATTAACATTGGCAGTGCCAGAGGAAGGGCTTTTTTTGCAAGCCCCAGCAAGCACCCTACGCTTCTTTTACACGGAGGGAGTGGTGGTGCTGAATTTGTCAGCGAAGGCTGGGAGAAAACCCCACAGGAGTGATAGTGAGCAGCTCCGGAGAGCGAGTGAGACCGAAAACTGTAGTTTGCAAAGAACAAAGTGACCAGCTTTCAGATGTGCCAGGCGGCGATGGAGAGGGAAGGGAACTGACAAGAAGCTGGGAAGGGAAATGGTTGGACGTAAGCAGGAGCCGCCCTGGAGTCTGGGTGTGAGGGGCAGTGTGAGGGGTGCTGGATCCAGCTTCAGATTCAGACCTAGATTTCTGGGAGAATGTGTCACTGGCCCACTGGAGGCTCCCTGGGATCAACCAGAGTGAGTAAGGTGGAGAGGAGACAGGGGCAGATGGGAAGAAGAGAGAAGAGAAGAGGGGTTTGGGAGGACTGTGTTCTCAGTTGTTCCTCCCTGCTGCCTTGTTGGTGTGAGTGGAGCAAAGGAAGATTCTAAAACAGATAGAAGGTGGTGTGAGTGGTGTGCAGGGGCCTCGCTCTTCAGGTCTGACCTAGGTGAGCCCAACCCAGGCCAGTCTTTCCCCAAGGGACTGAATCCTCCTGTGCCCAGCACTGCAGCACTGGCTCCAGCCGGACTCCTGCACCTCACTCACCCCAGGCGGTCACTCCAGCACTGGGACAGGGCCTCATGGGAGGAAGAGTTGGAGCCATGTTCTGCAGAAATTACAGCCTCCCTGCAGACACTTAATTGTGCTCTGTTAAAGGATCAGATGTTTCTGTCTGCCCTGGGAAAATATGTATCCTCCATCCAGTAAGGTGGGTGGTAGCCACGTTAGCAAATAGTTATCCAACAGGATGAACCAAAACACAAGCATGTGTGGATTTTGTATTATGAAGGCCCCTTAATGTTAATTCATATTAAAGTTCTTTGAGAGTATCCTTTTTTTGCCTTTTTGTCTTGGGGAGTTCTTACGCTTATTTTAGCATTTTCTTCCTGTGGACTTTTGGCATTCAGGTTCCATTCCCAGCACAAGTGCACACAGACATACCCACACAGGTCTGCAGAAGTGCTGTTCCTGTGACATTCAGCCAGTCCCAGGATCAGTAGGCAAGTGAGGGAGCACGTGTACTCGATTAACACCATAGAAAGATACAAGACCAGATTTCAACTATGGTTTGTGAAGACCTTTATGGTCACACTTTGTTCTGACTTAACACTATATTCCATTAAAATCTGGATGATTCATTAGCTTACAGAAAGGCAAAAAAAAAAAAAGTCATTAATTTACAGAAAGGTAAAAAAGTTAATGTCATGGAAAGCTATTTGTGTTTCTTTTGGAAAAAAAATAGTCATATTAGTCATTAGTTTGCTATGTACAGCCGTGCTTGTAGTGAACATTTAAAAATAAATGTATCTGATAATCACAACCAAGTTTATTTAGGTTAGATAAACAGTTATGGCATGAAAATACTGCTGAGAAACAAATTTTAACAAGGCTTTTTTTTTTCTTTTTACAGTGTGGCCTCTATAGTAAAAATAGTAAAATTCAGCCTCATGTGTATTAAAATCTATTATTCTTTTGACTATGCAGCTTTGCGTAGTCAAGGAAGAGTCAGAAGAACAAAAGTAGCAAATAGCTCAATTGTTAGAATTTTATAGCCAAATATAAGAAAAATATACCTCTTGTTTACATGTTGACATTGCCAAGCTTAATTGCACAAAAAAACAAAAAAAGAAGAAGAAGAAGAAGAAGAATCAATAGTTATTAATAGTAAACTAGACCCCCAGGGCTTAACTTCTGTGTTCGGCTGCAACAGGTCGCCAATGTGGGATGTCCCACGTTCCACAAGGCTTGTTGGCCACGTGCTCTGCCTCCCCCTCGGTCCTTTTCCATGGCATAAGCAGGACCCACACAGAGATTTGTACTTTTCAAGCAGTCATTTCCCAACATCTGAACTCTTCCATCTTAAATCCTTCGCTTTCCTTTCTAGGAAAGAGGGAATGAAAATTGTTAAGTTTCATCCCAACTTTATACATAAAAAAGTTATGACATCCAAATTGCCCACTTGAAGAGAGAAGGGTAGTGATTCAGCAGAATTACAGTTCAAAATAAAATAGGATTTAGCTTTCAGTTAAAAAGAAAAAGTGAGTTCCTAGCTCCTTTCAGGCTTTTGCCATGAATAAAACTTTAAAGTGAAATATCAGAAAATCAAGGATGAGATGGGACTTAGATGCTCCATCCCCCCTCCATCCCCTCCTTCGGTGGAGGCCATATCTAAATCATCCCAGATGGCTGTTCTATTTTTAAAGATCTCCAGAAAAGGAGATTCTACCACCTCCTCAGTAACCCATTCCAGCATCTCTGATTCCTCGCTGCCAGAATATTTTTTTAAGAGCCCTCAGAGAAAAAAAAAAAAAAAAAGACATACTATCCTAGATTTGGGGACCTGTAGTATTTCTCTTTAGTATTTAACCCCACAGTGCATATAAGGAAACTCAGAGGCATGGGGTAATGTCTTTCTCTCTCCAGCGAAAAAGATTGTTTTCTCTAACCTTTGGCTTTAAATTACATTTGTGAGCTTCCTGGGGTCCATCCAAAATTCTCTTGAGGGCCTGCAGTGTGCACAGTTCTCTCCTAGGTGGGAGGAGAAGGTGTCAAGTGAGCACTGATGCTTGCAGTCTAAGAGAACAGCAAGGTCACACAGCCCCAGAGCTGAACATCTGTACTAGACAGACTTGTTCATGCAATCGCGCCTTCATTCATTCTTTTATTCCAGAAATACTTACCAACCTCCAACCATGTGCTAGTCCCCTGCTAGACACTGGAGACAGACACATTAGTGAACGGCACAGACTAGGTCCTTGTCTGAAGTGAGCCTGCACTCACATGGAGGAGGAAGACAATACCAAGGGAAAAATAAGAAGCAAGAAGGTTACAAATTGTGCTCAGTGGTATGAAGAAGGTAAAACAGAGGGATTCGATAGAGGACAGGCGGGGAGTGCAGGTAACTGACCCAGGGTGGCCAGGACGGCCTTTCTGAGGAGAGCGGAAACCTGAAGGATGACAATGAGCCAGCCCAGCGAGGAGCTGGGAGAAGCACGTTGCACAGGGAGAGAACCGCAGGTGCAGGTGCAGAGGAGGGATGGGGCAGCCAGGGAGGCTGGAGCAGCTGTCTGGAGTGTGGTGACGGCAGGAGTACTGGTATGAATGAGCCACGGTTAGGAGTCTGACTTTCAGAGAAATGGGAATCTACAGAAGGATTTTAGGCAGAGACATGATCTGATGAATGTTTTTAAAGGATTACTCTGGATGCTCAGGGAGAATAGGCTGGAGAGGGTTAGATGGGAAGCCAGGCTGGCAGGACGGTGGCCAGAGAGTCCAGGGCAGGAGTCAGGGTGGGGCGAGATCTGGCCAGGGCAGTGGAGACTCTGAAAAAGGAGACAGGTGTGAGGCACGTGTACTGGCCGTGCAGACACAGCATCCTGGACACACATGCGCCCCTTTTGAGGAAAACAAAATGCATAAAAATCAAAACTGATTTAAAAAAGAGTGATTACTTCCTTTATAAAGTGATTCACCTGAAGTGTCTATTCTATAAAGTAAAAGAAGATGTGTATGAGTCTTTGACTATAAATTTTAATAAGAGATATAAAACCTTAATAGACAGATCATGGAATTAGAAGGAATCGTAGAGGTCATTTTCTCCTACTTTCCACCCAATAAAGAATCCCCTTTACAAATCCCTGACAGATGAACATGCAGTCTTGGTATGAAAACTTCAAGGGACAGGAAGCTCATTAGCCTCACAAGGCAGCCCTTTCTATTTTGAATCTCTCTAATCGTTTTTTAAAAGTTCCTCCTTATATAGAGGCTGAATTCTTTCTCCCCATTACTTGCAACCATTGATCTTAGTTCCATGTTCTGGAGCTACATAGATCAAATCTAATGCTTTTCCTACATAGCAAGCATTAACTATTTAAAGAGGAGCTGTGGCATTCTTACTCCCTACTTCTTCTCTTTCTCCAGCAAAATATCCTCAGCTCCTTCACCACCTCCTCTCACGATTGGTTTCTGGGGCCCTGATCGTGCACTCCTGCTGCACTGCTGCCCCATGAGAGTGAGAGCTTGAGAATCGAGGCCAGCCTCCCAGATGCCGTCGGTGCAGAATGTACCTATGTCTCCGTGGATTTGGAGACATATATTTATTAACACAACCTAGAATTGCAAGAGCACATGGCTTTGAACTTACAGGCAACCAAAGCTGCTTATAAGACAGCTTTTTCCTGTCTTAAATGCAGGATTTTACCCATCAAATCTTGTTACTGCTAACCTATAGGAGAGGGGTTCTTAAAATTTTATAGGGTTGTGGACCACACTGACAATCTGATAAGAGCTTTGGACCCTCTCTTCTGAAAAAGATACGTACCCACAAAATTCTTGGTACAATTTTTCAGGGTTCTCAGTGCTCTTAAAATCCATTTTTTCTGTAGCACTCTCATTTAAAAAGTCAGCAGTATCAATATTAGGGAACCTGGTTCTGTCATCTAAAAATACATATCTGCATTATCTCTATATTTTATAACAATATCCTATAAGAGGATGAAGAACACCCACTTGAAAATCCCTGCAGGTTATTATCGAATTACTAATGGAAGAGGAAAGTTACAAAAAGTCTTCAAGTACCATTGGTGGATACCTTTGCTTAGTATGTTTAGTCCTTGCAACCACCTTCTGACCTAAGCAATATTAGCCCCATCTTACTTATGAGTAAAATGAAATTTAAAGCTATTAATTAAGAGAGTAAGAAAGACCTGGGTGAAGGCAGTGGCCACACAGTGCAAGTCTTTACAGCCCCAGCAATGAAACATGGCTAGTGGTCCTCTGCACTTTAAGTGCTGGGCTGTGGTCCCGTAGGAGCACAGCATTCCAGAGCTTAGGAGCAGGTTTGGTTTCCTAGGAAACATGTGCTCGTGTTGATGCCTCAGTAGTGATGTCCCTGGAAAGTGGTCATTACGGTGGCCCACATGGGGGGCATGCTGTTGCCAACACCGTTCTCTTCAGAGTTAAGCTGGTGTTGGTCTAGTAGCCAACATACAGTTATCCCTCAGCACCTCAGCCAGCTGTGGAACTGTTCTGAGAACATCGGAAAGGACCACAGCCCTTATAGGACATCCACTTTCAGGTAGAACTTCCTTCTGTGCCAGCCGACCACTGAGGGGAGAGACTGGTTCTGAGGATGCCTTTTCTCTCTTTTCCCATCTCACTTAGGAGCCAAGCTGTGGAACAGCTTGGAAATGAGGAACACATTCCATCCCCAAGTGGAGAGGCATGGAACGGAAAAGCATGGGCTTTGGAATTCCAATCTCAACGCCCCCACACTGGCTGTGTGACCTTGGGCAATGCATTTAATCTCCCGAAGCCCCAGTTTCCTCACTGGGATAAATGATGTTTATTAACCTAACCTTGTGTGGTTGATGGGGGAATTAAGAGAAAAGACCTTGAATTTGCCTGGCATGTAATGGATGCGTACACACACACACACACACACACACACAGTGGTTGCTGTTTGCTGATGCCTAAATTGCTGGGGCCACTCTGAGTAACAGTAAATTTGGGTGAACTGTGCTCTTGGGCTTACTCTGGTTTGGACCTGAATCCTAGAGTGATTCCACAGGAATTCCTGTCCCCTTCCCCACCTCTCTTCACTGTCCAAATTTTGCTTAAGATAAGCAGGAAGTCAGAATATGTGCACCTCGTCCTCCATGCAAGGTGCCATGTCACAGAGGGGGTCAGAGGAACCCCTAACGCTGCTTGGCCCCCGGCCTCACAGGGGTGCTGCACGTCTTGGTACCTTGGGTGCACACACACGCAGATGTCTGAGATGAAGCAGAGTTGTAATTTCGCAGGGAGTAGATTTCAGTCATCATCTCCATGGACATTTATCTCCAAGAGAATCCTTGCTTCCACAGTAGGAAAAGCAGAACTCAATACTGGGGTGGGGCAAGTTCTGCCTCTGCAGGTTCTATGAAACTATCTGAAAGTTAAGTTTAAAAATAGAGATAGGGCCAGCTAACCTCATCATTCTGTGAGTCATCAGATTGAGGCTAGACTTGGTCATCTCCCTTTGCTAATAAGGAAACTGGCTTAATTAACTGAAGGAAATTAACTTGGATAATTTTGCAACATGAATCTGTTTCCAAAGAGGGTTGGTTTTCTTCCCCTTCCTGTGAACTGACGTTCATACGGCAGTTAATTCATGAGGCTGTGTTAACAAGATGCTGTTGCCAACTGACAAATGTAGTATTTTCCGGATCAAGCTCTCAAGCCTCTTCCCTTGCTCCTCCAACGAGGGAAAGTGGACTAATAAACTATCCAGAATGATTTTGCAACCTGCGATCATTTGCATGTCTTTGTAATATGGGAGTCAAATGCCTATTTTTGGTAAATATAAGCCTCTTGGTGGACTTAAGGTCATTGAATGATTTTAGATGTGTTGCATATGTCCTTTTTTCTCAGCCACTGGTTTTAAGCAGGCATCAAATCACATCAGAAAACCTGAGTTTTGATATTTGAGTTGGCTCATCTGAACTAAACCCAAAATATGTGGAAATTGGGTTATCAATTCCATTCTTGGATCCCTTTGTCTATGAAACTTCAGAGTCTCCAGTGGAGCTGAACTTAATGTCTTTCTTCGGGTGACAGTCGGGGGCAGTTCGAAGGAACAAGACAAGGAGAGAAAGATGCTTTTGACTCTATTTTCATTTGTTTTCCTTTTTAATTGATTTTTATCCTCTCCATCATTTTCTCTCTCAATTAACTTTGAATTTCTCTCATTTCATTCCAGATGTTTGTTGTAGTTCGGTTTGGTGCTTTGGTTAGGTATTTTGCTGTTGTTCTTTTCTTCGCCTGCCTGTCGTTTAAAGGAGGTCTGAGCTCACAGCGTAGCTCTATTTCTGGAGAGACCTGCCACCTTTACAGGATTTACTGTGGTCATTTTCTCTTTTTTTCCTCCCTACAATATGGTTCTTTGTGAATTAAAATCAAGGTTCCTGGGGCTGGAGGTAGGCACAGGGCATGGGAAGCCCAGCCACATTATAATGAATAATAATAATAACGGTTTCCCTCTGTTGTGAGCTCTTCCAGGCAGACTATGTCTTATTCATCTTTGCTCCCCAGCTTCTCACACAGGGCCCGGTGCACAAATGATGCTCGGTGAGTGTCTGTTGAATGAATGAACTAATTTTTGCAAAGCTCTTTATAATTTATAAAGATACTCCACGCAGCAACATGGGGTGATTGTTTTTGAGACCTTCACAAAACCATTTCCTCCCTCATTTCATTATGATTGTGAAATGGCTTTGGAATTTTGGAACAGTGATATATTTACTATATGCCTTTCATGAAAAGCCAAAGTCTAAATGCTTTTTCTTTCTTTTTTTTTTTTTTTTTTTTTTAATGTGAGGGGTTGTGGGAGGGAGGAGGGAAAGAATTTGTTACTGGATACTTTTCTTAGGAAAAAAATTTTTAATGTAGTTATCTCTAGATTTGTTTTTTCTTGACCACTGCAGTTCACAGCTCTTTTCTTCCTCTTTTTACTAGGATGTAGGTGAAATTTAACAAAAGCAAAAGAATGTTTTAAAGGGAGAGAGCAAGTAGGCAGCAAGGGGAAGGCTTTTATGTGTGTGTGTTTGTTTTATGACTTGTATTTTGACTTGGCAGATGCTCAAGGTTATACTGCTTAACCAAGTAACCCATGCTGCTTCTACGTCAGCAGTAGCTGCGCTACCCTTCCACACTCTTCTGTCGAGATGTTACGAAGAATCCAGCCCTTGTCTTACGCTGAAGTCAGTGGCAGTGCTGACACTCCCACGGCCCCTTGGCTATTTAGCTCTTTAGTGCACATCCGCCCCTGAGAGAGTCACCCCGGAGTTCATAACCAGACAGCTTTTTCTTAAACAGCTTCATCTGTTCACACTCATCACCAGACCATTAACACTGACTTTTTTCCCATGAAACTCAAGTGGAAAAGTAGGAAAATATTTGTATTAGTTTTCCAGAAGTCATTGGCACTTAGGACAAAGACCAAAGTCAGCCAAAGCAGACAGATGTAGAGATTTCAAAACTTAGAAAGGTCTTTGACTTTTACAGGTGAAGTAAGAGCCATACTCAAGATTATAACTTGGAAAAAAAACTAGGGGACAAATGTAGGTGAAGTACAATCCCGAACTTCCAGGTAATGACAGCACTAAGGCATTGCTTGTATATATCTACTCCAAATACTTCTGCCCCAAGATACTGACATTGTTCTTCCCTCTTGGTTCTTACAAGCATACAATTGAGTATGTTTATATGCACGCCTCATTTATGCCTGTAAAAGACAGACAGAAAGAAAAACCATTTGGTAAGGACTATGATTCAAAATATGTATTACATTGACTTATTACCTACGTTATCATTGTGTGTCAGAAAGCGTATTGCTCATAGGTGGGGTGCACATTAATTTGGAAATGGCCTTGGCATGGGATGACCTGGGCCTACAGCAAATTCATGCTCTGTGGCTGTATTAATTCCTAGGGCCATAACAAAGTACCACAGACTGGGTGGCTTAAAACACTAGAAATACGATGTCTCACAGTCCTGGGTGCTGGAAGTTTGAAATCAAGGTGTAGGAAGGACCATGCTTCCTCTGAGACTCTGCAAGGAATCCTTCCTTGCCTCCTCTTGATTCCCAGCAGTTTGTTAGCATCTTGCAGCTGTATCACTCCAGTCTCCGCCTCCGTCGTTATGTGACACTTTCCTGTGGGTCTTCACGTGGCCATCTTCTTATACGATGATCCCAGCCATGTTGGATTTGGGACACACTCTACTCCAGTATGACTTCATTTTAACTAATTTCATCTATAAAGACTCTGTTTCCAAATAAAGTCACATTCCGAGGTACTGTGGTTTAGGACTTCAGTGTATCACTTTGGGTGGGTTGCCGTTCAACCTGCAATAGTAGTTATACCTCTGCTTCTGAGCCCCCAAAATATCTCCTTGTTCTCTTACAATGGACTAGCTCTACAAAATACTCATTCACTTCTCTGCTCAAGCCCTTGTTTCTTCCTCCTCAGCAGTGTTCTTCCTTGGAGGTGATAACCTTGTGTCAAGGTCATCGAGAAAATGGATACTATTAAAGCCAAACTGCTTCATCCCTACTCCCCCACTTTCATCTCAACATCTCTCTCCCCCATGTTTGTCTTTTAATCATTCTTTTGATGGCTTTGTTGTGGCATTCTTCATTGTTTCACAAACAAATATCTCAATGGAAATGTAAAATGATGCAGCTGCAATAGAAAACCATATGCCAGTTTCTCAAAAAATTAAAAATACAATTACCATATGATCCAATAATCCTACTTCTGGGTGTATACCCAAAAGAATCGAAACAGGATCTAGAAGAGATATTTGTATACCCATGTTCATTAGCAGCATTATTCACAGTAGCCAAACTGTGGATGCAATGGGTAAGTGGATAAACAAAACGTGGTATATACATATGTCTTAGTCCATTTGGGCTTCTATAACAGAAAGCCACAGATAGAGTGGCTTATACACAATGGAACTTTATTTCTTACATTTCTGGAGGCTGGGAAGTCCAAGATCAAGGTGCTGGCAGATTCAATGGCTATTGAGGGTCTGCTTCCTGGAGCACAGACATCAGTCTTCAGGCTGTGGCCTCACATGATGGAAGGAATGAGGGAGCTCTTTGGGATCTCTTTTTTTAATATAAGGGCACTAATCCCATTCATGAGGGCAGAGCCCTTATATCACCTCCCAAAGGTCCCCCCTTCTACAAACATCACCTCAGTAGTTAGGATTTCAACATATGAGTTTTGGCGAGAACACAAACATTTAGACCCTGGTAATATACCATGGAATTTTATTCAGCCATAAAGAGGAAGGAAATTCTGACATGCAACAACATGGATGAACCGTGAGGACATTATGCTAAAGGAAATATTCCAGTCATTAAAAGACAAATACTGTATGATTCCACTTATACAGGGTACCTAGAGTAGTTAAATTCATTGAAACAGAAAGTAGAATGCTGATTGCCAGAAGCTGGGGGAGGTGGGAGGATGGGGAGTTGTTCAGTGAAGACAGAGCTTCAGTATTGCAAGGTGAAAAGAGTTCTGGAGATGGATGGTGGGGATAGTTGTCCAACAATGTGAATGTATATGATATGTTTTTAGTGCTACTGAACTATACACCTAAAAATGGCTAAGATGGTAAATTTTACGTTATCGATATTTTACCACAATCATATATGTACATACATATGCCTACGTTATACATCTTAGACTTTTCCAGCACAAATTTTCACCTGTCGCTCCTTCCTTAGTGTCACCCTATCCTACTCCCTGACTTTCCTTTTTCAAACCCACTCAGAGCTCTCTTTTCCTGAAAAAGCCTTTACTTCACTTCATGACATACAAGCTGTGATGCCTTTTTTCCTTCCTCCTTTTCCAAACGAGAGTCACATCTGGCATCTCCATTCTTCACCATTTGCTTTGGTTCACTGACCCAAAACCTGGCATTTGTTTACGGCACAATGCTAGAACCGTGCTGTCCAATACAGTAGCCACTGGTTGCGTGTAGCTATTTCAGATTTAATTAAAACTGATAAAATTAAACAGCCAGTACCTCAGTAGCACTGGGCACGTGTCAAGTACTCAGTAGCCACACGGGCTAATGACTAAAGTATTGAATAGTGCAGATGTAGCACGTTTCCATCATCTCAGTCCATTCTATCGGAGAGATGTCACTGTCCTTGAGCAAAGATTCTCAAATTCATCACAATCATCCGGAGGGCTTGTGAAACCACAGCATTCTGGGCTCCACCTTCAGAGTTTCTGACTCAGAAAGTCTGGAAACTGGTCGATAATGTGCATTTCTAAGGTCCCAGGTGATGTTAATTCTGCTAGGTGACACAGAAACCCTCTCTTAGATTTCCAGGGAATTGCTCTGATACTAACGTAATGGTCTCTTAGTCCTCATTTCAAAACTGCAGCTAACACTGCAAATCTGACTGCAAATTATTCTTTTCTGTTTTGTCCTACTTTCTTGATGATGTTTTATTTTGATCTGTCATGGACACTGTTTCTTTATCTCTTTGTTGACTCCTCTCGTGTGGTTAACAGGACCCATTTCCAACTATGCGTTCCCTTTCTTAGGGGATTTTTGTGCTTACATTGTCTAGGCAGCCTTATATGTATGTAAGGATGACTCTCAAGTAGACACTGTCTTATTTCTAAGGCCGTATCTTTAGGTGTGTGGGATAACTGTATTCAGTTATACCACTGCTCTTGAATGCTATGACATTAAAAGCAAAGCTGTGCTGTCTCCACCCCTCTGGCCAGTGAGCTGATGCCTCCCAGATCTTTGATCATTATTGCCACATGTTTCAGCAATGTTGAGATGCTTGCACGCAAAGCTCCCTAGAAATGTCAAGTATTACGGGTACCTGTTTGTTAAATATTCATGCAGTTAGAGAAGTCACTACTGCAGTAGGCTGAGTAATTTCCTTAATGCCTTTCCTCATGGTGACCAACTGTTTTATAGACTTAATCTTTATAGACTAATCTTTTCCATGAGGTATAGTCGGGGTCAGACATGAATATGTGTATTTTCAAATTAGGAATTAATGTACAAAAAAGTTTAAAAAGAGTGACCAGAGTCACAAAGCTGATTCTACATCTGCCAGGGAACTCCAGTCCAAGTGCAGGACTCCCATGCTTAGCCCCAGACTCCCTCGCAAAGCTCCAACTGTTAGAGAACCCTAAGCTTCCGGGTTTAAAACATAAAAAGAAATTGCTGAATGTGATTCAACACGTACTTCGCATAATGTCTTTCTGTGACACTTCATAGTAATGAGATAATTACCATGGGCACAGTATTAGAGTATACATATTCTGATAAGTTACAGCTGTAAGAAATCAGTAATGACCATTAATCATCCCATGTTCATTCTTTACGGACCTCAGACCAGAAGTAAGCTGCAGAGTCCCAGCGAACCTAAGACAAATTTTATAGTCATCATTTCAGCTGTGTAGATGAAGTTTATGAATACAATAGACTTCCCCTAATTTAAACTAATTTGGGCAAACAGCTGCCTGAATTGAGACGAATCTGAATTGAAATATAGTAGTAAATAGACACTGCATGTGATATATTTAAAAGTAGCAACTGCAATTCAAACGAGACTATCAAATTGTTAGTAAATAAACACCCTTGGGGGACTACTTAAATATATGAGAAGAATTCATAATATATGTATCAATTGTTTATTTAAATTTGAAGCTCTTGACTCCATGAGTTTTTGAGACTTATTTCTGTCTTAAGTAGGTTAAACATTTTTCCCTTATAATCGTTATTATTACCTATTCTTTTACACGGTAAGCTCCTTTTTTTGTACATAAGGGTAAATATCAGGTTGGCCCTTAGCCAAGTTACAGCTAAAAGCAAAATTGGCAGGAATTAAATTACTCAGGTTTTACTACACCATACATAGAAACAGTGATAGACACAAACGTTTTCATTCTTCCGAATTTAGGAATTAGTTATGTAGTTTAGAAAAGCAGATGTAAACATATGGTTTACATAAAGTTAAGAGAAATCCTAAAATCTCAGTTGGTTCATCTTCCATCTCTACCCAAATTAACCTAGAGAGAGTATAAGATTCTAGGCCTTTAGATCTGTAGAGGACTTTAGAGATGATTTTGTCCAGGGCAAAAATGGCGGCATAGTATAGTCAACTGACTTCTACAGACCACACAGCTTAGCCGTGACACAAGTGATTCTAGGACCCAGGGCCCTGTGACTCTTAAGCCTGTGACAGGCTCACAAGATGCCTGCTCTAGATAATACATGCAGTAGTGGATACCCAGAAAAGGTAGATAGCTGCTACTTGTAACCTGGTCTGTTATCTAATTACCCAAATTGACCCATTCAAACGCTTCGTGTAATTTAAGGCAATTTACTCAAAATCTTCCACAGTGGAGATGAAGAGGAGCTACGCATGGTTGTGTAAGTTAGCCAAGTTGTGGATGCCAGCATAGGCTACAGCATTGTTGTCTGTGCCTGACAAGTCCTATGCATGAGGGACACATTTTCCAACAGACTCTTAGCAACAAAATCAAAACATGCAACAGGCCACATAGTCCTTTGAAATCAGGGGTCTTGTGCATCTCTGCGTCCTCTGCACCCAGCCCAAGACTTGATACCAAGTGGGCCATCAAAAAGTAAAAAATTCTTTTAAATGAATTATGTAATTTGCATACTTGGTTTTCTGAGGTTTTGTATTATAAAAGATAATGGTGATTAGGATTCAAGCGTAATTTTTCTTTCAAATTTATCAAGGCCAAGAAATCTTTGCAGAGGAGTGTAAGGAATTCTTGCTTTCTGGTGTAAAATAAGGATCTTAGTCACTCAGTTACTGGCTGCTGAGTTCAGCTGCCCATCTGAGTTAACAGTGCCTTCCAGGGTGGTTTTAAAAGTAAGTTATTGATTTGAATCCAGAGTCCAAACAGAAACTCTTAGAGCTGGAGAAAACCTTGGAGATCATGTAGTCCAACCCTCTCATTTTATAATTGAGGAAACAGAGGTCCGGAGAGGTTAAGTAACTGCTGCCTGATCACATAATTAAGTTTGTTTAGTTGCTGTGCTTTCATGAGATCTGGAAAACGCCACATGCATATTTTTGCTTTTCAAGTTCCTGACATTTTCTGTTGTGTACACTCAGGGTATTTTTAAATACTGATAAGCATGTGAATGCAAACCTAATTTAGTTAAATCTGGCAGTGTGGGCAGTCTTCAGTGAAATCTATTACCGTGCCTTGCTTGATGCCTTTTTGTTCAGCTCTTTTTGATTTGTGGTGTTTGGACAAAAGGTAACAAAATATTCATTGCAGTAAAAATCCTCCTTTCTTTCACATTCACATAACTTCAAAAATATCTCGAAAGTCATCATTTGTTGTTACAAAAAAAATTTTACTTCTGAACTGAGACCAAGGTGAAAAAAACTGTGTCCCAGGGGAGTTTTAGAGAGCTATAACCATGCAAAAGTAGGTAGTTACAGAAAATATTATGCAAACTTAACTGTAGCATTATAATGGAAACTGCATAAATAATATCTGGATGGCTAGGTAAGAAAGATAAAACCATTGAAATACATGCTTTTCACTCTACAGTTTTACAGTACATTTACAATGCACAACAATTTGAATAGGAAGTTGACAAACTCTGAACCTGTTATGGGCAAAGTGATTTATCGCACAGGGCATTGGGCTGCAGCAGGAATCTGACTCGTTTCTTGTCCTTCCTCTGAGTTACCTTGTGGCCCCCGTCTCTGTGCCTCGATTTTCCCTCTGCGCATCTCTCTGAGGTCGGGTAGATTGTGGATCATCACTGCAAAGTAACATTTACTAAGCCTCAGGGAACAAACACTCATTCCTCAGAGCCTTCTAAAGTCATGGCAGGCTAACTTCTGCCTACTCTGAGGTTTTGCTTAGAGTCATCTCTGGCCGGGGTTGATCGCTCACGCCTGTAATTCTAGCACTCTGGGAGGCAGAGGCAAGAAGATCACTTGAGCTCAGAAGTTCTAGACCAGCCTGAGCAAGAGTGAGACCCCATCTCTACTAAAAATAGAAAAAATTAGCCAGGTGTGGTGGCGTGCACCTGTAGTCCCAGCTTCTAGGGAGGCTGAGGCAGGAGGATCCCTGAGCCCAGGAAGTTTGATGTTGCTGTGAGCTAGGCTGACACCACAGCACTCTAGCCCTGGCAACACAGTGAAACTCTGTCTCCAAAAAAAAAAAAATATTTAATTGAAAAAAATAGAGTAATCTCTGATTACATTTCTTTGCTAATAGTTAAAGAATGAGTGTGAAGTTTATTTTGAATTTGAGAGGCAAATACTTTTGAAAATACATACATGCTGGCGTGGTGGTGCACACCTATAGCCCCAGCTACTTGGGAGACTGAGGTGGGAGGATCACTTGAGCCTAGGAATTTGAGGCCAGCCTGGGCAACATAGTGAGACTTCATCTGTAAATAAATGTAAATATAAACAATGTTAAGCTCTGGACCAAGTAGCAGTTGTTGAACTACTTGCCTCAAGACCAAGTCTGTGTTGTACTGATACATAAGTTAAGGATGGCTTCATCCATTTGTTTAATCAGCCATGCAGGAATGATACTGGATCATGGTACGAGCTGAATTATGACCTACCAGATTCATTTGTTGAAGTCCTAGTCCCTAGTACCGCAGGATGTGACTGTATTTGGAGACAGGTCCACTTTGAGTTAAAATGCAGCTATTAGGGTGAGCCCTAACCCGGTATGACTACTGTCTTTATAAGTAGAGAACATCTGGACACAGAGAGACAGCAGGAATGTGGAGGGAAGACCATGTGAGGACACAGAGAGAGGGCAACCATCTGCAAGAGCTGAGGAGAGAGGCTTCAGGAGAAACCAGTCCAGCAGACACCTTGATCTTGGACTTCCAGCCTCCAGAACTGTGAGGAAATAAATTTATGTCGTTTGAGCCAACCAATCTATGGTATTTTATAATGGCATCCCTAACAAACTGCTGCAGATCACTTTGAATATTTTACCTTTTGCAACCAGTCATAACCAATTTTTATCGTTAACAAAATCACAAGTTAGCCTCACAAGTGACCATTTTTCCTCCAGTGTCTCCCAAACCTTCTGGATAAAGCCCAAGCTTTATCTTATTTATCTTAACATGGCACACAAGTTCTTCATGATCTCTATAGCTCTTTCTTCTCCAAGCTGGTTTCTCTGCACTTCCACCTCTGGCTCAAGCCAGATACAGCTACAGTCCTGTGCTGCATCGTAACATTTTGGTCAACGACAGACTGCATATACAGCGGTGGTTCCATCAGATTATAATACTGTATTTCTACTGTACCTGTTTAGATATGTTTAGATACACAAACACTTACCAGTGTGTTACAATTGCCTACAGATTTTAGCACAGTAACATGCTGTGCAGATTTGTAGCCTAGGAGCAATAGGCTATCAACTTAGCCCAGGTGTGTAGGAGACTGTACCATCTAGGTTTGTGTAAGTGCACTCTATGATGTTCACACAATGATAAAATCACCTCATGATGCATTTCTCAGAACATATCCCCATCATTAAGCAAGGTTTCACTTAAAAGCGTGCTACTGTCACCTCTGGCCAAAGCCTGTGTTCTCTGCCTGGACTGTCTTTGCCTCACTATGAGTCCTTAAGGTCTTAGCTCACATATCAGTCCCCCCACCAGGAAGCCTTACCTCGTCGGGACTGAGTGCTCCCACAGCGTGGGTGCCTACTGCAAACCACACTGTCCTGGCTCATCTTCTGTTCTTTCCTCTCCATTCTATAGTCTCTTGAGGTCAGAGACTGACTCTTGCTCATTAGTGTGTCCCTGATGGCTAATATAGAACCTAGCACACAGTAGGTCTTCAGTTAGTTGAACTAAGCATTAACAAATTTGTGCAAAATATTCCTTTAAAGTAGCCATGGAGAGCCTAACCTGTACAAGACACTGAGAGGGGCTAGAGATATGTTTAAACCAAACTATTAGTTTTATTTGTTTGCTAGGGCTGCCATAGCAAAGTACCACACACTGGGTGGCTTAAACAACAGAAATGTATTCCCTAACAGGGAGACTGG
>CM052440.1:125812497-125853880 GCA_028533085.1 Varecia variegata
TTTAAACCAAACTATTAGTTTTATTTGTTTGCTAGGGCTGCCATAGCAAAGTACCACACACTGGGTGGCTTAAACAACAGAAATGTATTCCCTAACAGGGAGACTGGTAGTCCAAGATCAAGGTGGTAAAAGGGTTGGTTGCTTTTGTGACTATGATCTGAATGTCCCCCAGAATTCATGAGTTGAAACTTATTCCCCACTGTGGTGGTATTAAGCGGTGGGGCCTTTGGGGAAATGACCACGTCATGACGGCTCCACCCTCATGAGTGGATTAGTGTCTTCTCAAAAGGCTGGAGGGAACTGGCTTAGGGTTTTCCCTTTACTCTTCTGCACTTCTGCTGTGGGAGAACAGAGTGTCCCATTTTGCCTCCATCCCTTCTGCCTTGTGAGGACACCTAAACAGTGCCATCTAATGAGGAATGGGCTCTCACCAGACACCAACACTGCCAGCCCCTTTTTCTTGGACTTTCCAGCCTCCAGAACTGTGAAAATAAATCTCTGTTCTTTATAAATTACCCGGTCTCAGGTATTTTGTTATAGCAGCACAAACGGACTAAGACAGGCCTCTCTCTTTGGCTGGTAGATGGCCATCTTCTTCCGGTATCTTCAGAGGGTCTTTGCTCTGTACCTGTGCCCTAAGCTCCTCTTCTTATAAGGACACCAGTCATATTGGATTAGGGCCCACCCTAATGACCTCATTTTAACTTAATTTCCTCTTTAGAGACCATCTCTGAATTTAGCCACCTTCTGAGTACTGTGAGTTGGGACAACAGCATGTGAATCGGGAGCAGGAGGCACAGTTCAGTCTGTATCATTAGTCGTGGGCCCTGGCTTCATGGATTTTTGCCACCTTTGTGTATCCCTAGGGTGGATGTAACTGCTATGTCGCTGCTTCTCTGGAAAGTTATTTGCCATAAGATTCCGTAATAGTGTACATTTTTTATCAAGAAAGGGGCATTTTGGGGTTGATTGTTGTTCGCAGAGTTTGGAGTGTGCTTTTCATATTTGAAATTCCACACCCCCAAGAATAAAGTCCTGGAGGACTAAAGTAACAAAGTCACTTCAGAATTCATTGCCCACATGACCATCCTCACCGGAAATTCCTACTCTGAAATGGCCAGTGCTTGGCTAACCCAGGAAACTCAGTGGTCACGTGCCCAGTCCCTACCCAGGAGATGAAAACATGGGATGCAAAGGTTTTCTGCCTGTCTTCACTGTGCAGTGGACTTTCAGAACTGGGAGGATTCTGAGGCACACGGCAAAGTCTTGTTGTCTTTTAGCTTCAGATTGGACACAGAGGATTTAGGCTCCCACTCCTTAAAGGGCTAATAAGGGGTCCACCCTGGCTCAGCCTGGGTCACCCCCTATACATAATTGAGATCACGGCCCACGGAAGTCAGAGCGAGGTTGTGGGGAAGAGGCTGTGTAAATGACTCTGACTGTTGCTATAACAACAGTACCTTGGTCTAATTTCTTTTGAAAAATGAATTTCAGCTGGTGGTGTGAAGCTGAGCAGCTTCTCCCCACAGATGAAAGCTCTGCCGACAGGCTCCAGAGCTCTGCTGTTCAGGGGCTGGGCGCGTGGTGCCCGCTGCCACCCCACTGAGATTTTCAACGCGGGTTAAATTACCCCCATGTTTGCCTGTGTGTGTGTGCGAATGTGCCTGTCTGCGTGTGGGCATCGTCACCCACGGATGACTCATCCTGCAGAGGAAAATCCTTTCATTCTGCCTTGGCATCCTGTTTGTGAAGACAATAACTCTAAAGACATGTTAATAATGGCAGTCCCCTCGTTGGTAAATGAAGGCGGGTCCCCTAGCCTTCAGGTGTGGAGTAAAAACCTGCTATGACCTGGGAATCAGATGCTGTCTAGAAATAAGCGTTATATTCTGTTTGTTTGCTGAGATGGGCGCGTGTGTGTGCGTGTGTGTGTGTGTGTGTGAGTGAGAGAGAGACAGAGAGAGAATGAATGAGAGAGAACTTCAGAATTCTCTTCCAGGAAGAAGCCGCCTGGAAGTACTGCTTTATGCAAACGACAGCTCACAAGGAAAAGCAATGTCTGGCCTGTTGGAGGGAAACAGGAAGCTTTTTATAGACTAGGAAATCTTATTTCAATGCGTTTGTTTCCCAAAGGGAGATAAACATGTGCTGGGATTTTATTCAAAAGCAGCGTCGGGTCTGGGCGCTCTGGCTGTTGTATCCCCTAAGCTGGTGCACGGCTTCCTGCCGTTGAGGGAAACAGTCTCCCCGGAGGGGCTAAAAACAAAAATGAGAATTTCTTCTTGAAAAGAAGGGACATTTTGAGTAAACAATGAAATAAAAAGATTCTTGATTGCTCCCCAAGGGAGAGAAAAGTCCTCAGCCTCCCTGAGGTATTTCTCCTTCCCACCTCGCTCCTCCCAGAAAATAAACAAATTGAAACCTCATGCTCTGTTCTAACATGCCTGTTCTTTGGTCTGTGCTGTTGGTGTGAGTCTCCCGCTGTGAACGATGCGGATAAGATCTGATCTTTTCTTTTGCCCTCGTCCTCCCTATGGCTTTCCCTTCTTCCTCACCACCCTCTCACAGGCATTTCTTTACAGCTCTAAATAAATTCCCATTAGGATTTTCAGATCGTAGCACAAGGTCATGTATACAAGCGTGTTTGAATAGAAAACGTATGCCTGACTCCTAGTAAGCGACATCAGAAGATATTCCTAAGGAAATTGTTTCTTGTCCTTAAAAATAAATGTAGTATCTGTGTGAATTTATGTATATGACAAGACAGAGCAGTTCAGGGTTCAGATGGTGACATTCTGATGGCAACTACCCATCTTGGTGGAGCTTTTCCAACAGAAAGGTACCGAGGGAAGGAAGCTACCACCGGGACGCACATGCCTGCTTTCTTCTGAAGTTTTCAGGGCTGCAGTGATCATCACTTCTCAAACACATGCCAACCTTGCAGCATATCATCTTTCCTTGTAGAGGAGCACAACGCTTTTCTGTGAATCAGCCAGATCTGACTCAAAGACATGAACATATCCTCTTTAGACGGTCACGACACAGGTGTCTAAAACACTTTCCCAGAATTTCTAAGCAAGGTTTGCTGAAGTTTGATTGGGACGGAAATCGTCAGATGCAGAATGAGGGAGTAGGTGAGAGCAGGACTCTGCTGTGTGCCCTCAGACAAATTGCCTGTCCTCTCTGGACCCATTCATCATCCATCACAGGTTATTATGAGGATTAACCGAGGCAATGTATGTAAAGCACTTAGTTCAATGTCTGGCACATGGTAAGCCCTCAGCCAATTAGACTATTCTATGACAATAATATCTTGAAACATTTAGTAAGCAGTGAATCAACTTCTCTGATAAAAACTTAGAAGTTTAGAGCATCCTACTAAAAACTCTGTGAGGAGATTTGAAAATCACATAGCCTGGCATTTGCAGGGATAACAGTCTTGTTTTTAATGAGTGGTTAATAATTTTGTTAATGCATCAATTTAAACTGCATGTATGTAGCTTGTGAAAAACTTCATAACTTCAGATATAAAGAGTACACAGGAGTCATGTGACTTGTGATGAAAATATAATTTATTCATTCAGTTGGGAGAAAGTCAAGAGCCTGTACAAACATTTATGTATTTGGAAATTTGCAGGTTTGAGGAGATCTTGGGACTTAGGTTTCTAAATGTCGAGGCTTTGCTGCCACTACTCCTGTGTGTTATGGTTTATTCCCAGTATGTTGATGTGCATTGAGTTGGTACTCATTACATGTTTAAGCATAATTAAAGGATAAAAACATGCCTAAACATTTAGCCACACACACACAAAGATTTAAAATGTTTTTAAAGAGTAACTAAATAGGGGCCGTTGTTTCAGCACCTCACAGCTGGAATAGGGTGAATATCTGCGTTCCAAACATTGAAAAGAGGTACTGTCAGCCTTGTGTACACCTAAGACTTCTTGGGGATCGCATTCTAAATCTGATTCATGCAGAAAGAAAAAAGATCATGGTTGTTTCTGAAAATAACCTCAAAGGACCTCAAAATGTTTTGAATGGTTCTGTTCCCTGGGGCTCTTCGGCTGATATTTCAGATGCCCACTAAGAGGGTGAGGCCCCTTTACAAATGATGTTTTTCTTCCTGGAGCATTTCAGAATGGAGATTTTTAACTGCTCATGGCTGATGTCCCCTCCAGAGACCTAACTTTTCCCACTGACCAGGTCCAGGGAAGCTACAGTCTGGGATGGTTGCAAGCAGAGGTTTTAAGCTCTTGGCTCTCGTGGCAATATTATATATAATATATACATATTATACATGTAATTTTTATTTTATTATACATAAAATTCATATGTAGTAAAGTTGTTTTCTCTCTAAAGTAATGTTAGGAGTGTTTAAGGTGGACAAGGGAGGCTTCAGGAGTTGTAATAAGATTTTTCTTTTTGTGTTGCTTTGCCCTTCGCATAGATCTCTTTAAAACAAATATACCCAATTTCTGTCAACATATGCATGGCATATGTTCACTTTCTGGGGTGGTCTTCATTCTTGGGAATGAGTTGACCCCTCAGCACCTGGCACAGTGCCTGGCACACAGCACCCCCTCAATTTGTTGAATGAAAGTGAAGGTAAGTATATCATGTAGAGGGGGAAATGGTTTAGAATATTACTGTGCTTAGAGAAATCTAAAATATGAAAAAATACACATTCTCATGAAAAGTATTGTAGAAATCCAGCAAGCTTCTGCAGAATTCAGAATCCTTTGAGGATTGAAAAAGTCCAATCCAGAGCACTGTTTGTTGGTTCTGTTTATAAGGTGCCCCAGAGTGTCACAAATCAACTCAGGAACATTTGGTATTGCTATTGAGTTTGTGTGTGTATGTTTATTTAAAAAAAAAAAATCAAACCACCAACCTCACAATGTCAGAATCCAAAAGAATTATTAGTCTAGATCAGAATTTCTAAAAGTTGGGGATCCTAGACCAACTACCTTAGAAGAATCTGAAGTTTTTATTAAGTTCTTCAGATTGTGTCCCCACCCTGTGTCCCAATCTGGGCCTTGCTTTGGGCTACTAAATCAGAGCCTATGGACTATGGGACCAAGAAATCTGCATTTTTAACAGCTTCCCAGGTAACTAGTTGCATTAAAGTTGTAAAATCACTAAAGAAAATCAGATCTCTAAATAAATCTCAAAAGATCCTTTCTAAGGGTGCTTAAATCTAGAAGACAGTTCTGGAAGTATTTTGCACACTATTCATATTCTACTAATTAAAATATCTAACACCTGAGTATTATGGGTCACTAATGAAATAAGCAAGTTAAATTCTTCCATGTGACCATAGGCTTATTATCTGCTGATGGCTGGGAAGAGAATAACCATGTGAAAATTGATTCCAGTGAATCATCTTCTAGTTTGACCAGAACAGATCAAAATGACCAAAACGTTCTCTTGGAACCTCCAGATTAGTTATAGTGTCTCCGAGCTAAGATTCTGATTCATCTTCAAGTCTTGAGAAAGAGTAGTGTCTCTAACAGTTGGTGAAGAAAGCTCACTCACACTTTGGGTTGGAGAGGATGCTCCAGTGGGTGAAAACCACTTGCAGCCTTTGTATGGACATTTGAAGTTCAAGTATGAAAATATCCAGCCTTTGGGGTTCACATGCATGTGAAAACATGTGACCTTGGTAATGTTGCCTAAGGTCTCTGGATTTCAGTTTCTGTTTTCTTTTCCACAGATAGCCTCATATGTTCTCTAGTGGTTCTCAAAGTGGATTCCGTAGACCATTAGAGTCCTCAAAAATATTAAGGAGGGGATGGTCCCTCTCCAGTATTTTAAAGTAACCAAAAGAGCTCGTACATTGACTCTGAAAACACCATGCAGTCCAACATTTGCCAGTGCCTGCTTTGGGGATCAGTTATATAAACACACTGTGGTTATTTGAGAGCTCTTCTTAGCATTCGTTCATTCGTCCATGAAGGAGAAGGAACACAGCTATAGTGTGATATGTATTCTGATGCCACAGATGCAACATCAGGAGTTGTGGGGAAGGGCTGTCAGGAGAGACCGCGTAGAAGGCAACATCTAAGCTGCATCGTGAAGAGCAAGTAGAACTGGTCAGGTGAAAGAGTTGGATAAGAGTGTAACACATGCAAAGGCTCAGAGAGAAAGAAAGCAAACATGGTATGTCCTGGGAACTGCAAACGATTGAGGATAGCTGAAAGTTTGGAGTTGGTTGGGGTTGGAGGGCAAGTGGGGGAAGGTCAGAGGTGATGGCTGGGACTGGAGAGTTTAGCAGGGACGAGGATCCAGTCCAAGGCCTTTGCACTGGACTCTAGTGATACTGGAGACAGTGGACGGCTTCTGAAGGGCTGAAGGTGAAGAATGGGCACGATCACCTTCACATTTTATAAAGGAAATCACAGCCACAGGCAGAAAATGGGCTGGCGAGGTGGGACTGGCACAGAGAGGCCCCGGCAGGAGGTGCTGCAGAGACCCACGAGATAAGTGTTGAGGATCTGGACTGAGGTGGGGCGCTGGGGGTGGAAAAGGACAGTCCACAGATGACAAGGGATAGTTCTGGAGTTGGGGGTGGGCGGTGGGTAGGGCTGGGATCCAGGACTCTTCCTGAGCACACAGTCTGAGAGAGCGGCATCACGGGTGGCACCAGAGCCCCGTGCCGTGGATGAGGACACAGCTGTGCTCGCCAACCCTGACTGAGGGTGCAGTGTGGACTGTGGAGTCAGACCTGAGTTTGAATTTGAACCTGGGTTTAGCCACCTCCTGCCTCCACCCCGCCCCCAACCCCGGTCATCTGGAACACATTACTTAATCTCACTGTGCCTCGGTCCCTCCTCTGCGAGATGGTTGTAATAAAACCTACCTTTTAGAAGCATTAGGAGTGGGACAGAAAAAAAAATGTTGGTTTATTCCAGTGTCTTCCATCTTCGAGTCTTCGTGATTAATAGCAGTATCGCCATCTTTGTTCTGAGCCCAGTGATCCTGCCCAGTTTCATGCAAAATCAAGTTTCTTTGAACTTGCCAGCACTGCTAAAACTCTAAAGGATCTCTTTGTCATGGACACTCTGGCCCAAAGGACACCTCAAGAATCTGCTAGGAATGGGGCCCCTCTATGTCAGCAGAGGCCTGGTGATCTTAGCCATGTTCCTCATCGTCATGGGCGTCTTCCAGCCTTGCCCATCCCACCCCCTCCAGAACACTGCCCCCTTCCCTGTGGAACCGTCAGACCAGCATGTGGCCTGCCCCAGAGGTTTGCTGTGAGGATAAACTATGATTCTGTGTCCAAGTGCTTTGTAACTCCAAAGGCACAGCTATTCTTACTACTACTGGTCTGGGTGTAGTACACACCCTCCCCCAGCCATTCTGTCTCTCCCTTTCTCTGACTCTCTCTCACTCGCTCTGTCATACACACACACACACACATACACTCCACAGTTTCACGGATGCACAAGCCATCAAACCACATTGTAGACGAGAGACTCGTGCCGGAGCCATTATGGAGGGGGAATTGTTTCCTTCAGAGTAATTGACACATGATAGCAGCCCATATTGTCATAGGCATTGGATGAACAGCGTACTTCAGCTCCTGGCACCACAGCTTCCCCTAATGGGAGAAAACATTTATATGTAATAATAGTAATACAGGAGCAAGGAGGCTGATGCTCAGCAAAGAGTTTCTGTGATTCTTCCACGAGGGCACAATCATACTAAGAGGCTTCCAGCTTTGAGAGGCAGAAGGGCCAGGGACTTCCTCAGGTCAGGCTATTTGGGATGAGATTCTGTCCTGGGTCCTTTGGAGGTCGGGGGTTCAGAAGGACATTGTCCTGCATGCAGCCAGCCATTCTCCTGCTCCCTGAGCAGCGTGCTTGTGAGTTCGCCAGTCCTCTCAAACACAGAGCCGATTCTGTGTCTTCCTCCTTGCTCTCCTTCTATCTCCCACGAGGGACATAAAGCGAGAATTAGACTCTCAGGCCACCTTTCCATATAACAAAGGATGACAAGGCAGACAGAAGAGATGCTAGGATTGCTCTGCTATTTTGGACGTAACAAAACACAATATAAAAACTATAGCATAGCATCTTCAGTGATGTCTTTCGTATATTCTAAAATGCTGACACATGAAATATATAAATCAAGATTTGGGTTAAAGTGGGGGAGAACATTAGGCCCTCAAGGAAAAGGAGATAGTCGGCAGCTCCATTCAGGTGACATGCTGAAAATGTATTTGATTTGAAACTCAACGATCTAGCCTCTGCTGTTCTACAATCTAGGACATGAATGCATTAGCACTTGGACTTGGGCTTGAATTGCAAATTTGATTTTTGTTGTTCATGTTAAAAAAGCTACACCAGATGCTTGGAAAACATTAGGGTTTTGCTGGCTAGGGAAGAGAAATATTATCATTCTACCTATTTGTATTTTGAAGATCCAGGAAGCATTCTATCTCAGTTGCAGTTGTAACTATTGGTATCACTGAATTTTAAAAATAGTTAAGCTAAGGCTTCGTGGATGCTTACTGGGTGCCAGGTGTGAAGCTAAGTGCTTTCTATATTATTTCATTTAAATTCATCTTCACAGTAACTCCACGAGGTAGGTATTAGTAACTCACTTTGCAGATAAGGAAACCAAGTCTTAGGAGAGGTTAAATAAGTTTTCCAGGGTTCATTCATTCAACAGATGTTTATTTTATGTCTACCCTGAGCTCCTAGAAGCCAAGTAGTAAATGAAATGGAAAAATCCCTGCCTCTGTTACATTCTAACAGAGAGTATCACTGCCAGTCTTTATTAAGTGCCAGACAACATTGATACGGATCAGCTCTTGGGTAGAGGACCCTGGGTTTGACCCAGGCATTCTGACTGCAGAGCAGGTGCTGCTGTTTCTCTCATTCTGCACTACATTGCCTCACCCAGCAGGGCCCATTCGGGGGGAGGAGGTGAAACTTGGGGTTCCCAGCTGGACCTGGCCAGCAGCATGGTCTCAGCCACCACCATTTCACAGAGGAACACGTGGGGCATCCTCCTTCATTTCTCTATCCTGCCTCACCCATTACATGACCTACAGTGTAATCATGGACTTGTGCTTTCTAAAACAAAGTCAGGTTCATTTTTAAGACAAGTGCTTATTTCTCAAAGGTTAACATGGCTGTGGGAGGTGTCAAGGGCCCCAGGCCTCATTTCCTTCGGGCCCTGAAGCTGGGATACTTGCCCTCACCACTCTGTTTGCAGCTACGTTCAAGTATCTGCCATACCTGAGATCAGAACCATGGCTTCCTGGTTTGTCCAATAAATGACATCATTTTCTAGCAGTTTCTACCTAATATGATGGACTGAACCAGAATTTTTTTTTTAAGTCAAATTCTAGTGTGTCCCAGTTAGGGCCTTGTCTTCAGCAGTTCAGGAGCCTCTGCCACATGACTACGGACAGAGTTCGATGGGGTTACTGAAAATATATAAGATTTAGTTCACTGTTGTTTTTTATGGCTGAGTAGTGCTCCATGGTATACATATCCCACATTTTATTAATCCACTCATGGATTGATGGGCACTTGGGTTGTTTCCACATCTTTACAATTGTGAATTGTGCTGTTATAAACATTCGAGTGCAGATGCCTTTTTTTATAGAATGTCTTTTTTTCCTTTGGGTAAATACCCAGTAGTGGGTATTGCTGGTATTGCTGGATCAAATGGTAGGTCTACTTTGAGTTCTTTGAGGTATCTCCATACTACTTTCCATACAGGTTATACTAGTTTGCAGTTCCACCAACAGTGTATGAGTGTTCCTATCTCTCCACATCCATGCCAGCATTTGTTGTTTTGGAACTTTTTGATAATACCTCTTATATTAACCTGGATGGAACTAGAGACCATTCTTCTAAGTGAAGTATCACAAGAATGGAAAACATACACCATGAGTACTCACCATTACATTGGAACTAATTGATCAACACTTATGTGCACATACAGAAATAACATTCATCAGAAATGAAACAGGTAGGGGGGGAGGGATGGGTAAACTCACACCTAATGGGTAGAATGCACGCTATCTGGGGAATGGGCACACTTATAATTTTAACTCAATGGATACAAAAGCAATTTCTGTAACAAAAACATTTGTACCCCCATAATATTCTGAAATTTAAAAAAAATGAAAAGAATGTAAACGAAAAAGTGAATGGAACATCTTCCAATATTCCTTTTTACATGGTTTGGGATTTTGAATCATATTACTACTTTATGTATTTGAAAAAGTTAACATCAACAATAAAGGGGAAAATAAAATAGAAAAAGATCATATAAGATTTAGAAATGAGAGTTAGAGTATATTTTTACTCAGGGACCCTTTGGACTCTGTTTACTTTTCAAATGGAATTCTCTACTTATGAGAAAACACCCAGCAAGAAAACGATGCTTCTTGAAATTCAGCACATCATCTCCTGATTGCTTTTACTATACACTGGGCTCCTCTAGTGCCCGGGCAGTTTCCCATGTGAGTGCTAAAGTGCTGGGGTCAGAGGGAATCCTACTCCTCTCCCATTGGGCCTGTAATACCCAGCACCCTTGCTAAGCGTAAGAGTACCTGGGTGGAAGGACTGCTCTGCCTTCTCCCTCCCACCCTGTGCCTTTCTGCCTTCTGCCTGCAGCTGTGTAAAGCTACCGAAACGCCTTCTAGCCCAGCCTGGTCCCCCTTCTGTCACTAAGCAAGCATTTCCCCAGTACTACTCTATGCCAAGCTCTTTCACCAGGGCCACATGCACTGGCCCTTTCTGGCAGAAAGGAAGATAGCAGACAAAGGAATCAGATTTCTAATTAATAAGTCCATAGAGTCTCCAAGGCTTTTCTTTTTAACTGGACTTCCTAAGTGCGTCCAGGTAGATATAACACTCTCTAGGGTAAGAGATCCATCACTCCCATTACCAGGAACATAGAGTCTCAAATCAGGCATTCCTATGGTCAGTGGGCTGCCTCCTGCTCTGATTCAAACTCATTGCTTTTACCCCTTTGAATTAGACAATGGAATGGTTCATTCAATTTGCAATTATTTATTAACCACTGCTATGAACCTGACCACTAGGCGCAGCCCTATGGATATACAATAAGCAAGTCAGCCACAGTCCCTACCTTCTTGGAACTTGCTAAACAGACACTTAAGCAACTGCCCGAAAGTGTGATAGAAGCTATGACGGAGAAACATACATTGCTTGGAAAAACTTATTCCAGGGTATTTAATCCAGTACAAGTGGATCAAGGAAGACGCCTAATATAGTTGGGGTGGAGAAAGGATATAGGAGAAGACTTCCTAGAGTAAGTGAAATCTAAGATCTGACCTGAAAAATAAGCAGCTATTAACCAGGGAAAGAGGAGAGGGAGGAGGAGGAGTGTGTTCCAAGAAAAGAAAACAGTTTGTACAATACCCTAGAGGCAGAAGGAAGCTTGGCATCATGAAGGGAGGGAAAGAGTTTCCGGAGAGTTGATGGAAAAGGCACAGTAGGGGAGCGGAGGGGAAGGGTTGCTGAGTAGAAAGGCAGAACGATGAGCCTAGGAAGATGAGTAGGAGCCTGGGAATATTGGCAGGAGTCAGTTTGGATTTTAATTTATAGACAATGGAAATCATTGCAGGGTTATAAACAAGAAGGGCAGTATTTTTTGGAAAAGGTGGCAGTATAGAGAATAGATTAAGGGGGGACAAAACAATGAAGAGAAGAACAGACAAAAAGCAAATGGATGAATGAATGGAGGCAAGGCAAAGAGACCATTTGGGTCACTGTTGCAACCATCTAGCGAGAGATAATGTTATCCTGGCCCAGGACAGTAGCAGAGAGCATAGACCTGAGGGGGCATGTTAGAGTTTTATTAATATTTTTGAGGTAGAATTCACAGGACTCGGTGATTAATGATGTGGGAGGTTTTAAGAAAAATGTTCCAGTTTCTGACTTGGATAACTGGGTAGATACTGAGATGGAGAACATTGGTGAGGATCATGTTTAACAGAAGGTATTAATACTAAGCTCAATGTTGATGTGTGTTGAGTTTTAGATGTCCATGGCATATGCAGGAGGAGAACATTGGAGTTAGTGGAGCTTAGCAGAGAAGATTGGGCCGGGTACATTTTGGGGGGCCATCAGCCTGGAGAAGATAGCTGAAGGTGTTGTAACAGATGAAAGTACCTGGGCAAGCAGGCAGAGTGAGTAGCAGGATACAAAGAGCTTAAGACAAAACACTGAACAATCCCATAATTGAAGAGAAATAAAGACTACGTAAGAGATTGAGAAAGAGCTGACAGGTAGAAAAGAAGTCCAGAAGGGAATGATGTGGTAGAAGCCTGTGGAAATGAGCTTTTAAAAGAGAGTAAGCTGCTATATCAAAAGGTGCTAAAAGAGGAGGTAAAATAAGAACCAAAAGGATGTTTTGGGTTCTGTTAAACATTAATCTTTATTTCCATGCTATATGGTAAATATGTTAAATTCTGTATTCTTAAAGGTTTTTTTCAGTGTTCTCTAAAATATTATTGATTTAACTTCCTCATGTTCTCAATTAAGTTGTGGCAAGTATTTAAGATAGGTATTCACGTCTTTCTCAAGTATGGTACACTTTGCTCCAAGTCTCATGGCTAGCATTTGTTTTGAAAATAATAGCAAATGTTTCTTCCCCGTGAGAGGAATATTGCTTTTAACTGTCTGTTCTCTTTTGTTCCCTACTCTTCAATCTTTAGTTTGTTTTCTGTCTCTTAGCCCCATGAGCTCTGCTTTTCGATAAAAACCTTTGAATTGCAATGTTGCCTGATTTTGAAATGAGAAGTACTATTTCTTTCCTATGTGTTCTAAACCATTTAAAAGTTAATTCATAGCAATGCACATCACGATGCTTAAGGAGTAAAATATGATTTGGAGACTTAGTCATCCTCTTTCCTATTTCTTTTCCAGCTCCAAGAGACTGTGAAAAGGAAGTTGGAAGGAGCCCGATCACCACTTAATGGAGACCAGCAGAATGGTGCTTGCGATGGGAATTTTTCTCCAACTAGCAAGCGAATTCGGAAGGACATTCCCACGGGGATGGAAGCCATCACAAATTTGCCCAACAGCCTGCCACTGCCTTCAGCTTCTCCTCTTCACCAACTTGACCTGAAGCCTTCTTTGCCCTTGCAGAATAGTGGAACTCACACTCCTGGGCTTCTAGAAGATCTCAGTAAGAACGGGAGGCTCCCTGAGATTAAACTTCCTGTCAATGGTTGCAATGACTTGGAGGACAGCTTCACCATCTTGCAGAGCAAGGACCTCAAACAAGAACCTTTAGATGACCCTACTTGCATAGACACATCAGAAACATCTCTTTCAAATCAGAACAAGCTGTTCTCAGACATCAATCTGAATGATCAGGAGTGGCAAGAATTAATAGATGAACTGGCCAACACGGTTCCTGAAGATGACATACAGGACCTGTTCAACGAAGACTTTGAAGAGAAGAAGGACCCGGAATTCTCACAGCCAGCAACTGAGACCCCTCTCTCCCAGGAGAGCGCGAGCGTGAAGAGTGACCCGTCTCACTCCCCTTTTGCGCATGTCTCCATGGGCTCTCCCCAGGCGAGGCCTTCTTCTTCTGGTCCTCCCTTTTCTACCGTCTCCACGGCCACTAGTTTACCTTCTATTGCCAGCACTCCCGCAGCTCCGAACCCCGCCAGCTCACCAGCAAACTGTGCTGTCCAGTCCCCCCAGACTCCAAACCAAGCGCACACTCCGGGCCAAGCTCCACCTCGGCCTGGCAACGGTTATCTCCTTAATCCAGCAGTAGTACCAGTGGCCGGCTCAGGGTCGGGCCCTGTGGCTGTGCCCAGCTCTGACATGTCCCCGGCGGAGCAGCTCAAACAGATGGCTGCACAGCAACAACAAAGGGCCAAGCTCATGCAACAGAAGCAGCAGCAGCAGCAGCAGCAACAGCAACAACAACAACAGCAGCAGCAACAACAGCAGCAGCAGCAACAGCAACACTCAAATCAGACTTCCAGTTGGTCTCCCTTGGGGCCCCCGTCTAGTCCATATGGAGCAGCTTTTACTGCAGAAAAACCAAATAGCCCAATGATGTACCCCCAAGCCTTTAACAACCAAAACCCTATAGTGCCTCCCATGGCAAACAACCTGCAGAAGACGACAATGAATAACTACCTCCCTCAGAATCACATGAATATGATCAATCAGCAGCCAAATAACTTGGGTACAAACTCCTTAAACAAACAGCACAATATTCTTACTTACGGCAACACTAAACCTCTGACCCATTTCAATGCAGACTTGAGTCAGAGAATGACGCCCCCCATGGCCAACCCCAACAAAAACCCCCTGATGCCATATATCCAGCAGCCGCCCCAGCAACAGCAGCAGCAACAGCAGCCGCCACCACAGCTCCAGGCTCCCCGGGCACACCTGAGCGAGGACCAGAAACGCATGCTTCTCATGAAGCAGAAAGGCGTGATGAATCAGCCCATGGCTTACGCTGCACTTCCGTCCCACGGGCAGGTAAGTGTGAACGTGCGACACGCTTGCAGCAGTTCTCGCGGTGCATTTCAGACTGTTACCGTATGATGCTCGCCAAGCCTCAGCTGTAGTGGGGTCTAATGACCTGCAGAAACCCTCATGTAGTGGCCAGGATTGGGGACATTGTCCCCCTTTCTTCTAAGGAGTGGAAAAGGGTGGTGTGATGAATTTTCTTGTATTTGAATGCCTAGGAATCAAACTTCTCTGTTCCTGACTGCAGATAAGAATCCAAAACTTACATAAAATTCTCACTCTGAGGGAGGCAGGCCAAACATGGTACTACCTCTGTAGCTTCTCTCCTAAGTCGTGCAATCCTGGGCTTGGGGTGGTAGGAAAATGGGGACATTTAGGGCTGTCTACAATGGTTTTATAAGGCCCTGTGTGATCTTCACCCATCTTAATTATGAATAATGGGAAATTTGGATTTTTGGTGTTCAAATATGGGAGAGTTTTCTGTGTTTTCAAAGTGAAGTGGTGGATAGATTTTTGTGGGAGCCTTCAATGTTTAAACACTTGCTGCTGGACTAGCAACAGTTAGGAGCTGGTTCACTCTTGTTACTTGGGAGTACAGTGAGACCTCTTCAATTCATTCAGCAATATTTCCAGAAAATTTGCTGGTGAATATGTCTTAGTGAGTGCTGTATTAAAGTCTCCTCCTTTCCCAGTGTCTTCTTTCATGATGTCCTGGCTTAGGGGGCAGGGCTCTCAGTGTGCATGGTACAAAATGAGCAGCAGCCATTTGGGCAGTGAATACTCACTGACAAGCATTTCGCTGTCCTCGTCCTGACCAGTGGCAAGCAGCCAAAGCTCCTTTCATTTAACACTTTATCGACCCTGAAGGGAGGGGAGAGTGGGGAAATGCACCTGAGAGTGACCTTCCTCCAACCTGGATGAATTCATGAGGGATACTCTTACTGCCAGTTGCGGGCCAGTTCCTCAGCCCTTTTGGGATGCAGGTACGGGCACTGTAGTTGGAGATTTTGCAGAAAAGTCTTTGCTTGAGAGGTCCTCATGCCTAAACAAGTTCTAAGTAGCACTTGGCTATGTGTCCACAATGGGATGCACGAGAAGCACTGGGAAGTAATGCAGGCAGATCTTGCCTTACTGGGCTGTTTGCATCTTGTATCTCCTAGAGTGCCCCACCCCACCCCTCGGCCCCCAAGCTTCATGAAGGCTGCAGGGCTGGAGGTGGTGCTGGCCTGCAGAGACAGGCCTGGGCTCTGTGGTTTCGTTCTTGTCCTTCTCAGCCTTCCAACCCCAAAACCTCACAGTGGCTTCTTGTCTGCACATGCCAGGCAGCTCTAAAGAAACCCTGTCTGGATAAATAAAAGTATAGCTAGGTTTACATCAGCTGCAATTAGTAGCTAGTAGGAAAACATCACTGAAATGGGAACTGTTATGTTTTATCTTGGTTTCATTAAAAAAAAATATACACACACACACACACACACACCATTTGAAAAATGCAACATTTTATACACTTCAAGATTAAGGTCTGAAGCATCAAAAATACAGGCAATATGCAGGATGTTTGTGGTAGCCCAGACGCGTCAGGAGGTTTATGAGATCGCAAGCTGTCAGAATGGTCTGTTGTTAATCTTAATACAAATTGTGCTTCTCCATTGACTGTGCTTACGCCGGCTACAGTAGCGTATTTCCCCCGAACCAGACCAAAGATGATTAATTCCAACTCACAGGCTCTGCAGACATGTGGGTGCAGGGATGCACCCACCCTCACCTCCCCCCTCGCTAAATGTCTTTCGAAATGTGCTAACTTGGGACGAAGTTCCTGTCTTTGTGGGAACATGAATTTTAAAGGTACTTATTTCAGGCCCTTAGGCTTACCTAACTACGTGCACCGACCGCTGGCTGCAGAGGTCATGTTTTCAAAGAGCTCAGTCAGGTGGAGAAGCCTCACTGATGGTTTTCTGGATTAAATCTGTGTGCCCCTCCTCTCTTCCTGCGTCTCACAAGGTACTTTCAGAGTGGGTGGAATCTTCCTTTGCGAGGCCTCATTAGAATAATCACTTCTTAACCTTGTAAAGAACCATCAGGTAAAAGCAGGCTTTTTAATGAAATATTAACTCACCAGTGTTTGATACAGGCTTCAGAATACATATATAAACATGTGAATATCTTTCTGCAAACATACCATTTATTTCATGTTTTTATCTGATTGTGGAGCAGTATTTACATAGCTCTCAGAATAATTATGCTATATGTCAGTACGTTGCACAAATACTAGCACGCATTACAGGTGAGATATAAAATATAATTATACATAGGTGTAGTTCATTTTTGTTTTCTGCTATTGCTAGCGAAAATTCACTTTATTCACGAGGACCACGAAGAACACTTCGTTTTAATGAAAGACTTGAGCAACAAAGCCTATTAGACACATTTATTTTGAGAAAATTCTTATACAGATGTTTACTTATTTGGGACACTTGTAGAAAATGCCATTTCTCTCAGAAATAAATAAAAATGCACTCACTTCCTGGATATTTCAAAAAAGCAGAAACCAAAAATGGAAACAAAAAAAAATTTCAAAATTTTGAATGTGTAATTTTACTTCTCAGAATTTACATATTACACTTTATAGTCAGAGGATTATGTTCATGGTATCACTTATGATAATGAAAAATTGGAACCAAAAAAATAAATAATGCACAAGAAACTCATGATATTAATGAAAGATTAATCACATGAAAATGCTCATAATATGATTAAAATAAGCATATCGTAAAAGAGTTTATATGTTACAATCCAAATTGTGTTTTCTAATATGTATAGAAAAATACTGAATAACTAAACTGTTAGATCTGGTATTTACTTCTGGCTGAAAAAATTATGAGTGATACTTGTTTTCCTCTTTATATTTTACTGAATTTTCTAAATTTTCTGTCATACAGGTGTGTTAATTCTACCATCAGGAAAAATAAATACCTTTTTTAAGGAAGGGGAGACCCCTATTTAAAAAAATATTTTCACTTTGCTAATTCTTTTAAGAAAACATTCTTTGTCGGATTGATTTGCCAGTTGGATCGAGACAATACCATTATTTTCTATTCATTTACATATACTAGTTGCAAACCCCTGTTTTGGTAGAGGGTCCTAAAACCTTTCTTCCACACTCAGTCTCTTTTCCTTTCTTTTCCACATCCCTTTTTCACTTCTTACAGTGCTCTCTGTCCTAATTCCTATAAAACTTTAGCTAAAATAGTGACAATGAAGTATCAGTAACATTTTCACCATTATAAGTTTTCAGATCTTCTCTGCCATATGTTCTTATGTTATTTCTTTGATCATTTCTCCTTCCCTTCTCTCTCTCTCTCTCTCTCTCTAACTTCCTTGAACTTCTATTCATCATGAATTGGACCTACTGGATTGCTCTCTAACTTTTTAGTCTTTTAATGTTTCTGTGATGAAATAACCAGGACTTACTTTGGTCGTGTCTATTTTTTTTTCTAATCTTATTGTTTCTCAAGGGCAGGTTCTCTCTCTCTCTCTCTCTCTAGCTAATTTTTGCATAGTGCCTAACACTGTGTCTTAAACATAAGGCTGTTTAATAAATCATTTGATGGCAATTATCAGAGTTTAGGCCAAAAATATGTTCACAGTTGATCATCAGCGCCAACAGAGAAAGCATTAGCACAAATAACACAGAGCTGCTGTTGAGATCAAATGGAAAACTGAAAAGGCAAGTCTAAAAAGAATCCTTTGATAGGAGGTGGTTATCTCAAACCAGTGGAACAACAATGAGATTGCTGGGAAGGCAAACTCCATCCCTGTGTCTGACAAACAGGAAACAATGGAGCGACTCTGAAAGGAGTAAACCAAAAGCAAGTGACTGCTTGCTGGTCAAGGGAAGTCACAGGCCTACCCACAGCCCAGGAATAATTCCGATACGGAAGAGTGAAAGGGGGGGAATAATTTCCAAACCGTGATGTTAACTTTTAATACTTGCATTCCTAGGACTAGATAAATCATAGACTGCTCTCCATGTGTGTTTTCTGTGTGTGGCTGTGTGCACCCTAAGGAGCACATACGTGCTTAGATTATACAGAATGTTTTCCCCTTTCGATTTTATTTTACCAGAATTTGTGGAATACCTTGTGAGGTGTATTATTATAAGCTTTTTAGCCATTAAATCTTCACAGAAGGAACAGAGTTCCAGTATTCACAGCCGACATGGCAATCTCTTTGAGGATACATTTTCCTTAACTTTAAAAATCTGGAGCCCCTTTGTTAAGTTTTTAAAAAATATATATTGTTTACTTTCTCCAAGTAATACATGCAGGTGGCTCAGAAAGTCAGACAGCACCACAATAGCATGATGAGAAGCAGTCCCCGGCTTCACCCACTCCATTCTTAATTTCTGCTTCCCAAAGGCAACCACTTCAATTCATGAAGTTGTTTTCTCATTTATCTCCATAAACTACTGTTTCTCAATTTTTCAATTACTTGATTCTATAGAAAGATGAGGATTTAGCTTGCTTACACTACCTCCTCACGAACATACACACCTCCTTGCCCACACAGTCTTTTTCTCTTCCCTATTCTCTCAATATAACTAGCTATATCACAAATTATAATTTTTTTATTTGTTGGTTTTTTCTGAGACATCTCACTCTGTTGCCCAGGCTTGAGTGCACTGGCATGATCATAGTTCACTGCAGCCTCCAACTCCTGGGCTCAAGGGATCCTCCTGCCTCAACCTCCCAAGTAGCTGGGACTACAGGCATGCGCCACCATGCCCAACTAAATTTTAAAATTTTTTTGTAGAGACGGGGTCTCGCTTTGTTGCTCAGACTGATTTCAAACTCCTGGCCTCAAGCAATCCTCCCACCTCGGCCTCCCAAAGTGCTGGGATGACAGATGTGAGCCACCGTGCCCAGCCACAAATTATGATTTTGAAAATATTCCATATTTACATGATTAATTTTTGCATAGCACCTCACAGTGTAGCCATGTAGTATGCTATGATTATATTTCCTTGTACTACTTTTGTTTCCCTTGGAATTAATAATTGTTTCTTTTTTTTAATTGGTATTGTCTCTGCACTTACCTTCAATGCCTTCACAAACTTTTCTGACCCTGTAAAACTTTCAATATGATCAAACATATCACATAATCTTCTTTTTCTTATATTTTCTTTTCTTTTCCCTCCCCACCTTCCTCCCTTCTTCCTTTCTGCCTTCAATGTGTCTCCAAGGTCTCTACCCTCTCGCTCCAGTCTGCTTCTATCCTCCAGTTTTCTTGGCCTGCCGCTTAACTGAAGTCTCGCAACTGCCCTTTACCATCTTTCTTCAAATGTTTTACAACCCTTTTGTGTTGCATTATCTGTTTTCTTATCCCTCCTCTTTCTTGAATTATTCCCTCAAATTGGTGGAGCACATCCTCATAGTTTCTTTTGAAAAGGTGCATGGGAGATTGTTTTCATGGAAACTATTTTTGAGAATGTCTTTATCCTTCCATTTGATGGATGGTTTACCTGATATCGAATTATAGTTTAGAAAACATTCAATTAGAATTTTAAAGGCATTTCTTCATCGTCATAACTTTCATGCTATCGAGAAGTCCAGTGACATTTGGATCCTCACCCTATGTGCGTAACCTGTTTGGTAACTCGGAGGGCTTTTCGAATCTTCTCTTTATCCCTGAAATTTCATAATGATACGTCTAGCATAGTTCTTTCTTATTCACTCTAATACTGTGAACTTTTTAAAAAAATCTGAAAATATGTGTCCTTAAGATCTGGGATATGTTCTTGGATTATTTCTTTGATAATTTTCTCCCTTTTCAACTTTATGGAACTTCTACTCATTATATATTGAACCTCCTGGATTATTTTCTGATTTTCATGTCTTTTCTTTTTTCTATAGCTTTGTCCTTTTTTCCCATGTTCTGTGAGATTTCCTTACCTTTATCTTCCAACCCTCATATTAAATATTTCATTTTATTTATCCCATTTTTAATTTCCATAAGTTCTTTCTTCTCTGATTTATCCTTTTCAATCTAAGGATATTAATTATCATTTTTAAATTAAGTTTTCTTATGCTCCTTGCTTTTTCTGTTTCTCCCAAGCACATTTTTCCATATGCTTATTTTATTTTATTTCATATTAGAAGCTTCTCTCAGATATCTGTTTAAGAGTGAGGCACAAAAAAGCTCATTAGTTGCTATGTGTGCCTAGACAGAGTTTGTCAAATGTGGCCCTTTGTTATGGTGTGACTGGGTTAGAACCCGGCGGTTGCGTGGGGTCAAGGTCTGCAGATTGTGTTTTCAGTCTCATGACTTTAGGGCTTGTAAACCTGGATGCTGGCTTTGTGGAGCTGAGTAGGGGAGGGAGATGATATACGGTGGTGATGGCGAGGGCTGTCTCACTAAATACTACGGAGACTTTCGCTCAATCTCCCTGTTTTCTATGGCTCCTCAGCCCACTCTCAGCTGGGCCTGAGATCCAGGATTCTGGAGTCTCTCGGCTGCATCTCTCCAGAGCAATCCACCTTCCTTCTTCCAGTCTGGGGGAGGATAACTGGTGCACCTCTTAATTATACAGAATTCCAGCCAATTTTCCTTTTTGCACCCCCAACTCCTACCCTGGCATTCAGAGTGCCTCCGATTCCTAAGTCTTCACAGCATTCTTTAGCTTGAGCCATCTTGCTTCATTTTTGGCTTCCCAACTGCAGGATTAGATATAGCTTTCTCTAAGCTGCTAAGTCGTTTACCACCCAGCCATCTGATATTCAGCTTCCAAAATTTTGTTGACACCCCTCGATTTCGATTGCCATCTCCTATCTTCTTTGTTCTTAAATGTTTATATCATTTCTATTCCTTTTTGTCATTGTCCTGGGGCACTGGAGAAAGTCAAGGTAAATATGGGTGTTCATTCTCCCAGAGGCTCCTTCAGTGACTTTCAACACTTTTCTGTTTGGATATCGAATATTGTCCAATACTGAAATTTCTATTTTACAGCAGATTTCACATTATTTTTGGCTTTAATAGAGCAGATTTCATAAAACTTAAAGTGCTCTCTTAACATAAAATTTACATATGTCAAATACAAGTATTCAAAAGGACAGCAGAGTCAACATGATCATCATGCTATTTTAGAATGAAGATTTTGTGATTTATAACCATTGAGTAGTCTTTAGACTCTTGAAAATACTGAGTGACTTCAAGGACTGTAAGAAAAAAGTTTAGGACCCATGACCCTGACTAAGCTAGTAGTACCTGGAAATTCAGACGCAAGGTAAAATATTGACAGACCACTCATCCCTGACTGAATCCAGGCCCTCCCGGCTAAGGGAAACCCAGTGGGAAAAAGTGCTCCAAAAATCCAGATAATAAATGAAACGCTCCTATGGATGGGTAAAATAAATCATGCACGTCCTGGTATATTTTGAAAATTCTGGTTGATATTCTATCAGAGTCTTAACAAATATGAGGCTAAGAGAAAGCAGCAGAAAAGGACAAATTTTAGAAAAGGAATTAGTTTTGTGATAGTATTGTGGAAGAAAGAGGTTTTAATTGGCCCCCAATGAGAATACTCTTTAAAGATTTTATGGGATGAGAATATTCTTGTTTACTGAAAGAGCTTATAACCCATCAGACACTGGTTCTGAAACATTTATGGGCCTAAGAATCACCTGGGGAAATTGTTCAAGATGCAGGTCATCACATTCCACTGCCAAAGGCTTGAGTCGGTAGGTCCAGGATGAGGCCTGAGAGTGAGCATTTTAACAAGTGGCGCCACCTCCCCAACTCCCATCCCCCAAGCACTACCACCTCCACTGCTGTTCTCTGATGGAGATAGTACGCAACACTGAAACGGCAGTTAGAGCAGCCTATGTTTATCTCATTGCTAAATATTTGTATATGCTTAAATGTAGCAGTTATTATCCTGCTGATTTTCTTAATAGGACAAAGCAGCCCATCCTTCACTGCTCCCTCTTCCCATCATGGTGAAGGATGGACTCTCCCTTGATCTCTCCAAGACAGCATTGCTTATTCATTTCTCTGTGTCAGGACCTACCAAGGGCACGGCCTTGTGTGTGCCAAGCTCCTTTGCTCAAGATCTCTAGGAAGACAGGCTGCGATGGCATGGATAGTGTATGCATTAAAGGCAACACAAAGCTTACAGGACCTCTTTTGGAGCATTCTCCTCAGAGCAAGATTGCTCTCAGACACATGAGTAGGGCCACAACTTTGTGTTTGGTATTCTGACACGTGGCTACATCAAGGATGGCATCCAGGCCACATTCCCAGGTGTTTCTGGGCTTTGAGGAGGTGTTGCCCAATTTCATTCCACTTCTGGAGTGTTAGATTCCCTTCCTTTCAAGGTGTGTTCTACTGCACCCTAGGCCCCTGCCCAGTGCCCACAATGGCCATCCACTGTGCACACAGGTAAGAGAGTAGGCCTGGCTTTATTTTTTCCTGGCAGGAGCCTACTAGCCTGAGAGTCTGACACAAGTATAGAAAACTGTGAAACTTGGCCAATCACACTGTCCCTGTGCATATTCACTCCTAAAATTCTAAATATTATGGACTGAAAAAAGCTACAAAAATAATATAATGTAGAGTGTCCAGCAATGTAGAGTCTACTCAGGGAGATAAGGAGGTACCCACGTTAAGTCAGTACAGGGCAGCGGGTGGTTAAGATCCTGCCTGAGGATCACAGGCAGAGAGAGGCAAGGGCAGTACAGCCTGGAGTTGACAAGAGCAGCCTCCAACAGGGAAATAAGCTTCGAGACAGACAGGAGTGAGTAGGAATTAGCTGCATGGAGGTGGGTGGAAAGGCTTTCTGGCAGAGGCAAAGAGCTGTGCCTTAAGTGGCCAACTTGGATTATAGCCAGGCTGGAGGGAAGGGTTCACACTGGGGAATAGTGAGGAGAATGGAAAAACAGGGAACTTTGTACTATTTCAGGAGTAAGGCAGTAAGACTCTCTGTGTGGGTGTGGCAATCAAGATTTAAGGAAGAACGGGCACAATGGCATTCAGAGGAAAGAAGTAACAGAACGTGGTGATCAAATATAAGACAAGATGAAAAGAAAATGAATCAAATGTTTATGATCATAAAGTAGAATATTGGGAGGACATAATAGTTTCTGAAAGATGATGACCATGTCAAATCTAAGTGTCAAATCTTGTTTACAGTATATTTAACAGCAATTCAGACACTTGTAATTTATATTTCCAATTTGCTGGGGTACTTGTCCCACCCTCAGCAAAAGGTATGAAACAAGCTCATAGCAATTTTTTTCAGGTTTGTGCTACACTGAGCCACAAATAGCTACTCCTGCACCTTATAGTCGGGATTTTTGCTTTTATAAGTCTTTATTTTTCAGGAAATTTATATTATTATGAAAATGGTTGTCTTCGTCATTTAGAGTAGTAACAGACTATCATATGTTCCTTTTGCTTAATATTTTTATTATAATGATTTACTTGGTCATATCTATTATTTGAAGAGAGTCTTCTCTAAAGATAGTCTTTTTTTTTTTTTTTTTTTTTATTTCAGCTTATTATGGGGGTACAAAAGTTCTGCATAGATATATTGCCCATGTCCCTCCCAATCCCCCTAAAGATAGTCTTTATTCAAGTATATGAGAAGAGCAGAGATCCAAGCTTTAAAATATATTATGTCAACATTCATTGACTATTTATAGCAACTCTGGGCTTTTCTAGTGGTTACAAAACTCTTCAAAAAATAAAAAACTGCTTTCCTATATCAAGATATTCTATTATGTCTTGGTTCCTGGACAAATTTCTATAGAATTAATTTTCTTTATGACACCAAATGGTTTGCATCCAATCTAGTACATAAAGAATCAAAATACCTTTCATGTTAGAGTTCCAATACATCATCATGATTAGTTTATATGATACATGAGGTATATAGTTTACCTATACGTATGTATTTAGCCAGCAGTAAATAGTGACCCCAAATAGTATCCAAACTAATAACTCCCATTTATTAATATTATGATTTCCTAGAGGAGGTTTTATAAACTTACTTGCATTCTCAATTGCCTTCAGATCTGAGATGTCTTGGAGTTTATTTGGGCTTCTTTTCTGCACCTGGCTCTAGCCAGTTCACACAAAGGATATTTTAATGGGCTTGCTAGGCCACGAGCATTTTCAGTACCAAGCTGAAGTCAGGCAATGAAAAGATCATCTCTGGGTGTATAGAGACACCCTCTCTGAGCAGATGAACTAAAGCCCCTGAGGTACCCCCAGTGTGATGGCACCCATTTGTCCCCTCTGTTGGGCACTGTTGTGCCATGCACAAACCACATAGCCATAGGTAGCAGCCCTGGGTCTACCTGGCCATTCCCTAAAAGGCACAAAGCGTGCAGCAGAGTCAGCTTTTCAGATCAGTGCAGTGAGAATGAGTTGCCTGTGCCGCAGAGGGTGCTCTTGCTTGGCCAGTCGGAGCCTGAAGTGTCAGCCGGCAAGTGCAAGGGTGATTGAAGGCCCTTGGACGTGAGTCGATTCACATCTGCGTGTACAGCAGCCTCTTTGGTGGATAATGCTAGTTTCAGTATCACCCATTAAGAAGATTTCATTATTGTGGCAGAAAAAGCCCAGAGACAAGACTTGGAAAAATCACTTGGCCTTTGCATCCCTCTCAGAGGGTGACAGGTGTAGACATCCGAAACTCTAGAGCAGCACCATCCAGTAAAAATATAATGCAAGCCACAAATGCAAACCATGTGATTTTAAAATTTCTATTGGCCACATTACAAAAAGTGAAAAGAAATTGGCGAAATAAATTTTAACATTTTTATTTAACCCAATATATTAAAAATATGATGATGTCAACACGTAATCACTAGAAAGATTACTAATGGCATATTTTGCATTCATTTTTTCATGCCAAGTCTTTGAAATCTGATGTGCCTTTTACACCTATGGCACAATTTGCACCAGTCACATTCCAAGTGCTCAGTAGTCACATGTGGCTAGTGTCTCATTGTGTTGGACAGTGTGATCTAGAACAACAACAATGAAAATTCTGCTCTGCAAGGTCAGAAAGACAATATGGGTAGGACCAGAGGTGAGGCAAAATGATAAAATTTTTTGTTGTTTGTGAGCCTCTGACTCTTTGCATCACCTTTTAAAAGCTGTTTAATCCTAAACGGATGGAATAGATTATTGCTTCCCAGTGCCCTCCACCCGGCCAGAGAGCCCTCTGCACTGGACAGCCCAACGCCCAGCCGGTTTTGTGCCTGTGTCCTTAGAATTCCCTTGGTCCCTGTGGTTCACTGTCTGCAGAGACTCCACCGCCATCTGTGTGTAGGGTGGCCACTCACCAGGAGAAGGAGCCCCCCTGTTCACGCATACCTCGCAGTCCACACAGAACACGTGTGGGCAGCCTTGCGGCCCCATAAACGTCCTTTGGGGGGGTCAGGAGCACCTGGCCCCCTCCTGACATGTCGATGAGAGTGGCTGGTGCTCTGCACCTGTTTCCTAGGGTTTTGACGAGCTTCATTAATTATGTTGAGAAAGGAAGGTGTGCAGCTGGAGAAGAACCCACTTAGCTCCACGTGAACGGGAGTAATTGGACAGTTGGCAGCGTGTAAAATTGGCGGTCTAGGGAGAGAAACTCGTGAATAAACACAATTCCCCAAAACAACACAAAGCAGCCACGGTTCTCTCCGCTTCACCAGGACTCGCTCCACTTCCACCTTCTGCTGACTCGAGGACTGCCTGGGTGTTAGCTCGTGTGCGACCATTCAAGGAACTGCCCTGGTGGGGAGGTGGCACAGTGGAGAGGTCAGGGGTCAACTCCGAAGCCAGGACAAATATCCAAATCCTGACTTCACTTCATTACCTGCAGGACCTTGGGCAGGTTACACAACCTCTCTGAACTTTAGGTTTCGTCTACAAAATGGGGATGATAATAATAGGGTTGTTGGGACAATTCTGTGTAATTGATGTATATAAAGCATTTAGAATAGTATCAGACCCTTAGTATGTACTGTGTTTTTAAAATTAAAAACATTAATCATTCCATATGCTATTCACATCTTTTTGATCCTCTAGGAGAGTATAACTTTGCCTCAGTCTTCCTTTAAGCCAGCTTCATTCATTCATTCAGGATTTATTGTGTATCTGCAGAGTCTAAGCATTGAGCATACAAAGATGGAAAGATTCTGCAGGAAACATGTTATCATATAGAGAGTGAAAATTACATGGCCAGGGACTATAAACAAAATGGTAAAATCGTATTAATGTTCTCTTTTAAGAACAAACTGTTAGCAAGTTTTACTGGCGATAAAATGATTTTTTTTCATCCTGACTCCAATAAGATTGTTCCTCCTGCATTTACCTCTGTTTAAAATAAAAATCATGTATTTGTCATATTTTGATATACCATAAGAAAATGCCACTTTTTTTATGTTAAATGATCTTAAATGAAAAAGAGACACCTCAAGAGATAATCTAGCCACTCCCTACCCCTAACCTTAGAGGTCTGTTACCAGTGGTCCCCAACCTTTTTGGCACCAGGGACCGTTTTCATGGAAGACAATTTTTCCATGGACCAGGGAGGGGGAGGGATGGTTTGAGGATGATTCAAGCGCATTACATTTATTGTGCACTTTGTTGCTATTATTATTCCATTGTAATATATAATGAAATAATTATATAACTCACCATAGGTTGGGGACCCCTGTGTTAGACTCTTTGAGGCCTTACAATGCCCTAGTTGTTTCTAGTACCTCAGCATATGAGAAAAGTCATTTGTCTTTGTTAAAATCAGAAGCTAAAAAGAAAAGGGGGCGGGGGCACATTTTCTCAGGACTTCTTGAGGCCTTGTGTTCTAGCCCAGTCACACACATTTGGCTCAGAATGAACTTCTGTAAATTATTTTACAGAGTTTGGGGTTTTTTTCCATTAACAGTATTATAAACACAGTCCAAGGTCTGGGAGGTTGAAGGTCACCTCCAATGGTAGTTTCTCTTGCTACAAGTTCTAAGGTCTGAAAGGTTAGAAGCACCTCTGTCTTGAGTTCTGGAAGATTAGAAGGTATGTCTGCCCCAAGGTCTAATCGATTGAAAGACATCTCTGTCCATGGAGGCAACCTGGCCAAGGTGCAGGGACGCCCGCTGTTGGGCAGGGAAAGAGGAACAGAAACATAATGTGTGCAGATTTATGTGGCACTTCAGAGGATTTCATGGCTAGAGTTCTGAGACAAAAGCTGTTGAAGTTGTGTGTGTGTGTGTGTATGTGTTTAGATGTGTTTTGTGTATTGTACATGTCTACACGGTACCAAAATTGGCTTATAAATAAAAGGAGCTCTCATAAATTAAACAAATGAGCACAAAAATTAAAAAATAAAAATAAATAAAAGGAAGGTGGGATTCAGTTTACCTGAACATTTATAACATCTAACTTTTTTTATGTATTAAAAGTAGGTAAACAAGTATTCCAAAATAATGAAAAGTATTTTTATTTCAAAATACTTTTTTTAAAATCTTGGGGTTATTTAGATTAAAACAGACATTTTAATAAAACTTTAAAAACTTAACTCCAAAATAAAGAAGAGCTGTATTGGAAAAATTACTGTAGTAGTTATCTATTGCTGTGTAACAAGTTACACCCAAAACCTAGTTGCTTCAAACAGCAAACATTTATTATCTCACACAGTTTTTGAGGGAGTCCAAGAGCAGCTTAGCTGGTATCTGTGGCTCAGGGTGTCCCATGAGGTCACAGTCAGGCTGTCAACAGGGCTCCAGTCATCCGAAGGCTTGACTGGGGCTGGGGGATGTGCTTCCTAGGTGGCTCCCTCAGGTGGCTGCTGGCTGGGACCTCAGTTGCTCACCACATGGACCTCCCCGCAGGACTGCCTGAGTGTTCTCACCACATGGCGGCTGGCTGCCCCAGAGTGAGTGGTTCAAGACAGAGCAAGGAGGAAGCCTCAGTGCCTTTCATGACATAATGTCAAAGCCACACACCTTTGCCTCTTCACTATCCCATTTATTAAAAGAAAAATAATTAAGTCCAGTCGCGCTCTAGGGAAGGGGAGTTAGATTCTCCCTTCCGAAGGGAGTGTCAAGAATCTGTGAACATATTTGCAGACACCATGATTACCACGAATGGCTTTTGACATTTTATGAAGTGCTTAACTGTTACTGGCACAGGAAGCCCAGGGTGGGAAGGCTGAGCTGGCGAAGATGAGCAGCTCTGTCCGTGAGGATCTGTGTATCGGGGCGGGGTGGCTGTGCTGGGGCGAGCGGAGCGATGACGTCAGAGGCTCCAGACACACCAGAAATTTCTTTCCTTTCACTTAGCAGCCCTGGACCTGATCTAAGAGCTACACCTCACAGCAGAGAAGTAATACAGCACTCTGCGGTCAGATGTGAAGCCTTTGCTTTTATTTAAAGTAGGAAGGAAAATGCAAGAGGGCCTCAGCATCTGAGCCATTATCTTGCTCACTCTAAACCCAGCCTTGTCATTGACAGGATTTTTCATGTCTGCTTTCAGAATTCTGTCGTCACTTTTTTATTTTAAGGCTTTTATTGTTTCTGTCCCTTCCTTTGTCCTCTGTGCTGTCTTTCTTTCTGAAGTTTCCCCCCGACAGGCATTACATGTGTGATGCTGCACGTCAGAGCTCTTCCCGCACCCTCTGCTTTCCATCTCAAGACCTGGGTGCTGCCGTTAGTCACAGTGTAACTTCCTGTCACTGAATATTTCAGGGGCCCGAGCCCTCCGCGCTCCATCCTGTCCACTTAGTCATCTCTCTCCACATTTGTATTATTCACAGCAAGATGCATGCACGCAAATCCTTTAAGTCCGTCAGGCTTTTCTTTCCATTTCCCCTTCAAATATGAATCACCTAGCAACATTTATTGAGGACCAACTGCACATGCAGCTGTGTTCCTGTTACTGTGAGCATCACAAAGGAAGTAGAAGCCATCGTCCCTGCCCTTAAGAAGTTTATCCTCTACTAAAAGCTGGATTTAAAAAGAATTTTTTAAAAAATAATAACAATATACCTATTCCCATTTACATTCAATAGAGTGGCACGTTGTCCAGGTTACAGTGATCAAATCAAGGGTTATTCCTTTGTATACCTTTTCATTGAGAAAGCTTAGTTAGCTGTCTTTAGGATTAAGTAAATGCATGTTCCTTGATGAGGAATTTTGCTACAAGAAAACCATTGCCTGAGGTTGACTTCCTCGTCTTATAAGCACATTTCACCCAGTCGGGTGAAAATTCAACCATGTTTTTGAAACCAAAATAAATAAATAAAGCATTTATGAATCATCTGTAACAAAAAGACACACCCTATTAATAAAACAAATCATGAGCTACAACTGGTAACTGAAGTAATATAAGCAGAAGGATAATTTATTAATGTTCGGGGTTTTGTTTTTTCTAGGACGTCAGCCCTGTGCTTTGATTTAGTGTACTCTGAATGGACTGTTGTTCAGAGACGGGAGTAGGGGAGCCGTGGGCTGTGAAGGGTGATAAGGAATGAAAAGGGCAAGCTGAGGAGGAGGACCCAGGGGAGAGAGGAAGCCCCTCGGAGCTCAGCTCGGAGCTCGCCGGTTAGTAAGATCTGACTCGTGATGCGGGCTGCAGTGGGGAGTCATTGTAGGTTTTTGAAAAGAGAAGAGGACTATCTTGATCAAAGTGATTGGCAGGAGACGTGCTAGGAAACAGCACACCTAGAACAAAATAATTAGGACCTGACTATGTGGGACTCTGCAAATAGATCCAAAGGAGAAGACAGAGATGGTGGCAGTGACCATGGGCAGGAGTCGGGACAGGACAGGACAGGACAGGAAGAGAAGAGTCAAATTTGACCGCCAATCTCCAACTTCAAAGACTGAGCACAATCACTGGCTACTACTAGTCAGGGGAGAGTTGAGTTGACCAAAGTGAATAGTTTTTTTTTTAACACTATTTGGCTTAATTACCAGTTGGACATTCAGTTAAAGTTATCTTTCTTTGGAGACATAAAGGAGCAAAGGTGTGGATTTCAGGTTCCTCCACATCTAGGTGTTAGTTGAAAACTCATAAGTTGATGAACCACTTCTTGAGAGATGTTGTGTATAAACCTGTACACAAATATATTTGAAAACTATCTGAAAACCCATTCATCATCATAATGTTAATCCTAGTTAGTTCTAGCTAATGGAATTATAATTGACATTTCTTTTTTTTTCTTTTCTTTCTTTTTTTGCTTATCTGAATTTTCCAGTTTGTCCAGTTGAATGTATATTACTTGTATAAGTTTCTTCGTAGGAAGAAATTGTTCTAAATCTGGTGAAATGAAAGAGATAGGAAAAGAATTTTCAAGGTCAGAATTTAGAACAAGAGGGAACCTTGAAGTAAGGGTCTCAACACGAAACTGAGACTGTGATAGTTATGGTATTTATTATTAGGCTTTCAAAACAAGAGTATGAATTGCTAATGCTGGGCCTTAAAAAATATGTATGTCAAAAAGAAGAATGGAGTTATCCTCATGTTCTAGAACTTGATTTGATCCAAGGCAGTGGTTCTGAACCACAAATGGTTTTGTTACCCAATTCCCCAGTGGACGTTTGGCAACATCCCGAGATATTTTTGGTTGTCACAGCTGGGGGTGGGGGGAGTTGAGGTCGATACTGACATCTAGTGGGTAGAGATCAGAGATGCTGGTTAACATCCTACAATGTCCAGGACAGTCCCTCACAACAAGAATTACCTAGCTCAAAATACCCATGGTACCAAGGTTAATAAACTCTGATCCAAAATAAAGTACATTATCCAGGTGTGCTGGCATGCACCTGTAGTTCCCAGCTACTTGGGAGGCTGAGACAGGAGGATCACTTAAGCCCAGGAGTTGGAAGTTTTATTGAGCTGTGATGATGCCACTGCACTCTAGCCCAGGTGACAGAAGGAGACCCTATTTCAAGAAAAAAAAAAGTATACAATTGACTGGCACTTAGTACATTCACAATATTATACAACCATCATTTCTAGTTGCAAACATTTTCATTACCCCAAATGGGCAATCACTCCCCAGAGTCCCCTCTCCCAGTCCCTGGCAACCACTACTCTGCTTTCTGTCTCTATGGATTTGCCCATTCTAGAGATTTCATATAAATGGAATCATATAATATTTGGCCTTTTGTATCTGGCTTCTTTTACTTAAGGTATTGTTTTCATGGTTCATCCATATTGTAGCATGTGTCAGTACTTCGTTCCTTTTCGTGGCTGAATAATACTCCATTGCATGAATGTACAACATTTAGTTTATCCATTCACTCATTGACGGGCATTTAGATTGGTTCTGCCTTTTAGCTAAACTATTGTGAATAGTGTTGCTGCTATAAACATTTGTGTACAAGTTTTTACTCAAATATCTGCTTTCAGTTGTTTTGGGTAAATAACTGGAGGTAGAATTTGACTAATATAGTAATTCTCTGTTTAATTTCTTGAGCATAAATATTGCTTTTTATTGTGTTTAAATATTTAATTGTGGCCAAGCGTAGTGGCTCACACTTGTAATCCTAGCACTCTGGGAGGCCGAGGCGGGAGGATCACTTGAGCTCAGGAGTTCGAGACCAGCCTCAGTAAGAGCGAGATGCCATCTCTACTAAAAATAGAAAAAAATAGCCAGCAGTGGTGGCGTGCGCCTGTAGTCCCAACTACTCGGGAGGCTGGGACAGGAGGATCACTTGAGCCCAGGAGTTTGAGGTTGCTGTGAGCTAGGCTGACGCCACTGCACTCTAGCCCAGGCAACAGAGCAAGACTCTGTCTCAAAAAATAAATAAATAAATATTTGGTTGCATGCCATGAATTAGACTGGATAGGACAGGATCTTGAAAGGTCTTTTAGCATAATCCCTCATTGACGATGGACTTTATCTTAATTAAAGCAGCAATTTGCATTTAATAATAAAAAAACTAAGGTACATATTAACAGCTACCATCCATGGAATGGTTTCTTTGTGTGCCAAGATCTGTGCTAAGCACTTGACATGAATCCTTTCATTTCATCTTCAAATGATCTTGAAACTCGGGCATATGTTCGAGGTCACATGTAAGCCCTGGACCTGAGAACCAAAGCAAAGTCTATCTGAATCGAAACCTGAGTTCTTAAAGATGATGCAGTTTTGCCTCCACGCTGACATTCACAGAGTGAAATGGGCACAAGAAAGCCATGTGAACATCACAGCCAACATTCTGTTCTCATTTTTTTCTACCCTTGCCAGGGCAGTGGCCCTTCAGTTTCAAAAACTAAATTGCAATGCTTCCTGTGTCTCTTCCCTTTCCCCCTTCCCCCATCCCCATCTGTAGGATAAATGTTTATCTTTAAAAATGAATATATGTGCTTTTTGTTGGAGTTTGGGGGTGTGGTATTTGGTTGGTTGTGCAAACGGGCACTGGTGTGTTTCCGGTCTGCAGGCCTTGGATCACGGACAAGCGATCTGTAAACATCTGAGAATTAGTACTTCCCAGCATCATTTTGGCAAGAAAGGAGACATTTTTACATTGCTCTTATCCAGCTTCCTAGGTCTTTTTCATCTTTATCTCTGGATAAAGAATTCTTGTCTGCAGCATCCTACAGTTACCCCAACCTCCTTGTCATTTTCACTGAAGGACACGGCATATTAAAAACAAAAATTTTATTGCTTTTAGAAAGCTGATTTCCTTGGGTCCTTGAAAACATAGATCCATGGCTCGATGGACCTAACTGCTCACTTGTCAACTGGAAGGAAGAGCAGAGCTCCCCAATATCATGCACCCTCTGCTGCTAGCACTCACCCCTGCTTTTCTGAAAATTAGGATTTTTAAAGAATTTTGACTTCCATATACTTAATTACTATGGAAGCAAGAATTGGAATATACCAGTCAGGTTCTTCACTGTATCTTCCCTTTGCCCTGTTTCCCACACAAACCTGGGGTTGAAATAATTTGTTTTAATGTTGATGTGTACAGAGAGGCCGTAGCGCATTTCAGAGTGCCCCACCCACTTCTGTGGCTGCCTCTGGATCACACAAGAGTATTTTGAGCAATAAAATGTCAGCAGTAATAAATAAAATTGGGAAGGAAATTTAGATAAACCTATGCACAGGAAAAAACTTATTTTAGAATTCTTTTCCCGTGAGCTTTTACTGTAAGAATTGAGTTCCTTTTCAATGCCACTGCTATCATTCATGGAGAAGGAGAATTTGTATCCTTTATCCTGCTTTGATTTTTAGAGAGAAATTTCATTATTTTGTATTATTCATTATTTTGTACATCCTATTTCTTTAGACATGACATTAAAAAAATACTACCTTTTTTTGAGTGAATACAGCGTCTCAAGCATTGTTCTATGCACTCTACGTACATTTCCTCATCGAATGTTCACGAAGCCTGTCATAAAGGTATTATCTCCATTTACATGTGAGAATAAATATATATATTTATTTATATATTGATATCAATCAAATACATATATTTGATTCTAAGGGCACATAGCTAGTAAATGGCAGAACAGAGACTTGAACCCAGAGCCCTTTGAGTTCAGGGCCCAGACTTTGCTTAACTTTTGTTCATAACTGCCTTCCAGGTTACATATTAAACCTGAATTTCAGTATTATTTTCTTTCAAAGAGCTAACAGTACTTTCACATTTTAATGTATTCTCATAGCATCAAGCTGAGTTGCTAAATGGAATGAATTCATAATGTCAAATGAATCTTGAATGATCCTGTGGCCAAACTTCCATATATATCTAATATCAACAGCGCCATCTCTGAATTCCTGCTACATTTGTAGGTGGTATGCCTTTCAGATTGAACAGGGAGGGAGTATTACTTATACACACTTGCACAGTTGATTACACAATTAACATTTTCCTAAATAGCCCTTAGATATAATCAGAAAGAAAATAATATCCAGAATTTTACTTTAAAAATATGGTTGCTTTACACAGACACACACACACTCACACACACTAAAACACACAGATAGGTTTCCCATCTCCCACAGTGCCTAACACAATCCTAGGTACAAAAGAAGTGCTTTATAAATGCCTAAAGGATTGGACTTCTCTCTAGAGAAATGTGAAAGAAGAGAATTCAATTTCAGAAGAATCATTATGGTATACTGAAACTAGGACCCAGTTTACTGATTTTGCTTGAGAGTTACGGGGAGGCCAGGCCGTCCCCACGGGGGCTGTGAAAGGCGGTGAGGCACAGTGGGCTTAGCAAATGGCTGGACCCCAGCTGATGGACCTTCACTTACAGCTGTAGGTCTTTAGCACGTTATCGTCTATACTTGAATTTCATGTACATTTCTTAACTTCAGTTTTCCAGTCTGTGAAATAGGGATGATAATAATATACTCAAAGTTAAATTATTATTACCATTTTCATCATTATTATTTTAGGTAGAACATCAGAAGGACAGAAACCATTTTATTGAAAAACTTCCAAATTTGGAATCAACAGATTCTGGTTCAATCTCACAGTTGATGTTTAATAACTATGTGCCCGGGACAGGTCTCTCCTGTTTCTTTATCAGCCAAATGGGATGACAGTGCCTACCTTGCAGGGAACATTAAATATCGTGAATGTCACAGGCTCGGTATGTAGCAGATGCTCAGCAAATGTTAGCTCTGATTATTATTATTTTCTACTTACCAAAGCTGGTGAATTATTCTCCTAGAACCTTAGCTCCACTTCTGTAGCACACTCTAGACCCATGGGTTTTAACTTTTTTTTTTCATTTTTTTAAGTAGCATATCCCTCTGAGAACGCAATGAAAGCTACAGCAATAACTCCAGAAAAAATACACATTCCCAAAACAAATGTGGACGTGATTGCAGGGGATTCCTGGACTTCCAGGCTAAGATTCCCTGGGTTAGGTCCAAAGGGAGTAAAAAATATATGACATTCCAAATGGAATGATTATCGGCTTTGTATAAGGATTTATCATAGTATTCCCATTGCAACTTTCCCAGTATCGTTAAAATCAGATTCCATTTACAAAAACTCACTTTATTTAGGACATTGCAAGAACACATTTATTCCATTAACAGAGGCAGGCCTCTTTTAACAAAACATATTTATCAAACGCCTATTATGTGCCTAATAAGGTGGTGGGTGTTGTGGGGAACAAAGCAGCTTAACATGTGGTCCCTGCCCTCCGCGTTTTCTTTCTAATTGGAGAGGCAAGTGAACAAGGCAGCATGAGATGTATTAGCGCTATATGCTGATATAATCAAGTACTAAATTGTGTATGCTTGTGTGGGTGGGCGCACAAGCCTCACATATCATTCTCTGACCTTGAATTGTACACAAATCATTAGCGTCAAACTGGAATTGCCGACTGCTCCCCCACCCTCGTCTTTGCTTGGCCGCCTTCCATCGTGGCCTCTCCCTCTGTCTGAAACATACTTTAGAAAAGAGGGGTAAAATAATACAGTGAGGAAGAGAGAAAAATCAATAAAGAAAAAAAGAGGTCACCTGTCTCTTGGTGGCTACCGCTGCAGACGGAGTCCACATTGGGTCCACATTGGGCGGGGTCTGACCCGAGAGCACCCAGGCTCTGTCAAAACCTCTGGAGGGTTGGAGGGGCCGAGGGGGTGGACACCCGCAGCTTCTCTTCCTTGTTTACGAATTAACTGCTGGGCCTTCTGTCAGGGACTGAACCTGAAGAGGGCGAGGGATGGTGCAAAGAAGAAAGCCTGGCTAATGGGAACCGGAGCTCAACCACATTGAAGGTCCAAACCTTGTTCTGTGTTCACTGCCCAAATGATATGTGAATTTAGTGCAGAAGATTGGCCACTGGGTGAGGTGAGACAGACCTGTCCCTAACATTTATGGGGTCCAAGGCAAGAGAACAAATGTAGGCCTTCATACCATATGCTTCATATTTAGTTGTTATACATCAAGCTAGCAAGCTGTTAAGTAAAATATGTTCTATTTGGCTGACCTTGACAAATATACTTTCACAGCAACTGGGAAGGCTAGGTTAGGATCCTTGCCTCCTGGTGCTTCTGCAGCGTGGGTTCCCTGGACCACCCAATTCTCTTTCTATCCCTGTGGGACACTCGCACTCACACCTCCAAGGTCCACCTGCACTTCCTTTGGCCAATCCTTGCGTCTAAAGGTACACATGGCTGTGTGACTGCCTTGCAGACGACAGCCCTGGGGAAGCAGACTTGAAGTCCTCTAGGCAGGGAATTGGAGGTGCCAGGTACCCAGAGCATGGTTTAGAAGCAGGGACACGGGCTCCTGGCTTGGCCCTGTAGACTATTAATACATGCAGTGATGGGGAGGGATGTGGCCAGAGGAGAAGCTGATCAAACCCTCTGAAGCTGGGGACCAGGGCAGGAGGCCTTCCCTGAGCATAACTGAAGCAAAGAAAGAGGACTTGGGGAAAGGATGAAGGCAGAGTCATTAAGACTGCTTCATTTTTGCAAAGAAGAGGGTTACCTGGGAAGAGTCAAACAGGATGGAAGAGAGGCTGATGAAAAGGGAGAAACCCAGAACATGGACCACCTCTGAAAAGATAGGGACTCTTAATTTATTATTGTGTTTAGTTAGAGAATGAAAAAAAAAAAAAAACTTGCTTTTACAGAGGCCACAGGGCTCTATGTTTCAGTGACAAGGGATATGAAAGGCAAAAGAATGATGGTTGCAGCTAAAAGCAGGGACAGGGAATGATTTCTCCCCAAGATCAAGGTCACCTTCGCCTCTTCCTGCTGGGTACTGGCCCCTTGACCCATTAAAGAGGGAACATTCCAACTTATTGTATCCCCAAAAAGGGGACAAAACTGTAGGTTGATTTTGATTTTCCAAGGAGAAGAAAATAACTTCGCAGACAAGTGAAACTGAAGCATTTCATTGACTATTTAGCTAGCGAGAGAATAGTTGCTGTATTTGAAATTGCACTATTTGCAGAATTAAAGAGGAAAGGATATTTTAAATTTTGCCCAAATATACTTTGTAGGATTGAAGAAAACTCTAATGATATTTCAACATTATAATTTGTCTCCATTTCACAAATTCTTTGTTTTATAAATAAAATATTTGAATGATTTAAGAGGGAAGAACATGAGAAACAAGTAAAGCTTTGTGGCAAGATATCAAGATACAACTTCGCCTTAGTATTGTCCTAAAAATATTTTTATCTGTATTTAGCTTTATTCCAAATCAGCTTAGTAAACAGGGAATTTGAGATTCCTGGGGAGTCCTTTAACCCTACCTAATAGGGCCCCTTTTGCTCCCAAACATATTGGTGGCAATTGTAGGAACAGCATAAGCAAATGTAGTTGACTTTTGGTATTCAGGAATTTATCGTTCAAGATTTTTATTCATCGCAAGTAAAGCCAAAGAGTCATGGTGTGAGTCATTAATGATTATATTGGAGCATTAGAGTATTTGAGGCCTGTATGAGGAGCAGACACATCAAGGAGTTTGTGAATGAGCCACACAGTGGCCTGGAGTCTGTATCTTCTTTCAGCCTTTGCCTCCCTGCCTGTCATCTCAAAGTAGCTCTCACGAAACGATAATTTCGTACTATTCTTCATTCTGTTTAAATTTTACAAAATGTTGTTAGGTTCGTGTCAGGCATTACCACAATAGTGATGTCATTGACACCTATGGTAGGAAGTTTATTTTTTATGGGCGGATACTATTTTAAAAGCTTTTACAAATTCCTTTGGTCCTGTATGTATCACATCATTATGGATCGGAAGGTGTGTCCCTGATGAAATATTTTATCACGATTTGTTGATTTTCAAGGGGAAACGTATCTGCTCTTGTAGTATTTGCACATTTAGCTTCAAGAATGTGTCTGGATAGATGAGGGCTGTCTAGAAAGTATCCAGCCATTGTTAACATAACAAGAACAGTTTGTGCGACATCGATGTAACCTGGCAGCCAAGGACAGTGGACTGAGATGCGCATGCGTGAACAATGATGACTTTACTGTACCAGTCAGTGGGGCACTAGATGCCATTGAGTGAGCACGTGTACTGTGTGACCATGGCATTCAAAATGACTGAGTGAGTAGAGCAACGAATCTGCATCAAATTTTGCCGTAAACTTCGCAGAAACTACTCAGATGATTCAGCAGGCTTTCGGGGACAATGCAATGACTGCAGTGCAAATAAAAGTGTGGCACAAATGTTTCAAAGACGGTCGAGAATCTGTTGAAAGTGATCCATGTTCTGGAAGGCCTGCAACAAGCAGAACACCTGAGAAGGTTGAAAGTGTATGGGTTAAGTTAAGAGATACTGGGAGAACTGTGTGAGGATCCAAGGTGCCCACTTTGAAGTGGACTGAGGTGTCATTGTCCTATGTGCAATGTTTCTTGTATCTTATATCTTCTTCAATAAATGTCTCTATTTTTCATATTACATGGCTGGATACTTTCCAGACAGACCACATATTCCCCTCCAATGTCAAGAATTTTCAGTACAGAAAAAAGGAATGCATGTTCCAGTATTATCACAGAAGGTGAAAGAAAGTACAGAGATTAGGAACTAAACACAAACATGGCACACTAATTGTAATTTGTTGCATTTGTAGAGCATTTTATACTCTTTCAAGGTGTTTGTACAATCACCACTTTCATCTTCCTTTTGAGAGAGGAAGAAACAATATTACTCTGCAAATTTTAAAAAACAAGAAAAAGGCACAGAAAAAGTATGTAACATGCAAGAAATCTCACAACAAATGAACAACCAGCACTAGTGATAGTTATAAGAGTTACTATGTTTTTCAAGACCTGAGTGTTAGACATTGCTAAGCATTTCACTCAAATATCAACTCCTGCTTTCATAGCATCCCTGCAGTGAAGGTGCTACTATTATTATCCCCATTTTGCAGAAGAGGCAACTGAAATTCAGCATGCTTTGACAGCCTGAGAAGGATCACATAGCTAATAACTAGAGCCAAGGTTCAAATTCAGGTCTGCACGGCTTCATATTCCAAGCTTTTTCACTCAACGTTGATTCGTAGATTTAGTCCAGTGTCCTTTCCACTGCTTATATAGGTATTCATTGACATTAATTCATTTGTTCATTCATTTGCTCCTTACAGAGCACCTCCTTTTTGCCAGACATTGTGTTCTGGGTGGCAGATACAGGCAGAAATAGACAGATAGTGAGGAGGAGTATCCACTCTTACCCAGCATGTGTCTGGGGAAGCCAGTGGGTTGACAGCCAGGTTACAGCAAAGCATGAGTGGCCAGCGCGAAGAGCAAAAGGCAACATGGGTGGTCAGGGCAGAAAAAAGTGACATTTGAGCTGAGTATCAAAGGATGCAAAAGTCTGTCAATGACAGAAGGGATTCCAAGGCAGGGAACTGGATGGTGAGAGCCACAGCAGGGTTTGGAGTGAGAGAAGCAGTTGCTGGATAGAGAAGAAAGAGTCAGAATGAGAAGGGCGTTTGTGCCTGACTCAGTGGTTTCCAAGTTTGCCCGTCAGAATGACCTGGGATCTTTTCAAAACCCAGGCACCTCCCTGACCAATGAACTCCATAGTCTCTGGGGGTGGGACACAGGCATCAGTAGTTGTCAGAGCTTCCCAGGTGATTCCAACGTGTAGACTAGTTTGGTAACCACTAGCCGCGCCAGCAAGTAAAGACTTAATCTTGGAGTGCAATCAACAGATGCTTATAGAAAAGGAGAAACATAACCATATTTGTTTCTGGAAAAAGTTACTCTAGCCCTGCTGAGGGTACACCAAGCAGTGGGGAAAGCAATTGTTCAGGAGTCTGGCACAAGTCTGCAAGGGGAGGCTCGATTCAAAATAAAGGTCCACCTTTGCCAACTTTCAGGCTATTAACTAAATCTGTGTGAGTTTGGTTTCCCTATCTGTAATGTGGAATTTATAATATCTATAGTAGTTTGCTCAATTGTTTTGAGGCTTGTGAGACTATATCTGCATCTCTCCTGGAAGATGTGTGGCTCTGGAGAGACGTTCACACATCCTAGTACCCTTAACACAGAGAATAGTGATGGAGAGGATATTTTGTGGTAGCCTGGTTGAAATTTCAGATGCTGGGACAAGGTTGGAGGGACAGGGAGAAAAATAACAGGAGGAACTAAGGATCCCTGGGAGTGGATCAAATTACACAGTGAGAACGTGCACAGGGAGGAGAGCGAGCCCCAGATAGAGCCTTTGGGAACGCCAACCTGTAAGGGCTAGGCAAGTAAAGAGAAAACAGAGGGAGGAAGGGAAACAAAGAAGTTATCTCAGAATTACAAGGACGGGTGGGCAGGAGTGATATCCTGCGGTCTGAGGGTGGCCACCAGGCAATACCACAGGTCAGGAGTCAAGGGCTGGAAATGATGCATGGATTGCATCTTGCTTTTAGGTCTGCCAGTGAAAAGAAAGGTCTCATCTTTTATTTCAGGCAGTTTTATATACGTACATGTATATCATACTATTTATAATAATATATAGGTATGTGTATATGTATGTAGGTGTATTCAAAAGGCTTAACTGAGTGCCCGTGTTTAATCTGTGCACACAGCCTGAGTTGGAGCCAGAGTTGGGAAGATTGATGAAGTCATAACTGACCCAGTGCCCCACCAGGTGGGTGCAGGACAGTGGTCAGAGTGAACAAATAAGCCCATCTCGCCTTAGGTTTCAACAAAATAAACAGTTCTGTCATATTTTTCTTTATTTTGTGGGGAAATAATGGGTAGCTTGACTGGGGCAAGAGAAAAATAAGAGGAAGAGAAGATTAGAGGGACGTTGGTGTTAGCAGCAGGAGCTCAGCTAGGACGCATCCCTGGAGGCGCCCTCCTGGTTTCCGTGAGCTCCATGGCGTAGGATATTCCATCTTGGGAACCATCTGGAACCTGGCCAGGAGAAACCCTCTCCCAAATGCTTCCCAGAGAACCCATGAAGCCAT
>CM052440.1:125854380-125887583 GCA_028533085.1 Varecia variegata
GGCAGGGCCTGTGCCACCCTCTCAAATCTCCTCCATGCCTTCGTGCTCCAGAACACAGGACTCCTTTCAACCATTTTTACGGAGTTTTAACTAGCTGTGTGGGATGCACAGAAGCATGTGACATGGTCTTAGCATTTAAGGAACATACAATGAATTCATTTTTTAAATGAAGTCTCATAATTTGACTAAATGGAATAATTCCCACTGGCATTGCAAAAAAGAGAGCCAAGAGTCATCAAAGCAAACCAGGCATAGTTCTGTCCTGCTCAAAATTTTTATGAATGACTTGGATAAAGTTATAAAGGGCACGTTTATCAAATTGGACATGACCTAGGGCTGGGAAGAATAATGAATACAGTGCATTGAAGGAAGAAATGGAGATCTAAAAAGAACTTCATGATTTGGAATACTGGGCACAATCCATCAAGATAAAGTGTGCCCGAAATCAGTGTAAGATGAGCCAGTTACTGTGTGACTTTAGATAACTTACTTAACCTCTCTGTGTCTTTGTGACCTTACATGTAAACTAGGCATGGTGGTACCACTTATACAGAGAGTTATCCTCAGTATTAAAATCAGCACATTGCAGTGCGTGCCATGCCTGTCACATTGTAGATACTCCAGTAAATGTGGCAAGTGCTCCTTTCAGTCTGCAGTTGCCTTACAGAAGTATGTGGTAACCCAAACAAAGGTGGCGATGGTCCACTGTGGCTGGTGCGCGTCAGACCACATTAGGTGGCATGTGTCCAATGAATGCCACACTTTGAGAGAGAGAGACAGAAACTGGATTGAATTCAGAGGAGAGTAGCTGCGATGGTGAGAAAACTTAAAATCGTACGATGGAAGGTTAAAAGAACTGAGTATATTTTGCCTGGAGTAGAGAAGACGCCAGTAGTACATAATAGCACTTTCTAATATTTGAAAGGTTCTTATATTGTGGATGGTTTCGATTTATTTTTTACCCAGGGGCCCAAGGGAGATGTTTCAGAAAGACAAATTTTGGCTCAATCTAAAGAAGAATTCACTAATATTCAGAGCTTCTCAAGGATGGAAACAACCTCCTCAGAAGGAAGTGAGGTCCTTGTCACTACAGGTGGTCATAGGCCAAATGGCCACTCCATTTACTGACAGGTGGACTTGGGGACTTTAATGTCCAACCTCTGAAATTCTGTGATTCTAAAAAAAAACTGGGCTGTTTTAGTTAAGACAATAGACAAGAAAACTCACTGTCAATTTATTGATTTATTGTACACCAATGAAGAAAATGCAAAACCCCCAGGTGAGAATCTGGGGATGGCCATTTTCCTTCCATGCTGCTGGGGGTGGGAGCAGCGGGGTGACGGGGCCTCCATGCTGTTCTAGAGCGAGCACTCCCTCGTCACCTGTTTCTTGGCTTTGTTGGATGTATGTGAGCCCTTTAGCTCAAAAACAGACCTTCTGCTTGGCTGGGTACATACAGCCAAATAAAGAGTGGCTCAACAGACTGCTTATTGTTTATCTTTCTTAATCTCTTTTAAACCTCTTCCGCCTCAGCCAGCAGTAAACCAGTTGCAGAGGTTAAGCTAACTCCCCGCTCCTCTTTCCTTTCGGTGTTTAATGTCACGGATATTTATGTTTCCTATTTGCTTTGGGTTCCATTTATGGTTTAAAATTACAGAACTTCATTATGCCTATGCTAATTAATTATCTTCTTTTATGTTGTGTTTTCGTGGCTTCTTTTTTTTTGTATTTTCCTTCGTTTTTCCACAACTAGAATTTAAATTTGAAAACCACATAGACACTCACATAGGGTTTTGCCTTTCCCTTTGTATGTTTAGATTTATTGTTGCCTTAAGCATCTGTCAGTGTTACAAAATAGCATACAGATATGTTTTTTTTTTCAGATATGGTTTATTAGCTGCAGTCTCCTAAGAGTTACAAATTATATTCTTTAATAATAGCAAGGATTATAATTGTCGATTTACTTTCTTTTGGTGGGTGGAATGGGGTGCCAGAACTCTCCCGTACTCCTCACAGAATCACAAAGCTTAGAGGTGAAAAATTGCTGATTTTCTTAAAGGTACATACAAGCCTTTCACGGTTTATGTGTAACTTCGGCTCTAACTCCAGCGCTTTACAACTTCACGGAACTTGGACAAGAGGCTTTAGTTCAACTTTTACCTGCCTGGGTGTAACATATCAGGATGAAGCCATCCATTTGCTTTCTGATCACTGGCAATCGACTCCCTGAGCACTTCCTGCCCACTCTGCTTTCCCAGTATCTTTCTATCCAGAAACTTGCTTTAAGCTGGAAGAAAGAGTTAAGGTCAGTCACCGCTCATGTCCATCCCGGTCCCTACATTGCAGGTCCCTGTAGTTGTCCTTTTCCTAGTAGGAGGATCTGTCTCCTGACTCCTCTCCTCTGCCCCCATTTCATTTTGACTTCGTAAATGACAAAAGTTGTGATCGTCTTATTGCTTAAGAATATTCTTTGACTACACTAGCAGGCACCCAGTTTATGCCACACACTTTCCATAAGGTACTTATTTACAAAGGGTTTGCTTCTCCATTCATTTCATATCTACTGAACATCTACTAAGTGCCTTGCACTGTGCTAGGTTAGAGAAGACATTGGCATTGCCCTCAAGGAGCTTGTAGTCCCCTGGGGAGACAGGCAGACAGTGCGATGCATCGTGGAATGAGCTGGGATCCTGGTAAACACAGGTGCGTCTGGAGTCCCAAAGGACGCATGGTCCAGACAGTGGGGACTGAATCAGTGCACCTCAGAGCCCTGGAAGGAGCAAGATCTGAACAGTCTGAAGTGGTGAGTGGGAGTTTTCCAGAGCCTACATTTGGAATGGAACAATTTTATTAAGGAATTTTTAGAAGGAAGCATACGATGGTTTCCTCATAATAAGTTTATGTTGTTTTCCTGTGCACTTGTAAAATTTTTGCTGCCATATGAAAATTAAAACTTAGAAAGAGGGGTTTGTAATACAGTCTCCACAGACCTGAACTAGTCTCCTGCTCTCCAAATGACAGCGAACTTTGGTGCCCGTGATAAAGATGGGATCATGTGTACAAAGGCGCTTCATAAAGTAAAGGGAACAACACAAATGTCAGGTTTTAGGACTATCAAACGTCCCTTTTGGAATATTGTTCCTTCCTTATAAACTCCCTGGTGATTTTTAAACCTGAAAAACTGAAATCCTTTGGAAATCTGAAGCAAAGAACACTATGCAATGCATGTAGACATGCCACCAGGGTGATAAATCTAGTACATGTGTTGAAAAACGGGGAGAAAAATAGAGAGGGCCTTTTAAAAATACTTTAACTGTAAAACATCCCCGAAGCCATTTTACTTGAACAAATTTCTTTTCTCTAATATATACATTGATAAACTTTTTATTCTGACATTGTTTCATCTCTTTGCGTGAAATGCTTTTTATCTTGCAGCAGCTTCATTCCCTGAGACCTCCAAAAGTGTCAGACCCTGAGATTTATTATCCACCAGCATGTAGCATAGGATGAAGTTCATATTCAAATAGAGTAAGGACAGAATTGCTGAGCATATAACACCTGCTCCAGCTCTACCCCATCCATCCTCTGGTGAGCCTTCTAGAAACTGCAGACATCTAAACATGCCCAACTCTAGTGGTGAAAGACAGCCTGAGATGTAGAGCCACCCCCGGGCTCAAATCCATTGATTTAGAATTGGAAGTAAATCGAGGTTAGTGATTAAACAAGCTTGATTTCCCTTTCTCCTGGGTGAGAGCACAGAGATGATTTAGGAAATAGAGGAGGCTGAGGAGGGAATGGAGAATGAGTAAAATAAGCTGTAGGATTCTAAGGCTCAGCTTCTACAGCCAGGCTGGGGCCATCGACACAGCAGAGTATTCTTCCAGTGGAGTTTGTCTGACAGCTCCCCTGCTGCAGGGAAGCCACCTAGATGACCTTAGTACCCACCCTCCTGTTCCGCAGCAAAGAGCAGGCCTTCCTCCCTAAGTGGCATTCAGCTCTGTAAGTCAGCTTGAGCATGGAGTGGGATCACTCCCAGGACAGAGATCTCCTAGGCTGGGGACAGGGGCTGTGCCCTCTGCTGTTGCCGCCAGGCCTAAACCAGTACTGAGTGGGTCATCCACAGCTTGGGGTTGTCCATGAAAATGTTCCTCACCACTAACATACAGCACTGAAAGATGGTTTATGTACTACTCTGTCATTTAACATTATTGATCCTGTAGACCTAGAAGGGCCCTGAGAGCACATCCAGCCCATTGTTCCACAGATGCCCATCCCTGGGACACACTGGACATCAGAATTAGCCTAAAATATGGGGGGACATGTATTGTAATAATGGCAAAAAGGTTAGGTGAATAGTCCATATTTTGCCACCAATTTGAGCCTTGTAGATTTGAGCAAGTCACTATACCTCTCTGGCCCTCAGTTTTCTCATGAGCAGTGAGGAAGCTGGATTGGTAGCAAAAACAACTGACGTTTCTTGAGCACTTACTATATGCCAGACACTGAGCTGAAAGCTTTGTAGACATCAGACTTAATTCCCAAACAACCTGTGAGGTTATTTTCCTCGGTTTTCAGGGGAAGCAATTGAGGCACAGACAGGGTAAGTAAGAACTTACCCAAGGTCTCAGCGCTGGTAAAAGGCAGAGCTGGTATTTAAGCACCCGCCTCCCTGGCTGACTTTAACCCTGGGGGGTACTGAAGTTTCCTCCCCCATTAACGTCCTCTGACTTTCTGACTGGGCTGCCTGAAGACCTTAGCAAGTGAATAGCCCTGAGGTGTTATTATCATCATATTATGAGCTTTGCTGTGCTCCTGGGCTCTGGGCTCTCAGAGAGATAAAGCTGGGAGATAATCAGAGATCATGTGCCTCCCCCTGAAGAGGCTTTTGTGTTCTTGTTACCCGGTCTCTATATCCGGGTCCCCTAGGTACCTCCAGGCCATCTGTCTCCATAATCCTCAAAGTACAACTTCCAGGTTCCCTCCCACATTGCACCAGCAAATGCACCTGCAGGCCCCCCACCTGCTCTGCTGTCACTTTTTTTATCTGAGACTCTAAGGACTATTTATTCTGTACCTGGAACATTTACATGAACACCCTCAGCAAGGTTAGTTAGTTTCATTTTTACCATTTTCAAAAAGGGGACATACTACTATCATGAGAAAAGGAGCAACATTTTTGATAGTACCACTTGAAATGGATGCAACTGTGAATACAGATTAGAAGCCTGTCCGTAGTCGGTCTGTAAAAGTGGGAGCAGAAATGAGAAGCGTGCGGTTCCCTGGTGCGTGTGGGCACTGGGTCTGGCTGCGGTTGTGTAATGGAATCACTTTGTGGTTCTCGTCACGTAGTCATTCTGTGACGTCAGTTTTTTGTCTATAACACAGGAGGACAGTAATAACTTGTGTACCGTGTGTTCCCGTTTATAAGTCATTTTCACATACATTCATTCTTTTAACCCAAGAAAATAACTTGATAAGAAAACGGAGGCCCATCATGGAGGCTACAAGACTTACCCAGGATCACCCAGCTAACATAGGGCAGAGCGAGGAAACAAACCTGGTGTGTTCTTTCTATTTCACAATAGCTGAGTCAATGAGGAAGGCAGAGATAATTAACCAGAATGCTTCATTGTGGCAAATGTCAAGTTCCTGGAATGGATTACTAATAGTCCAGGAATACGAAAAGTACCATCCAGCTGAAAATACCCAGTCCTCTGAATCTTGGTGAGCACTGGGAAGAAACGATAGGTTTCGCACATCTTTGGCCCTGTCGTGCGTGCTTTCTTTCTCTTTCTTTCACATTTTACTCCATGGGCATAGGTTGATTTGGAGAGAGGTTATAAAGAAGGATGAAACTTATCCCCAAAAATGGTTATGCCTTGCAAAGTTTTCATCAGGCTTTGTTCAGTACCTTGGGGATGATGTACTTGATTAAATGATTTTTGGCGATGTAGAACAAGTATTCCAAAACGTTTTCAATAATTACAAACTGCGTACTTCCTTTGGGGCTGATTCCTGTAGGTGGTAAGTCTGTAAATCCTTATTATTCTGAAGGGTTGTTCTAGCCTGAGACATAGCCAGGAGAACCAGTAGAACTGGCAACTGCTATGTTGCCAATTCAAGGCAAGTTTCAATTAGCAGCAAGCCGCAGGGCACTCAGGGTTTTAGAACTCCTTGCTTGTTTCGGAGAGAGACTGTGTACTGACTTAGAAGGCGGTTCCACTTCTCTATTTCCTAGCACTGACCCCTCAGCTATGCACTCGAGATCTCTAAGGTCAGCTTCTTGCAGGATCACCCCTTCACCCTCCTTGAGCAGTCAGCTCTTCACAAGTGGCCATTGTTTTAATGTGAGAACATCTATCTACCAGCCGAAATAACCCAGTCTGCAAGCAAAACCACGTTTTCTTACTTCCTTTGCAATCTCAAGAGGAGTCCTGAAGCCACGTACACAAAATTCACTTTCTGACTAATGGCCTGAGCCAGTGTGCCCACCCAGCCTGTCTCACTTATTCTTTATATTAGCCCCATATTGCTAGGTATGAACATGGACATTCCGTTTGGAAAATGGAAATAATGAAGCTCTATATTGATTTTCAGTGCTTGAGAAGAGAATGGCCAAAAGACATTCTCTATTTTAAGACAATTTGGTTGCTCTTTCTTTCTCTTTCTCTTTCTTTTTGTCCATATTTCTCTCCAAGCTCCAAGATTTACATCCTTGGGCATTGGCAATATAAAATGGATTTTCCAAGCTAAAGGAAGCTGGCCTTCCTGTAAGGAGTCTCAAAAAGCCCAGGAGAAGAAAGTAGTCCAGGTGGCGTGTTAACTCCGTGATGTCAAATGTGCACTGCAAGGCAATAGCAGACCTAGGCCGTAGATAAACAGCACCCAAGAAGAAGCTGGATTGTCGTACTGTGATGCGATTCTGTATCTGAGAAAAGGTTGGCTTTCAGTTCCTGGTTCTGGCTGGTTCTAAGAACCCCAGTGGAATATAAAGCCATTGATACTTTAAGAGAGAAGGTGCTTGGAGGGATGGTGTTTGAAAAGAGAACATACTTAGAGAAAGTCCTGGAACCCAAGTTATCAAAGTAATGAGTGTTAAAACTCCCAAAGAAATTTCATGTAAAATTACCATAATTTCCCACTTTTGCAGAAGAAGGACCTTAAAATATGGATAGTTTTCTGGGGCCAACCATATTCTACATTTTGGTAAAGTGCTCCCTCTTTTTTTTTTCTCTTCATCTTGCAAATAGTCCTCTTTTGGTCTTAACATGGGTATGTATATATACATTAAAAGCTTTAATCTCAACAATCCTTTTGGAAGCAAGGAAAAATATACTTTGAGGTTTGTACTAGTGCTAGATATTGACAGCACAGCCTAGCTTATCTCATGGGCTAATAGAAATCCTTAGACAAGACCATCTAATTTATCATCCAAACCAGGACACTTTTGAGGGTGAAAGGGACACTACCCGAATGCGTCACCAGGACACCTGCTGTAAGCCAGAAAGGTCCTGACAAATCAGGATGTGCGGTCACCTTAATGATGCACAGTGAGACTAACCAGATGGACAGAAAGTGCTAAGACACTAATAATGACCTGAAAACATCTTTTAGGATTTTGTTTTGCCATTGTTTGAATGTTTTCATCTCTTTTACACAGAATCATATCAAAACTTAGGTTTTATAAAATACTGCGTGCTTTTTATTTTTTTAATTCTGATACCAGGTATAGGACAAGAAGGTACACATACATAGGGTCTAGTGGGGGAAAATATACTGAGTCTAAATAAAATTGGGTGTTAGGCAATTAACAATTTTAAGGAAACCAAAAAGATGATTGACAATACCAGTACTATTTGCCTGTAAATATCACATAAGTCACGCAATACATTTTTTACGTAGTGTAAAGGTTTATATGTATATTTTTTTTCTAGTTAGCATACCAAGCCATGTTTTCTTATAAGATAGTTTTCTCTATAACTTCTATGAATGCACCAAATATTACTGAAAATGTTAACAATTACAGAAAAATAGCCTTTTAGAATTTTATGTAACATTTCAAGGAAACACACTGAACCACAAATGACCCATAAAGGGATATTTTGATAGGATAGAACAAACATGACAAATTAAAATTTGAGTGTTAAGTTGCAGTGGATCTCATTTGGGTAAACTAGTCTGTACTTCAGGTTCCTTATGCCATCAGGTGCAACATTGTCACGATGCAAATAATTTAAAATTATTCTTTCCTAATGAGGTTCCTTTTGCCTTTATCATTTGCCCATCCCTGCTATTTCTCCTTCCTCTGAACAAACTCATGATGTAACTTCTGAAATGGGAAGAGCCAATCCCAGATGCACAGTTTAACCTGTTTATCAGCCATGAGGTCAGATCTTGCGTTCATATTTTTCCCCCGTTTCTTGTAGACGCAGAATCTGCACCCTCCTTTCAGTGTATTTGCTCTAATCCTTTTCTACAGGAAGTTCCTAGAGACCAATCATAGCCAAGCAGTTAATACAGCTTTCCTTTTAACCACTTAGTCACTGATCTTGAGAACTCCTAGAATCCCATCCTAGAATAACAAACCTAAGTTTTTGTTCATGCATACAGAGCAGTTCAAGTATGTCTGGTTTTGCTTTCTATAAGACCTGCGTTTGTTCGTTATTTTTCCCTTTTACTGTGATCATGAGAGTCATGTATACTTTTAAATATAAATCCATTTAGAAAAAGAAAAGATGATAGGGATGCACAATGCAAGAAGCAGTAGGATTTAATAGTGTTTAAATATGTGTGTCAGGAAGAACAATACCAGAAAGGAGAACAGTAGGGCCAAAGAGATTGCTGAGCTGGGAAGGAAAGAGGGAAACAGAAAGACATAAGGACTCATCCTACCAGATTGAAACTAGGGACATTTTTCAATTCAGCTAATTTTCTCGGTTGTTTATAATCTGAGCAACAAATGATGGCCAAAGAATACATTTGGTGTAATTTCATGGCATAAAGCATGTCCCTTTTCTGATCACCATATTCTCTGTATTGAATTTCCTCTAAAAATTGACTTGCCTTTTTTCTAGTCTTAGAGGAAAAATAGAACTTACTTCCCACCTATTTCATAACTAAAACTTAGACAAAACTGTTCTCTTCTTTTGTGTTTATTTATATAAATGCATATTTCTCAAATAAGAATTTTTTAATTGGTCAACATTTTATTATGACATTGTTATCTTGCTTAGCTTGGGGGTTTTTTTAGATGAACTTTTGTCTTATTGCAGAAATAATTTATGTTTATTGTAGAAAATACTTTTTAATACAAGCAAAAAATAAGAAAATGAAAATCACAATGCCTGAAAATAACCAGCGTCAGAATTGCTGGTATGTTCAGTGTTTTGTTTTTTTTTTCCAGTCATTAAAGGGCTATTTTTGAGGGATTCTGCCCATTCCAACATTGTTGTATTTGTAGATGAATATATCTCATGCATTAATGCTGCTGGATCTATATGATAGAATAATTTTTTTAATGACTGGAATATTTAACCAGAAAATATCTGACATATGCAGCTTCTGCCTCAGCTTTAACGGTGCCCTGGTGAGAAGCGCCCGTCGATGCTGTCATTTCTGTGCACACACACACAGACATCCATCTATCATGAATATTTAAAATTCAATCATTAGGTGCCGCAGCAGCAGTGGCAGCATATTTGTTGCAACTGATCAGCCACTAATGGTTTAAAAACTTAGAAATTGGGGGCTTCTTTTGTCAATTGAAGAGGATTATTCCAAGCCACTGAAGCTCCTTGTCAGAATGGAAAAGTGTATTAAAAGAGATGGGACTGTGCACCCTAGGGCCACTTACAATATATAATTTACTAAGCACACATGCTTAGAGAAAAATAGATCAAACAGACGAGCCTGCAGATCCCTAAAATAGTCTCCTGCCCAGATCAAACATACTACCAAATGAACAAATAAACAAACAAAATATTCCAAATTCTGCATCTTCCTGAATCCCATGTAGACAGAGATTTCCAGTTAAGTGGGCTCCGTGCTTTGTGAGCTAGGTTTGCCACTCTCACTCCTCCAGATTAACTTTCCTTTTCAAGCAAGCCTTTCATAACAATAGAAGCAGCCGTGTTCTATTGTCACAATAATCAGGTGAAGTATGTTTTTCTTTCATTACCTTGAGTTTGGTGATCAGGAACAGGGCATGGCTAGACAGTGTTTTTGAAGATTCTATCTCCTGTGCTTAATTGTCCCTGTTCACCAGTGCAATCAGCTTCCTAGCGCTCGCCACCGCACTTGGTTTCATAATCAGTTCCCAGCTCTCTAAATCATATTTAAAAGGGTTTGTACAGAGGCTTAGAAACAGTGTTCCAGTTTACCTGCTACCTCCCCATGGCCTGAGCTGTCAAAAAGTGTTTGAGAGAGAGATACAGTATCGGGCATGCATAGAAACACGTGCAAAACAAGCACTGTGTAATTCCTTATGACTCTTGCAGGGCCCTTTAAAAAATATTTTTATGACTGGCTCAGTAGATTGACTCAGTGAGTGATCTTGTTCTCTTCACACTGCTCTCTGCACCCAGCTTCTCACACTTGCCTGGACTAACAGTGATCTGTACTGACCCAGAAGAAAAGAAATATATGTATGTGTGTGTTGTAAGTTTACACAATCTGAATAATGGAGGAAAGGGGGAGGGAAGAAGGCTAAAAAAGGAAAAAGAGAAGGAAGGAGAAAAGGAGGGAGGGAGATTTGTCAAGTAGTGAAATTTGTACCATTTGCAAGTCAGCCAGAGCTCAGTCCCATTACCCTGTCTCTGGCCTGCCTTTTCATAGATCCAGAAAATCCTAAGTGTGAACTGTGACAATCTTACTGAATGATGTGAGAAAAAGCAGATCCATCCAGTCTCATTATACTGTTTTGGGTTTCCCCTGCCTTTGTGCTATCAAAGAGCTGTAACATGGATTGGTGGCCTCACAAGGGAAAACCACACAGTTTTCCTCCAAATTATCAAAATGAATCACCTTGATTTTCTAAATTATAGGATCCCCTGATAAAGCCATGCAAGAGGTATTTTTAAGTATAGAGGAGAAGGCTGGAAGCAAAAATATTTCAATGGAGCTATGTTTCAAAGACTGTAACTATACAGAAGTCATATAAACTAATGGCTTTTTAAAAATACATCTTTAAATATAAAATAACATTTAAGCTATGATTAGTAGATCATTTCTTTCTTAAACTCTCTCCCTTACAGACAAAAATGCTTAGTTTGGTGCAAGAGTCTGGCTAGTGAAATAAAAATAAGGTGCAGTGTTAGCTTATTATAATCCATAGTTTAGTCAACAAGGCTTCCAGCAATCTGCAGGAAGGCAAATTAAGGCACAAAATGATCTATCAAGGCTTGCATAAAAAGTCATCCGCAAAGCTGAGGAGAAAGCATTCCAGCTCCTGATTTTTTTGTCACTGTCAAGCTGTCACAAACAACTATGAGAAAGTCTGCTTGGAACATTTCAAACTCTGTGAATTCTGTGTTTATATAGATGTTGGGATTTCCTCCCACTCCTAAAAATATATTCTAGACCAAGGGGTTAAAGATCAACATTAACCCTGATAAACCTTACTCTGACTCAAGATTTACTTAACCAACTGTAATTTTACTACTGCACAGATTCAATCTGTTGAGCAAATAAAAGTCATTTTGAAAATGACCTACCTATGTATTTACTGAGTTTGTATTTCAGAATTATCATAATATCAGACATAAGGAGATGGTGGTACCTGTGAAACTATTATGTACCACCCACTATAGATTTATAAATGGAACTACAAAAGAGAGAATAAGGAATCACATCACATGAAATGCTTTAGTTCAGATTAGGAGGTAAGCATCTGTCTCGAATCCAAAAACATTGAGATGAGTAAATTTTATTCAAAGTAGGTTCCTGCTTTGCCTTGGACTCAAGCCAGTCTAACTCCTGATATAACTTACTGTGTGAGATCTTAGTATAGTCGTGAAAAGAATACGGGCATTCACTGAAACTTTCTGACATCTGTATGTTCAGAAATGAACTTATGTAGCAAAATGTGATTCCCTTGCATGGATTTGATTTTTCTAACTTCAATGTCTACGTGGGTGTCTCTGCTAATTTGATCTACTTCAGACATCCTGAACCTGGATTAAAATGCCCTCTTCCATTTTCATTCTTCATTTATACACCTCTTCCCATTTCTGTGTTGGTGCATTCCTCCATGTACTTTCTCTATGCAACCACATGTCTACATCCTTCTTCCTCTCTGTCACCGTTCTCAGCTCTCCCCTTCCATCCGCTTACTTCTTTCCTGTGCCCTCTCTGTAGGACAGTGTACTATTTCTGACTCCCCACACACATACCCTGTCATTGATATCTGCCTTTAGGATTAGATTTTAAGTAATTCATGGTGCCATCAGACTTGGGTAACCATCTGATTGCAAAGTCAACGCCCCTTATCTCATCCAAAAAAAAAAAAAAAACAGACAGAAAGGATTCCACTCCAGGAGAAAAACCATATTGATGATATAAAGGAAAGAAGGGTGACTAATGTGAGCCAGAATAGGGCTACACCAATGGCAGGCTTTTGCTCAATCCTCTGGCCTCTGAATAGCCGCTCTCGGCTCACCAAGTCCCCAGTCTCTCTGCTGTCTTGTCTTCTGGTCCAACTCTGTGTCATTCCACTATTGATGGATGGCACATTTGGGCTTTATTCCCACTGTTTCTCTGTCCCACCCCCTGTCAACACCAGCCCCTCAACAGCCGGTGAAGAAGAGCCGTGTGGCTACAGTGGTAAGGAGGGGATGGTCTGTAACCAAGAAGCGATACCAAGTAGACGATTAAGAGCATTACACACTCCTCTGGCAGCCGAACTGTTACAGCTGATTTCAGGATGTGTTGGTGGTGATTCTAAAGCCTGTAGAAAAAGCATCAGGTCTTAAGGGATTGAAGAGTCTAGGAATGGTCTACTCTTGGTGAAGGAGGATACCCAGCTTGATATTGTCAAAAACCCCCCCCGCCCCACCCATCATCTCTGTGCCTAATGAACAGGATAAAGACAGCAGAATGCCACCAACATCTAAACAGTGGCATCTAATTGATTTTAATCTTAGTTCAACAGTGTGACCAGAAGGATGTTTCAATTACCATCACCATATGGGACATCGAGTGTCTGATTAGTACGGATGCTCCTGTTCTTCATTCTTTTAAGCAACTACTCATTATTCTGTAAGATGCTGTCTCTGACGATGAAATTGTATCCCAATGGACTCAAACGCTATGCACAGATACTTGAAGGTGCTTAGCTTACAGCCAGAGTGTGGCTAAGGCTTTGGAACAAGCTGGGTCCTACATAAACGAAGCTCCTTAAGCCTCAGTTTCCTCAGCCCGAGTGGTGTAGCAGCTGCAGACTTCCACTCTAACCTCACCTCACATATTAGTTGTGAATTTGATAAATGCCATCCCGAAGAGCAATTGATTTATTAATTAGCTGATTCAGAATGTTCTTAGGACTCATTTGGGATATGGAGTCATTATAATTTAAAAATGTCAGCGCAGTGCAATAGAAGACGAAAATGGCACCTCCCAGGGGCCCTGTGGGCAAAGCTTTTTCCTTTGGTGGATGGGGTTCCTCTCCATGGTCACAATGCCGCCTAGAGGGGGTCGCTTCGTCAGGACCAAAGAGTGAGGCCTCAGGAAATGAGGGGATGCTCATTTTTTAAAGCAGAAGCTGACTAGGACAGAACCAGACCAAGGAGGACAGTACTAATCTGGCTGTGAAACTGGGGATAGTAGCAGTATTATTAGAAGACTCAAAAGAATTGAGGTACTTTAGGAGTGATTTCCGTCCATAATCACCTACATGTATAAATAGGTAGTCTGTGAATTTTCTGACAAAAGATTTGGTGAGCTGAGATGGTAAAAATATGGGCAAGATAACTTATTTTAAGTGTTAACTAATCAAGTTTTTGGTTTTACTTTTGCATTGTCCTTAAACATGGCTAATTAATTCTGGACAGTACTGTAAGTCGGCATTTTAGTTCATAATTTTTGAAACACTCTACTTCTCTGTGCTGGGACTGCATAGTAAATCTAAAATTGTGATCTATCAAGTTATTGTCTGATGTGTTTTTAAATGTGAGCACATGCACCCAAGAGGAGACACGTCTTCATAATGTACTCACATTTGAGCAGAAGGTGGGTGGTGTGTTCTTTGTGTTACATGCTGAGCTCTACAGATTGGGGAGTTGGGTTAGGGAAAATAAGGTAATTGCCAAAGCCCGATTATCAAGTGGGTACAAGTAGCACTTTTGGGAGGAACAGATATCATAAGTCATTGGTTCAGGCCTACCTTTACAGGGAAAGAAGTTGAAGAAAGCATGTGCAGTTAACAAAAGGAGCTGCACCTGTTTACCGTATTAAATCCTCAGTGATGGAACAGAAACTCCCATAGAGTGAAAGCTTCCTGAAGACCCCAGCAGCCTGGGAAAATTACTCCAGGAACTCCAAAAATCCTATCAACTGGCTTCTTGCATGGACTCAATGCCCAATGTGGCACCCGAGTAGCTTAAAATGGAATAAGAGTACCATGGAAAAGGGCAAGAGTCAGGTTGGTGATAGAAAATACCCTCGCAGGGTTGTTAGGAGAACTATTTCCAATTCAAAACAACAGTGGTATTCAACTTTGTTCAATTAGCAACTTCTGCTGTTGTCTTAAGGCCATGTTTAGTGGTGGTCAAATTACCAATTAAAAATAGAACACCACAGTTCCAGCGAGCAAGGCCCAACAGTTTCGCAAAGTGCTGGAGCTCGCCCTCGATAAAAGGCCAAGGGGCCCTTCCTAGATGACTTTTAAAGCCAGATAGGTCAAAGTGTAAATCCAGCCTTAGTGGAGTGACTTTGAGCAAGTTCATTAACCTCCTTATGCCTCAACCCGAGTGTATGTGTCTAAAAATGTCTACCTCCTTGGATTATGGAAATAATTAGATAATGAATAGGTACTCATTAAATGCAGTAATTGCATTTTTAGATATGTGAGGCAGTCACTCACCTATTCTGTAGTTTCCTTGTATCCTTGCATGTAAAATGAAGGGATAATAATGCCAACAAATATTTATCTGCTTAAAATTCTTCTATTAAAAAGCAGGTACTTTAGCATCAGTAAAACAACCTTCCCTTCTCTTTAACTCCCCTTCCTTGTTTGACATCCTTCAAACCTCTCAGCTTTCTTCAAAGAAGAACTTCCACCCAGTGTCGGACATGGTGCCGGGGCCGAGCTGTACTCCGTGTGGGCTCTGAATGCCTCGCCGCTGCTGGGGCTGCGAGCCCTGGTCCTCCCCGGGGACGCCTTGTCTGCAGGTACTGCCCCCAGCCTGCAGTGAACTCTGGACCTCTTATTGATCTTGTGTGCATCTGGCTCCACTCTGATACCAGGAAGAATAGAGGTTGCTGGCCCTGGACTTGGTCCTGGACAAATAAATGTGTTTGTCAAAGCCTTTTCCTGACATTGGTTGTCTCTAGCCCAGGTAGCACAGTGGAGGGTAATTAGTTCTCTTTATTAGAGGCAACATCAGGAAGCTCTGCGCTTCTTACCTGTGGACACATGCAAAAAGATCTCGTTAATGCAGCTGTTACTTGCCTTTTCATCATGCTAATGGACAGCCTGTAAGAAATTTAACTTCCCAACGCTGGCACCAAGCAACACCTATCAAAGAAAGCATTGTTTCTTCTCACTGTTGATAAGTGTGACTTGTGGGGGTCAGCGATAGGATGCTCATTTTTATCTGCTAAGTGCACAGCGCTTGTAAAAAAAAAAAACAGCAGTGGCCTTGTTACCACTTGACATGACACTAGGCTTAGCTGTTTACACTGACATGCTGCTGCACCCTTTTAGAGCGCCAGCCAGGGGTCAGATTCATTAGAGAGCATCGCGCCGAGGTGAGGCAGCATCTGGTGGGATTCTCTCTGCTCCCCTGTTGGAAGCAGCAAGGCAAGGCGCTTGCATCTTGCAATGGGTGACTTTTAATTCTTTTTCTTTGTTATGCTCCTTTGAGAACCTCTGTTTATGCTTTCACTCTACGTGAAGAAGATGAGAGAGAGAGAAAGATCTGGGCATAGCGTTCACCCCAGGGAGAAGAATGAGAATGTCGAGCCTGCTGTTTGTTGCTTTTCTCTTTGCTGACATGTGGCTCTTTGTTGCCCAAAAGCGCTGCAGAGAGGGGGTTAAATGCATGTGTCTTTCTTGCCACAGCAGCAAGGCTTGAAAAACAGAAGTCACCTGAGTGACACTTTATAATTAGTCCTTTATGTCTTTTCCTTCTGCCTCCCTATTTTATGAGTATTGCCGTGACAGATTTGGTGACCGGCCTTCCCTTACGATGCTGGAAGCCACATATCTTTTGGTTCTGGTGTTGTTATCCCTCTAGACCTTTAGGAAATGGAGGGTGTTAGTCCAGAATCCTCGATTCGTTTTGCAGTCACTGTGATCAGAGCAGTTGCTGAGAACCTAGAGCAGCCAGAGTACTCGTTGGATCAAGAGACAGAGCCCAGGTCTTCGCTCATGCCACATGTGACTCTATGTCCATGAAGCATGTACAGAAAAATGTGCATGACAGAAGCTTCTGGAGCCTTGTCAGAATGTGGCGTGAGGGCTCACTGGCTGTCGTGGGCAGATGGAGCAACCATCTTCCTTAGGTGCAGGAACCTCTGGCACCACCAGTGTCGCTGACATACCTCACATCCTGTCACAGCTTCTTAGTTCCACCGGCTGCAAAGTCTCCTTCCCACCTACACCTTTTTGTAAGGATGTGAGGATAATTAGGGCATTTCCTTGGGCTTAAATGATACACCCATTCCGAACAGCAACTACCACAGCATTCTGGCCTTGCCCTTGGGGACTGGATCACTTCAATGGTCGTGAACATCCCTTGCCAGGCCTTTTCTTCTAGCTGCTGCTCACACTGCACAGCGAGTTCTTCTGTCTGAATGATTTGTGCTAGGTCATGCCAGGAGGTATGTGGGCATTTTCCTAAAGCAGATCATATGAAGGAAGAGTAACACTGGATCACAAAGCTTGGAGAAGTTTTGCCAGGATTGATCTTGGCTATCAGTCCAAGCAGTGTGATACCTGGTTTGCAAGTCCGGTGTTGTCAGCCTGGCCTGGAGTTCACCAGCTGCTCTGTCCAGAGCTCTCATCCCACATGTGAACTGTGCTTATATCTGCACCTTCTTTTTCTCTATACCCAGTACGTAGCTGGCAAGGGAGGATCCCATGGGCCAGGGGTACCATTTATTAATCGTTCTTGGTGTGGTTTGCATGTCATTGCAGTTTCCATGCAGGTCTTTTCCAGATCCTGGGATGCTGCCAAGATCTTCCATGCACAGGAAGAGGCAGATGTTCATGGTGGTCTAAGGACAAGATGCTTTTCTATCTTTGGGGGACTTGTGACACCTTTCCATTCACTTGAATTCATGAAGAGTAAGTCACGTGCTCTTCCAGGGGGTTACTGCTGGGTCGGGAGAGCAGGGAGAGTGGATTTTGGATGCTCAGCCCCACTGCTTGCCACTAGCAGCTGCAGCGGCCACCGGCAGCAGCCTCCCCTCGGCTCCGCCCCACCGTCTCCCCTTCCTACCCACCATCTCCTCGTCGCTCTGCGGGTCATTTATAATCGGCAGTCATGGCGTACAGGCCTCATTAGTGATATAGCCATTCCTTCAGTGCTTCAGAAATAATCATTTAGAAAAAAATGCACAGTTTCCATCCCTTGAGAGCCCATGAGTGATGAATTTATTTCAGTTTGGCTGGCTGGGCTGTCTTGCTCGGCCTTATTTCCATATTTATTTCAACAAACAATGTAGGGTGGGAACAAGAAAACACATGCTGGGTGTACACACACGCTGCAAATCTGCTCCCAAACTCCATTCCTCTTGGGGGAGGGGTAAAAGGAATGCCAACCAAAGAACCCTCCATTTAAAAATAAATAAATCTGATGGACTAGGATAGGGCACTAGGTAGCAGAAGATGAGCTACTTCATGATGATTTGTCTTGGAAAAAGTGTGGGTAACATGCCAAAAGCAACTTCTTAGCCACACATTCTGGTAAAGCTGTCTCAAGAGTACTTCAGCCCCTTGACACCCTTGTTCCTGTAGGTTCTGACTTATATGACAGTGGACAGTGGTGGACTTTCTATGCAACAGAGGATCAGGTGCCACGGTCTGACTCTTTCATCTGGACATCGTCCCTATGATGAGTGGGGAGGGGCACCTGTGGGGATGGCAGGGTGCTCTGATGAGGAATGATGCCAGGAGGTTCTTAATATCAAGTGGTGCCCACGAGTCAGACTTGCAGATGTGTAAGCCACCTGGCCTCCAGAAATCAGCTCCCTTCAGACTTTTCATCTTGATTGAGGATTTGGCTACAGCTCATGACTTAGCCCACCAGAATTTTTTAGGATGAATGTTACCAAGTGACTTCAGCCAAGGGTCAGAAGACCTTGGTAATCTGTTTAGAACTATGACACTGATGCTGTGTTTGGGGACCAAGCAGGCCACTTCCCCATTGTGAACCCACCACTACAAACCAAGGAAGACAGGAGCACACCACATCCGGATTCTATGGGAATTAGTGTTGAATAGTAATGGTAATAATAATAATACAGGTTTTTCTGTTCTAGGATGAAAGGAACTAGAATGTACAGAACAGTATCTTGTCCTGAGCATAACACAACGAGATTTTTCCTATGGAAAACTTAGATAATGCATCCAATTTACAAGAGAAAAAAATGGAAGAAGCAAATGAGAAGAATCAACAACAAAAAAATTTGATTCAGGGAACTGAAAGACAATACGTTGAGAATCTCATATTCTTAGAAATGCATTTTACTAAGCTTAGGATTCCTTTTTCTAAGAAAAATGTCTTGCCTTGCTTTCCCCAGATTGGGTCCATGGACAAAGCAGCAGTGCTCAGGGGTGGGGAAAAAGATGAATTGAGCGATATCTAATGGATACTGTCCTCCTCCAAATTGGACTCAAAATGATACGAGACAGGACGGAATATCTCAAGGGTAGGGAAACGTGTAAGGTAGAGAAATACTGCTGACATGTAGGATTTTCAGAAATAACCCAAAAAAGAAAGTTAAAAATCTAGTGCCTGGTTGAAAATTAATAGTAGAGTCACATACATGCTAATATCACAATTAAGAGTAGGCTTGGGACCAAACAAAGAGATCCTCTGCTAACAGAGGCAGACTTGTTACAGCAGCACATATAAGGCGGCCGCCAGCTACATTGTATCCTCCTATAATGATGATCTAGGAAAACGCATCCCAACTCAGGCTTTGCTGGTATAGATCATGTTCTTACCAGGAGTATAATCTAACACAGACAGATCTCTCACCCAGCTTATCCTCCATCCTTTCCATCTAACACAGATAGTGCTAAATGACTCTTATTTATTCAGCCAAAAGGGTTTTTATTATCCTTATAATTAATAGTATTATAAAATAATCATGTGATGAAGGAGAAAGCTCCTTCTTTTGCCTGGAGAGCTGAGCTATGCTTTTGTGAGAAAAAAGATTTTAACAGGAGTGGTGTTGGGGTTAGTATTGGAGTTGGTAATTCTTGAGCAAATTAGAGGTCTGAAAGCACCTCATAGCTTCCTAGAAAGATAGCCAAATAGTAGTAGCAACTGCATTGTTTTGGGGTGAGAATAATGTTGGCCATGCTCTCCAGCATTTCTTGGCCTTGGCAGGCACAGGAGCCAGGAAGCTAGGAAGGGCCTTGTGGCCTTTTATCGAAGGAGGGCTCCGGCACTTTGCGAAACTGTTGGGGCTTGCTCGCTGGAATTACGGTGTTCCATTTTTAATTGGTAATTTGACCACCCCTGAACATGGCATTAAGACAACAGCAGAACTTGCTAATTGAATAAAGTTGATCATCATTGTTGTTTTGAATTGGAAATAGCTCTCCTAACAACCCTCTGAGGGTATTTTCTATCACCAACATAACTCCTGCCCCTGTAATCTTACACCGTGTCGGTCTGTGACTTTTATTGTATTGATGCATTTCCCACAACTGCCCTTTCTAGCTTTTTTCGTTTACTGACCAGTTGGCAGACGAGAGGAGGGTGGAGCAGACAAATTGATTGAGTGGCTGAAATGCAGATGTTTGGTCACTATAACACCTTTCAGCGCCTATGTGTATATACTTATGTATCTGTTACTTTGGTGCATTTTATAATGTGATTTATCTATAGAAACTCCATGGAAGTGAAGAGACAAAATGATGAGTGTTGATGTCCCTCTTACTGGCAGGCCGAGGGCCACAATGATCCACCACCTTTGATGGCTTCCCTGAGAAGGTTCTGTGTCATCTGCTCTCTCCTGCAGGGCCCCTCAGCACCCTCTGCGGCAGCCCCCAGACCCCTCACCCAAGGCTCCCTCACCTCCATGAGCAAGCATCAAAAATGGATTTCTGAATATCAGCTCCCTGAATTATGAGGTTATTTTCTTTTCCATTATATAGGTGGAACTCTTCTTATAAAATCTTTGCATTTAGATTTGCTTCTTTTGAGCCACAATCAATTCATTCAATGGAAGTAATATTTGACTCTTCTGTCATTTCATGAAGGAAATTAAGGGCCTCTTTGGAAAAGTTATATTAAACTTTGGGCAAGAGGCAGCAAGATGTAATAGAAAAATCTCCCAAATAAGAGCTAGGAAGGTGGGGTTCAAGGCAGGGAGCTGACACCACCCAGTGACTGATTTGGCCTCAGTGGCCACAGGCTGTTGAGTAAAAGCAGGGAAGGTCCCCACTGGTAAAATGAAGAAGTGGCATTAGACCATTTGTGGCTCCTTTCAGCCTTTTCCCATGTCTGTGTAATATTATTAATATCGCAAGTGTCTATGCGTTACCACCCACTGCTGAGTGGACTTTGAAATTCAGTCACGGACTAGTCACAGTTTTCTAGTTCACAGAAAGCCATAGGTTTAGAGTCTGGAAGGAATAAGACAAGGACCAAAATAAAATCAGTCTCAGGACACCTCAAATACGAAATGAAGGCGGAACCTCTCGTGTCTATAGTCTGTCAGCAGCATTCATTGAGCACTGAGGACCGTAGCATAATATCAGGTGTCCTGAGGCATAAGCTAAAACCCATTCACGACCAACAAGGGACAGAAACACAAGCACACCTGCCGCCAAGGGTACCTGTGCACACTGCTGACACTGGGAGCCACCGCCGAGCCAGATGAAGGGGACACCTGCCTTCAGCCTCTGCTCTTAGTGAAAATTTTACTTTAGTTAAATCCAAAATACTATGCAAGAGCACGTATCAGGAGAGGGGAGATTCCCCTGTCTTATTCCTTTCACCCTATAGCTGGGATCTTTGCCAGGGCTGTTTGTTCCCTCAGCCAACAGGAATTGTATTGGTAGAACGTGAGTCTAAGTCCAAGACTCCTATTTTTTTTTTTTTTTTTTGAGACAGAGTCTCGCTTTGTTGCCCGGGCTAGAGTGAGTGCTGTGGCATCAGCCTAGCTCACAGCAACCTCAAACTCCTGGGCTTAAGCGATCCTACTGCCTCAGCCTCCCGAGTAGCTGGGACTACAGGCATGCGCCACCATGCCCAGCTAATTTTTTCTATATATACTTTTAGTTGGCCAGATAATTTGTTTCTATTTTTAGTAGAGACGGGGTCTCGCTCTTGTTCAGGCTGGTCTCGAACTCCTGAGCTCAAATGATCCACCCGCCTCGGCCTCCCAGAGTGCTAGGATTACAGGCGTGAGCCACCGCGCCCGGCCTAAGTCCAAGACTCCTTTAAGGTTACTTTTCCCTTGGAACTGAACAATATTAACTTCTTGGGGTAAACATAAAGTCAGGACCTATTTCACATTTCACACCCTCTCTCCTCTATACTATACTTATCCTACCCCCCAACCCCAGGAAGGGGTGGTCAACCTTTGAACCATTTTATGACATCTCCGTAGTTAATACAGAGTTGTTAAAATCACTTTGACTCAAAATTAGTAAAATTCCTAGAGCGATTAAATGCGGTGCTTCGTGTTCCAGGAACTCTGCTTTATTCCAGCCTTCCCCCATGTCAGCCCAGCTGCAAGAGCATCAGGCAGGAGTGTGGGGGGGAGGGGGTGCCGTGGAGCCTTGCTGCTCTCTGGGGAGCCAGCAGCATCACTCTGGAACTTGGTGGGAATGGGAAGCTCACACCCCGCCCCAGACCTACTGAATCAGAACCTGCACTTTATCAGGTCCAGGTGATTGCTTCGCACCTTCAGGTTGGAAAAGCCCCGTTTTACAGACCGAGGCTCATGGGGACCCCCAGGCCACAGAGAGGAGTGGCAACCTGGTTCCCACGAGTAGGACCAGGCTCTCTAGTGGTGGTAGCAAGTTGAAGCTACAGGGTCATCCTCCTCTCCAGAGAGCTGCCAGATCCTTCAAGCCCATAATTGTGATCCACAGAATATGATATTGTTCCAAGAGGAAGACAGATCAATGTTTAACCACAGTAGTACTCCAGAACATCAGCAGTTGTATTTAATACAGATGCCAATGGAAGTGTGTGAATGAAGTAGCAGAAAGCTTTTGTGTAAGAATGAAGATAAGTTTCCTATTAAACCCCACCGTGGCTTGAAGTCTCATTTCAAAATGGCAGTGTTCTGTATTTTCCATTTCTGTTTTTCTTGTACCTGTCACCAAGTTATAGAAGTGATTTTGGATTTTGTTAGGATAAAGTATTAATGTCAACCAAAAGCAGGGGGAGCATCCTCCCCTCCCGCCAGCTTCTTTCACTGATTTTTCCTCTTAAAAATCCTTGGTGTGGATTTCTTCCCACTCTTTAGGAAGCCCACCCCTCAGCCACCGAGGCTTCCTGCTAACACAGCCATCTACTCTCCTACAGAGCTGATGGGGACCCCAGCCCCGCTCCATCTGCAGCCACACCCTGGCTCCACCAGCTGCCTCTTTTCGCAAGCCCCTGGAGACTGACACAAATGGGCAAGTCAGTTTGTCCCCAAGCCACAGCCCTCGGGTAATGATGATGGAGAACTTCAAGTGGCCACCCCTTGGCACTGCAGCCTTTGAATAGGAAGGAAAAGCAACAGCTGGGACAACAAGTTCTTTCATGGCAAACTTAGGGCCCCTGAACTGAGAGCGGAAGCTCTTTCTTTCTCATCACCGTCCTTCCACTAGGGCCGGCCGTGAGTGTCGCACCAGGAATCACAGCTCGGTCTGTGTCTCCGGTGTCCCCTGCCTTTTCTCTTGCCCCTCGCCGCCCCCCCTTGTCCCACTCCAGCCTCCATGCCTCTGCTCTCCCACTCCCCACGTCGAACATGTACAGATTTTACGGTTCACTGGAGAATAAGTGGCTGTCATTTCACAGACGGGCCAGGATGTAATTAGCCACAATGCATTGGAGTAATGGAACAGATGTCTCTTTGTAAACTGAGTTTGCTGCCGAGCACCGCGTGTGTGTGACCTACCGACTGCTCCGGGCGATTCCACGCCGCCCCTCCCCCTGTCTTTCTCCGTCTTCCCCTGGCCCCTCTCCAGGCTCCCGGGCCAGAGGCCGGCCTGACTTGAGTGTGTGTGTGTGCTGACTGTTTTTGTTTTCCCTCTGCGCTTTTCTGCCTCACTTCTGCTGCTGGAAAGTGAGGAAGAGTGAGGGAGCCGAACCTCCATGTATTGATGTAGTCATTCACAACAGAAAAGGTGATACCCCTCTTATGAAATAATTGGCAGTTTCAAGTTGCACTTATTACTGGATGATAACACACCAGCAAAATCATAAATTACCGTTATGCTCTCTGGCCTGTTGTTTCTCTTAACTACGAAAAAAGGCGATGCGTCTCCCTTCTTCCAAGGTTACTATTTAAAATTTAAGGAGGAGAATCCATGCTGGTCACAGAAGGATGTTACACACAAATATCGGATACTTAAACTGGCTGCCAAAGAGCCATTGAGGCCGTTTACACAGATGACATGGTCATGGGGACTCCCCCTTTTCTGTGCATTTTACTTTAATATGAAGGTCATCTCTTAAAATTTTTTTTAGGTGATGACTTTTGTGCATCCTTACTTTTGAGGGTGAGGGCTTAGTAAGAAGACACCAGGCAGAATTCCTGTGGTGGATCAATACCAGAGGAAAGGCAGAAAACACAAGGTCCATCTGCAGGGAAAGAATGAAGGTTGGAAGAAATGGTGAAAAAAGGTTGACTGTGCTTCACATTTTTTTAGTTTCTCTTCCCATTGCAGGAGAGTGAGGGGTACAGACAGTACATCCAATTCCTCCCTCAAGCCTTCCACACATTTTGAGGAAAACAATCCTTTTTAAAATATGGAGGGAATCACCTCCCGGGGTTGGTGCTGGCCTTTGTCCCCTGGATATCATGTTCGGTTTGATTGATTTTTTTTTTTTTTCCCCTCCTGGCCACGTGCTCAGAATCTCAGCTTGGGTCACACATAGAAGAAGGTGATCCCACACATAGGAGAAGGTTAAGCTCCAGTGTGTGCATGTGTTTGGTTCCTTTGTCAGGTGAGAAATACTCTTCTGGTTCTCAACTTGGTCACTGGAATCAGCAAGGCCACACCCTGTTGGTCAGGGATAGAAAATGTGTCAATAAACAGGGAGCGGGTGTTTATCGGGGACCATGACTTAGGGAGAGCCACCCCACAGGATTTCCCAGCTCCTCGCCAGTGGACTGACTGCAATAAGATAGGAGTGTTTACTTTTCAAGGTTCTAACTGGGACCTTGGGTTTGAGTTTGGGACTTGGTGTCAGTGAACCTTAAAATGTTTGGTTAAGTCAGATTTGTTTTTTATTTTAAGATTTTAGGTGTTGATTATTTTTCTCAAAATAAAAAGTTAGATCCAAGGACCTTCATTTGGGCTTTTAGAAATCATTAAAAATTTAAAAACAGCAGTCTGATGTTAATTTTCACCCTGAGGATTTTATAATAAATAATAGGTAGAAACAGATCTCTGGTGTGTGAAATTGATACTTATACTGGTTTAGCAACAAGTAATTGGAAACCTCCTCACCATGACCTCATTGACTGTCCCTTGCTTATGAAAGTTGAAACCTCCCCTATTCTCTGAGGGGTTTTGGTGGCCATGATTGTGTCAGTGGTTCAGATTTGGAAGAGAAACCTTCTTGGTGTTTTGCTGCTCTTCTTATAGCCTAGCAGCCGGAACATGGAGTGCTAGATATGCCCTCAGCACTCTATCAATATTGCTTTTGTTGTTTTGGTTTTATAACTCAAAGGAACCCTTTGTATCCTCAAAATATATTATAAACTCCATTGATAGCATAACTATTTCTGAATGATTTCTGCTTCCTGATTAATGCCAAACTGAAATCAATCCTCAATTTCCTAAGAGGTCCATGATTGTCTTTGGGATCTGTTGCATGCCTCCTTAAGAAAAAGAGTGATTATAAAATCATGTCCTATTTTTTATTAATCCTTCCCCAAAACTAACAAAATGTGCAAAAATATTTGTTGATTAATTTAACATGAACTAGATTTCCAGAGATGAAAATTATATGGGATCACTGGTTGTGTTGAAATTGCAGATATCTGATATAGCCAGAATGTACTGACATTTTAGAGACTCTTTGGGGAGAAAGGACTGTTGAGGTCGTCTAGCTCAACCTCTCGCCAAGAGCAAGAATCTCCCCCAAAACTCTTTGTCAGGATGGCTGTCAAGTCCTTGCCTGTCATCCATTTTCATTTTTTGGATATGGAGTGATTTGAAAGTCCTTCCTTGCTTTCAGCTGAAATCTATCTCTATATAACTTCCACTTTGCTCCTATGTTGTGACACAGAGTAAATCTATGCCTTTTTCATATGCAGCCTCTAGAGACCTAACAAAAGCTTTCATACTTCTCCATCTTCCCTTTTCCAACTCAGACATTGCCAGCCTCTTCTAGTCCTTATAGTAACATGATTATCTGACCCATTGTCACAAAGACTGTCCTCTTTCTGACATGCTTATCATAACTGTTACCTTTTTTAAAATGATATTCCAAGATCTGTATATAAAATCCCAAATGTCATTTGACCAACGCAGAGTTCAGTAAAAAATTATCACAATTTGCCTGAAGCCTAAAGGTGCTTGAATCAATTATAAACCTCACATCTTTTAACATAAGCCACATACAGACAAGCACATCACAAGAGTAGTTAGTGTTTGTGAATCTGTGTATTTGGATATTAACACTTATCTTTCCTGGCCTGGTAAGATTTGGCTTTTTTCTTGTCATTGTCATTCTTTCTGCTTCCCATGCCAGTGACTAATACAAGTCACTAATGCACATGGATTTCCCACCTCCTCACCAACCCTGGACATCAACGTTTCTTGTGTATTTTTGTTTTGTTTTCACATTGAATTAAGACCCTAATTCATTGCAATCACAATCTATTAAAGAAAAAAGAATGGCCTCTTCTGCAAAGCCTTCTCTGGCCCACTTTGAACCTTCATCTCCTTTGAAGCACCTACTCCACTCTGTCATTGCGACATTTATCATTTGTTATGTTGTGTTTAACCATCTGTTCATTTATTTGATCTCATCAGACTTTCAACTCCGTGATGGTCAGGGCTTTGTTTATTCTGTAGAGTTCAACCATCCAGGACATTAATGCCTAGTGTTTTGGTAAGGTTCTATGTGTAGATGATTCTGGTACAGATCTACTAGGACACTTAGCTCTCTTTGTCCAGAGGGATAGCCAAAGAAGTTGTATCAAATGCTTTGCTCAAGTCAAGACAACCTGACCTATCAGTGTAGTAAAACCAATAAAATGAAAAGTGAGCTTTGGTGGTTTGTTTGGGTTTTTTCCCCCCTTATAAAAGGTCAGGCTAGATCCTGCCGTCCTAACATCAGGGCTTTCTAAACACGCCGACATCCACTTCACTGACTGTCACAAATGCTGTAAGCTCTATCCTAGGCTGTATTATAATTGCTTTTTTACCTCTAAATGTTAATAGGTTTATAATTAACTATAATTGCATATGGGAACCAACATCGAGGACTATTTATAGGCACTTATTCACTCACCTTTTAAATCCCTACTATGTGCAAATGTGTCAGACAGATAGCATCTTGACAGCAGGGTAGTGACAATGAGTATACTCAGCAAACAAGAGGATGCTTGATTCTTTAGTTACATTCTCACTTTTTCAAGAGTTGACATATCACCACTTTTTTTATCATCAATTAAATTTCCCTATATTAGTTACTTGCAGTAATTTTTGAGGCATTCACCTCAGCTCAAATTGCCACAGCAAACCACATAACCTCACCAAATAGAATTATTATCAGCAGTCATCATCCTCATCAATTCTTTATTAAAGACTCATTTCTCAAACCATTTTAAATTGTGGCTTAGAGTAAGTCATTTATAACCACATTTTGGAAATAGGCACATTATATTTCCATTTCATAAATATGTTTTATTAGTAATGAGTAGTATAGTATTAGATTACTATTAGTATTCTCATCATAGGTTGGAAAAATGCTTAATTAACAAAGATGTTGGATCGGAAAAAAAATGACTCTGGGCATATTTCTTCTTGACCAAATTATTTTCTATTTTTTTCCCCCTCTAGTCCTTTGTAATTTTTAATTGCATTCACCAATCCCAGAGAGTGTATTTCCAAGGGTCTGTGTCGGGGAAGCCGAAACCTAGTAGAAGCGCCGTTTCTGAAAAGACTTCCCGGTTACTGTGTCAGGATCTCTTAGCAACTTCACCTGAACCCAGTCCCGGTTCCTTTTTAGAAGCCCTCTGCATCAGTCTTTGTTGGCAAAGGGCATTGCTGGGAATCTTTTCTGTTCTGCATCAGAGAGCAGCTAGATTCCTGTTCTGGGTGTGGTCACCTTAAGCTGGTATTTGAAATCCACAGCTGTTTTTTCTGTCACCTATCGGGTGTCTTTATTTCTGAATACATACGCCTCCCTATTTTCCGTGCTCTGATGTAGCCTCACTTTCTAGAAGAATAGTAAATGCCAGAGGGTCGTGGTGCCAGGGAAGCTACCAAGAGGTGCCCGCCTGGACGATCACGCACAGACTGCACTGACTGGGGCACTCACAGCTCTGCGTTAGCCAAAACCTTTTCCTAATCGTTGCTGTTATTTGCTTGTTTTTACTTACAACTTCTGGCTTTCTTTTAGTCTTCAACTCTTGTTGGGCTTCTTCCGTTGTTTTTATAGTATTTCATTTGTAGTGGTGTCTTTAGCGCCCCCATCTTGTGTGAGATTGGCGTTCTTTCCATTATTTTTCATGACTTTTCCCAAGGGAGAGGGCTCTTTTGGGGGTGGTGTAACACGCCTCTGCAAGTGTATATGTTCTCTGAAGAAACAAAGGATGGTTGCATTTGTGGACGCTTTGCTAACACAAAAGAGCAGGGGGTTGTGTTTCAGCCTAAATGAGGGAGTCCTGGACAGCTTCGGTCCGGAGTGGCTTGCTGGTTCCCAACAGCAGCCATTATGTTACACTCAGGGAGCCTCTATCCGGGCTGTTCTTATGCAGATAGTTGACTCAGTGAACAGGAAGAGCATTAGAAATATGTGACAGACATGTGACTTTTCCTCTGCAATTGATTGCCCACAGTCGTGTCCTAATTGCTGAGACCACCGCTGTCTGTACCTAATGTTTTGTTCAGGTGTCTTTCTCAAGGTCCCTAGTTATGGGATTCGTGTTCATAAAAGCTTCTAATATGGCCCTTCTGTTCACCCAGCAGGTGAATAATCCCCCAGTTAATAAGAAATTAAGCACTCTTCTAAACATAGCTTTAAAATAACTCAACCCGACTCTGAATTCGTACTGTGAGGGAAAAGCAACCTTTACTGACACCCCTCATGGTATGAACAAGCGAGACAGCCCACGCCAGCTTTCCAGAGTGGAAGGGGCCTTGAGCCGGGATGCTGAGTGGAGGACTAGGATCGAGATGGCTCCAAGTGGCTGCTCTGTGACAAAGACATCGACAGCACACTCCTCTCGGGTGGGAAGGAAAAGGCTTCTCTTTGAATCAGGGACCTGCCCCCAATCAGTGAAGAGACCAGCCTCGCTTAGCCAGAAGATCTGTGGCAGATACCCCCTTCCTCCCACGGGGCTCCCACAGGAATGCTGGCAAGGGACACAGAACCACTCCCAAAGCGATATCCCGACCCCGGGTTACAAATGAGGATTGATGTTACGCTGAGAAACTGTAATGGCCTTATCACAGAAATCATTCTAGAACACCCATCCCTCCTCTCTTCCCCCTTCACATCTGACTGGTTATCTATTGTTCCTCATTGCCAGTGCTTGTTTGAAGAGCTCTGCAGCAATTGCAGGTATAAAAGAACGTGCAACTTTTTTTTTCCCCTCTCCTCTTCCTTGAAGTCATTGTCTATATTTAGGTCAGTGACGTGATGAGAGATGTTGATGTGTTTTGTACCTCGCACTGAAACTGCCTCTCCGGATACAGGGGAATGGGGAGGCTGTGATGGCACTGCCTTGCTCTGTGTGCTTTGCAGCAGGCAGCTGCCACCCCCTGCCACCCGCCAACGTGCTGCACACACACACAGGGCCACGGAAATCTCCCCCTGGCCTCCCAGGTATTCCGTGTGATAGAAGGGACTGAAGGTGAGAGGGAAGGTCGTAGGAAGTTGCTTTATCCCTTACCTGGAGTCCTTACCCAGCACTCTGCTCTGTCAGGTAGAAAATGTGGCCCTGATAAATCCTGCCCACAAAGGTAGTGCGCCTTTTAAACATGCAAATGTGCAGTCAGAGAAAGTAAATAGACATCTCCTCCTTCAGGGAACAAGGAGACAATCACAGCCACCCCCACCCCACCCCCAACACCATTTCCCTTTCCTCTTCCCATTCTAAGAGAAAGAAATTCTGATTTTTTTCCCCCATTATTCTTTTTTTTTTAAGAAAGGGAGGGGCTTGCATTGAATTGCTCTGAAGCCGCTGTCTTCTACCCCAACTTGCACCCGTCTAGATAGGCTTCATTAATTTGATAAGCCGACACCAAACGAGAGAGGTGGCGTTGGGAGGGGCAGGGGGTTGCAGGAGGGCTGCCTAGGGGCTGCCCTGAGGTTTTAGAAGATGAACTGCTAATGATGTTGAAGATGTACCTTTTTAGACTGCGAGGTCCCTCCGGAAAATCAGGGTCCTTTTTCACTTATTCTGATTGTACTGCAAGAACTGAAACATAGAGGCCTGGTTGGGATGGATGGGGTATGTGGGCTGGGGCGGGGGTGGGAAGTAGACAGATACATCTCCAAGGAGGAAAACGTCAGTTACACAGCTGGAACGGGCCTCTGCTTTAACAGGGTGCCTGATACTGTCATTCGAAAGAGTCAGAAACTAATGGGGGGAAATAGATTAATTTGCTAGGTCATTTATTGAACAGTCTTGCCTGATACTTACAAACTAGTGAAATTAGTGCAAATTGGCAATATGAATATTTTGATCAACATCTGTGACCCTTGAATTCAAACCGGGTAGGATGCAAACCACAGAGCTTCTGACATGTCAGACGCACTAATCCTTGCCAGTCCTTTTCCCATCGTCTAGCGTAAAGGAAGCTGATTATACCTAAGACAAGCATCTCTATAATCTGCCCAAGGCAGTCCCAGTTTATGCCAGTTGTCCTGGTTTGGGTGAAAAATTATATATTTACCCTAATTATACCTCTCAGCAATTGGGAGAAGCTGAGAGATCCCAGCTTCGATACGATTTTATGTTTATTCTCTGTTCTCTTGCATACTTTCAAGATCCTCCTCAAACATTTACTGAAAACAAACGTGTGAGGCATTCTGAGGATAGAAAGGCATTTAAGGTAGGCTATCTTCTGTGTATAGTAGTGGCAATATAAGTAATGTGTAGAGATAACAAAAATCTCGAATATTCTTGAACCACAGATCAAAATCGTACATGGGCTTGTTTTGCTTGTGAAATAAATATCAAGGTGGGGGTGGGGCGTCAAGGGCCATCATTAGTTAAGTGAAAACAGCCCAGGCTACTGACCCCCTGGATTTTCTGCTTCAGTAAATACTTCACTTCCTCCTCAGTTTTACCAAATGACAGTGATTGCTTCTCAGTGTCAGAGCCAAGTGCTTTGTGGGTATCAGGAGCAGCTTTGAGCCTGAGGGGTGGGGGTGAGGGTAATGTTTCAAACAGATGAACAGATCTTGGCCTGTGGGCCTATCAATTGCTTAACTAGAATCTAAAATTAGAATGGCTAATCAAAATTCACTCATTAAGCAAATATTTATTGACTACCTGTTTTCTGCCAGTTACAGCTGTAGGTGCTTAAAATATACCAATGGGTTAAAAAGATAAAGATGCCTGCCCTTGCGCAGCTTCTATTCTAGCAGATGTTAAGCTCATAAATAAGTGTAAATTACACAGTATGTTAGACGGTCCTAAGTGCCATGGAACAAAGAAGAAGCAGAGCAGGGAAGGTGGAGTGAAGTTTTGGGACGCAAGGTTTATAAGCTGTCGATGCCTTCAATTCTGCCCTTGTTCCCCCAGAGCAGAGGCCACACACAAACACCACAATACTCACATGCAGACACACAGAAGCTGTGGACCCACAAGAGGTGTGACACAGGCACTAGTCGCAGTTGATTATCTTTGTTGTACCAGCACTGGCTGCCACAGGTACTCTGTACGCGAATGTCCGTGAACGTGCAGGGCTGGAGGGCGAGGGATGGTTTTGGGGTGGCCTCTGCACTCCCAAGTCAGTTCAGGATTCCCAGCTGGAGTTCTGGGGTCCTTTTCTGCCTTTGTCAGTGGTTCATCATGTAACCTTCAGTGTAAAACGGATCTTTTCCTGACAATGGTCATATTCATAGAATCACAAGGTACAGGTATTACCATTTGGCTGACCCAAGTGGCAAGGAATCGTTTATTGATTTTCTAAGAAGGAATAACCCAGAATTATGATTTTTTAATAGCCAGTGATATTCCAAAGACAAAGCTACACAATGTCCGAGCTTCCCTTATATTTGGTCCATTTCATTAATTTGAAAACTATGTTTTTCCTCCCGTCCTGTGTTCTACACTTGCAGTGAAATAGGAAGGATCAAGGTAAATACCCCCAAACCCACCCCTTGCCTGGTTTTGGAGCACCTACAGGAGAGGCACGAGATGAACATTGCCTCTGTTCTTCAGCCTCAGGGCTATGCTTCCTGCATCACTGCAAAGATGATGGCATCAACTGGTGTAAAAGCAAAACAGATAGAGTTCTGATTCTTCTTTCCCTCTCCTTAACTGGGACTGAAATTAGGATTCCTGGCTTCCTGCCTGATTAAGGTTTGAGATGTGGAGCAGGTCTCCGAAGTGAGCCCATACTGCCCGGTGCAGGCACCCGTCCTGCCGAAAGCCTGATGTCCGTGTGTACTTCTGCAGCTGCTTCCTTTTTGTTTGTGGTCAGCGAAAGGAAGGAACGGATTCAAAGGAAACTCCGTTTCTGATCGGGCAGATGCTGTGCTTAATTAAGAGAACATTTACCCTGGCAGAAAAGCCCTGCCCATGGATCTAGAGCCAATAAGAGGACTCCTGAGCCTCAAAAGTATGAGCCCTTACTGCTCCTCCAGCAAACCTGTTGCCCAGAGAGTCAGAGTGAGGCTGGCAGGGGCCTGATGCCCAGCTCTCACACTGGAAACTCAGCTCCAAGCACAGAGCAGGAGGTACAGCTTCAGCAGCAGCTCGGTCACTGAGCCCTGGTCTCTAGGGCCCCTACTCCCTTGTTTGCCACTGTGATGATGATGGTGGTGATGATGGTGATGATCCTCACTTTCAATTGCCTTATCAACAAAAAGGGCTAAAAAAGCTATGAGAACTTTATAGACTTCTGGTCCCAAAGAGATGGATTGTTTCTGGTTTCATCTACTCCCCAAATATTGCAGTTCCATAGGCAGTTGTGAGCATAGAATTCATAATTTTTAAAAGTCAGTACTTCCTGGATACCTACAATTCATGTGGTACTGTGAAAAGCATTTTATCACACTTAATCCTCACGCATCTTTGGAATATAGGCACTGTGGTCCCATTGCATACGGGGGAAAAATGAGCCTGGCTCACAGCACCCAGCTACCACGCTACAGTCAGGCTTTGGGCTCAGAAGTGGTAGGTTCCAACACCCAGGCCAGCTTGGCTGACTGTTCTCCTACTCTCAG
>CM052440.1:125888083-125985866 GCA_028533085.1 Varecia variegata
CTTGAAACTACTTCATGTTTCTCTATAATTTTCTTCTTTATCTTAAAACACATTTCGCCAGAAGTTACAATCTGATATAAGCTGATGTTTTTGTAATCTCATGTTTCTTTAAAAGCAGTCTCTTTCAAAGAAAAGCAGAGGTATCTATGCCATTTTGTGTAACAGTTGTTTCATTGCCAAGATATTGACACAAGGTGGTTGATTGGCTGACAAACTTTTACCTGATCAGAACAATGGCACATCGGAGATTCGCACTGCTGACACAGAGGGCACCTCATATGCACCATCCTCCCTTGTGGCAATCGTATGGATAAAGGAGGCAATTTCTTTTTTGTACTAGGGGTGAGAGATGGGAGGAGAGTTAGGGTATTGGAGTGCTGAGCACAGCACCACTGACTAAGTGAGAAAGGCTGAGTCATCAAAATACTATCTCAATACTACGGGATTCAGAGCAGAAGAAAATGAGCATTTTCTTCAACATGTGAGAAAACAGCTATAAACGAGGACCATTTATGTCCTGGAAGGACCTTTGACTTCAAGTCTAAAATGTCAACACTGACACTCAGGGTCAGTTAAAGAAAGTCTTCAAATCTGGGTAGGGTTAGATAGGAGAGAAAGGTTGAGTCAAGCATTTATAAGAAAGCTACTTAATTATACCTAGGTATTTTTTGCTAATCTTGCTTTCATACTCATATCTCTGAGAGCACTTGGGTGTTTAGAAGATAAAGTCATAACTACCTGGGGCCACTTACCTGATGGCAATATAATCCAATTGAAAGAAACCCCACAATAAGTGAAAAGTCAGCCAAAGGCTAGCCTTGTAAATGCTGCCCATCAAATCATTGTAGACATCACACCTGTCTTCCCTAAGCCAAACCTGAGCAAAAATAAGATATTGAGGCAGCTTCATACAGAGGATACAACTGGAGCCATGCTACCTATGGAAGAAAATACTACCCTCCTAGCATTACGTTCAAGATGATATATAATCTGACTCCAAATATAATACCTTTCCAGCTTCCTTTCCCTCTCACTACATCTCTCATTACTGCAGGCATGCTGTTCTTTTCTTTCTCCCCTGAGTGAGCCACACACTTCAGGGAGTCAGAGCCTCAGCCCATTAAGTTCCCTCCTCCCAGACTGGCCTGAAATGCCTCTTTTCTCTGCCCGCCAAGATCACTCTCTACCCTCCAGGCCCAATCAGATACCACCTCAGCCAGAAATTCTATGTCCTTTCCACACCTGTAGATTTTTAAGGGTGCCTTCGTTTAATGACTATTTTATTCTGCCTTCCACCTTAGTTGGTTATCTCTTTCTGTCCACCGTCAGATTGTTACTCATCTGCATATACCTCTGATGCCAGGCCAAATGACTTCATACAGTAGGTGCTTAATAAATGCTTGTTACATTTATTCAAATACAATATACTGTATGAATATTAAGATGTTTGATACAGACCATATGTGCAACCATATTTTCCAGACAAAATATGTCAAGAAATGTGACCTTGGGGCCAGAACATTTGGAATGAGACTGGTGCTAAAAGACCCAGGTTGCGGAAGGCTACTGTGATACCAGTCCATAATAATAGCAAACATGTTTAAGTGTTTGCTACACAAAGTTCTTTCCATGTAATATCCAATTTGATCATCCCAATACAAGGAAGTGAGCCTCACAGCAGGCACTGTATCTTTTGTAACAACTTCTTTGTTTGTGACAAATTTTCTGAGTGTCATCGGGTATTCAACAGTATTCTTGGGAACCTCTAAAATGTACTAACTCTTAAGGAGGGTAGAATTCTAAGTAAAATAGTCATGCTTGGGAAGGAATGGTGACATGTCCTCAATTAGCTGAAGAAAACTTAATGGAAGAGATTAGTCCTTCTTCAGCAAATATTTATGAGCATACATTATATGCCAGGTACTTAGTAAACACTGGGGACAGAAAGCAGAGATGGTCCCTAACCTCATGCACAGGAGTTTAACTGCAGAGGCAGCCATTAATGAAATAATCATACAGATACATAATTACAGTCTATGATGAGGGCAGATGCTGTGAAGGAAATGTATAGATGGCCACAAACATGTATAACCTGGCCTAGGAAGGAGGGGCCGGTCAGAGGAAGCTTCTCAGAGATCCAGAAAACCAGTAGTGACTTGAGAAGTGACCAGCAGCCTCAGCAGTGCCTGGGGACTTAGAATTAGCAATGATCAGGTCCCACCTCAGACCTACTAGGTCAGAAACTCGGCAGGGTGGCACCCAGCACTGTGAGGTTTAACAAGCCCTTAGGCGATGGTGATGAACCCTCAGGTTTGAGAACCACGATTCCAGCGAGGAGGTGGGCTGGGGATGGAAGCGAGGCAGAGCATCCCGGCTGTTATAAAAGAAGCAACAGTGTGCTGAGGCCCAGGCCACAAGGAACACAGCGAGCAAGTGGAGCTGCCAGGGGGTCAGTGCAGAGAGCCAGAGGAGAGTGGGCTGGGGTGAGGCTGCGAGTTGTGCTGCCCAAACCACTTCAGGACCCTTGCCAGGGATTCTGCCCACTGTCCTGGGAGCCATGGAAAGCTCCTAGGACAGAGTTTTAAGCAGGAGTGGGGTAGGATCATGTTTGCATGTTGAAAGCATCCCTCTGACCACAACATAGAGAACCGATGAAGGAGGGCAGTGGACATGGAGAGAGTCGTTTGGAGGTGATTGCAGCCCTCTGATTTGAAAAGCGATAGAATGGAGCGATAGGATATGGAGACAGAGGGAAGTGCAGGCAGTTGACATGTGTCGAGGAGGTGACCATTAAAAGGCTCTGGTGATATTTGGAAATGGGCATAGAGCCTGGGTTTCTGGCTTATAAGACCAGATTGACAGCAGTGGTTCCAGTCACAATGGGTGGAAATCCTGCATTTCATTTGGATTATACTGAGTTTAAGGTACCTTTAAGATATGAACTAGACCTTGGTAGAAGTTGCATGAATGAAAGCCACGGAAAATATTCTTCTCAAGGGGGAGATATGGTGACCGCATGAGCCAGTGGATGGAGATGGAAATGATTATTTTGGTGTGTTTGACTGTTTTATCGTTCATTCGTTCATTCTGCCTATTACACACTCCTAAGAAGATGGAAGCACTTGAATGAGAGAAGAGGAAGAGTAGTAGGTGGGATGAGGACCAGCTATAGCAGATCTTGAATTCCAAGCTAACAGTCTTGGACCACCATTGAAGGATGTCAGGGTAACATCACGGCGGAGGTATGTTTCAGAAAGGTTGCCTAGCAATGTTATACACAGATGAGAAACTAGAAGGACAAAGACCTCCTTCTAATTTCACAGCAACTCTAAGGATGCTAAAGGACTACGTCACTCTTCTAATTGTATAATAATGCAAGGTTAGCATGTGCAGACTACTAGCAAATTCACATACCTTCGTTTATTAGGTTGCCTAGGTGTGGCTATGTATCTTTAACTTGTATAGCCATATAGTTTGGGAATAGGAAAAGATAAACTTTGAAAGTGTGAGAGCTAGGTCTTTTTCCCCTTTTCAGCTTTTCAGAACCAAGCAGAGGTTGGGTGTTTCAATAGAAGCTAATGTTAATTAGAAGTGCGAGACCGACACTTAGTAGGCACGCAAGAAGATGTATTAAATTGAACTGGATTGACACCAGTGAAGTCGTGAAAGAAGAGGCAGCACAACACTGGACTCCTCAAGGAGAAAGGGGCGAGCCATGGGGGCCCTTGCATGAGAATTAGGACCTTGGTGACCCCCATCTGTTCCTCCTTCCCTCCCTCCCTCCCCCACCGCTGCCATGGCGACATGTCTGGAATCGCAGTAAGCCTTATACCCCAGAGAAAACAATACGGTGTTTGAATGGTGTAAGTTGGCTTCTAAGCTCCCGGTCTGCAGGCCCCATCCCCCACAATCAGGGGATTCTTACAAAAGGCAGCTTTTTACCAGAGGGACTGCTGCCCATCGATTCCAGCCCATTCTATCCCTCGGCACTTTCCACTTGTTTGTGTTTGAACTCACACCACAGCCTCAGTGCCCTTGGTCTCCTTTTGGCGTGAAGTTACTGATGTGGCCGTCTGCATCCCCTCTGCTCAGCCCCTCTGAGCATCGTGCTGCTTGCTTTTTTGTGCCTTCCTGTCATTGCTGTTGACTCACCAGGCTGGGGCTGTTGGAGCTAAACTGAATTAGTAACAATGCAATCAACATCTCTATTTTTATCTTTGTCACCCCCTCCCCCTCCTGACTGATTCACCATTTCTAGGTCTCAGAGCTTGGCAGTCTTAAAAGAATTATATTGGAGCTGGGGTGAATATATGCACAGATATGATATTTCTACCATTCAGTACAATGAGTGTTTTCTTTTTCTTTTTTCCCTAGTGGCACCAGGGTTCAAGCGTTAGAAGTATTATTTATTACGCTCATCGTCATCCTTATTGTTGCTGTGTTACTGTTCAGGCCGCTTTTACCTCCTGAGGTCTGTAGGCAAAGGGAGGCAAAGGTCTGAAAGTCATCTTCGGAGAAACTTTGGTTGTGAACTAAAACTTATCCCAGTTGAATTCTGGAAGCCTGAACTGGCGTCTATATAAAGCATATACCACACCACACAATATAGTAGTATTACCTTTACAAAAAAAAAAAAAAAAAAACAGCGCCATTAGTGCAGAATAGGACTCTGCATGCTGATAATGATATGAATTTTATAATTTATAGAGATAGATACATTAAGAGCCCAGGTTTTTGAAACCTACATTTGAATTCCACTCTGCCACTTATTATCTGTAATCTTGGCCTAATTACTTAATTTCTTTGTGTCTTGCTTTTCTCTTCTTTTGTAAAATGGAGACTTTTACCTCTTAGACACATGTCACAGTACATACCTCACAGAATCATTTTGAGGATTAAATAAACTAACATTTATAAAGAGCTTAAAACAGTGTCTGCAACATAATAAGCTCTCAATAAATGTCAGCTATTATTATTCAACAGGGCATATTTATCTATTTTAAGAGAAATGATTCAGTCCTCAAAAAGTTTTCCTTTGACAAGCACAGTGCACCTCAGGATCTCACCTTCCCTTGTTTCTGAATTTCCAAGCCATCCATGCCATAGATACTAAATGGACACTAAGTTACAGAACAGGCCTTTTTGTCTTTCATTCATAAGGAGAGCTTTCTAGCTTCCCAGTCTGCCTTTCTCATAGTCGGAATTTTCATCTCATTTCATCAAAATTAGGTTTTGGCTCTCATGTGGTCTAAATCCAAGTGCACTTACTCTTCTTCTCCAGATAATTATATTTTACATAGAGTGACTTTTCCTTGGCTTATCTAATGCTGCCTCATTAGACTCTAAACCCTAATGGTACTCTTTCATTTCTACAGTACAGCCATGGAAATAGCATAGAAAACTCTGTAGAAGTTTCCCTTTGTCTTCTATCACCCAGGTGCCTCCATCATTTCCAGCCTTACCCTCTACTGGATGTGGAAGGAAGGTCGGTTGCCGGCCTATTTTGGCAACAGTCCATTGCAAGGGTCATGGTGCTCAGATGCAGGTGGGATTCAGAAGGTCCTCAGAAAATTCCCAGCCCTTCTGTGAGCCCCCAAAACTACACATAGCTGTAGTCAGCATAGCTTGCCAAATCTTGGGGGGTTATACCCACCTTTTGGCAATCAGAGCTATCCCCAAAATTTTCTGAACCACATAGTTCATTGCAATTTGGTCACATCTACACAGCAGCCACAAATCAAGACACAGAGAACCTTAGCCACAGATTTGTGGGAAACAGTGCTGGGAGTATTGAAATTTTCCCCCATGACGGAAAACTCTCTCCGGGTGGCTTCCAAAGCCTGGGGGATTTAAACCCACCCGTCACCTTCATCCTCATTAGGTGTTCAGGGATACCTAGTTAGCTCTTTTGTTTTTTAATCAGCATCTTTATCCAAGTAACACAGTGACATAATTTGAGAGGTCAGAGTTCTGTAAGGCTCATATGACGCAAAGCATCACCGTCCTGATTTCTGCTCCCTGAAGCTTTGAAGCATTTTAGCTGCTGCTTCTCATATAAACCTCTGTGTTTCTAAATAACATGTTTCTACAGTTATCTCTTGATTATTATGTTTTAGATATTACCACGGACTCCCTACCACGGAAAAGAGAGATTTGCTCACTCACAGTTCCTCTTCTACCTCTCAGACACGGGTCCTCCTCCTCCAGCTTCCTGATCTTTGTTACATCCTAACTTTTGGTGGTATCAAAAGTGTGTGTGTGTACCATGGCTAGATAAATACTGTTCACAGCTGAGTAAAATGTTGAACTTTGATGACATTTCTCTCACGTGCAACTTTTGCTTTTTCTGTAGGTATTGGCTATATTTCTTTGCTTGCTCAGTTTTTTATGTTTCTGTCTTGAAATCATTCACACAATCTTCATTGAAAGTATAAATCTTCTCTAGATACATTTGCAAACATTGGGTAATCAATCCTTTTCTTTTTCTTCATGGGGTTATTCCTCCTGGAGTCCTGCACCTTTTGGCTCCCATCTGGGTGGGTGCTAAGGCTGCTGCAGAGCCGGCACCCCCAGCCTTCGCATCCCCTTGCTCCAGTGGGGACCTTCTGTCGTGGATTCCAAGTCCTCTCTGTCTTGGTTTAGCTCCCATTTCAGTGGGACGTATTCTCTAATCATGGCCTGAAAAAGGGCACACGAGAAATAAAACCCTGAGGCCTTGCACATATGAAAATAGCTTTATTCTTCTCTCACATCCAGTTGGATTTGGATTCTAGGATGGAAATAACTTTCCAAAGGAATTTTGAAGCACTTCATGCATCTTCTTCTAGCTTCCAAGATTGCCATCAGGAAGTCCACTGTCATTCTAATTCCCACCCTTCGGTAACTTTTAGGATCTTTTCTTTATTCTCAGCTTTCTGAGATTGCACAGGGATGTACCCTGGTGTGGCCTTTTTTCTATCCAGTGTTCAAGGTGTTTTCTAGGCCCTTTGAATCTGAAAGCTCATGTCCTGCAGTTCCGGGAAATTTCGTTGTACGATTTTATTGATAATTTTATCATGTCCTCTGCTCTATTTTTTCTTCTACTTTCGTTCTTTTTTGAAAGATTTTTTTAACCTTACCTTACCATCCCTTAGTTTAATATTGTTCCTGTTATGATAATTTTAATTTATGAAAGTTTTAATTTTCTAAATGTTTATTTTTATTCCATTCTGTTCTTAATTCATAAGTTTCATATTTTTTTTTTACTTTTCTGAGAATATATTAATGGTTTTTTAAACGTGTTCTTCTGTTCCCTTTACTTTATTTCTGTTTCCTCTTTTCCATTTATATATTTGGAGTCTGCATTTTATGTTAGAGGCTTTCCTCAAATGTCTGCCAATCCCTGCCTATACATTAATTGTTAAGAGTAAGGTACGAGCAATCTAACTTGGAGCCTTTTGTTTATATGTGAAGATTCTCAAGTGTTTGTGATTGGCCTGGAACCCAGCCATGGGGAATCCAGATCTATTAGCCATTTCTCATACACTATTTCATTTCCCTGGAGAGAAATCTACTGGTCTTCTGTCTAGATGGTATAAGACTGGTTGCCAATGTTCTTGAAGCCAAGTGATGGAAAAGTTTGGAGTGAAGTAAGAGTATCCCACCACTGAGTTTATATTTCCACATAATTCCCATTTTCAGTATAGCACCCCCAACTTCAACTATGCTTTGTGTCCCTGTGCCAGATCCTGTGTTTCTAGTTTTTTAAAGAGTAAACCACCAACCCCTTCACGGTGGAGAAGGAATAGTTGCATGGCAATGCACTATGCACGGGATGAAGGAGAAGGGTCTCAGAGTCCAGTGCTCCTTACACAGAATCTCAACCAACCATCCCGTGTTTCAGCCCCACATGCATCCCCGTCGTCACAGGCCCTGGTGCCTCCAATTCCTGAGCTCTTTAAAATTCTCAACATGCGTGGGCTTGCTTTTCCTTGGCTTTTCCCCATTGAAAGTTTAGATTTCAGCTTTTCCTGCTCTGCTAAATTAGTTAACCATGCATTCATCTGCTTTCTAGTTTGCAAAATCTTATTGACATCTCATATATGCTTTTGTCTCCTTTTCTAGCTGCTCAATGTAAAGTTTTCTTTTAAAAAAATTCTCTCTTTTGTCATGTTGTGGCATGTGAGAGGTAAGCTAGAAAAGAAGTAGAAATAAACATGTATTCAACCTGCTTTGTTTACTTGAAGTTTATGAACTGACATAGGGTCTTCCCTATGTGCATCAAAATGAAACTGTCTGGATTACTTGGCAAATCCTTCATCCTGAAATATTTTCACCTGGGGCTGCCATAGTGATGTGGGTCTGCATCAAAATATGCTTAAGAAATGCAGTGTGATTCTAGAACTATCCCAGGAAACGTACGTCAGGTTTCCCTGGTTCACCAGTACGTAGTCTAAAATTCACAGATCAGAACCAACCAATTCCCTGGATTCTGGACCGAGATCCAATCCCAAACTCCAGAACAGCCTAAGTAGCAGAAACTACGTAAGCTATGAGTTATACTGAAGAGATCACCCCATGCTCATCCACTTGTCCAAGGCTTTTCTAGACTGTTGGCACTCTGAAAACAGGATGGTACCATAGTACAACAGAGGCCCTTAGGCAGATTAGATTTAGGTTCAAATTCCAGCTCTGTCCCTTAGTAGGGTGTCAGTTCAGATTGCATTTTTCTGTATGTAAGAAGCACCAGATTACAGCAGCTTAATAAAAAAGATGTTTCATTTTTCTCATGTAATAAGAAGCCAGAGATAGGCAGATGAGAGGAAATGTAGCTGATCCATGATATCAGATATTTTCCCATCTCCTTCTATCTTCCTTTTATCCTCATGCTTGTTATCTCAAAGTGACAAGATGCTGTCTTCACTACTGGCCTTACACCTGCTCTTTAGGGCAGAGGAAAGAGAAGAAAGTAACAGCAGAAAAGGAGCAGGGCCAATCACAAATTCCCAGCGTACTTCATTGGCCAGAACTGTGTCACACAGCCACCCCTAGCTGCAAGGGAGGCTGGAAATCCCTCCTTAAGTACAATCAGGATTCTAATGAAGAAAAGAAAAGGAATATTAGCCAGGCAGCCAATGTTGTCTGCCACACTAGGCAACAAATTATTCCATCTCATTTGATATTCATAATCTTATTTGTAAAGTAAGAATAAAAATTCCTACTTCATAGAGTTGCAGTGAGGAATACAGAAGAAAATGCTTAGAAAATACACACCTGACACATAATATTCCTCCATAAATGTTAGTTCCCTTCTCTGGGATCCTTCTGGGATCTTTCACCATGCTATCAGCATATGCTGTGAAGACCTATACAGACATATTTAAATGTATTACTAATACTTGATAAAAACTAATTTTGTTTTGGGCATTCCACGAAACCTCTTGGCAAAGCATTATCACAAGTCAAAAAGTGTATTTTTAGCTAGAATGTCTGAATCTAAGACACAGAGAATATAAAGGTGATTTTACAGTCCATACCTTGCTTTCTATGCCTTCTCTTAATAGCTATCCCACCCATCAACTTCTTTTTACTACACTTCTCTTGATCCCTTGAGAGGTTCCTTAATTTGTGTTTACTGTTATTTATCTTCAAAGCTTTATTATGTAGTCACTGTAACATCATTGTGTGTGTGTGCATTTCTTTACTCAGCCCCAACAACTGACCACCCCTCTGCTCTGTTCACGCAGCAAACTAGGTCCCGTCGGGGAGGTGGCGGTGAGGAGAGGCTAACGTGCTGGGAGGGTTGTGGCCAGCCAAGTGCACAGCTGAGGATTTATGAAAACTGCAATGGTCTATTAGAGTTTGGGTGGCAGAGAGTGAGAAGACATATGGTTTCCGTGTTTTTACATCCATAGGGTTTTCCTGCCTGTACAGACGACAGAGTGCTGTGCGTCCTGCCTTGTTTCACACCCGTGCCCTGTGACCTGACGTGTGCCAGTGCACCGTTTAGCAGAAGGCGGGGACAGGGTCACACTTCAACAGCCAACATTGGAGGGGGCCTTTGTTTTCCTGTCTGCACGGGTGACAGAGGGTAGAGGTTTGGTGCCGTGGTTGTTTCTGTGCAGTGAAAGAAAGAACAATATTCCAATCCCATGTGAGCCAGGCTGCCTCCTAAAATCAGTGGCTAAGAACACACCCTGTCACCATAAATGCAAAAGGAAGGAAAGAAGCCTCTCCTTCCTCATTTAAAAATGTTTCCCTTCCCTGGTGGCGCTTTCCTAGCTGGTCTTCGCCTGCATTGAGTTCTGGCTCTGTGTGGAAACCAAACGCCACAGTCCGAAGGAGAAGCTCTTTCACAGGGAAAACAAAAGGCAGCTGTCAGTTTAATCCCAAGCTCCCTGATAACATTCCAGCAGAGTTCCTTTTTCTGGAGATGAAATAAGAACCCTGGCAGGCCCTTTTGACTGGTCACATAAATCATTTGTAGTAATTGCTCTGAGAGAGGAGAGCCTCCCAGGCTCTGCCGAGCAAGGGGGAGTCGCACACCCACATTCTTATCCTCTCTCGCGCGCACATGCACACACAGTGAGCCACTGGCTCATCCCGCACACGTGTACACACGCCCACAGGCACACCCCTCGTGTCAGGGCCCACTGCGAGGAGCTGCTCACACTCGGGGGCTCAGGGAGCCATATGACGAGAAAAAAGCATGACACAGAATATGATAAATAGCTTCGTGTTTCCTTCTCTTTGAGGTTGAGCCCATTTAAATCGTTCTGAGTGCAGTCTGGGAGGGGATATTGGGAGAGGCGACAGGAATCGTGGGTGGGAGAGAACTCAAGACGGGGAATGGCTGTGATGTGGCTTTGTCGGGCACATCCATGGCTGTGTGTTCTATAATGCGTCACCTGCTTCCTCCTTTTTTTGCCTTTTCTGGTGAGAAGGGAGATGTGGTCATAAAAATCCCCTGTCCTGTGATCTGGGAGCTGCTGCTGAGGCTTGGCAGTTCACTAAGGACCGAACTCTCAAAAGCCACAAAACTATAATATCCCTTCCCCTCTGTGGCCAATAAAGATGGTGATAATCAAATAACAGGGCTCAGAAGTGGTATGGTGCCTGCAGCGGTTGGCCACAGGCCGGTGATAGATGCCCTTCACTTGTACACTGATGTATGTTCATTGAAAATATTGAGGCCACCAGAGATGCTGGGAGGGGCTCCCCTAGGCCCACGCAGCCATTTGAAGAATGAATGGATGGATGGATGAATATGTGAATGGATGGATGGATGGATGGATGAATGATGGATAGGTAGAGCTCGCTGTTGTGTTCTGAACACAGCTTCTCTGACAGATGAATGTCTGGTCCCTCTCCACACACTGTAAGTTATAACTATCCTCTGCACAATGCCTGTGGAGACAGAAGAGAAAGTGAGAGGAAGGAAGAGCTGGATGTGAGTGGAGGAGTACACCTTTCCCCACTCCACCCTTCAATCCTGATGATAGAACAGCCCTGGCTATGAATCAGTGCTACCGTTGAACATGGCACTTGTTAAGCTAAAATTCATGGTCATTTTGTTTTGTTTGATAAGAAAATATATCAAACTTGGAGCACATCATTCATGCACCATATACCCATATGCCCAGAGCCCATTTCACCTTTGTCAAGTTAATAATAAAATCCACCTTCTTTATTTCTTTCCCTATTTATTTGACACCAGTGATCTGACTTCAAAAGGAGAGCAAACTGGTGGCAAAGAACTGTGTTCCTCTTGGAGTACCCTAGGTGTAAAATGCAATGTGTTCTACCAGAAGTCATGTCTGCCACTGGGCATGCAGTGTTTTACGGTACCCAAATGCTCCTTTTAGGTATCCTATGGAATCTGGGCTCAGGCCATCTTTGGTTGGATCTTTCTCTTATCTGCCTTACTCATAATCCTAGATGCAATTTATCATTCATCTCTTGGCTACCAAGCCAGTTGTTACAGAGCAGCATGTGCAGGGTGTGTCCTGGGTATGATAAAATGAGTACATTGATTTTACAGAATCGGGGGTTTTCAGATATTGGTTAGTAAATGTTTGCTTTAATCTGCAACGTCCATTTAGTCTAGAGTTCTAAACTCACACACACACAAAAAAAAACCCTAATAATAATAGCTTATATATGTATGATAGTTTACAGTTTGCAACGCAGCTTTCTATATGGCACAGTTTGTAGGTTGCAATTTTTAAGCTGAAGAAACCAAAGCTTTGAGAGAGATAAGTGACTTGTTTAGGGTCATAGAGAAAACAGGTGGCAGAAACAGGAATGGAAGAAGCCTGGTGATGAGACATCTAACCTAGTTTGCCATTGAGTGAATATTATCTCTCTAAAGTATTGTGCTGAATTTTAATAGATTACTTTTTACATGGTTGTAATCCTAAAAAGCCTATTTTAGAAATTTTAAAAAGTACACACATAATGTGTTTTCAAAATCATCATAATCCTGCCATCCAAGATGATCTCTCTATATCATTTCCAAGTGATTCATTCCAGTCATTTTCTATGCCTATAAGACTAATACAAGGTCTTGATTTATACAGCCTTAAATCACACAGCATTTGGTTTTGTATCTTACTTTTTTCACTTATCTTATTGAGTTTTTTTGTCATTAAACATTATTTATAAAACATGATTTTTAATGCCTGCATAATTTCCCCTGGTGTGGCTATATAAATTATTTAAAATTTAATCTGTCACCTATTGTTGAACATTTTAGTTGTTTACCTTTTTTTGTTTACGAACATCCTTCTAAACAGATCTTCAGTGGAATTTCTGATTGTTTTTATAGTATAGATTCTTAAAAGAGGAATTGCTGAGTTGCAAGTTATTAACTTTTTAGGATCTTGTCATGTGTTGTATAATTAATTACCAGAAAAACCTTATCAATTTATACCAGCCATCTGAATGAGCTTTCTGACCACATTTCTTCCAGCTTTAGGAAGTATGACTTAAAATTTTTTTGCCATATAATAGTGAAAATATACATTTTGTTATTTTAATTTGCATTTGTATGATCATTAGTTGGACTGAACATCTGTTAAGAATCGTTGGCTAAATTGTATTTTACATTCATAAATTATCTTCTATTCATGCCTGTTGCCCATTTTTTAAGAATAGGGTATACTTTTCTTCTTTTTAAGAACTTACATATTATAAATTTGCATTTTTTGCAAATATTTCCTCCTACTTTTTAATTCTGCCTCTTCATTTTTAAGGGTTTTTAATGTATAGACTTAAAATTTTTATGTAATGAAAACCATTAACCTCTTCCTTTGTAACTTCTAGTTATTTTATACTAAGGCTTTCCATATACCAAAGCCCATTGACTCTTTTATGTTTTTTTGGAGTTAATTTGTAACATTTAATTGTATGCATTTCAAAAATGTATTTTGGTATAGTTGTGAGCTGCAGATCTGAGTTCGAATTTCCCCCCCACTGTTATCTGTTTATTTAATAATCCTTTGATTCCCTGTGTTTTTGACAGATAATGAATTCTTAAGATCTCCTTCTAGTCTATCATTTTTCTTCCATTGACCTCTCAATTTTTCCACTGTGAGCACAATTTCCCACTATTATGGCTTTAGAGTAGGTTTTAACTCTCATTTTACTCTTCTTTAGCTTCCTTAGCTCCTCCTTCCAGTTTATTTTTCCAGAATAACTATAAAAATATTTCATTAAATTCATAAATAAATCCCTTTGGAATGTTGATTTGAATTATATTAAATCTATAGCATAATCTGGGAAGAATTAACCTTATTACAATATCCAGTCTTTCCATTCAGGAATATGCAATATATCTCCATTTACTCAAGTCTTTTTTTTTTAATGATCCTCTAATTTTCTTCATATAGTTCCTATTCATTTCTTATTAAGGTTATTCTTGGGTAACTTAAGTGTTTAATTATTTCTGTTTCCAAAATGATTGCAAAGTGGCATTTTTAAAAGGAGAGTTCTGATTAGCTAAATTGGGGTTAGACTATGAGAAAACCCAACAGAACCTGACAAGCTAGAAGTCATTAGTAATTAAATAATTTCCATCTGAAAACTAATTGGATTAAATTAACCCATTGTAAGGTATTATTTCTCAGATGAGAAATGTCCAACTGCTATTCTTATGTTACCATCAGTGACTGTCCCTGTTAATACACCACTCTTAGTTATTGAGTAAACAAGAAATAAGTGAACTTCATGCCTATAATAAATTCATTTTCAAACAAATTTGTCATTACTAGACAACAGTGTTCTAGACACACTAACCCCTACTCCTAAAGTCACACTTCTCTCCTAAGTCAGTCTCAGGCGCTAGCCTGGTAAAACTTTTTGTTTGATTTCCCAAAACATACATTTTTCCACTACAAAAGTTAATACTTTACTGTCCTATTACTTAAATTTACACATACATATGAGACTGTAAGTACATATAAATTAATATGCTTATAGAGAGAGGATGTATGATAGAATTTTAGAGCATAAACAGACCTTACAAATCAGCTAGCCCAAACCATCTGGTCTTACTGGGACCCATGAATCTCCCAAAATTGTCAGTGAGATTGCATGTGTGTGTCTCATGTGTGTGCATTAAGTCAGTAGCTGAATTTCATGTGGTTGCCAATTGTCTAAGACCCTAAAAAGAGTTGAGAATGACAGAGCTACTCCAACCCCCTCATTCCTCAGATGAGAAGACGAAGGTCCAAGTTGTTAAGGAGACAAACCCCTGGGCACACAGCTCTTCGGGGGCAGAGCCAGGGCAGGAAGTTGGGTCTCCTGATCTCCAGCTTTTTCTGCAATCTCTTTCTGCATGCTACATGTGAAGACTCTGTCAGATCCCTGCATACCCAGTGTGCCTGTGTCACATGAGCTGGGTATGGTGAAGTAGTGTGGAATTTTGAACCAAGACCCCAAACTGAAATTGAGCTCTGGACTCAGTGGTTGTGTGATCCTGGGCAAGGTTTTCCACTCTGACCTCAGTTTCCTTTTCTATGAAATTGAGTTGCAGAAATAAGGGTTTCATAGGGTTTTAAAGAGCATATAATGAGATGATGTGCATATGTGCTTACATAACTGGTACTTTATAAACTTTAAAGTGCTGTGGAGGATTCGTTATTTTCATCATGTCTCTGGGGGGGTTGAGTCAGTGGAGGCATGTGGCAGCATCAGTAACTTTCAGCTGCCACCCTGTGTACACCCAATGTCTCATGCTCCACCACAGCCAGCCTCCTGCACTAATTAGCCCTCTCTCCACTGTTTGGACAGTAAACATGGTCATTAACTTACACATCTCCCAAGCACCTGCTGACAAAAATTCCCTTTATGGTGCTATGCCTAAGCAAAAAGAACATGTAACTCTTAGAACTTCATAATAGAGGCTCTGTTTTTGTTTTGTTTTGCTTTATAAAATCTTTTTTTGCTCAAAAACAGTAATTTGTAACATTTGAAGGATTATAATAAACTATGCAGCACTGCATTTTCAATTGATCCAAAAACTTGATGGAGAGTTCCCCAGTTCATATTATTAAGCATCTTGGAAGAGCCACAAATCTGGATATCAGAGAGGGCAACATTTCTAAAGTAGAGTAGTTATATAATTTCTCGGCAATAATATGTAATCATTTAACACTGTTTGCTGTAGAGTAAAATTAGGTAAGAGACATTTTTGTCATTTAGGTAATAATACCTTACATTTGCAAAGGGCTGCTCGGTTTCCCAAGCACTTTGGAAACATTATATTTAATGTATAATACACATTTTCTTTAATCCTCTCAACAGCCCTGTTAAGAAGGAGTGATTATCCTCATTTTTAAGCTGGAGGAGTGGAGGTTAACTGGCTGGAGGCCCACACTTAACCGTGAGCACGGCCGGGACTTGACCCTGCTCCCGCGTCCATCCGTCTCTCACGGGCTGCGGGGCAGCCTCGCCCGGAAGCCCACGCCGCCGCGGGGCGCTCGGAGAACCCTGCTCCCTGAACAATTATACTCAGTTGGATTTTTTTTTTAAGGAAATAAGGATTGTTTGTTACCTTTGTAATTTTATTATTCCAATATTTGGGGTAGAGAGAGGTATTTAGAGAATGAATGAGCAAGAGGAAAACAGTAAGCCAAAGGTAAGGTAATGAAAGGAAGTCAGGCGTAGGAGAAGGCGAAGAGAAGCTGCTCACGGGAAAAGAGTGAACAGATACAACTCCGGATGGGGAGGACAGGGAACCAAGGGGTGGGAGGAAAAAACACAGTGGCAGACACTCACCCAGCTGCTGCCAGAGACTCTGGGGAGAGGTGCACATTAGGAGATGTACATGATCTTCCAGTAGGCAGTTCCAGCCAACTGAAGAACCAGTCAGCTCCAGCCCAGACATCCCGGTTATAGGATATCTTCAGGCTATCCAAACTGCACGCTACCTGCCCCATCCCGGAAGCAGCTGGATCCCAGTGGGGCTGGAGAGTGAGCACTTCCCCCCTCACTGGAATCTGGGGTTTGGAGGTAGGCTGATGCTAATCTGAGCTCTGGGATTGAAGCCCAGTAGTGAAAGATAACCATTGGTGTTCAGAAATGGCCAGACCACAACTCCCTGGGTCATACACTCAGCCCCATTCTGAAGGGGGTGGTCTGTCTGTCCATCTGGCCCCTTTCTGCCCAAGACTCTTGGGCGTTTGGGAAGCTCAAGCACCTCTGGGGAGCCCAGACCTGTGGTGACCTGCCATCACTTGGGAATTAACTCTTTACAAGGCTGCACTCCTAGTTCTCATCTGTTCTTCTTGTTTAACAACTTTCCCACCTTGGTTATTTGGTCTGTTCCTCACACAAGCACCATTGCTGCCTGGAGTTTCCAAAGATGCAGACACGAACAGACATGTGTGCCCACATGCGTACATTTCCCTTGGATACTGACCCAAGTCTGAAATCTGTTCTCGGTTTTGACGCCTTCACTAGGACATATGTTATGGCCTGCCTTTTGGTGGAAAAGAGTCCACTGTTTCTGAGTTTATGTCGTGTGCTCCTCTCTCCCCACCCCTCCTGCCTCCAGGCTTCCTCTCTCGCAGCCATGGTGGTGCAGCTGACTCCTGGCCTGTGCTGAGTTTCCTTGTCTTGGGAATAGGGTTGCAAGATTTAGAAAACAAACAAAAACAGGATGCCCAGTTAAATTTGAATTTCACATGAACAACAAATAATTTTTTAGTTTCTGTGTCTGTTAGTATAAGTTGTTCATCTGAAATTCAAATGTAACTGGGTGTCTTATATTTTATCTAGCAGCCCTCCTTGGGAGCCATGTCTGGCAACTCAATGTCCTCCCAAGAAGGGGTCTGGAGATGGTCGCAACCCTGTGCTAAAGGTGGTTTTTACCACTAAAAGTGGCTTATCCCATAGTGGGCTCTTAGCTACCCTTAGAAGCCTGGTTATTTCTAAGAACTAAGCAGATTCCAACTTGATCTGTCAGTCCAACCCAGGCATCTGAAGCCCAGCATGCACCAGACCAGATCCCTGAAAAAGATCCCTACCTGGATACAGCTCATTCTAAGCATCAAAATGTCATTTTATGTTTCTCTCCCACCAGGATTTCCCCCAACTTTGCAAATAAGCGCCAGGAACATTGCAGATAATTAAAACAATTTGCCAGCCCCGTCTCTCCTCTACAGGGTTACTGGTTGCAAAATACATGAAATCAGTGTTTACAACTCATCATCAAAAATTATTATTCATTTTGGGCAAATGGCTGTTTGTAAAACAAGTCTGCCATATTTTGAGTCATTATCTCTCATTCCTTTCAAAAATTTAAAGCTGGCGTTGAGTTTTCAAATGAAAACAAATCGGAGGCCTCTCGGATTCTTTTTGTCTTATCTCGTGTGTACAGTCTCCCAGCGATAGAGGCCTCCTTCATCACGAAGGTCCACATAGCAAGTGAGGTGCACCTCCTTTTCTTTCCTTCTTCTCTAAACTCTCTCTCAGATCTGTAAAACTTTTAAAACAGAACCTTTCTAATTTTCATTGATTTACGTATTTCTCTCTCTTTTTTATCTTTATTTATTGACATCATCAAATCAATTATAAGTACACAGGTATTCGAGACAGCCCTATACACAGGAATTTATGTCCTGGAAAGACAAAATCCTGATCAATTTGCCTTTGCTGAGACCACACATGTAGGCTTCTGTGCAACCCTCTCTGCCTCCTTAAGGAAGATGAGACAGGTCACCATTAAACTATCTAGACATAGAAATGAACTTCTTCTACTCCTAAATCATCAACGTCCACCAGGGGACATTTAAGAATATTCACTTTGGGTGGCACACGTAGTATTTTTTTTTTTAAGTATGGGTTGTTAAAGTCTGGAAAAAAATAACCCGATTCTGCTTTTTACTGAAATAAAAATAATGTTGGTCATAGATTTAATAATATTCTTATATATTCCTCAGTATTATACAAGAATAAATACAATCCTTTGCAGTACAGTTTTGTTTTATACAAAGATTTATGCTTTTTTCCTGATATTATAAATACTTGGTCTCATAGTCCCCCTTTTCTCCTCCTCCTCTTACTTCTGAAACTTAAGAGGGTAAATATTAAAGTGCATTTGCTTCTGTTTAAATATGAGTCACAGGGTTTGCCCGGAGCCCTCCTTCTGAAAATGGAACTGTAAAATACTGCAGTTGAAATCAGCCCTAGCTGTGCTTGGTCCTCCTACTTGGTGTAGGAGGGAACTGGTTGAATCAAAAGTCCAGTCTTGAGTCTCTACAGAACTGAAGGTACAGATCACTTTAACCTGGAAGAAAAGATAAGAATCCAGCTCCTCCTCCCTATCCTTCTTCCCTTCCCTTGCCCCAGTCTCATCCTACTGTTAATTTATAGGCTACTTCTTGAGTTTTCCTTACATGAACCCAATAATGTACCGTCTTATGAAGACACAAAGAGAATTTAGTTAACTGCTTTCCTTGGATTTTTGCATCTCCTTCTCACTGCCCAGAGTTTAAAATTAACTATCTATTTTTTCCTTAATACACATACTCAGTACACATTTTGTCTATGAACATTTGTCTGGTTATTTTCTGAGTTCAGTTGCTTCAACCTTGAGAGTAGAATAGCTGCCTTTATCATTAGCCAATTGGTAGCATTAGGTTGATGTATAATGTTAAGGTATTTTTCCTTGCAAGAACCACTCGAAGGATTGTGGATCCGGAACAAATAGAAACAGTTATAACTCACAGAAGTGGTTTGCTTTAGAAGAAGTTGGTCATTTAATTGTGTGTGGTATTTCAGGCACAAAAATGGCACTACTCACTCTGCAAACAGTAATGGTCGTGCTTTTGAATGTTCCCCACCAATCTTTGAACATAGGGGACCAAAGGTTACAGTAAGGCTGGTTAGGGTAGGAATGGTCTTATCAACCAAGGAACAGAAAGCTTGGGAAAGAAACTCAAAACCTGACCCATTAAGTTTAGACAGCTTTAACTGCCTGAAGTCATTACTTACAGACCAAGAGATTCAGCTGCTTTTAATCTGCCCAGTTCAGATAAATAGATAAACTTGTTATATATTTAAATTTACTAAATGTAATGTGAAGGCTACGAAAAGGCCTGGTAAAATACCAGGATTAGAAAGGACATGTTACATCCTTGTTAAATTGGACAACTTTCCCTATTTTGAAGTACAATACCAAAAGTAGTTTTGTTACTTTGTTTAATTTTGGAGGCAAGGCTAGGCCTAGATTTAGAAACTGGCAGAATGTCAGTCTCTGCGGGCTTCTACCACCTGCACTAGGAAAAAGCAATGTTTGTGGGATTGGCCCGGACCTGTTTTACCATAGACTATGAGTGAGTGATGTGTAATGTATGCATGAGGGAAACTCCCAGGTGAAGAACGTAGAGAAAGCACACCATGACCAGTGATTGGTGGGCTTAACCATAAAAGCAAAAAGGTGACAGCTATGGCCTTCGTATTGAGTTTGTCTTTCCATTGCGCTTTGCAATACAGTTACAATAGAAGCAGCTGTTGATAGCAGGCGGCTAGCAAAGTATCTAACTTTTTTGTGCCTGTCCCTGGAGAGTACTGCCCAACAACCTTGGACACTGAACGTTTTGCGGTTTTTAGCTCTGTCTAGGATTATGGATAGAATGTGAGAGGTCAAAGTTCCTTTGAGGGTCTTTGGATTGGATTGAGTTCAACCATTTAAAGTTGGTGCTATGCTACTGTTTTTGATCAACAAAAATGCCAATTTCACATGGCTCAACCTAAAACATACCACTCATTTAAAATATTTGGCACCAAGGCTCAGAAAGAATAAGTGATTTTTTTTCTTATTTTATTTTGAAAAACACTTAAACAAAACAAGTGTTGAGGAGCTACTACCATGAACTCCTATAGACATACCACCCAAATTTAATTATCGAGATATTGCCACATATACATTCTAAAATGTGGATATTTTCTTAGGTAATCACAATGTCATTATGAGATTTAACAAACTTCATAATAAATGCTTCATCTGTATTTACATTGCATCAAAAATGTTTTTTATGATTGGTTAGTATTCAGATGAAATCCAGCCATTGCATATGGGTGCTACATCTTCAAGTCTCTTTTGGGGGGGCATAGGGGGAACACGTTCATTTCATTTATTCTTTATTCTGCTTGCTGAAGTATTTTGAAAGCAAGTTCCAACCAACCAGCATGGCAGTTTATCCCCATATACAGACTATGTATTTCTGAAAAATGAACCACCCCTGGAATATGGTGTCCACCTCTCTGCGTGCTCACAGGCCAGCCAGCAATGCCCTGGCTGCTCAGTGTCCTTGCTGTGATGAGAGAACACCCCTTCCCACCAAGGATGTGGCATTTGGATTAAGTCTCTTAATCTGGAGCAGCGCACACTCCCTCCTTTTTATCACACGCCCTTGACTCGTTGAAGAAACTGGGCCAGTTGTCCAGTGTCACATGGGACATAATGTCAGCTTCTAAGTGATCCTGACCATGTCCTCTCACCTGGCTCTCCTGACCCCCCGGCCAGTGCCCACACCGCGTCCCGCAGCATGAACCTGCTGGCGTGTTCCTTGCTCAGATGGCCAGGAACACCCCTTAACTGGACTCTAATTAGTTAAATATCAGCATGTGTATGTGTATGTATCTATCTGGTTTTTATTACTTTAAAATAATGCTAGTTTAGGTTAAGATAAACTGTAAAACTGTGAAGTTTCACGTACCATATATACTTTCTTTAATTATAAAAACAAATTGAAGACTTCAGCAATCTTGTTAGGGAGCACCTGCACTGGCCCGGCCCTAGACCTGGCACTTTGACATTATTACTTTTGGGTGTCACAGGATCCTGTGAATTATTAGCCCCATTTTACAGATGAGGAAATTGAGTTTAAGGTAAATTAAATAACCTACCTACAGCTCTCTGGGTCCAAGTCCAGTGCTCAGGTACACAGTCAGATGTGGAAAACCTAATCACTGGGTCTTTGTTTTAGTCCCCATGTATTCACTCATTCATTCGTTCATTCTTGCTGTGTCCCAGGCACTGTGCTTACTTTGATGAATATCCTTTCTCTTTTGATTTGGGATCATTTTAAAGCATGTATATGGGAACCTTTTTGTAATTGCAGGTGTAAAGGGATAGAACTAGCCTCTGCCTTATGGCTTGTTTTGTAATATTAGGTGTCTGCTGTAGTTCTGGTGGCGGAGCTAAACCTCAGCCTGTCCACATCCAATTCATTCCTTTAGAGGGTGGAGCCGCAAGGTTCACACCCACGGAAAACTCTGATGGGATGCTCTGGCCGGGAGGACTTTTAAATGCTGCTGTAAACCCTGGGAAGAGGGTAGTGTATCCTGAAATCCATGTAGGATCTTTGTACCAGCTGGGCTTCATTTCAGAATCTACTGCTGTCATTACAAAATAGCTGTTTTCTCTTTAATCTGTGTGCCACATTGCAGCAATTTTCATCAAAAATATATTAAGCCCCTGCTGTAAATTGGCCCCACACACCCTTGTCAGACATGTGAAGTGTAAAATATCTTCTTTTTTCAAAGTGTTTTCTCTTTCTAAAGCCCTAGTAGACATCAGCAATTCCTAAAGCCTCCTAATAGTCATCTCGCCTGTAAGCCAAGGATTATAATGCATGGCGAATCTAATTCAATGTCAGAGACGGATCTTAGCCTTTGTTTATAAAAAATTACAGAAAAAGTATTCTAGAAGAAAATAATAGAGCCCCCATATTTCCATGCCTGATCAAATCTCACCCTGAATTGTCTGCCCAAGAGAAATTAGTTTTCCAGCCTCAAAGAAGAGGTTCCCTTGTGCTACCTAAAATTACCCTACCCAAATGCCCACAGTTACACACCTGTGCTGAAGAAGCTACAGTCACACTTACGGTGGGGTGAGTGGGTAGGTGCATGAACTGGGAGAAAAAGAATGTTTGTATTTGTGTGCAAGCGAACACATCTGGGGACCACCGTCTCCTAGAATAATTTAGGATCCTCCGTAAGTGTTTTTCATCTCGACGACAGTAGGGTACTACAGCATGTTGTCAGTGGGGTCAGCTTGAAACCTCATTCAGGAGAGTCGGCTGAAACGACAGAAGCTCATTTCCTGCTTGCAGCTTTCAAGACACTGCATCTCTGTGGTGGGAAGATTTGTCAGCCAAGACTGTCTGTGTTGCGGAGAAAAGAATGGACTCCATTCCTTACCAGAAACTGTGACTTTTAAAAAATGTCTTCCACTCTTTCAGTTTTTTGTAAAAGAACACAAGAACTGCGCTGCCTGCAACATTCCCCAGAAGCTCCTATAACAAGATAGATTTGACAATTTAACAGGAAATTGCCTCCGAGTTTTAAAGCATTCTAATTTCACCCTCAACACTCACTAAAATGCATTCAAAAACATTTCATGTGTAATATGCATGACACATAAAGCATGACCCATTCAATTGAATTCAAATGTAGTTGACATTCTTATACTTTTGTTTTTAAGAAGCAACAGCCAGAAGTCTGCATTTTAAGGGACTTCCAAATTTACTTTTTGTTTTCCTCTTCAGTAAAATGTCTGTGAAATTCAACATTATGTTAGGCAATTGTTGGGTTAGTCTTTTTTTTTTTATTATAATTATTAATGAAATTTCAAGTTAGCGTCTCAGCCTTTCCTGAATTTCAGGATGAATTATTGACATGCTGACAGGCATGATGCAAATCTTCCATCGCTTCAGCTGTGCCTTCTCAACCTCGCTGTGTGGCTGCCTTTCCTGAGCCCTGGGGAGGAAGCAGCATCGCTTCACTCTCAGTCACTTTCTGAGCGGCGATGACTATATTGGTAAGGCAGAATGATTTTTTTTCCCTCGAAAACTTCAGCTATTTGGGAGTTTCTAGGTGTCGTTGCCACCAATTCTTACCTTCTTTCAGAAAAGAAGCCTTCAGGGCAGGCGTCCTCTTGGCACCTGACCCCAGTCTATTAAGCAGTGTGAAGACAAGTAATCTTGGCCAGCTCTGCAGAGGAGCGAAGACCGTTGGCGGTGCCATCAGCAAGAATCGAATACAGATGTGCTTTTCCAACATGGAACACAGATTCACACCCCGCCCCCCAGCTGCATGTCAGCCACAAAACTGGGAGCAGAGAGGTTGGCATTTTCCCAGTAGGAAATCATTTTGAAAACGGAACAAGAGCTCTTTAGACCAAGTAGAAGCCCAAACTGGAAAGCCATCTCAGTAAGTCAGTAAGTCATGCACGTTCTAGAGCAGAGGAACAGCTGAGATGCAGATGGAAGTGGTTAGTATGCCTAAGCAAGGCCTTGTGGGTAGCCATGGAGGTGAGGCCAGGACCAGGGTGAGCTAGGAAGGCACCTGAGTGTCCAGAGCACACTTAGACCGGGTGTGAGGGTGGTCCTGCTGGGGACACCAGGCACCCATAGATTCCCTGGGTTGATTTTGCTGATGTAACCAGTGGGCTAGGTGGCTGGCCTCCCTCCTCCCATTCCACATGCTCTTCCTGGTGCTGCACACCAAGTCAGAGAGAAGAGGAGCCTACCCGGGTAGAGCATCATTCTTCAGCCAAGGGTGTGTGATGACTTTGTCTGTTATCTGGCATTCTAAGGGAATATAGTGTTCTGGTTAATCTTATTGGAGTAACTAAAATACTGAACATGAATATTATAATTTTTCAAATAAACCCATCATAGTAACATGAAAGAGTATGAAGGCAGTCTTTTTTTCATAATGATTTATAAGTTACTTCAGGATCATAACAGGGCCAGGGGGTCATGGGCATGAATATGGATTTTCCACACAGGACTGCCCCTTAGGTACATGAGTACTTCCTGACAGTGAGTTCTGGCTAATGTCAGAAGGTAAGATGTGACGATGTGCAGTGCCATTTGGTTTTTTTTCTTTTTCCTTCTAATTAGGAAAGTAATATATTCTCCTAGGCTTGTGCCTCACCAGTGGACACTACCAGTGGAATATTTCAACGTCCTCCTATAGATGTTTGCTGATCTAACATGAACAAATTATAGAAAATGTGTATAGTACTCTCTGGAGCTGAAGGTCTGCATTTCTGGATTCAGTGTCTAAGTTGGGTTCTTTGGTAGAAAGCAGTAAAAATCAACTCTGGTGAACCTAAGCAAAAAAAGAAAACATTACAAAGCTATTAGATAGCCCCTAGATTCCAGAACCCTGGGGAATCGTGCTTGGAAAAGCACAGGTATAAAGATTACTCTTGGGCTCTTTTAGCAGGCAGTGGTATTTAGGCTTTTAAGATGCCACCACTGAAATGAGCCAATTCCAGCCATTTTCCATCCTTGCATCCATTTGTTTGAGATTCAAAGAACTGAGAGAGAGGGTCCAATTGGCCTGTGGGTCATGTGCCCACAGCTTGGTGAGAGGAGAACAGGGCACCTTGCCTGGCAGTTCCACAAAGTCAGCGAGATAACTCCCCAAGAGGAAATTGGAATGTTGTTACTTAAAGGGGGATGGGCAAACTAGCATCAGTAAATGTGCCCTACAGGGAGGTCCTGCACTGTGTCTTCATGTTCAGGTCTCTGATGTAAGCAGTTGGGTTGGTGTTCTTCTTCCATGAACCTGAAAGTCTCAATTGAAGCTAGATGGGCTGGAGGGAAAGGTGACTCAAAAGCTAGTGTGTAATAGGTAGCTCTTATATGAATATATGTCTTGTCTTTGGATAAGTAAGAATGGATCTACCCGTGAGGCAATAACTTCTCATCCTTATTAGCACTCTTAAAGAAGATCAGTTCTATCAGAACTAGAATTCTACAATGCAATGTTCATAGAGTTACTAGCTTCTAAAAATCTTGTAATAAATAGAAAAAAGAAGGACTTTGGGCTCAGTCCGGACTTCCTACATTCCATGTCTTGTTGCTAACTGGGTAGCTTATAAGCACCAACTATATGACATTTTTAATATGTATATCTGAAAATACAGAGTGGAACAGAATAGCTGTCTAATCTTGGTTAATTCATTTAACCTCTGTGTAATTGTGAGATAGTCTTATTGTAGAATGTAACTCACAGCATATTAATTTTGAGACATGTAAATTAATATCAAACGTAATTTTTATCTTAAATATTTTAAAATTAAATTGATGTTAAGACACCAGGTTAAATCTCTGTTGCCAGACCATCTATACTGTTTTAAATATGCTATTTGTAAAGGAAACCATTTGGTCATTTTTACGGGAGCAAGTGGAGTAGAGGACTTCTCAGGTCTCTTTCAGAGAGACTTTAATATAAAGTCTCATCCCCTTGTGTGGGACAATAACAGTGTTTTCATTCTGCTCTCTTCGTATCTCCATGAGCAGAATTGCATGCTTTGAACCCAGCATAGTGCCTGACAGTTAGCAGGTACTCAATAAATGCTGATGAAATTGGTTTGTTCAATGCAACCAAAACATATGTAGCACGGTCTGCATTAACGTTCTCTAGCCTACAACATGCATCTGCCCAAATACTCAAAGGCTCTAAGCTCAAACAGAATTCCAGTATATCTGGCACCCTCTAGCAGGTGGAGCCTCCATCAGTGCCAGGTCCATCTGTCCCCAGTGGGCTGCTCTGGGAAGGAACACCTTCATCTACAATAACAATGCCAGGGAGCTGGCTGCTGAACAGTAGCCTGTGTTGGTGAGGAAGCAATACAGAACATGTGGCTTGAACACAATGGGCCAAAAATGCTGTAAAATATGCTCTGGTTTCTGGAATAATACTGGTTTTGAAATAATGTGCTTTATGACCGACTAGCTCAACAGTTAACTTTCAGTAGGAACATTTCCCAGTATAGTGAGTAAAGCTGCCTTGACTATCATCTTAAAATTAAGAGTTTTAAAAGGTTAATAAATGCACTGAAGGGAATTCTTATATATATTATGAAACGTATTTTTATTATATTTCAGAGGAAATCTGTTTGTAACTTTATACGTCAATGACATAGTCTGTTTAGATAATGGGTGCCTTATTTTCTTAAAGGATAATGTATGAGAATATACTTCGTAAACTTTAAAAATGTATATAAGGGTAAGGCTGTATTATTATAAAGCTTTTAAAAGTCAGTACCTATTAAGAGTTTAAAAGATACTTTAAAATTTTATCTAAATTATCTTTAGGCATAATATCATGATATCGGCTTAGTTTTTTATTCAAAAATTCTATTTAATTTCTGTTCATATGGTCTCTTTAAGTGATATCATCCCTGCAAAACTCCCAGAACAAAGAAGAGGGGACACTGTAAAAATTTTCAGATTTCTGTATGTTGCTATGGGAACTTAGTCGATAGCTGGCTGGTTACAGAGATTTTAATATGAGATGACTCAAGTATCATATTAGTCACAACAGCCAAAAGGCAGTAACAACACAAATGTCCATCAACAAATGAATGGATAATCAAAATGTGGTATGTACACACAATGGAATATTATTTAGCCTTAACAAAGAATGAAATTCCTATACTTGCTACAACGTGGATGAACCTTGAAAACATTATGCTAAGTAAAATAAGCCAGACAGAAAAGAATAAATATTGTACAATTCCAGTTATGAGGTACCTTGAGTAGGCAAATTCATAAGACAGAAAGTAGAATAGAGATTATTGGCAGCTGTGGAAAGGAGTTTTAGTTATTGCTGAATGAGTATAAAGTAGTTTTTTTGTTTGAGGTTATGAAAAGTTTCCTGAAGTGGCTAGTGGTGATGTTGTGCAATATTGTGCATGTTCTAATGCCACTGAATCGTACACTTAAAAATGGTTAAGATGGTAAATTTGTTATGTATATTTTCCACAATTAGAAAAAAAGTGGTTTGCCCCATACATAAGCAAAAAAGATTACTCAAGTAATAAAAAAAGAGTCGGGAAGATGGAGAATAATATATTGTTGGCATTTTCTTTATTATATATTTGTTTGACTTGCATTCCTTGAGTACATATCGTAGGGCAGGTCTCCTATGCTTTTTATAATTCTCACCACAACCCTGAGGAGTCAGTAGTTGGATTGCCCGATTTTACACATAAGACACAGATTTACAGAGTTCACATAACTTCCCTGAGGTCACCCAGGTGTGGAACGGTGGATCCGGGATCCATGGAGCCCAGGGCCCAGACTCACTCTAACATTCACGCTACATCCATAAGCAAGTTGCTTCATCAGCCTTCTGGAAACTCTCCACTCTCGGCATCCATGGCATTGCTCATTCTCTCCCTGCTGCTCGAGCCATTTGTTCTTGGTCTTCATCACTGACCTCTTCCCACTCTGCCTTTTCCATAGGCCTTAGACAAAAAATGTTGAGTCCGCCGGAAGCCTCCCTATGGTTTCCTTTTCTTCCCACATTTCTCTTTCTCCCTCATCTGCTGATGAGTGTTCAGTCTTTACCTCAAGACCAGTGACCTCTAGGTTTACCTCCATGGCCTGACGCCTCTACTTCACTCCAGATGTGGATGTTGTCTCTCTCTGTTGGTCACCAGGGTAGAGTTGACTAATCTCATAGGCGAGATGAGTGGCCCCTTCCCTCACTGCCCCTTGCCTGTTTCTCCCAAGCTGTCTGCCCCAGAGACAAGAACAGCATCCTCAGAGATTTGTTGGACCAGGGTCCTCAGGGAGTCATTAGGTCGCGGTGCCTGAATGATTACAGTTTTTCACTTGGGCTTGCAAACAAGATCTGAATGTCCTACATCCCTACAGTCAGCTAGACTTCTCCTGGAATCATTCCACCCGCTCCTCAAGCTCAGCATAGTCTAAATCTGGTTGGTAGCTTCACGAGCTTCTCAGTCACCCAAATTCAGCATCTTCAACCCCTACATCCAAGTTCCCCATGCCTGCTGCATCACCCCCTCCTTTCTGAATTCCCCTGCATTGCCCTAGTTTAGGTTGTACAAAAACCTTTGGAATACCCTCCTGACTGTTCTCTCTGGTCTCCAATATTTCCTCTGTTCCAAGACTTCCTTTAAAGAAATGATTGCATATCACTTCTTTGATCAGAAAACTTTGATGGCTCCTCAATACTTACACACTAGGATTTAAAAAAAAAAAAAAAGTCTTACCAGACATTCAGAACACTGCAGCTCTCCCTTCCAGGCCTTACCCCTGCCGCACCTTCTCGTCCACCTGCATCTAGTCACACTGGGCGGCCACCACATCCCACACACAGACTATTTACCTGCTCTGTGCTCCTTTCAGCTCAAGCGGTGCCCTCTTTCTAGACTGTATTTTCCTTCTGCCTACTCCTACTATGAGTGCTACCCTTCTTTAAGACTCAGCTCAGACACCCTTTGTGAAGACATCCTAGGTCCAGATTACCCCACCCGGCCCCCTAATCAAATCTAAGCCTCTCAGTGTTTCCACGGTACACTGTGAGTTCCTCTCTTAAGATGACATTCTGCCTTGTGTTGTCAGCTGTAGGATTAAAGCTCCTTAAAGGGAAAACCCATATTTCACAGCATTTTGTCTCCCCTGTGGCACCTAGTCTACTGCCTATCACGTGGTAGACATTCAACAAATGAAATGAATTGAACGGTATCGGAAAGGATTGTATCTGATGATCTCTAAGACTGCTCTCTAGCATTAAAATGCCTTGGTTATACAAAATAAACCTAAACCAAGTCTTTTGGTATCGGTAAAAATTAGACACAGCTGCAAATAACAGAGGTTTCCGCTCTTCCTCCCTCACCCCCACCCCTTGGAGTGGTAGCTTAAACAGCACAGTTTATTTTTCTTTGGCAAAGGAAATCCAGAAGTGGGCAGTTCAGGGCTAGTGTGGCAGCTCCACAAAGTCATCAAGAACTCAGGCATCCATCCACTCTACTCTGCCATCCCTAGGTTGTGACTCTCGTGGTCTATAATGGCTTCTAAGAGATCTAGCCATCACATCTGAGTTCCAGGCAGAACTTCTGTTCTAGGAACAAAAGAAGAAGCCATGCCCTTTTTGAAGGAAATTTCTAAGAAAACCTATTCAAACTTTCATTGCATCCCATAGGCCAAAACTTGGTTCTTGCCCATCCCTATCTGCAAGAGAAGTTAAGGATTATAGCCTTTTAGCTTGCTAGCAATGGACCCAGCTAAAAATGGTGAAAGTGGGTTCTTGATAATCAACTACAGTCTCAGCTACATTCCTAATAGTAATTTGGAGATTGGGAGAACTTCATTCTGTCCTCCAGGATGTGTTGGGGAAAGGATTAGAGACAGCTAGGAGCCAAGAACTGGAGATAAGATGCAACACATTTATCTTTCCTTTGATGTCTGAGGAAAGAAATCAGGATGTAATCATGGAAAAACACCTAGTGAACTATTCGATCCAAAGGAAAGCCACCATGAAGAAGAGACAAGAACGGGAAGGAGGTGCAGGAGGCTCCGTGCAGCAAGTCCCCTGTGGCCACCACAGGTTGCAAAGGAAGCCAGAATAGAGGATGGCCCTGCAGGAAAATGAGTCTGCTAGGGTTCCTCTCCGTTATGCAATATCCAGACGAAATGGGAAACATTTCAGGATCATTTATTCTCAGCGCAGGAATGAAGATGCTTCTTGAGGTTGCATTTGACTCCGGTGCCTCATCTTCAGGACTGTCCTCATTAATTTGTTGGGATCCTTTCCGTGTCACTTAGCATAGAGTCTTAACAAATAATGCTTCATTCCACACCTTTTAAAAACCCACTGATTTCCAAAAGTGTAACGAGAATAGAGGGCAAAAGCTCTAAAGTGGAGAGTTAAGTACGAAGCTTTGAATTGGCACGGTTAATAAAAAATTAAGGATTGCTATGAGACACTTCAGGCAAAGCTAAACAAACTAGAGGATTGGGTAGCGTGAAAGCAGATGAAATTTAATTTGGTTAAGTGTAAAATAATGCACTTTGGGAAAAATAATCTAAACTTCTCATAATCTCTGATAGGCTTGGAACTCACAGTAAAATAATTTAAGAGTCATGGCTGATAACTTGGGGAAAATATCTGTCTAATGTGCAGCAGCAATTTAAAAAGCCAATAGGATGCTTGGGGGTTAAAACAAAAAATAATATAGAAAATTTAAGATAGCATACAAAACATTAGTGCTATTCTGTGTCCAGTTTGGGTTATCATAGGAGATATTAAATCCCAGAAAAGGGATTTGAAAATACTTTAGGAAAGTAGTGAGCCTTGGGATTTATATAAGCTTACTGACTTGGAAAATGGCATTTTTGAAGAAGGAAGAGGAGGTATAATAAAACAGGAATAATAAGTTAGAAAGGGCTACTTCCTCCTTGGTTCTAGTGTCCCATCGTATGAAAAGGCAACACTTAGTGAATTCAACAAAAAAGAATATTAAACAAAGGTATAAGATGGTCTGTAACCAGTATTCCCTTAGTTGCAGATTTCTCTGTTCCAGGAGGGGACCTGTATTTGATTAAGGGGCACAGAATTACATTAACATTTGTGTCTGTTCGGCTGAGAATGAGTAAGTGAAGTGTAAGGAAATGCCCCGTGGGACGCTAGCCCAAGTGCTGCTACAAGATGGGGAAGGTTCAGGAGAGCTCTGCTCACAGCTGGGCAGAGGAAACTGAACTAAAAGGGCGCAGTGGCCAAACCCAATTGAGGCACGTACATGTTTCTGTTACGTACGGATTATTTATTTTTCCTCCAACTACACTCTCGTGATTCAGCGTTTCCTACGGCAGCAATTGGCAGGGGTGCGCCTGCGAGGCACAGATGGAATAGAAGCAGAGATGCTAAGCAAGGCTGGAAACACATTATTTCCCTGAAGTCAATATATTGTGCTCTCTTTCTCCAGTGGAAACTGTGCTAGCATTAACCTGGCCCTTGACCCCTTTTTAACCTCCCCTCCTGAAACGCATAATCCCGGGTTATCCATTTGCCAAATATAAGTAACTGCTGCGCCGTGCTTCCTGCTGTGAACACAACCTGCCCGGTGACGGCGGGACTGTTGTATTGACAGATATGTCTGTTACCAGCTGACACCTCGGAGAACTGATTGATTGGCTCAAACAAAAATCTAGAGATTTATTTGAAGGGCCAGATAGGTCCTTCACAGCATTTTCTCAGTTCAAGATGTCATTTTTGCCCGATGCACAGGGAGCTAAAGAACCACCGCACTTTTACAGATATTTAGCCAACAGAACGCAACCCAATTCCCACCTGGTCCCTGTGACATGAGCATCTGGGCTGAGACTTACTGGCCTCTCTTCTTAAGGTATATCAGCTGAAATGATGCTTGCAATGCCCCCAGTACCGTGAAACCCCCCTCTCCCCTTCCATCGTTTCTCACATCCCTGCAGCACATTAGCACTCATACCCTCGTCTCAGTCTGCTCCAGCTACCATAACCAAGTCCCACAGACCGGGTGGCTTAAACAACAGACATTTATTTCCTCACACTTCTGGAGGTTAGAAGTCCAAGATCAAGGTGTTGGCAGGGTTGATTTCTTCCAACAGGGCTTGCAGACAGCCTTATTCTTCCCGCGTCTTCATGTGGTCTTCCCTCGATGTCTTCGTCCAAAATTCTTCTTCTCAGAAGAACACCAGTCATATTGGATTAGAGCCCACCCTGATAACGTCATTTAATTACCTCTTTAAAGGCCCTATCTCCAAATACAGTCACACTCGGAGATACTAGGGATTAGAACCTCAACCTATGAATTTTGGCGGGGGTCACAATTCAGTCTGTAACACCCCCGTTTTACCATCATAAACTTAAAATTCAAGATTTATCGACTTTCCCTGGTCCACGTGGAAGGTCGCTATTTGGAATTGGAATTCACAGGTCCCTTTCTCTGTGTATGAGAAGCTTGCAAACCTTAAGTTGCCCCTGCTCACTTGCCAATCAAGGAGTTTTCTTAAGACGTAGAATATTTCCAGGACCAAAAACCCTCAGTAGCATTTTAAATTCAAGAAATCCATTTGTTTTATCACAGAAAAAAATAACTAGTGAGGAGATACATGAACAAGGGGACAGATCTCTCCATGCCTTGCCTCAGCCATATTGTTCTTGCTGGGCAGTATCTTTCCAGATGATGCTCCGCAGAGCAATGCCAGCCGAGCAACAGCCCGGCAGCCACAGGCAGCCTGTGTGCCAGTGGGGTCACCATATTCCGTATGAAACTAAAGAGCTGCGTTTACTGCCCGATTCACTTATCAGGAACGTGCGGATCCCAGAGCAAGCATCGGGAACCATCTTATTCCTCTCTCACAGCCCTTCGAGGAGAATTAGGAATACGGCTCTGCTGTCATTTTATTTTCTGCCCAGAGCCCTGCTAAAATGAGCTCTGCTGATTAATATTTTAAACATGTAAATAACATCCACGTCCTTGATACCGGGATCTGGCACCGCCTGGGAGGACCCGGAAGCCGAGTTGCTCGGATGAGTGGGCACCCAGGAGGCATGTGGCAGGGTGGCTGTCGGTTAGGATTCCAGGTCGCAGCTCTGGCCTCATTAGCGCTTGTGTCCGGGCCAGCCTTCTAAACCTGTCCAGGAGCTTTCTCTGGTGGCAACAAAGAAATGAAGCAGGAGGTCCCCACTCTCCAAATTGGGAAGCCCCCACGGAGCAGAGGTGACACCCCAGGCACCCCAGGAACTAGGTGCCCTTCAAGTTTTGTGGGTCCTTCAGAAGAACGGAGAAAATGCCACTTTGGGGGACTAAATGGGAAGAGAAGGGAATTTTAAAAAGCAGCATAAATGTGGCTCCTCGTTAAGGAGGGGAAAGAGATCTTTGAGAAGGGACACATGCACACGGAAATCATCCGTGCTCATGCAATAGCAGTTAAAGGGCATAGAGAAATATTCCTAGCAAGTGGGAGGAAATCACACCAGGCGGAGAAGAGGGACGGGTCCTGGAGCCTGCGAGGTACCCAGAGCCCTCGCATGGGTGCACCTGCACAGACCACGCTGCCACACTCCGAGTCCGCTCCTCCCGTGACTCGCTGGGCTGGCTTGGAATGCCACTGAAGATGCAAGACGGTTTTAGAAACAGGAAGTTCGAAGTGTTCTGCTTAAAATACCTCAGGCTCTGTGTGTGAGAGAGAAAGAGAGGGTCTGTGTGCCGATAAGAGGAGCGCTTGTGTGGATGCGCCCAGCCCGGCTTGCGGGCAGCCGGGCGGCATCAGGCTGGCCTGGCCCTGTTGACTGCTCCCTTCAACAAAGGCTCCCTTGTTTCGCATGGCCATTCCGCTTGCATTTCAGGACCAAGGGTCTTTTCTTCTTCTTCTCTTGCATCGGGGAAAGCTGTTGTGTGTGGATGCTCAGGAAAGTAAACGTATGCATTTTAATATCTGTGGCTCCCCCAGCCAGTGAGCTATTTCCTCCACCCAGGTGGAAAAAGGATAGCGGGCCTCTCTGACATGCCGGTTAGTCTGAAAACAGACCGCTAAATGCATAATGAAGAGCCTCGGAGGAGTCAATCTGCATGTTAAAATGGTGTTCAGCAGCCCAGGCTGTCACACAACATAATTTGAAGATGAATGTGCATCCAATCAGACGGCCAATCGCTGACTGGCAGGGTCCTGGCTATCTGGATTACCTGTCTGCTTGGTGGCAGCAGGGCTTCCAAGGGCCTACAAGTTAACCAGCCCCACCCCCCCAATCTGTGACGAGACAAATGGGCCCTGTCTTGGTCCTGCCCAGATTTACACCGACAGACTGATGCCAAGAGGTAGTCAGAACTAGAGAGGTGCAGTTAAGGAAGTGGGTATTGATCCCAACAGAGAGACACAGAGCTTTCAGCATGTTGGAGTCTGGGAGCTGGAAGCCATAACAAAGGAAAGTGTTCAGTTTGACACTTGGAAGCAGAAAAGCAGGTTCTGAGCAGCCCGGCACTGGCAGGTACTACCTGCCACAAGGTCTGTGTTGCAGCCACTGCAGTTGCTGCCGCCGCTGCCACTGCAGGTCACAGCCAGTAACAGCCTTCGCATGAATGATGTGTAGACGCCACTTTTGTCTCCGAACGTTTGACAGCAATTAGGACCTGACTCCAGGGGCAGGACATCACAGGAACACAGGAACACTGGAGAAATGAGGTTAGAGCAGAGAAATTAGCCATCTGCCTGGTGAAGACTGTGTCCTCAAGGTGGCATTTACATCGGAACAACAGGCAACTTGTATCCATTTTTATTGTCTTATGCTACAGTTAGAACACAAAAGGGCTTTAAGGACCATGTTTTCTTTAAGGCCCCTGTACATAGAGAGGCTGCATGTGCCTTTTCTTTTCTTTTCTTTTCTTTTTTTTAATTCAAAATACCTGCTGAAGCTGCAGCTAAATGGCAAGCCCTGGGGAACAATTCATATTAGCTTGAGGTTTTATGCATTGCTTCCTTCTTGAAGTCCCAAACACTGAAAATAGGCAGCCTAAAGCCAAATTTGGAGCATAGGTGAGGGCAACAGGTAAAATCGTAAGTCTCTACTTTGAAGGTTTCAAATCCCCATCTGAAACATGGAAGGGGAAAATGCTTTTAGGTGAGCGGTGATTCCCAAATTGAGTCCCAAACATGTTCCAGCAGCTCAGAGCTGCAGGGTTGACATCAGAGGCCTCCAGTCTAAAGTGCCGCCTTGCCTACAGATACCAATCGCAGCTGCCGGGCGCACACACCTCTGGCTCCCGCAGGCTCCTCAGCAGTAAAAGAGCTCAGCCTGCACTTGCTCCTTGGCCTGACTTTGTCAGTCCTTAGAGGACAACCAAAAGAGGTGCCAGGAAGGCCCACCTCCATTTAGCATGTGGATTGCCTTCCTAAGAGCTCCGTTAAAGTGGGGAGAGCCACCCAAGAAAGTCATTTCTGCATATATATGGGATCTAACACTGCTGTCTCTGTGTCCACATGAGCTATAAGGTTCACCATGCCAGATTGGTCAAAAAGTCAGCGAACTTATTCAAACAAGTGTTTCAGCTGAGGTTTTCAAAACTGATTTGACTCATCACAATATATGGGTTGAGCATATAGATCTCGGCTTAATTCTCAAGTCTCATCATCCGGCCTCTCCCTTCCACTTCCCAGCACCTTCCCTCAATGCCGTGTCCCATGGTGCAGTCCGTGATACCCAGCCGCCCTCCACCCAGGGCAGTTCAGCTTCTGTTGGACCAAACTGATAATCATTATTGTCTAATCAAAGGGCATGCATGGGTGGTTGCATGTGGGGATTTTCTCATCCTTAACATTTTATGCTATTCATTTCGGTCAATCACCTTGACCTTAGGGGGTCACATATTTTTCACAAGTTTCAAGAAGAGGCAGCATCACCATGAGTGGAGTAGCTGGTGTTGAAACCAATGCCCACGTGCCCCAGGCGTGAAACAAGACTGGCTTGTGTTCAGAGTCCTAAAAGTAAAACTACCCTTTACTGCCTCAAGTGAAGCCAGTTCTTTTACCGCTTTCTCCTCTGTTTGCCCACCTATGAAATTAGGATAATAGCTAATCCTGCCTAATGCAGGAGAACAAATGAGGCTAGTAGAGAAAATAGCCATAATGGGTATGCAATGCAGATTACGTGTATGAAAATGCTCCGAAATTATCAGAAGAAAGCTCCTACCATAAATTTAATCTAGTGATAGAATTGGGATTTTGAGGTTTACCAAACTTAAATACCATGAAATTTACCAAATTTAAACAGCAGGCCCCTACCTTTTAAACTATAGGACTTCCCCATTTTTATATCTATTTGGAAGTATAAAAGGCCTTCCCTTTCATTGTTTATGCCTCAAAAGTTCAGCCACTGAGTTGTACAGTATAAATTCTGATCCAAATAGGAAAGGGTGGTTATATTGTTTCATATTGTAGAGTGTCTCTGGATTTTGCTCTGCAACTCCATTTTTCATTGATGATGTATAGCACCTGGGAGTGTGATAAATAAATTAAGAATTTAAGAATTTATAATATAAAATGCAAGCACTGTACAGAGAGTAATGCAATGCATGGTAGAGAAGTTACAGTGGCTGGGCATAGGGATGGGGTACGGAGTATCCTAACAGGTATAAAATGATGATTTTGATGACTGTCCTGTGAGCCAAGGGGAATCATCAGAGCCTCTGTAATTCATTGTCATCGGAAATGGGCAACACACACATAGCCACATATACACAATAAAAAGCAGTTTTGTAAGGATCACTCGTGAGCAACCCTGAAAGAGGACAAATACAAAAGAAAGCATTCCACATGTCTTTTGTAGTTTGGCAGAATAAGCACATATACATTTTATGCTTCTGTTGAGAAATTTGAGGTTAGTTCGGAGTCTGTCCTTGGCTTGAGGTTGCTTGAACTCTGTCCTGGGTCACAGTGCTTGTGGTACCTGCTTTCTAGATAGATGCACAGCCCTAAGAGAATCATCCACTTCTAACAGACCCCACAAAGGTAGCCATGACCTCAGAATCTGTGAACAAAGAAGGAAGGGCCTCTTGGCACCAGGTGAGTTTTCTGGATCAGAGCTGTCCAGTAGAGCTTTCTGGAATGGGAGTGATGTTCTATACCTGCACAGTCCAATCCCGTAGCCGCTAGCCACATGTGGCTAGGAATACTTGGAAAGTGGCTAGTGCAACTGAGGAACTGAGTTTGTAATTTTATTAAATTTGGATTTAAATTGTGGGCACTGCATTGGACAGCACGGCTCTCAATTTCATGGCCTTCGGGAGCTGGGAGTCAGGAACGCAGTGCCTCGGCCAGCCCGGAGGTGAGAGAACAGAGTTCACGAGAGGATGGAGAACAGCACTTACACAAGCAGCATATGGCGTGTGCCCCACTAAATAACTAAGACTAATCTGTGACAGGGCAGGGAAGAGTCTCCCCGTCGGCCTCCCCTCCTCCACTCCTTCTAATTGCAGCGTGGAGAAGGGGCCTACGTCGTCAAGCCTGGTTATTGTCAAGCTCAATTTGCCATGACTTTTATTTTCCAATAAGCAATCTGGCCAGCTGTGGCTGAAAATGAAATCACCAAAGCGACAGCCCCTCACCCCTCCTCCAATTATTGATTTATAAAGAATCCCGTCCGTGTTCCAGTCTGTCATCATATCCCATGATCATGTGTATCGCTGGCAAATCCGGGGATACAGACATAGTCTAGGAAATACTTCTCCATACGGGCAGTCGATATTAACTTGTATTCCTAAATTTGAGGAGGTTTTACTGGCCTTCCTCAAACATTTTAGAAACATTCTTAAATGTAAAAAATCAGGACTAGAAGCCTTAAAGACACAGTTAAAATTGTGACCGCTAGGATTTTGGATGGGGGGGAATAGAGTCTTAAATTATTTTGTAAATTAAGCTTGTAAATTTATTTCAATTATCTTCCATTTCTATCAGCCACCTGATGATAACACTTTGGGATTTTGAACTGAAGGGCAACAAAGCCAACTACAAACCTGCTAGAGTTATGCATTCTGTGAAGTCTGTGAGTCAATTATTACGTTTATAGATCCCCCAAAGACTGGGGGACAGTCTTTGGGGAAATAAAGGACAAAAATAAAATAGAAGACTTTGACCTTACTCTAAAGGCCTTGGCTAACTGGCTGGGGTGGTTTTAAGCACTTGTAATGCAAGACCTACAGAAATCTCACAGTCGTGTCTTCAGTGGTCCTTCCCAATCCTCTGTGGTCCAATTCGGAATCAAAATAGGCTGTGTAAAGGCAGATTTAGGATGGCTCATGGCATTTTCTATGGGAACCTGGAACTGCAAGGGCCTTATAAATGCTCTGGAGATGGAGCTAGGGATTAGCTTTCAGAAGAGTAAGGGAGCAGCCAGCCTCTTGTGATTCTTTATAAAGGAGAAGGAAAATATAAACCTGATTTCATCCTGACAGGTGATCCAACACAATGGTTTCACCTAAGGGGGCAGATCTTAAATCCCCATCCTCCTGTCCTTCCACTGTGGCTGCCCTCCAGACCCAAGGTCAGCCCTCTGTGCTTTTGCCCTTGCTCAGGGAAACACCCCTCACAGTCTCTGACCCTGGTAAGTATGATGCCCCACTGGGTTTAACTCTTCTCTGAGACCTCAGTGGAAGAGACAAGGTCTCCACTTCAAAGGGGCACAGCCCTATGGTTCTCTTTCTAAGCCCAAAAGATCACCTAGTCTATGGCAGTATAAACCATCACAGCGGTTTCTTTTTCTCATCTCCAGCTCTCTTGGGATGGCAAGTAACAACATGCATTTATCATCATTTTATTCTTTCATTCAACCAATAGGTATTGCTTCACCCCAGTGTGTCAGGTACCTGTCCAAGACTTGAGAACACCCTTGTGAGCAAGACAGTTAAGGTTCTCACTCTCAGAGTGTACATTTCTAGTGGCCAGAGAAGGCCCACAGAGGTGACATTTGAGCTGAGCTCGGAATGACAAAAGGACCAGCCAAGCAAGGGAGGAGCTAGGACAAGAGTGTCCCAGCCAAGGGAGCAGCTGGCACAAAGATGGAGCAAAGCGGGCTTTTCAGGAACAGCAAGAAAGTCAGCGTGGCTCAGGAGAGCAGCAGGGGGAGAGGGTGGATGAGATGAGGGCTCAGCAGAGGGCAGGAGCCGGCTAATGCAGGGGCTGGAAGGCCACGGTCAGAGTGTGAGTTTTATTTTGAGCATGATGGGAAGTCTTTGGATGGTGTCAAGCAGGGAAGTAGCATGGTCTGATTTATACTCTAAAAAGCAGCCATGGGGAGACTGGATTGAAGGAGGATCCAAGGACCCTCCTGGCTTGAGTCCAAGTCAGTGATCATGATGGCTTGGACTGGGGAAGTGGCAGCGGAGATTGAAACCTGGTCAAATTCTGACTTTGTTGTGACAAGATCTGCTGAAAAACGAGACTGGGGGTGGGCAGGAAGGAAATGTGAATGATTCCTAGAATTTTTTACTTGGCCAACAGGGTAGATGTTGGCATTGTTTTCAGGAGTGGGGAAAAAAGAACCAGAAATTTTACTCTGGACGTGTTAAGTCCAAGATCTGTATTAGTCCGAATGTAGTTTTGATTACCCTGCCTTTACATAAGTTCTTCCTTCCATCCACCTGAACACTCCCCAGCTTTTTAGTTAAACCTGTTGCTTTTTGTCCATCCCCCTTGCCCATAGAGAGGAGTTGATGAGTGTCCCCTCCAAAACCTTTCCTATATTCGAATACAAGTCACTGTCACCTTTAACCTTTTTTCCTCCAGGATAAACAACCCAATTCCTTTCATCTTACTTTGGAGAACCTTTTTTCTATCCTTTTAATCATGGCTGTTGCTGGCCTCTAGGTCCTCACCAGTTTTGTACAAATCATTTTGTAAACACTAGAGCCAAAGTAGGACACAGAAGTCTAATAACAGCCACATAGTGGTAAAATAAAAAGAGTGTTTCCTGTGTTTTGTACATCACTCTCTTTTTAAGCCATCGCAGGAGTGTGTCCTTTTTCCCACGAGAAGCCTGCCTGATTGGTCCACCTGTGATCTCTGCCCCTTGGCTTCTAGCTATGCCCAGGCTTTTCCCATCCGGTTTTTGTGCCTTTAGTTTTGGCCTTGAAATGTACTCTCCTGCGTATTTCCAGCCTGTCTTTTTAGGAACCATCCAAACACAGTTCATGGAAAGACTCAATCTACTTGAGACCTCTGCCAGAATGCCCAGTAGCTGCAGCTCTGCACTTTTTCCTACAGCTGCCAGAATCTTTGTTATTTTTCACTTATCCATCAGTTTGCATCTGTAAAGCGCTTTCTAATCACTTATTGCCTAATCTGCAGTGTCACTTCCAACCCTCCCAAGAAAGGTTCAAAAGAGAAACCAAAGCACAAACAGTATGTAGGGGTTTTCTAGGGCCCTGTATCCGGACAGCAGCCCCGTCAGGCACAATCAGATCTCAAATATATCTCTTCAGACACATTAGCATGTTACAGTTCTCGCTTAGACCATCATCACACTTCTGCAACAAAAATGAATATTCCAAAGTAAAATTAGAGCAAAATACCATAACTTAACTGCAATTGACATCAAAGAACTGTTGCTTTACAAAATAATCTTTTTTTTTTTTTTTGCACCCTACATGTATTGGAAAATTGTCTATGCAGATGCATTTATCATTTGCCTTGGGTTAATCCATTCAGATTTGGCGTGCTATTTGGTGGGAACTATTTATGTAAGATTTTTATTTCCCATAAATAAGTTAAATGACAGTGGTAGAAGCAGAGCTTATCGTATTATTATTCGGCTTCCTCCTATTTCCCTGAGTTGGAGGAAGATACAGAGTCTTCTAGCACTTGCAAGTTGTACCTTAGAAATATCTCCTAAGCAGTTGGAACCATAAAATGCTTTAAACTCAGCAAAAGGTTACAGGCTTTTGAGGGCACCCTGAGTGTAGTAGAAAAACAGGATGTCAAAGGATGTCCACTGTGCCTTTCATATGGTCAACCCCGTGATAGCAACTATTTGATTTGATATACAGGAAAGATATAAACAGTAACAATGAAACAAGGATGTGTTGGAAAATAATACGCAAACCCCAAATCAAACGGAAATCCACCTGAATCATTCTGTCCCCTGAACCACTTCCCCCCGCTGCTAAGGCCCCCTCTTTGGCTGTCCAGCCTCACAGCTCACGGTTTAACCTGGGACACTGTAAACCCCAGTTTCATTCCTCATCCTTCATTCAGCTAGACAGAGCTTTGAAATGGCGACTAAATTACCTTTTGGTGAAATCAAATCTTCCCCCGCTAGCCTCAAGCAGAGAGGAATCTAAACGCCAGGCTGGCTAATGTGGCTCTGTGGCTCCCAGTCACTCTCCTGGAACCCACACAGGGTGCTCTCTATTAAGGGTTAGTCACATCCTCTGTCCCCTGCAGTTCATCCTGTGGGGGGTTACTGGGCACAGCCTTTTCTCTTCTGACTGCCTACCTAGCAGGAGGTTGCTGAGGGCAGTAAAATGTTTATTACCTGTTTATTGTGTGAGTAACTGCAGTCTAGGAGGAGAAAATATTTCCCAGTTTACCTAGGGCAATGAAAATAGGATTAAGAGTTCTGAGGGCTGAGGAAGGAGCCATATAAAACCCGGAGAATCATATACCACGCAGCCATGGGAAGCCTGAGTACCCTTGCATTATCCTTTCATTGTAGTCATGGTGACTTTTCCTCTCCTTCTCAGACCCGTGTAATTCACCATTATGGATTTGGGAATGGCTGGCATCCTCTAAGAGGGAGTCTTCCCCAAAAGAGAGTTTGGCCCATCCCCCAGGTGTAGCTATCAAATTGCACCGAAAGACAGATCATCGGCCTGATGAACGTTTGCACCACATTTATTTCTCTTTCCTCCAAAGTAAGTTACAAACAGCTTAAATTCCACCAATTTGGCAGTGCGGAGATCCAATAAAATATCATATAAGCAGTTCAAGCCATCCTGTGACTGCCGTCTGTCGTGAATTCCGTTTAGGGTAATTCACGTTTAAGAATCAAAACTTACTATTGTAAATCTTCAGTTAGTTTTTTTAAAACATGATTTTTCTCCTGCTATCCTCCCCTCACTCACTTTTTTCCTCTTCTTAAGACGCTTCCTGTTGTGATCATTAATGGAGAGACCCAGAATTTAAATCCTTTTCATACTTCACAGAATTATACTTAGCAATCTCTGAAGCTAAAAAACTGGGGAAATGCTACCACCCCTAGAGTGGGCTGCAGGACTGAGCCCTAGTTACTTCTGGAGTCTATTATTGTCTCCTCCTTCATTCATTTGTTCATTTGTTCCTTCATCCTTTTGACAACTGTAGATTGAACTCCCATAAGGTACCAGCCACAGTGCTGGGCACTTGAGATAAAATAGTGAACAAAATAGATGGAGTCCCTGCCCTCAGGTCGCTTACAGACTGGTGGGAAGACAGCAACAAATGATCACCCAATTAATAAATGATCATCAAGTGTAGCAGTCACTGGGGAGGATGTGCACAGATCAGATGGTCAAGGGGAGGTGCATTCTGGCCATTATTTCTTTCTGAATTTAGAGGAGCAGCAACCAAAACTCAACTCTGGAGATTAGCATTCCAACTTGAAGCCATGCTGGTCCTGGCACTCTGCTGTCCCCTGACGCAAGCGCTTCTCTTGTCCTTGTTTGTAAAAGTGAAGATCACGTGACCTGCTGCAAAGGATGGCCAGATGTGGCTTGCTTCAAACCCTAACCGTTTGTTTGAGATTACACAACTTGAAAACTGTTTCAGAAGTGCCCAATTAGAAACAATCCATAAATGTGACTTCACAGGGGTCCTGTTGTTTGTAATTTCTCATCAAATTGAACATCTCTCTTCTCAGTCATCTCCTCCAAGTGCCTGTTTCAGGTCTGAGGTCCAAAGCTCCCCAAGTGCTTACGTGCAGTTCACACAACATGAACTGAAGAGTGGACAATTTGGCAACTATTTTATCAATATGACACATGTAAATGGTTTACCAGATAATTCAGGCTTCACAAATTCACCACCCCCCACATCCCCTATTTTTCTGAAGTGCTAGTTTAATTAATTGAGGAACTTCAGGATGCTTTTTAATTTGTTTTGCACAGGCTCATCTTCTGTTCTCATTAACACTGAGGCTTCTGGTAATATGCTGACTGCTACCCCATCCTCACCACCATCTATGTTTGGAATTTTTTTTTGTAGTAGCAATGACCCATGCACATGCACACACTTGACCAGTGACGAGGAAACTCCAGGGCAGTGGAAAACAGGTGCAGGCAGAGTCAGGCATTTATCCTCTTGAGAATTGTGGCTTCCCTGGGCATTGAGTAATATCCTTCTTTTGCTGTTAAAGAACCTGATGCACTGGGAGAGATTTAAGGTCTATGATCTGATGAACACCATTCTGAAGTGTGACAAGGCTTAGCAGTCATTTCATTGTCATCAGATACAGAGAAGCTTGGGATGGTTAGAACAATGTGAAGATGACGAACTCCTTTGCCTTTTATCTGTTCCTCATCGTGAGCACGTGGTCAGCCAGTACATTTCAGAGCTGGAATTAAGGCTAAGAATCCCCAAGTCTATTGATAGTTCTGTCCTCACTTCAGTTTTATAGACTAGCTTTCATGCTTCCTTTTAAAACTGCCAATAAAATTTCCAAGTATATGCTTAGACTTTTTAAAATGTAGTACTTGATATATTAAAGCTGATTTTGTTATAATATCATCACAGGATCACAGAGCTAGAGGAAATGTAAAAAATTATTTCAGGCTTGGAACCCTCTTCTGATACTTGATTCTTTTCTACAGAATTCCCAGGAAGTGGTTTTCCAGCCTCTACCTGAACACCTGCAGTGGTAGAAAATTCACTAACACATTCCATGTTTGGACAACTTATCCTTTTAGGTCTTGCTATAATATAGTAAAAGTTAATCGAGGGCCAGTGATGTTATGTTAACTTCTTAAAAATGTTTGTGAACTGGGTGAGCAAGAACTACACCTAAAGAACTGCAGGTCTTGTTCTTCTTTCTTTTTTTCTTTTTTGTTGTTGTTTTTGCTTTAAGGGGGTGGGGGTCTTTCAAGAAATAGCAAGGATTCCTAAACTTCAATGTGTATAAGAATCACCTGGTGAACTTATTCCAATTGAAGATACTTAGGCCGCACCCCAGAGATCCAAGTCTAGGATGAGACCCTGAAATCTGCGTCTTCAAAGCACCTATAGCTGATTCTGGTACAAGTGGTCTCTCTGGATCACCTAATTAAGAAATTCTGTCCTAGGCTGGGAAATTTGCAATCCAATAAATAAAAGTTCCCTGAGAAATCTTTTACATCTTCTGTTCTCTCAACCAGAAAATTATTTCCAACAGCTAAACTCTAGACGAATAGTATGGATTAACTAGTGAAGTTTTGCCCTTTATTTTATATCCTATAGTCCCAACTACTTATATAGAAAAGAATGGTTTGGGTTTTAGTGAATCTTCTTTCCAGTATTTGCTAAGGGAGGAAGTGTATTTGGACCTTCATGCTTATGCCCACGGACTCTTTTCCCTCTTCCAGAGAAGGGAAGAATGTCTTGACTACCTGATGTTTTATTTATGCCTTGAGACATTTAAAGTGGCTAGTCACTGGCACAGTTAGGAAAGACACTGCAAAAAGGGTCCCTTTGTTTTGTGAGAGCTCTTTCTGTACAGAACCATCAGCCCATAGCACAAGGCTCAACCTTAGAAGAGTTCTGGAAAGGGCTTTGATTCTTAGACCCATGACAGCGTGTGGTCAGTCTGTACAATGGCTGCCCTGAACCCTCTCCAACATGGAGCTTCTTCAGAGGAGAAGGGCTTCGACCCTTCCTTCTGTTGGATGGGAAACTTGATACATCACTGCCATTTTATAAACTGTAGCTGTGACTTTGGGTGAAGACTTCATGCATGGAGAAAAGTTAGGAAACATTCAGTGCGCTGTCGAGAACTCTGCAGAAGGAAGGTGTGGTGTGATCCTTCCTGGAGGGTCTTTGTGTGAGGTCCCCTTGCCACTCCCGGGCTTCCTAGAGGACTTCCTCAAGCATACAGCCACATGGGGTTGTTAATCCTTTCATGGCCTCCAGGCAGCCTTTCCAACCAGGTGTTCTCTTTCTTTCCATCTTCAGTATTACCCTCCTCGCCCCAGTCCAATCCACTCACCTCTCTGCTAGGCTGATTTTGCTTTAAAATATACAGGCCATCCATATCCTTTCGAGAGAAACGTTTTCTCTCATGTCATTTACTTTATTGTGTAACATTTTATCCGGGGCCAGAAGATCTAGAGAGTCTTTGGAGTTCACCTTTGGGCTGAAAGTTACTGAGCTCATTCTAAAAAGAGGTCAGCAGTTGGCTGGCTTCATTCCAGGGAAAATTCCAAAAAAGCAGGGTCAGATTTTTATTTTTAGGAACAAAGAACAACTTTCTAGCTGAGCGCCTGCCTCGCCCTCTGACATCAGTATCCTATTCCGTCCTGCTTCAGCTCAGCCACCGCCCGTCTCCTGCTCCCTGTCTACAGCTCCTTTAGGAGCCTGGGAGGGGCTTGTTGCCAGGGACACAAACAGAATAGTCGTTTTGTTAATGAAAGAAAAAGTGTAAATTAAGAACTAAAGTAGAGATTTCTCTTTTCTTTCCCCCACCCTTGCCCTATCCTTGGGAATAACTGTTGAACTCTAAGAGCTTCCACCCTTTTAAGCCAGAAGTGTCCAAAGATTTTTCCCCATACCACCATTTACTTTATTCATAAGCAAAGGTAATGAAAATATTTTTCGGAATGTCTCTGAATCCTCCCTACAGAAAAAAAGCCTTGACATGGAAGGTCTTCAAACCCACCGTCTGTTATTGTGGTTGATAAGCATTTTATGTACACGGAGATTTTCCTGGTGATGGTACTACTAAGCCTCGCGGAGTCCTGTAAGATATACCACTCAAAGTAGTTTCCCTAGAAAAGACTCGTCATAGTAAACTAGAAAGTGTCACTGTCATGCAGATGGCCTTCTCCCATGGATTACAGAACCAAATGGACAGGAGAGCACACTTAATCAAAGCAGCGTGTTTTGTGTTCCATGTCCCTGAGTTGCGTCCTCAGAAAAGTATGTTTTGACTTTTCTGCTACTCCATCTGGATTCAGGAACCCCAGAGCCCCTCCCAGTGAGGGACACAGGTGCCATCCTGTGGGAGAAGAGCACCCAACACGCAGCGCTGTGGCCCTGCCTGCCTCCTCCCAGCTCCTGGCTGAGTCCTCGAAGCCCAGGGCTTCTTTGCCACCATGGAGGGTTCTCCAAGCCTGTTTATGATGGTAGGGCTTCTGCTTGTGCTGAAACTTGGAATTCCCTTAGTGACTTTACCAGGAGGTGAGCATTGGAAAGAGACTGGAACTGTTCTTCCTAAATACTGTGTTCTCACCAAAGCAGCCACAGCCAGGACTTGGCCAGACCCAGGGACTGCCATTTCCCCTTCCTATAGAGTCGTGAATACTTTGTGTCAACGTTGACTGAGGCCAAATGAATTTAAACAGTCTTGTCCTATATTACGGCCTGGGAGGAAAGTGGGGAAACATATTATTGACCTCAGGGGAAGCAGCTGGTTGTAGAACAAATGTCCAACATTCTTGTTGGTCCAAGAGAACCATGCTAGCCCCATACCTCAGCCAGTACCATGTCACGCTGCAGCAGAACTGGTTTCTGCCTTGACCCACCAAGGCCACCTTCTCTACATCATTGTGGTACTAAAAGTGGCACCAGGAATTCACATTAATATTGCCTTATTTTCTAAACATTGGTAGAACAGTTTAAGGGTCTAGTTTTACTTATTTACATTGCTGTTAATCCATAAGGAGGTACTTAAACTATAAACCAAAATACATGTTTATACTTGACCCACAGAGCCCATGCTGATACAGTGCTAAGGCTAAACTAATCTGAGCAATAGTAAATACTAACATATGGGAATTATAAAGCAACTTGTTTCTAAGAATCAAAAATACTTTTCATATATGTTTTCATTTACATACCAGAACCTGGTATTTAGGCAAATAACTTAAAACCTGTGGCATAAGACTATCAAAATATCTTTGACAAAGTCCTTGATAAAATCTATTAAAATACTTTAGATACCAAGATTTTACAAGGAGACCTTTATCTGTGGACGGGGAAATGACATAGACATATCTGAATAAAGGGTGGAGGGAAACGGAGCTTTCTAGGAATAGAAATAATGCAAATGGTGGTCTACATGAATGCTACCTGCTATCACAAGTAAAACTTCTGCATTTCAGTGGAGCAAACGGATGTTTATGTCTCACTCGCCCTACAGTCTGGTGTGGGTGTTCCTGGTCATTGGGCAGCTTTTCTTCACGCAGCAATCTGGGAACTCGGGCTTGTTCCCTCTTGGGTTTCTGCCATCGGCAAGTTGCCAGAGTCCTCTGTATCCCATTAGCAAATGGAGGGAAGGGGATGATGGAGAAGACCCCTCCCCGCTCAACTCCTACCCCTTCTTAACCAGCTCTGGCCAGCGGGACATCCTTCACTTCTGCTTACATCTCACTGGCGAGAACTAGTTATTTCCCAGGAGGTTCTGGGAATTGTGGTCTCTGCCAGGCAGCCCCTTCCCCCAGCCAGGCATGACTCTCTACTATGGAAAGAGGAGCTTAATGTTTGGGGGCAGGTAGTTGTTTGTGCCATATGGGCTTGGTTACTTATTTACAAATTGTTTAGAAAGGGGAGTATACAGACACAAATGCAAGTTTGCAGAGGACACCATTACAATGAAAAGTCAAATCCACATTATATAAATTCCAGAATGGCTGACAGGACTGTGGCTGAAAAGTAGACAAGTAGCAGATGAAACTCAGTGTGGAGGAATATAAGGCAGTGCATTGGGGAAAGCAATCCAAATTAGGCTGTGCTGATGGTGTGATACTATTCCAAGGTGCCTGATTGCACTCAGAAAATGGACGGGAGAATCACTGGACACCATTCCCTGAAGACATGGTTCCAGGGGCAGCTGCTGCCACCCAAAAATTCACCAACATAGCACACATCACCTGGTGAAAAATTACAAAGAAAACAAAATAATCTTGTTCAGAATTCTGACATATCCTCATCTAGAATATTATATGCCATTCTGGCTACTGCATCTCAAGAAATATCTGACCAGAACTAAAGACGGTTCAGGGTTCTTCACCTTTTTGGAGTCATAGACTCCTCTGAGAATTTCTCTAACCCTTTCCTCCAGAGAAATGCATGCATGTTCACACACAATTTTGCATGCATTCTCATGCCCATCCATGGCTTACTTGGGGTCCTCAGACCAAAGTGAATAACCTTTGCTTTAAGATATACTATGTGAGAATAAATTTAAAAGTTGCGTTCTTCTGTCTGAATACATAAAGACTGCGAGGAACTATTAATATAATTGGATTCTTTAAAATCACCAAGTGTGTGATTAGTGCAAACATGAACATGTTCACCAAATCCTGGTATAGTAAGACAAAACCAGGAGGACCATCTTGGAGTTTGAAAGAGGCAAATTCAAGAAGGAAAAAAAAAAAAGCATCACTCATTTATATGGCTGATTTCCTAAGCTTATGGAATTTCATTAACTTAAGATGTAGTAATACCAGATCTATAAATAGCTTTTAAAACGGCTTAAACCAATTTCATGGATGATCGATCTATGATGAGATGGCAGAGAAAACTCAGTGGTTTGGTGTGTGGCTCTCACCATCTGAGAGTGACATCAACATAGATAACTGCTTTCCTAACATGTCTGTCACCATGTTTCTTGGTGCCACCAAAAGAGATTTAGTGCTGAGCTGAATGGATGGCTGGGGATTGGCTGACGCAGTGTGGGATTTTTTGGTTAGAATTAACAATGCGTACCCATTGGGAGGTTGTTGTGGTATAGTGTTTTATTTTGTCTGTTTCTTTGGGAAGCAAAGGGAAGTAAATTGATTGATAGAGTAACCAAATTGGTATGATGGTGAAGCGGGCAGTAATGGTGATGTGGACATTTGTTATGTGTACCCAAGATATTTTTGTGAGGTAGGAAGGAACACGTCTCCTTACCCCAGTGTTTCACGTGTGGTTACTGAAATGCCAAGAGTAACCAGCTCAGCCTCGCACCATTCAGTCTCACGGCGTTCACTAGCCCCCCACGGCCATGGTTGCAAAGCCAGTGTCTGGGAGACAGTGCAGTGGCAAACCTTGGTCTTTCTCTCAGTTCTGCTCTTCATCTGCTCAGTACCCAGCAGCCAGAACCTTCACCTCACCCTGTCTTCATTTACCTCTTTGTCAAAGAAAGTGAATGATGTTTTAAACTAAGCTGGAGGAAATGGTAGGCTTAGAACTGTCTGGAGAAAAAGAAGAGGACCGAAGCAGTTGCCCTGAGAAAGCAGCTGGGTGTTGCCGGCTGCCGGAAGTGCCGGGCCCTATTATGTAATGGTTAATGGTTGCTGCTTTGAGGAACCAGGAGTTGTTAGAAATTCCCTTCATTGCAACTATCTTGGCACCTAGAACTTTTAAAAAAGCATCCATGAAGGGAGTTGACTGCTGCATGCCTCACAAAACAACCAGTGAGAATCACTTTCTGGGAGGATAAACAGGAAAAAAGGTGAACTAAAGGGAAATACACCACACCTTGCCCAATGTTCAGCATGTAGTAGGTGCCCAGTGAACACCTCATTCTTCATTGATGGAAAAGATTGTAGACTTCTAAGGGTTTTCCAAATAAAAAGGCTGTGATTTGATTCCTAACTTTTAAACATTATATGTTCTTTGCCATTTACTACATTCTCAAAAAAATACCTTGAAATGAAGGAGGCCACCCTTAAAATATTTTAGAGGCCGAAAATATGATTATTACCTTGAAATACTATGTGGCATTTCTTTAACTTTGCACTTCAAGCCCACTAAAGCCAAAATCAGGGTAACTGATACCATTTTATAAAATGTTAAAACCCCAATTACAATTCCTTCCTTTTTTATTTTAAAGACTATTTAACATTAGAAAGTGCAGAAAAGAGGCAAGGGAAACATTCATAATCCTGCCATCCTAATACAAGTAATTTCATTTTTAATATTCCCTTCCTGCTTTAGACAATGTGCATACATATTTTTGTCCATGTGCATCACAGTTTCCATCATGGTGAACTTATAATTTTTTTTAAATCAGATTTAGATGTAACATGTAAGGGAGAAGGAGGAGAGAAGAACCAAGGAAAATAAATAATAATGACCTCAGAGAAATGGCAGCCTAGACAGCAGCTGTTAGTGGGACTGCCTAAGATAAGGTGGGCATCTCTGTCCTCCCAGCTGGAAGAACTAACCAGCCCGGGGGACCAGGCCCAGGGAAGGCACTGGCAGTCACCTAGTAACCCTTACATCAAGCCTGGGCCCACCTTGGCCTGGGTCCCTGCTTCCCGGGGAGCCCAGACCCAGCCCTGCTGTGTGAGCTGCCCAGAGGAGGTGCAGTTGCTGGAGCAGAAGTGTCACCTGCGGTGATGACAATGAGCCAAGCTGAGATTGAAAGCCAGCGGACTTCCTGTAGCCCCTGCTGGTCTGGACGGGATATGGACAATGCTTTCACCCGCTTACGATGGCACCATCCACAAAAGAGATGGCAGTTCGCTGTCTGTGTGCACAGCACTCTCTAATCACGGGGAGGTGTTGCTATTCTTTCCCCGCCTTTCCAGTAGAATGCCCGGTAACAACAGCAACAGCATCTTCCAGCAGGCTCCAGGCTTTACGGGCTAGCTCACAAGATCTCTGCAACAACCTTAGGAGGCACCGGGGTGATCTTTATTAGCCCCACATTACACAAAAGGGAAGGTGAGACTTGGAAAGATGAGGCAGGGTCCTCGCTCACAGAATGAAAGTGCAGTTGTTCTTGGACCTACTGGCCGTTCTGGGGAGGGTAATGGCCTCCTCTATCTACCTGGCAACATGCAGTTGCACGCACACGCCCCGTGTCCATATTGTTAAGCAAGCAGCTTTGCCGGGCATGTGGGCAGGAGTGAGCAGGGACCTTGGCAGCCAGGCATTAGTGAGCAGGGCGTGGGGCCGCTGATAAGGGAGTCTTGCAAAAGGATGTTTAAAAATAAATGATTCCTGCCCACGATGGAAAAGGTTTGCTTGTCAGCAGGACTGCTTGTCAGCAGGACTCCAGGTCCAGGTACGCAAAGTCTTTTTGGTGCTACCATTTCTGTCTCAGGTTATTAAAAAATAATATATTGATTACCGCTACTTCAGTTCGCTCAGCTTAAGGAAGCTATTTATTTTTGAAAAGTGGCAAAGCTAGGAAATTGCTTCCTCCATTTGGGCATGGCTTCTGACACACTTTTTGCGAATCTCAGAGGCTGCCCTCTACTCCTTTGCCCATTTCTTGTAGGTTTAGAAAAGGAGCATGTCAGTTCAGTATTATTTTAGCAACAGAAGCACTTCCACTTGGGCTATTTTTAGCGTGTCAGGTGCCCTCTGCCTGCCGTGAACTTGGTATATTCGAGTGTTTAATTCAGCGGCTTCTCTCATTTGAAAGGGAGACTGTTCCAGCCCTCTGCCCACCATAGCTCCACTTTTACAGCTGCTCGTAAATTTCCGAACATGCAGCGATATCTTTAGCTGTGACTCCAGATATTTCCTGTTGAGCTGCAAGATGCAATCCTGCAAGCACACTGAGGCTAAATATACCCTCTCAGTCCGGTACTCAGCCAAATAATCAGGGGCAGCGTCAACACCGTTTTTTAATCCAGTGCTGAACAAGTTTGTTCAGTTAGATTAATTAAGCAATTTTGTTTATTTTGGCAATTGAAGTCATCTCAGCTTCCCCTGAGCTTTTAACACCTAAGCTTCATTTTTCTCTCCTGGCTCAGGAAGTGACCAGGAGCCCTGCTACAGGGACCTAGCATATTTTAACACTATGTGCCTCTTTCTCTCTGTACTTCTGCTCGGTTACACCCCCTCATTCATTCTCAGAGAATCCACACTCTTCTTCAGCTTTGCCTAGGGCCTTCGTCATTCAGGGGAGGAGGGAGACCCCAAGATTTCCTATAAGGAATGTGTCCTTTTGGAACTTGAAAGAGGAGAGGAATGTTGAATTCTTTTTCAAGCTTATTCTGGTAGTAAGAGAAATCTCTCTGGAGTTAAGTTCTTGTCCACAAGGGATGCATGAAATTTTTTATCAGACCCTAAGAAGTTAGGTTGTCACCCCTGGATAAGGCCTTGGCTTCTCAGAGAAAGTTCTGTTCCTCCTAAATCTTTAGAACAACTAGTATAGAGTGAACGCCAATGATCAGTTTCCCTGTAACCAAGATCAGCCAATTCCAGGCTACCCGTAGGCCAGAAAGACAATATATGTCAGGAGAAGCTGGAGAAAGCAATGAGAGGAAGCCTAATGTTTGCCCGTGGACAACCGAATAGGCACACACACCTCCACTCCCGCCTCCTTGGGGAGACCACGGGACTGTGCCTGGCCTCCCCCACCAGATCAAACTCAGATGGTTGTTAGGGCCAGTGGGGTCTGCAGATAACTGTGTATAACTACAGATAACCAGTTTTCCACCTGCCTCTTATCCAAGGGTCACTGTAGGGGTACAAGTTTTGGCCTTCAGTCTCAGAATGGAGCCTTCTGCGACACTTGCATGCTCTCTAGGGGGCCCTCCTGCGAAGATGAGCTTTAGGGAACCCATGGAGGAAATCAGCTCCTCGGCGCTCTCCCATTTTGCGGTTTACAACACTGAATATTTCTACAACTCTCTGTACGTTGGGGGCCTCCTTTGGAGGCTGTTATTGTTTGACAAACACCATTACTCACCAAAATTTATTAAGCAGCCACAAAAGCAAAGGTACTAAGCAGTGGGCTCCCAAAACCAACAAGACAGCAGAACGAGAAATGCAAACGAATAATAGTAACAACGGCTCTCCCTTATTAGTGCTTACCAGGGCCAGGTGCTCTAAGCATGCTACATATAGTAACAGGAAACCTCACAAAGACCCTGTGAGGGAGCATCCTCTCTGTTCCCACTCTTCCTTTCTTGGCACCTACCATGCATCAGGCACTGGGCTGGACACTGGGTTATAGTGATGAGTTAGATGGACAAGGTTCCTGCACTCGTGGAACAGAGCACACACGGTAATGAAACAAATAATTACACGGATAATTTCTAGATGCCAAGGACTAGATGGGCTTCTGCAGCTCGATCTGGAGTCCCTCATAAGTGCATGTAGCACACAAGCCCTTAGAAACCCACATTGGGCTCTGTGGGCTCTGGCCCCCCACCCCCGCCAACCCCTCCAGCCCAATTCCTTACAGTCCCGTGCCCTTCCCCATCCAGAAACATTCATCTCTTTCTCCACAGGGCTGCTTCTCACCCTCTGGCTCCAAGGCTTTATGTCACCAAATCCTGTTCAGCTTCTAGAATCTCCTCCCCCAGAAAACCCTCCCTGACCCTGCTCGACCCAGGCAGGCTGGGTCAGTTGAGCCTCCTTTGGGCTTCCAGGCACCTGCACTCATCTCCATCCTGCACTTGCCTCCCCGTGTCACAGGGATCCATTGAGGGCTGTGTTTTCACACCAGCCTGGGTGCTCCCTGGGCACATACTTGTTCATCTCTGTAGCCCCTGTCAAGTAGCACAATTCCTGATCTGCAGACTGCCCCCAACACATCCTTGCTGGATGAATGTGCATCTGGACGAGAAATGTGCCTTCTCTGCCCTAGTGGAAGAGGTTATGGACCAGGAGCCTCTGCATCCCACCTAATAGTAATTAATGGGATGAAGGGGACCCTGGTGAGGTCCAGCGGTAGAGGCTATAGCTGCTGGAGTAGGCAAGGGGGAGGGGGAGCAGTTGTGACAACCTCTCCAGTTCCCTAAGCGACACTCACCCAGACTCCCTGAACACAAGCGATCTGTTCCATCGTCCAGACTGTTGAAAAGTTTTCCCTTTGGTTAAACAAACTCAGCTGAAGACATTTAGAAATGCGCCCTCTAGAACATAGTTTGACTCTCTCTTCTATGTACTAACCCCTCGAGTGTCCCCAGAGAGTTACCATGACCCATCTTAAACCCATTTTTCCTTACTAAATGATTCTGTTTTTTTTTTTTTTTCCCAGCTATTTCTCACTCTTATCTCACAGCATTCTCGGTAAACTTCCAGCCTCTCGAATGTCTCTTTTAAAACATGGTGTCCTGGGCTGAACAACATTCCAGATGGCTTCTGATCAGGATAGAATATAATGGTACAATTTCTTTCCTGAATCTGTAGCTTATGTTCAAATCCACTTGTTCTACAGCTCATCACTTTGTCAGTTCTTACTGTTCCTGTGGGCAACGAAACTCCTTAATGTTCTGCATACAACGAACTCTCGTCTGACCACATTTAATAATTATAACAGCAGCTACTGGTTATTGAGCCTGTCCTGTCCCATGGGCCAGGTGCTGTGCTAAGCATTGTCCCATCGTCACCTTACTTAATTCTACCTATACTGAGGCTGAGTGAGATTAAGTAAATGTCCCAAAGTGCTGGATTTGAACCTAGCAGACTGATTCCAAAGCCCCCATCCTATGGAACCCACTTCCCTGCCTCCCATCCCGAACTTGTGTAGCTGGTTTCTTTTTTCACCTGAATTCTAGATTTATCTCTGTTAAGTTTGATATTAATATAAGTTACTGCTTGACATTCCAGCATCTTGGAAACTCCACGGGGAGAGATGTTGGCTCACCTTTTCATATTTGTCTCATTGTGTCTGCTGCCTTCATCCACGTCAGTCACAGTGCCTTAGAGCTCCCTATTAGAGAACTCTTTCCAGGTTGGCACCAGTCTGGCACCAGTAGGACCCAGACTTCAGCCAGCTTCCAAGCAACCTACCTTCTAATTCTATGCATTTCTTTCCATCTTGTTCACAAGTCCTCATGAGTGAGTTTGCCAAATATCATGTCGGTTTTAGATATGTGATGTATATGTAGCATTCTCCCACCCTAGCAGATTAACAACAGTAAAGAATAGTACTAAAGGTGCCCTCTTAGTTTTATGTATTTTCAGAAATTGTGTTTAATCTTTTGTCCTAAAACTTTGCCAGAAATTAATACCATGTTCACCTTTACCGCCTATATGAAAGTGGGCTATTGCCTTGCTTGTCTTCATCATTCATTCTAGTATTTCATTATTTATTAATTCTCAGCATCAACAGTGTCCCCACAACCACAGATGCAAAAATCTTTTATCTCAAATCATTTTCCTTTTCCCCAAAATATTAAAATAATCCATACTTCTTTGAAAAAATCTGGAAAATACAAAAAGAGATAGCAAGCGCAAAGCAAAATTGTCCAGTAGCCCCAGAGAGAGATAGCCTTTGATATCTGCAATTCTTTTAATAATCTAGAAAGCAGTTTGCTTAGGTGCTCAAATAATTTATGGCCAAGACCTAGGGTTGGTCTCCCACACCTAGAACAGGGACTATAGCCTAATAGCAGCTGGAAAATTTGCGAGGGAGAGATGCTGGTTCAAGGTGAGGCCTAAGGCTGGGCCCCGGGGCAAGGGTAGGATGGATGTGCTGTGGTGTGGGGCAGGGGTGTCCCTGCCCTGTGAGCCCCAGAGACCACCTCCCTGTGGCAGCAGATTCGCTCTGTTTATGCTTGTACTTCGCTGTGCTGTTAGTCAAGGCAGTACGTGGTAGTCCCCCAACCCTCTTGCTGTCGTTTCCCTGGGGGAATAACCCGGTCACTCTCGCTATGGTTTTTCTCTTTCTGTCATAACTGCTGTGCCCATCCTCTCCAGCTTGAGAGTTTTATCTGGACATGTTTCTCTCCCCGCCAACCGTCAGTTTGAACGTCAGGGATTAGAAGAGGAATCATATGGGCGAGAAGGTTCTCTCTGGGTGACTGTGGTTTGTTGGACATCTGTCTCCGAATACATTATGTTCAGTTTAGAACCAGTCTCTCAACCAATCACTGTGATTTTTTCACAGATGGATGGATGGACACACATCTAACAAAATGTCTTGTAGATTCTCATCAAGAGAAGTTCAGGTGCAGCGCTGCCCAGAGGTCCCTTCCAGCTCAGTGAGTCTTTGGATGTGTGATTGATATTCTGGAAACAGGGATATCACTTGGCATATTTGTCAGGGGCTGGCAGTCTTCATGAAACTTTCTAGTTTGGTCCAGGAAAAGCCTTGAGGAAGATGTGAATCGTATAGAGGGATTTGGGGACAAGACAAGCTGGTCATCAGATGACACAGATAAGAATGTGGAAAAGCCTATTCTGGGAAGGCTGTCACTGGGACATAAAGGGAGGCATCAGCAGGGGACCAGAAATGTGTGATAACTTACAGGACATAATCGTGCAGTCGCACATAGGCAGGAAGGGATGAAGGAAAACTGCTGTGACCACCATGTCAGGAACTTGGGCTTAAAAGGCCACGACAAGTCATACAAATAGAGGTTTCAGACCCAGATCAAAGTATGGTATCAAATGAATAGCTGGGCATACATCAGTCTTTCTGGCCACCTCTGCACACACAGATAGACAGAAATTGGCTATAGCAACCCTATCTTAAAATATTAACAAAAAAATGTTTTTTTTTTTTTTTGAGACAGTCTCGCTCTGTTGCCCGGGCTAGAGTGAGTGCCGTGGCGTCACCCTAGCTCACAGCAACCTCAAACTCCTGAGCTCAAGCCATCCTACTGCCTCAGCCTCCCGAGTAGCTGGGACTACATGTACCACCATGCCCGGCTAATTTTTTCTATATATATTTTAGTTGGCCAGATAATTTCTTTCTATTTTTAGTAGAGACGGGGTCTCGCTCTTGCTTAGGCTGGTCTCAAACTCCTGAGCTCAAACAATCCTCGGCCTCCCAGAGTGCTAGGAATTATTAAGAAAAAATTTTAAAAGATATATTCAGATTCTGCAGCAGTGACTCTTTGGTTTTTATACAGCAGTGTATATAGAGGCCACATCTGCCAAACAGGAAGGCACGGCTTCTCCTCGGTGGATGCTCAGAACTGTGATTTAGGTAGGAGCCACAGGAAATGCAGGTGGCTCTCCCCCAAGACAAACTTAAGAAGTTGTCCTGAGTTGACTTGTGGAGGGGTCAGGTGGGAATGTAGGAAGGTTATAAGAAACAGCTAATCACAGACCTGTTTTTCTGTCATTTGCACTAAAGGAGGCAGGTGAGTACAAAGACAAAGGCTGTCAAGGGACCCCTGCCAAAGCGGGGGATCCACTGGTGGCATGCGGTGTGACTGACGCACGCAGTGAGAAGGCCAGGGGAGAAGAGGCAGAGAGTGCTTTGGATGCTCAGAGAGGAAGCGACCAGCCAAGCTGATGGCAGGGAGGGCTTCCTGGGCGTGATTCTAGAGCTCAGTGTTAAACGATAAGTAGAAGGAGTTAGCCAGGTGAGAGATGAAGGTGGGGGACCGGAGGCAAGAGAGAGAAAGACACATTTGCCAGATGAAAGTAATATGGTAGGGCCAGTGTTAGAGCGGAGACTGGCATGGTGGCCGTCGACAAATGATGTGGGAGGGCTGGGTCGTGAGATGTACCCTGCTAAGGGGTAGGATTTTTACCCTGCTGTCACAGGGGCAAGAGGGGAAGTACTGACAGGGTCCCAACTGGGTAGCTGGAGGGTGTATTGGAGGAAAACAAGAGCAAAAAATAGAGAACCAGTGAGAAGACTAGCAGAGTGAGCCAAGGGACCAGTGAGATGCCGGGCAGCGTGTTGTGAAGGAGGTAAAACCCACCAGATTTTCTAATGGTTTGGACGTGAAGAAAGGGGTCAGGGAGGAAGAGTCTAGGGTGACCCCCAGGCTCAGACATCAGGCTCGCAAGATGGTAGCACCACTTTCAAAGGCCCGGAGTCCAGAGGCATGAGTTTGAGGCTGGAGTGGGCAGGGACACTGGTTTCATTCTGGTTCTGCAGCACGTTCTCTCTTTGCTGTGAGACTGCTTCCAAGCGGCTGTGCTGGTGTGAGACTTCGTCACGCGTTCTTACCAGGTCCTGCAAAGCTGGAGAGCCCCCTAAAAACTTTAGGGAGAAGGGCAGGGTTTTGGCTTTGCAAAACCTGGATGTGTCCTTAGAGAATTTTTCTTACTTTGATTCTCAAGAATCTTGTGTGCTGACTGACGTTCCTAGTAACAACTGTTTCACAGGTGCCGAGCTGTCAGACATTAACCCAGTCCAGAGCAAAAAGTTGCAGGGGGAGTGGTGTGTGCAGTGAGCAAAGAGCTGTCCATGCCGGCAGGACCCTAAACCAGCTTAGCACAGCCACAACCGAGTCATTTCCAGAAATATTCTATAACCAGCTTGAATTTACACACCAACTTCTCCAAGGCAGCATCCCTGTGAAGTAGAAGTTAGCTATTAAATAGTTGGTGCATTGGGATCCATTTAAGGTTTAGGCTTAGAGTGCTTTACTCTCAGGTATAATTCTTGGGCTATTCCATGAGGATGTTAAGAGACAACTTTTTAAGACCAACTTTCTCTCTTCAGCCATATGTGATTCTGTTGCATAGACCAACATACTTCTGGCTTTAGTTTGTGGGTCTCAAGGGTGTATAAAAATCTTCTCAAAATTAAAGATCCATTTTATTCAACACCATCGTAGACTTTAAAAGTGAATAACTTTTTATCAGTGCACATGATATTTTTCAAAATTATTGACTTTTTTCAAAATTATTGACTTTTTTCATTGGGTGGGGGGGAGTGTTACTTCTAAAGCATACTAAAGAACCAGTATATTGGGATTAGAAGGTTCAAAGTAGCATTCTTCCCCGGATAACCTACATGGTTTCCCAGATCACTGTGGGTGTTCTGCAGAGCTAGAAATTTGACTTCAAACTTGCAAAAACTGCTTCGCCCAACTTTGGACCCCATGATGTCCATTCAATAAATTGAATTAGATTTTAAAGAAGTTGGATTGGGAATTTCAGAGTTAGGGTTGTTGGTTTTTGTTTTTGTTTTTGTTTTTTTTCAATTTTAACTATTGCCATTTCCTGATCCATTGCCAAAAATTCATACAACCAAAAATTTGGTAGAACTTTCTAGCCTTCAGGAGTTTCATCAACAGACCCCCCAGAGTCTCTTTCTAAGTGTGTCAATGTTCACTTAATACTGACATGCAAAAAGCACATTTTCTCACTTTCTCTTTCTGCTATTGTAGTAAATCATATATGGGGATCAAACAAAGTAATTGGAAACCCTGAATCAAATCAGCTGCCATTGTAACAGAGCAGCAGATTCTAACTAGGTTGGCGTCATCGCTGGCACAGTTATCTTTCATCCAAAATGCGGAGGTAGTGGGAGGTCCAAGTCAAGGAACAGGAGCAGGCTCTCTCCAATGTTGTCCTGGTGCTTTTCATTCCCAGAGCCTACAGGTGTTATCCTGGCCTCCAGCTGTTGAAATATGGAACAGCGAACCAGCTGTCATTCATGTGAATTGGTGCTGGCCAGCTGGCCAAGCCAACTACAGGAATAAAGACGTGCCTTTCACTCTGATACACGGGGGCCTTGCTCTGAGCAGACAGCTGAAGAATCTCAGGTGACAACCCAGAGGAATAGTGTTCGTGGCATTTGGGCAGTCACCACCCTGAAGAGGCAGAACGACAGACACAGGATGTCAACATGCCGATTCAGGAAAGCAGAGGCGGGCCAGGCCTGCTCCCAGGGCTTTTGGCAGCAAAGGAGAAACTGAGGGGAGAGCTTAGATGACTACATGTTATAAATCAACCTTATTTGCAGTGTCTTCCATTCTATTTATTAGGAAGGAATCACAAAGAATCACATTTGCACTGGGGCAAATGGTGATTTTAAAAAATTGAATCTAAATTACAATCCAGAGACCCACGTATATTGCTAAAACTTTTCCGGGGGATAATTTGGTGATATGTACCCAAACAGGAGCCTGAAAAACATTCATGATTTTTGCCACAAAACTTCTAGGAATTTATTCAAAGGAAACAATCAGAGATACACACAAAGACTGATGTACAAGAATGTTCATTTCAGCATTAATTAAAATGGTGAAAAATTGAAAATGATTTAAATGTCCAACAATAGACAATTGGTTAAATAAATGATAACATCTTTATACAATGGAATAATATACAAAACTATGATCCTTATTTTATTTGAATGAATACTTTGGTAGGAAATTTATCAAGTGATTACCATTTTGTGGCAATAATTAGCATTGATTTTACTGTCCCATTTTATATGTTTTTGTGTTGTCCAGATTTTCTAGAGTGGATAAATTTCTAATCAGGAAGAAAAAAATCTAAAGGAAACACAAGAGCATGTTTAAATTTTTATTTATTGATTTATATATTTTTTTAGAGACATGGTCTTGCTTTGTCTTCCCAGGCTGGGGTACAGTAGCACAATCATAACTGACTGTAAACTTGCAGTCCTGGACTCAAGCAATTCTCCTGTCTCAGTCTCCCAAGTAGCTGGGACTACAGGTGCAGCACCATGCCTGGCTAATTTTTTAATTTATTGTCGAGAGGAGGGTCTCACTATGTTGCCCAGGCTGATCTTGAACTCCTGGCCTCAAGCAATCCTCCTGCTTTGGCCTCCCAAAACACTGGGATTATAGGCATGAGCCACCTTGCCCAGCCTAAATTTTTAAATTTAAAAAATCACCCATAATTGACCTCCCTAATACAACTGTGTTCTGCCCAGTTATATTTTTTACATTATACACTGCTTTTAAGTGTTACACAATTGCAGTGAGAGGGCATATGCTGTTTTATATTTGGCTCTTCAGCTAATATTATAGTTCCACATTATAGTCTATAATTATCATATTCATAACTTTATAACATTACAACATATTAGTGTACACTCACACAGTAGGTAATATTAATTCCTAATTCTGCCTTGGGCGAAGAGGGTTTTCATTAACTCTCACCCCTGCCTCAACTCCAGTCCCCAGACAGAGTTAATCATCCCCTCATCTGTTCTTCTCATTACGCAAGTCTTCATTTCCATCTGTCTCCCTCCCAATGTACTTGTGGGCCGGCTGATGCCCGTGTGTCTTGGTAGCTAGGGTGCCCAGCACTGTGCCTGGCACAGGTGTAACACCTGCTCAGTAAAGGAGAATGCATGAAAGAAAGGAGAGATGGACCAACGGACAGACAGACAGAAGCAATGAACGGGGATAGGCTTTGATGGTTTAACGTGTATTTGACTTGAGTGGCCTTGCAAATGTACTAATCCTGCCCTCGGCATCCCCTCGGCATCAGAGGCGCATAAAAGATCTGCAGTTGCCCTAGTACAGATTTTTTTCCCCTTAAGTCATTTACTAAAATTATGCTTTATGTTCATGGTGAGTTTTAGAGTTGGGGTTTTAGGCCTGTTTATCATAGTTCTCTCTTACCTGCTTCTAAAACTCATCTTTAACTCTCAGGCAGGATTTTTCCCATCATGCATTTGTCACATTCCTTTCCAACTTTGTATCCACACCCATAAAAGCAGCCAAAATGCTCCTAGCAAAATAAATAAATAAATAAAATAAAAAGAAAAGAACAAAGAAAAGAAGGCTGCTGAATGGGTACGGGGTCTCTGTTTGGGGTGAAAAATGTTCTGGAAATAGATAGTGGTTTCAGTTACACACCATGGTGAAGTACTAAATGCCCCTGAATTGTACTCTTACAAGGGATTAAAATGATACATTTCACATTATGTATATTTTACCACAATAAAAAAAGGTAAAGAAGAAAGGAGAGAAGGAAAATAGAAATCGAGTAGTGTGGAGCCCGCTCTTTCTATAAATCTGTTTTTTACTAGTTGAGCCTTCTCCCGAACAAGATTCAAGACGGCAGTAAGTCTTTTTGAAGACAGGAAGAATAAATTCCTCAGGTTTGTATTGTATCCTATTATCTTGACCTAGCAGATAGGTTCAAAAAAATCACCCCAGCCTGCAAAAACTTTGCCATCCCATTTTCTTTCCCCCTTTTAGCTCTTCCCAGTGTCACCACAAGGAAGTGGCTAATGACCCAGACATCAGCAGCCTGAAGAACTGTGCTTAGCCATGTAGAGGGACATTTTTTTCCCCTTAAAATTATTGCCTGCCCTTAGCTTTTTTCCCTTCTAGAGTCAAGCTAAAATCATTTAGGTGCTAGTCTTGTGTCCACTGAGTTGGCATGTTACTTCTTATCTATACACACGCTCTCTTGGAAGAAATATGTGCAATGCTAGGTGGTAAGGGTTTTTTTTAACTATCATTTAGAAAAATACAGAAGGTATATGCACCAAGAGTTGCTTTGAATGAAGACATGAGAGGGGATTCCTGGCTGACGAGGTTTCCCAAGACCCGCCAGCCACTTTTCCCCAGCTGTCCTCCTTGTCCCCAAAGAAGGGATGGGTCCCCAGAGGTGGGGCCTTGAGCACAGAAAGAGCCAGGCTAGGTGCAGGGTGGGTGCCACCCACCAGAAGAGGAGTTATCGGCACCACTCAAGACCTAGTGGTTGTATAAGAGCCTAGTCCCAGGCCTGGGCCCACTCCACCACTGGCCCTAAATACTATATCTCATTGATCCTAAGATGTACACTTTTACATCTCTGAATTCAAGAGAAATCTTACCATTGATGGTATACCATATTTTAGTAGGCAGCTTTTTTTCTTTCTTTCTAATAGTACATGATGTGAGCCTTAACATGTATGAGTCTTAGAGTTAATGAAAAAGGATATATTAGGGAGAACCTAAAGATAGCCATCTGTAACATTTTGTAGAGATTGTTGAACTATCTACCTGCAAGGAAAGTGAGAATTTGAATCTCTGAGTCACAGGCAAGCGAGAAGACAAGGCTATTTCAGAGTCGGGAGGATAATTACAAGCTTCAGATTTCTGCTGCTGGGCGCAGACCACAGTAGTAATAAATGCAATACAGGCTTCCTTTTACATGGGGGCTCCTTGGAGGTCTCTGCTTTGAATGTGTACCTTTCTTTATCAAAAGGAGCTATATTGTAACCTTACCTGCAGACACTACAAGACATAAGAATGGATCCTTTGTGGATTAGAGGTCAAAGATGTCATTGTAACTCTATGGCTTGCTGTGGGCAAAATTGTGACCTGGGCTGGGTTTATTTCAGTGTCCACTTCCTTCCTCCCTTCCCAGGCCCAAGGTCCTATCCCCTGGCTCCCTGGATTCCATCAAACCCACCCGTCTTGTATACCATCCCTGAGAACCTAAGCACTCTTTAGGGTAAGGGCTACGTGGGTTACGCATACAAGGTTGAGCGTCCCCAATCTGAAAGTCTGAAATCCAAAATGCTCCAAAATCCAAAACTTTTTGAGCACTGACATGATACTACAAGTGGAAAATTTTACACCCAACCTGATGTGATGGGTCACAGCCAAAACACAGTCAAACTTGGCTTCATGAATAAAATTATTAAAAATACTTTATAAAATTACCTTCAACCTATGTGTATAAGGTATATATGAAACATAAATGAATATTGTGTTTAGATTTTGGTCCCATCCCCAAGATATCTCATGATGCATATGCAAATATTCCAAAGTCAAAAAAAATTCAAAACACTTCTGATCCCAAGCTTTTTTTTATAAGGGATACTCAACCTGTATATGTAAGACTATTACAAGTAATATTTTAAGTATTATAGTCATCTCCTAGAAAAATCTAAACCCAAATGTGACAATGTTACATTGAGACAGGAACACGGGAGAGAGATTTTTACGAGGCATTTTGTTATCTGGCAAACCATACCTATGGGCAACTACCGAGCCCACCTTCATTTAAGACTCATCTTTGCTGACTTCGCACGCCAGATCCAGAGTTAGAGCCTGAAGACTGAGGACTGATTTTCAGGTCTGAAGGTCACTAAGTTGAGACAAAGAGTGATTTTATCCCAAAAGACAACTTGCCAGGGTGTCCCAAACAGAAGTAGACATCTCCACTCCTACTATCCGTAAAGGAATACTCATAACTGATCCTGAAATCAGAAATATAAAAGCAAAACAAAAACCCATTAGAAAGGGGGGATGGGTAGTAGTGATGAGACCTGAGGATGGGAAATGCTAAGATGAAAATGTATCACTAATTTTTGAAATTCAAAATATGGTGGTTTTAGGGAAACCATTTTTACGTAAAATATACAAAGAAGTTAACTGAGCCCAAGGAAGACCTAACTACCTCTTTAAATTTATTTATTTTTTATCAGCTGAGCAAGGGTAGACGTCTTCACTGGGGTCAGACAGGGTGAACAATGGAGGAGTGAATTCCAGTGTGTCGCGTTTCATCACATGGCATGATATGGTTTAGATACTGCTCAATCGGAAACTCTCAAAGAGGATTTAAGGCTTAATATCTACAAGGAACAAAGAGGAGAAAGCCAGAAACTGTCCCAGAGGCCATTTCTAGAGTCCGCCTGATTTGCATTGAGTGCAGAGGCAGCAAATGCTCAACCATCTTCAGAAGGGGGACTAGCGACCTACCGCAGAGAAGGCCTCTCTGTACCTGCGATCAATTGATTTTATTGAAGATGGAGAGTGACCCACAGGGGATGCCGTGTGGTTTCTAAAGCTTCTAATGCCACCTAGGAAGGGGCTGGGGAATTGTCACCCTCACTTCTCCCTCCTATGTAGCTATGGGAGGCGCCCAGGGGACCTTAACCCTCCCTTCCCCTTCACTTAGCATGGAAATACCATGTGGGCCATGAGCTACCTTAGCTTGGGGCACTGAGATTCTTGCAGATGAATTCCAAAGCATTCTGCCATTCAGAGTTTCTTGTGTTTTTTTCACGGCTGTGTTTGGCATCCTATTGGCACTTCAGGGTACAATCAAATTCACTGTCACTCTAGTGACATGAATAATCCATCCATATTAATGAAATGATAGCAGTTCCTTGCCATCTCTTTTCTTATTCTTAAGCTGATTTCAACTAACATGAATTCCACTTTTGGTGGGGTAACGTGGAGGGGGGTGGATTTTCTTATTCTCCTCCTCTATGGGGGAGGAGGAACAAAGAGAGAATGGAATGACGGTGACGCAGAATAACTGTAAAATAATTACCGCGTTGCTCAAAACTCTGTATTATTCATCCGTGTAGTGAGAGCTCCCGTTTGGTACCACACTTGAGTGGCAACCTCACCAATTAGCACTGCCGCCGCGGGTCTGTGCGTTGCATGTGAAAACAGAATTTGTCCAGAAGTGCTCATGCAAATTGTGCGACACAAATGTGGCCTCCATGTCAAGTCCGCTCACGTGTTCTGACAGACTCATGTCTTTCCAGATTTCTCTGATCGGCGCCCCCACCCCCTTGACAGTTCCCAGAGCTCACAAGCCATAGGAAATAGTTCCTGTTGCCATGAGTACTGTGTCTGTGGCGAGGTTTATGAGCTGTTCCTCGGGCTGGGTTTTTGCCTCAGAAAACAATAATGCAGAGAAAACTGAAAAGCTAAAGCATTGGGTCAGATACGAACTGTGCCGTAATTTTCTAAAATCAGGGTATATCTTTATTCAATCTATATAATAATATAGAAACTGTACATTTAGAAACCATTCTTTGTCTTTTCCCAGTTTGAAGAAATTCCTAATCTTCCCTGAGGAAGAAAATACTTGCTCTATTTGAGCTCTGTTTAGAACTACTGGATTGTTTTTTTTGGCAGTTTGGGGGGCCCGGATAGAAGAGTGGAGGTGCCTTCTGGAACTTTCAGGACAGCCAGAATCATGCCCACACTCTGTTTACCAAAGATGCAGGACGAAAAATGGTGTCTGCACAAAGAGAGGCCCCCAAGAGAGGCTCTCTCTGGAGGAGGCCAGTGAAACAAAGGCAGGCTGGGCCCCTCCTTCACTTTCCCTGCCTTTCCACAATCCAAAACCTCAGGGACAACTACTTGAAAATGCTCAACTTTGCAAAGCTAGTTGCCTTCAGACTGAAAGAAAAAAAAGGAATTTCATCCCAACAGCGCCCTGGCTCCTTACCCCAGAAGCACAGAGACCACAGAGAGCACAGCTTTGGGTAAGAACGTCTCGGGCGAGGCCTCATCCTTGTCTGGGGGACTGAGATGGAGCAAACTGCTGCCAGAGCCTGTGCTCGGTCTCTTCTCAGCCTGATTCTTCTCCGGCAGCATCCCGTGCCCTCAGTTTCAATCATGTCCGTTTCTGCATTTTGTTCTCTTCTCTCCCCCTTGCTGTCTGTTTTGATGTTCAGTACCAGATCTCCTTTCTCCAGTTGGTTCCTCCCAGCTTGCAGACCCTCCTCCTGGTATTCGAGTCCTTAGTGCCATTACTTCCAGGTGTGGGCCTGTCTCTCTGGAGCCCCAGAAAGGAAAGTGATAGGCATTGAGCCCTGGAAACCCCAACCAAAGGAGCATCTTGTCTTATGGCCCAAGCACCCTAAACCTCTCCGAGCACTGTCTTCCTGATCAGCCCCTGGACAATTTAGAGAGGCGGAGGCATTCTTGTGGAGAGCCTGTGAGTAGCGGGAAGGTTAATGTGCCACAGGCAGCATTTCTGTGTGTTCCTCTTCCCGTCCCCTCCTCAAAGGCCCCCCCACCTCTATAGGTGCATTCCTGTTGCTCTTAATAAGTATCAATAGTAAAATCATGTGTGTAAGGAATAAATATCATACAAGATCTTTAAAATTTCTTCCCCCCACCCCCAAAATTCATTCTCTAACTAAAGGGACACAGATGTTTAAAACAAAAATTTCTGTCTAAAAGGGGGGAAAAGTTGCCCTGTGATCTGGGCTCTCTTTTCCCCGCACCCCAAAGCCCAAGTTACATTTCTTTTCTCAGTGGTGCAAATAGTGTGGATTTGGTAGTAACTTTTAAGGGTTTAAATGGATTGTTTTTCCCACCTACGGACTTCCTTCAAATTGTCTGGAATCTTGGGAAGTCATCCATTCTGCAGAAACAATAATTTAAGTATTGATTTCCCTGCATGTTTTGAGGGCAGGGCTTCCCTCTATTCTCAGCCCCCCATGCTGTTCCCCAGAACAGGCTGCAACCGCTAAGGGCTGCCCAGACTCGGCTCAGAATACAGAAGCAGTGAGACGCTCCTGCCGCTGGCCTTTGGCCACCAGGGAAAGTCGGGGCCCAGTGGCCCACAATTCCTGCAGCTGAACCGCCACCAGAGCCGGCCTCGCCCAGGACAGCAGACGCCAGCAACCCCTCCCACCCCTGCTTTCTCCAGGCTTTTTATTACCTTTACTTGATCAAAGGAAGGAAAGCAATCGGTCTCTCTTCTTCTTGTTTAATAAAAGAAAACATAATCATAGTTTGACACATTACTTTTGGTGGGTGCACAGAAAGAATATCCCATATTCGAAAGGGAGAGAGGAGGAGAAGGGGGGAGGTGAAAGGAAAACAAATTGGCTGCCTGCGGAGGTCCAGTGTCAAACGTCTGAGGAATCTTGTTCCTTTAGACACTGTGGGAAAGACCATGGCAACAAGGGGCCCGCAGAGTGAGAGAGACAGATGGGGAGATTTGCAGCCCCTCCCTGGGATTAGAAGACAGAACAAATAGGTGCAGCAATCCATTTTCCAGAGCCCAGTGTAATTTCAGAGTGTTGTGGACCACAGTATCTGCTTCTCCTCAATGTTGTCTCAATAAGCAGCAGGAAAAATTTTCAAAGGGAAGATTTTTCATTTGTTCAGAGAAGGCACTCAGCCTCCAAGATGATGATATAAAACATGTTTTTACCTGAAACCACCAACGTATCCTTAACTTCAATCATGAATTTTCAATGGCCCGACTGGTTTTGTCCTGATAAACTATTTTGCTAGAAATTATTTTTACTACCATCTCTAGATTTAAAAGATTGGTGGAGTAAATGCAATATTAACCGTCTTATAAAAACGTAACACACCATTTCTCTTGCAAACAAGGTTTAGCCATAAGACCAAGAGTGATTTTCTGACTTGTTAAAAAAAAAAAAAATCTAATTGAGAGCTTAAGCCTAGGAAATATTTAGTTATCACATTTGTTATGAAGTCTACTTGTCATTAAAACCCTTTAATTGGGCCACCATATAACCTATGCTATTCTTTGTCAGGCATTCTTGAAAAAAGTTAAGTGAATGAAACATTTAGCAGGAGCGAGGAAATTGGAGAAACAAGTTCAGGAAGCACAAAAATTAAAAGGTTTCTTCTTTTCAAAGTAGTTTTGGTAAGCTGGTAACATGCACCTGTAGTCCCAGCTACTCCAGAGACTGAGGCAGGAGGATCACTTGAGCTCAGGAAAGTTTGAGACCAACCTGGGCAACAGAGTGAGATGACCATCTCTCTTTTTTTTTTAAAGGAGTTTTGGTCATATTTCCAGTTACTGTTGGGCATCTTCCCTTCATCCCCAAGATGTATTATTATGGCTTTCAAAATATTCAAGGGATATACCTACTATTCCACTCCCTGTTAAAAGCCAAGTGGTATGTCTAAAATACTGTATACTAAATTCACATTTATGTAAATTAAGTTTTTTAAAAGTAGGCAGAAAAAGAAAAACTGGAATTATTTATACCTGTTTTTTAAGCAGGGATTACTATCTCTGCCAGATTTCTGGTAGCCACATGGGCTGAGCAGAGTGACAATGACAGAAACTAGAAATGAGTGGGAGAAGGTGGGACCACAAACCAGAGAGTGACCCCAGACATTTGCATATAGTAAAGAAGAATTCTTGCTAGAATATACCTTTCGGGTGCATCGACTGTCCACCCTTCAGGTCCCACAGTCAGTGGCTGAGTGTTGGCTGGCTTCTCCCCACCTCCTGGCCGCATTACCCCGTGGCTGCCTCCCAGCCCTTCCTGCCCACTTTTCTCCTGATCCAGCCCCATTCTAATCTTTGCTTTCCTGACACCAGCCTAATCTTCTTAAAATAATGCATTTAGCATTTTACTCCCTTTAAGAGGCGTTCTGGCTCCCTGCTGTCTGCCTGCTTGTGCAGACTTGTCTGTGGTCAGTCCGCCCTGAGAAGCTTTTCTCTCGCACACCCCAGCAAACACTCAGTTTTGGGCGGCCACCTTCCCCCTTGCAGGTGGCTGCTCCTTCCTTCCTTCTCCTTCTCCTCTCACCCAACTCCAAATCTGCACTTCCATCAAGGTTCCCGGTAAAGTCCCCCTTATCCATGAAGTTCTTCCAAGGGGAAACCGGAGAATCTCAGGGCTGGTAGGAGCCTTAGAGATCACCAGGGCTGCTTTCCTCATTTCATAAAGAACACGGAAGCTCAGAAATGCTCAGTGACCTGCCCAGGTAAAATGATGCCCGGAATGCATGTGCCCCGCGCCCCCCATTTGAGCCTCTTTCTGCTGTGCTGGGCCACCACGCTGGCCATCCCAGGTCCGGCCAGGCCAGCTCTGTGGAATTCTAATGGAACTGGGGCACAGGTCACACGGCTTCCCCTAGACCTGCTTGTGTCATCCTCGGGGGCAGCACTGTGAAGATGCACCTTGTCTCTGCGCCTGGATTTTCATCTCCCTACAGGGACAGGGACCCTGACTGCACTGTCCTGAGAGTCTACCACAGCCCCTGCCATCGTGCTGGGCTGCTGGTGGCCCACACGGCTCCTTGAGCACTGAAAACTTCTTAAAAAGTAGGATGCCTGTCTGAATTGGGAGAAAACACTAATGATGAAGTATGCATTCCATACATAATGTTCTAGTGCTCGGATTTCAGGGGGAGGTGTTGTGGTGTATGCTTGTTTTCTGAGTGATATATGCATTTCAGCCATGAAGTGACAGTACCTCGTTCCACATAAAATCCAAAGTAAAGCTGTAAACACAGCCCGTACCCAGGGGTTTTGTAACGTATTGAACAAACCAGTTGTTTGCTTATTTGTTTTGGTTGGTTGTTTGTTTTAGCTGTAAGTATTCTCTAAGAAAATCAACTCTAAGATCTGGAAACAGAAACTGAAATTGCCATTCAGGGTATTCAGTGCTATACAGCTTCAGGTGAAAGGCTCCATGTTCTCAAGCCAGATGCCTGGACTTCTATTAGGTTAGCTGCCTCCGCAGTGTTTACTGACCAGCCTTCCTTATCCGAGGCTCCTAGCAGAAAGTGAATCACAGTATTCCAAACCTCTCTAGGTTTCTGCCCAGGGTGTGTGTGCATCTGACTGCAGGATATATTTGGGCTCTGTCCCCAAGAAATCTATGGGAGCTACTGAGAGTGACCTGCTATAGCCATGGGGGATTTTTCCATGGGGACAGTGGCAGGACTCTGTGGTCATCGGGATGGCTCCTCCACACTGTGAGACAGCTCTCAGCACCCTACACGTGGATGTTCACTCCCTGGGGATTTACTTTTACTTGCTAATGGGGACTAACCCTTCTTTCCTTGGAAATTTTCTATGACTCCATCAACAAAAGGAATAAAGATTGACCTTGTCAGCTTTTTTCACATGCTTCTAAATATGAATTAAAAGGTACTTATATAGAAAGTAACCTTGGATAAAACTGAGCCCTGAGAACCTAAGGTAAATAAAGACAGGAGTCCCCTCTTGTTGGCTTTCCCTGCATGTTGCATAATAGGGGTCTGAGATAGATTTAAGGTTCAGTTTAGAGGTCTGTCGCTCCCCACTCTCACCCCTCTGCCACTCCTTAGCAAGTTTGCAGCCTTTTATATTTAATCCCAGCTTTCAGAAGAGGTTTGGTTGACTTGGGAAGGGTTTAATAATTGCTAATTGAGAAATTATCTAAAGATGGGGGGAGGATAAGGGAAAAAAGAAACACAAGGGAGAAGTAAAGTGATTAGTTGGGCCAAGGCAAAAGAAACTTAAGTGGGCTGAGTGCTATGGCTCATGCCTGTAATCCCAGCACTTTGGGAGGCTGAGGTGGGAGGATCACTTGAGCCCAGGGGTTCGAGGTTACAGCGAGCTATGATTGTGTCACTGCATTCCAGCCTGGGCCACAGAGCGAGACTGTGTCTCTAAGAACAAGAAACCAAGTGCGTGCACTAGAGAAATGGTCAAAAGAGAAGGAAAACCAGAAACGTGATCCTTAGTACCAGGGAAGCTTTTTCAGGTTGATGAATCTCCTGAATAGCAGGTTAGATGTCCCTGTCCTACTCCAGCATTCATCAGCCTGCTTGTCCTGTGCTGATTTTAACCACCTATGAGCAGTCACCTTTGAGAGAAGCGGTAGTGGGTGCAAAAGCTGTTAAAGGAGGCATGTGGCTTTAGGTGGAGACGTGTGTATGTGAATCCTGCATTTGCTGTGAAGGAGCCTGCTTGGATCCAGGAAGCAGAGCAGAAAGGGGATAAGTCAGTTGGCTGGAGGGAAAAGTAGCCCAAGAAACTTCTGGGGAAAGGAGAAGGGCATGGTAGCGAGCATCTGAGGTGGTATCACGGTAAGAAGGTCAGACTTGGCTTTCACTTCTGGTAAAAAGGAACGGGAAACTGGTGATACATCCCAGATGCTTAAGCAAAAATGTTTATGCTTTTAGAGGGGATAAGCTGCAGAAGATATTGGCCTATGTAACCCCCCATCTTAGGAGGCCTATATTGTTATTGTCAACAAGAGTGGATTTATTCCTCACTGAAACGAAAGTTTCACATACATTTCACCTTCGTTCTAGGATCTAGTTTCATATGTAGCTACAAAACTAATTTCTATCTGAAGCAAAAGGTGGTCATTTGTGAACAGGGATATTTCCCTTCATATGGCTGAGGAACTGATCTGATCATTAAGAAAAAACAAAACATGAGCTGAAAATACAGGCCCACCTACAGTTCCTAATTTCCATCATCAATAATGATGAGAGCAAACATTTATGAGCACCTACTATATGCCAAGCACTGTTGAATCATGCTGCCAGAGAGAAGTTCTGATAAAAATGAGTGAAGACCCGGAGCAGTGGCTCTGGCCTATAATCCTAGCACGCTGGGTGGCCTAGGCGGGAGGATCGCTTAACTCAGGAGCTCCAAACCAGTCTGACCAAGAGCAAGACCTCATCTCTACTAAAAATAGAAAAATTAGCCAGGCATGGTGGTGCGCACCTATAGTCCCAACCTCTCAGAAGACTGAGGCAGGAGGATCGCTTGAGCCCAGGAGTTGAAGGTTGCAGTGAGCTGTGATTACGCCACTGCGCTCTAGCCCAGGCGACAGAGTGAAACTCGACCTCAAAAAAAAAAAAAAAGTGGAAATTTTAAGATGTGTAGAGAGGATGATCTCTAATTGTTTCCAGATTCCTTTGTGCAGGTACTAAGGTGTGTATGGTGTGGAGTCAGGAGCTTTATTTACTGTAACAAAAGTGCAATTGAGGAAACTCTTTGAGGTCTGTATTTCTTCTAAAACTATCTTTATCCCCGTTTGTCCCCATGTCTTCTTGAGGTTAAGGAAAGACCTGGGCCACTTCTATGTTTTGAAGTCACCAGGTAGATTTGCAAAATGAAGAAATGCCAATAAGGTTAAAAACAAAAAGCAGTGTTTTTATTTTTTAAAATGCAGTGCAAAGTAATTATGCTGTTCACAAGATAAACATAGGCCATATAAGGAATATTAATTGATAATGGACTTAGAGCAGCCTAATCTAATAACAGGGCACAATTTAAAGCTGTAAAATAGATGCTATCTTTCAATCCTGTCGGGGTTTCTCAGCAGCTCTATATAAAACCTTATAGGAAGAATATATCAAAAATCTAAACTCATGGGTCATTGTGGATGTGAGGCCCAGGGTCACTTGGCCTTAGCCCCCGACCCCGCATCCCTACCAGGTGTGAGCCCCCTCCTAGATTTGTTTCCTCGAAGAAACTAGTTTTCAGCCACAATCTCTAAATATGTAAAGTACCGATCCCACATTTCTAAATGTTGCTGTTTTTCTTTCTGCTTCCTTACGTCCTCCCCTGAGTCCTAGCCTGAGTCCCAGCCTCTCCAAACCCCACCACGGCAGCAGGGCAGGCTTCTGCTCGTGGGAATGGGGCGTGGGCAGTCCTCTTCTGGGAGCCTCAGTGGCACATGGTCGGACCTGGTTTGCCCACAGACAGGTCCAGTGGCAGGAATCCAGCAGAGCAGCCTCTGCAGGGCGGGAAGAGCAGGGGGACACAGGACAGGCAGCTTCCTAGAAGTGGCTCTTCTCGGGCAGTCCACGCTGGTCTCCCTCAGCCACCGTCCCAAGGCCACGGAGGGTCTGGAGACTCTGGAGGAAGTGCCGAGCCTTCACTGCATAGCATGCCCTGAGCACCTAGCTTCCCTTCCCTTCTTCCTGTCCTGTAGTGTTTGCAGCAGAGAGCTCCATTTGGCAGCGCTGTGGTGCTCTTGTCTATTAATGGAAACATTGGCCTGTCTCCCAGTATAACACAAGATAGGCCTATGCATCAGTTATGCAATCTTTGCTTTGATGACTTCATCAGAAAGGGTGGGAGCAATGAGAGAAAGGTTCAGGTTGGGGGAAACAGTAGCTCAGGAGAAAAAAAAAAATCTTCCTAGAAGCTGAAGAGAGCTGAGACTGCTCCTCCTCCCTATTTTTAAATCAAGAAAAGAAAGGTAGCAAACATATGGGTAAAAACCCTAATGGAGCAGCTGACAGACCACTTACAGTCCAGGCGTCCTGACAGCGGCCACTTGGATGCCCTTTGGATGCTGGTAGTTGTGGGGCAGGTTTCACAGCCCTGGTGCTTCGGGTTTTCTTACAGCCCCATGGAAAAGACAACCTGTGGAGCCAAATGGCAGTTTTCACCCACCTTTCTGGTTCCTGAACTCCGGATGCCTGGCTGGTTCTGGCCATGACCTGACCTAGGGGTGGTTTCAGGCCAAGAATGGAGGGAGCACCACAGAGAGCAGGGTGGTGCCACAAAGGGCCTTCTTGTCCAGGTGGATCAAAGGATTCTTGGAAGATGGTCAGTGCCTTTCAGAGCCTTCTCTGGGCTTGGGAGCTCTTTGTTGAAGCAATGGAAAGCCAGCCTAGTTCCCGAACCTTAGCCAGACCCAATTGTTCATGCCACGTCCAGGTCCTAAAAGAGGAGCTGCCTTTTAGGCATGTCTGTTGCCCCCTCCAGAGCGTAAGGAGGGCTCGGGTAGAAATAGTCCAGGTCCCAGGCATAACCAGCACCTTTCTTGAACTCTGCACTTCATTCCATGTCAGTTTAGATGTATTCTTAATGAGTTTTAAAAAAATAATTATTAAAGGTAATATATGTTCATGATAGAAATTTGAAAGAGTATAAAAATAAAAATCACTTGTAATCCTTATTTATAATAGACTATTTGGTGACTATTGTTGTAGAGACTGCTTTTTCCCCCCTCTCTTAACTATATATTGTAAGCTTCTTTCTATGTGATTAGATAGTCTGAGAAGGCATGATTTTTATTGGCTACTAGTATTCATGGTATGGATGTACCATAATTTATTTAATCAAGCTCCTATTGTTGCACACTAATGAACTTTTAACCAATTTAGAGTTGCTTTGGTGGTAGAATTAATCACAAGAAAGGGATCAAAAGGACTCTACAATTTACATCAAAGGCAGAGAAAAGCATAACTCTCAAAGTTATGTTTCTACTGGAGGGACCTATGGTAACTATGTTCAAAGGGCTGATAAGGAAAAGTGGTATTTTTGTTGTTTTTACCCCCAAGAATGTCCTTGAAAGCTGACCTTCCTGTGGCTGGTGGCACTCTCACATTTTGCACTGGACTGCCAACTTTTTAACCCTTTCTTTAATCTTCAGCAGATGATCTGCTCAGCAGCTTGAAAGAGCAGTCCCATTAAAAAGCCATCTTTTTTGTCCTCTCCAGTCATACCTGACACTGGTTTAGGCTAGAATTCATCACAAACAATTACCTGTTAAGTTCAGCAAATATTTATTTTGTTGCAACTGTGGAGGGCGCTGGGAAGACTCATAGTCGAGATCCCCAAGGAACTAAAGACCTTGCCAGGAATGACACCATAAGGATATCATCCTGCCAGAAAATTACAACTTGTAAGCATTTGGAAAGTTAGAACCTTCTAACTCTCCCATGTTACTTAGTAAGAGTCTATGGGGCGTACAGTCATGTATATATCATGAGCATGGAAAATATGTTACTGCATATGGGGAAAAAAATCTGGGAGGAAATGTAAAAACATCAAAATATTAACAGTGGTTATCTTTGAGTGTTAAAAATGAGTATTGCCTTTTTTTTCTTTCTATACTTTTCTGCATTGTTTTTCCAATTTTCCCCAGCAGTTGGGAGGCAAGAGGAAGAATCAGCAAAATGTGTATTTTTTAAAATAGTTCTTTTATCAAATGTCTGGGTAGAGACTCCATTCTGCTCTTGAAAACCTAGAAGGAAAACCAAGTTTAAAGTCTCAGTTCCCATTGTTCTAGGAGCTAAGCTAGAACTAGCTTAGCCTCCCCATCGAGGGTGCCCAGGGTGATCAAAAGACTATAGCAATAATTTTAAGAACCATAAGTTGTTTGCTATGTGGTCAGGGGATGCCAGTCACCTGGCCCATGGTGGAGCCTAGTTTCTACCCAGGCCTGTGGGGTTCCCCCAGTGGAAACTCCTTTTTAGATGTCTCGTAAGAACTTTGCACAAGAACCCATCTAACAGCTTTAGCACTAGGTTCCTGTGATTTCAATGATAGGCTTCCTCAATTGATAAACTCTGCCTGAAACTCAATCATCTTAGGGACACAACTATCACACTTCACAAAACAAACCTTTTAATCCAACCTTCTTCGGTAATCTGCTGAGACAGAGGAGTTGAGATGGGGTGGGCCATTGGGGAGCTGTGCTATGCATTTGCTGTAAGCACCTCTTCAAACTTTCTAACAGTGAAAAACTGTTCTGGAAAAAGAAAGTCTGTAAAAGAAGCCACTCTCCTGAAACCAAATTTCTACCCTGACACTTGATCAACCTCAAAGAGAATTCTAAGGTTTTATTTCATTTTGTTTCTTCCTTCCACTTATGGTTGAATGGTCTAATCTTATGCCCTTTCTTTAAATGTCAAAGTTGATACCGCAGAGGCATCCCAATTTTGGGTATCAGCCAACATATAAAAAATGATGTATATTTTTGTGCTCTTTCAGTTTCATCCTTTGATCCCAATAGAGTTTCTACCTTTTTATTCTATCTCCATTCCTCTCCCTGCCCCCTTCCTATTTCTTTTTATTCCAGTGTCCTCCTGGGTGGTCTACTCAATTTAGACCAGAAGCATGTTATGGTCAGTGGAAAAGTCAGAATCCCAAAGACACCACCACCAGCTGTGGGTCATCAGACAAGTTACTTAACCTCTCAGAGACTTGGGTTTTTTTCAATCAACAAAATGAGTTTAAGAATACAGGTGAAAGCACCTAGCAGAGAATTTTGCCTATAGAGGGTGTCTCATAAGTGTTACTTGTCTTCTTCCATTGTTACCATCTGTTCTTCTCCATATTTGAAGAAGCCTTTCCAACCAGAGGAGACTTTGCTCAAATCATGACTTTCCATAGTTCCACCTTATTATCACATGAGGGGAAGTCCAGTGATGTTTGATGCTCCCTTAGCAAGGGAGTGAGATGGGATGCACGTCTCCTCTGTAGTGTCTGCTCTTCAGCCTCCACAGCAGAGTCACAACTACTGTCTGTCCTGGAAGCAGCATGGCCATGGACTTCTTTTCAGAATTCTTGGGTTTGCATTGCAAACATCACTGACTGGCCTGAACAACTTTCTGAAAAATTTGAGAGTTTTGTTCCAAATGCAGAACTTGCAATAGATACTTAAGCAACTCAGCACTCTGACTTGATTTTGAAAGTGCAGGTTTGAATCTAATCAGGGCACAGGTTGTAGTCAGTTCCCATTAGCCAGGATTATTTGCCCCAGTGATTCTCAAACTATGGGGCATTGTAATCACCTGGAGAGCTTGTTAAAACAGCCTCAGAGCTGCTGATTCCGTAGACCTGGGGTGGAGCCTGGGAATTTGCATTTCTAATAAACTCTCAGGTGATGCTAATGCTTCTGATCCTGGAACCACACTTTGAGAAGCCCTGATTTAGTCCATTATTGTTCCCAAATTGCCCATACTGGAGATGGGAAAAGTTGTAGAATCTTCTTAGCCATTTCTTTTCTATTGCACTTCATTAACTATGTCATCTCCAAAGTTTCCATTGTCAAGAAGGCGTCTTATGGATGTGATTTTCATTTCAGGGGGCGGGGGCTGAGATGGAGAGGTCAGATGGCTTGCCTGAGCCTCGGGGAGTCACAGCCAGGCATCTCTGTTCAGCCCCCACCGTGGGTGTTAGATTGGCCCTTGGTGCTCACTGACATGAAACTGCTGAACTCTTGCCCGGCAGGTGTGATGTTAGCTTTCACCTTTGATAGACTTCCGCCTTCTGAAACTTAAAACTGAGTAGTACCTTTTGCAAGAGAAAGCCTCCGGATACTGGTCAGAGATCGGACGTTAGAAGCCTTTTGATATATGGAATTTAGTCGAAATTGCGTTTGGGCTAAAGATTCATTTAATTTTTTTAATATGACTTGACCCAGAGTTCAGCATGTGTGTGAAAAGCACAGATTTGTTTTCTGGGGCATGATTTATTGATAAACATTGATTTATCTTTGATCTACCACCCACCACCCTCGTCCCTGTCCCCACGCCCTCTCTGGCCACCAGCACACAGCGGGTGGCGGGGGCTGGGAAGTGCGCCCGCCGGAGCGCGCCGCAGCCCCCGGGCTCCCGAGCAGCGCGCGCGGGCCGAGGACCTCCAGGGCCCCCCGGGGGTTCCGCTCGAGCCCCGCCGCGCCCGGGACCGCCGCGGCGGCCTCTTTGTTAGGGCCGCCCGCGCGGAGAGGCACTCTCGGGCCTGCGGAGCGCGCGGGGCCCACTCCTGACTGCTTAGTCGCAGCCCCTAAGGGCTTGTAAGCACATAGGCTCGAGTCGAGAGGCTAAAGTGGGCCCCAGGGGACTTTTTAACTAAAATCCTAAATTTCATTTAGGCGGCTCGTAGGCCAAGCGATCGCAGAGCCTCGGAGCCGAGGCGGCGGTGCCGGGCGGACTCGAGGGTCGCTCCTCCCCGACCCCTCCCCGCGCCGGCTTTGTGCAGCCCGGGGTTCGAGGAACCGCGTCCCTCTCGGACTGTCAGCCCCCAGGGCTGGTTTACGCCGCCCTCCCGCCCCTCTGCGGTCGCCACTGTCCCCCACCACCGCCTCCCGCTCCCGGCCCTTCCGTTTCCTTCCACGTCCTCTTACCGCGCCCTCCCCCACCTGGAATCGCCCTCCCCTCGGGCTGGGAGAAAAGTCGGTAATAAGAAACCAGTTCGGTGTCAGTCGGAGAGAGGGGGGAGATAACCCCAGAGATACACGGCAATGGAGAGAGAACTCATTTTGTGTAAAGAGGGCCTCGAGTCACCAGGGAATTCCTGGATTGTCTCAGGCTGTCGTGTGTGATGTCCATCACGCCGTGCGAACACCATCTGCTCGGTATTATGCTCTCAGTTGCCAGGCTACCTGCTGTACGCGGCAACACTTGACTGCCTGGCTCCACGTTCGCGGCGCTGGCCCAGACGCGCGGGGCGGGGGACGCGCCGGGGGAGGGACGCGAGTCATGATTAAGCCATCTGCAAGGGGAGGGGCGCGGCGGCGCGGGCGGGCTGCCTGCCCGAGCGCCGGGCTGACACCACCATCTGCTGGGGCAGAGCGGGAACAGCAGCTGCTCCTTGTTCCCCCCACGAGGAACGCCTGAAAAAGGCTGGGCATCCTCCAGCCAGTCGTCTGCAAAGTCCCCGTCACCCCAGTGTCATCCCCGCAGCAGCCTTTTGTGATTTCCCCCCACCCCAGGAAGCCTGCAGTCTTTGGTTCGCCGCCAGCAACCCCAGCCCCTCTCACCCAAACACTATGCACGTTCTTGTTCTTGAAAACACTTTAGAGAAATAAAGCTTCCCTACTCACAGATTTATAAATAAACAGCTGGCTGTTCCTGGGAGATATTTTTATCACAGCTGTTTTTTTGAAGTCGAAAACTGCCTCTTTGGGCGAGGTAAGGGTGTTTTTTACACCTCCCACCTCACTCTAGCCTTTAGAAAATTGCTGAAATCTTTTCCCTGAAGGGGAAGATATGTAAAATAGGTTCATTGGTTTTGATTTCTTCTTCCTCCCTTTATTTTACTGAAGAGTGAGAGGGTTTGGAGAGTAATGAAGATCTATGAAGCCAATAGGATTTTTGAGGGGAAGAGACTGTATTAAGATTCTTGGGAGAAAGCAAGGGAGGTCGTTGGGAAGGGAGTGGAGTGGAGAACAAACCAGTAATTAAAACTAAAAATACTGCATCATTTGGCTCCAAGGCATTACATTTCGCATGACGAAAGCTCAGCCTGGTTTTCTCTAATTGCACAACGCAGTGTGTGTCCTTCTTGGAAACAAGAGTGGTGGCTTGCAATCCTGAAATTTGACAGACTATTTCTCATTAAGCTCTCATAGACTGGAGGTTAAAAGAAGCCTTGGAATATGAAGCAGTTAGTGGCCTCAACCAGCTGAATTTGTAAGGCAAGTTACTTGGTGCAGCTTCACACTTCGGAATCCACACCTGGGGCTGGGGCTGTCTCTCACCCAGTGTTCCATGCAGCAGCCTTGTTGGAAAGTACTAAAGATGGGGAGGGAATCATTTGGGGAAATATATAATCCTAGGAAGTATTAACCTGACTGTCCCTTTGGGAGGGTTTTTTCACACTGTGCTTTTGAAGTATTTTTTTTTGTCCCAGGAAGACAGGGGCAAAAAATGATTTGATATATCATCAATCATTACCCCATTTGCCTCTCCCTTTCTTTCCCTGGTGGAGAGAAGGCTTGGAAAGCAACACCTCACTCCTTATACTTCTGGACACACTCCCCAGCTGTGCAGGGCTGGTCACACAGGATAAGAATATCTCAAAATACACAAAGATAAACAGGGCCGACCCAGACCAGTCCTCTCAGAAAATCAAGCCGAAGAATACTTCATCTTCCCTTGGGTCCCATTTTCTTTCCAACTCTCTTCCTCCTTATCAAAACTGAAGAGTAGCAAATAGACTGAGATACACAGAAAAAAACTATCTGTATTTTTGCTGATTGGCTATTTATATTTCAGTACGAATTCGTTTGTTAAAGTGTTAAGTCAATCAGCCACTTGTCTCTAAAGGTGGCAAGAAACAGCTTTATCCCATTGGAAGGAAGGGCTTGGAAAACAGGTAGCAAGTATTTGGGGGAAAGGGGAAGACTGTGAAATTTCTAGACCCCTGCAAGGGTCAGTCATAAAGTAAACTTTTTGGTAGCATAAAGGTTTCTGGCATTTTTAAGCTCTTTTTATTAACATCAAAAATATTTCAGGTTGAGTGTGGTGGTTCACGCCTGTACTCTTAGCACTTTGGGAGGCTAAGGCGGGAGGACTGCTTGAGGCCAGGAGTTTGAGGTTGCAGTGAGCTATGATCATGCCCACTACACTCCAGCCTGGGCAACAGAGTGAGACACTGCCTCAAAAAAAAAAAAAAAAAAAAAAAAATCCATAGCTTTCCATCTAATAATTGTCCATTTACAGAGAAAATACAAAGACAAAAACTTTTACTAACTTGAACTACAGCACTTACATATAAAAAATAGAACACAGTGCATTTATGAGAGACACACTGTATATTTAGTCTACAGGCAATTCTCAGGTGTACACTTGGCACCACGAACCCACGGTCTGGGAAAGGCCTGAGCTAGTGGAAGGAATTCTGAATTTAGAATCAAAATTAACGTTCTCATCCTGTGGGTTATGGGTCTTCCATTTACTAGCTGTATGACCTGGGCTAAATGCACCAACTAACCAGTACTTCTTTAGTTTTTTTTGTTTCTGGGGTGAGAGGAGCAGTGTTTTGTTTGGGGTTTTTTGTTTGTTTGTTTTGCTTGTTTTGTTTTGTTTGGGTAGATAAAGGGAGGGAAGAAGAGCAACTGAAGATGCAGTTCAGGTAAATCCTAGGAGCAGGAGTGGTTCGACACCAGACAACAGAGGGAAGGGAGGGCTTTTTGGGGACTCAAAGCCAGGACTGTCTCTCTAGGAGAAACAGAAACTTCAACTAGATGCTTTGAGAGGAAACTGCCAGCATGTTTGACAATGTCTATATTGAAAAGGTAGCAAAGCAAAAGAGGAGATAAAGATTAAAATCCAGTTTGGATAAAAAAAATTTTTAAATAATTATAGTTATTCACATTCGATTCTTATTTAGGTCTCATAATAGTGACTCACAAAATGACTATGTACGTCCTTATATGTGTGCCCATTTAATTGATGTCAGCTCCTCTATGTTCAGATTAATTGCTTGAAATGTTAATGAGTTAGAAGGAATATTTCTGCAGAATGTTCAGACAATACTTTTCACTGCCAGGTGTGCTTGATAGAAAGAACAGGAACGGAGGCGTCTAGAAACTGAATCTTACTGTCACACACCGATTCTTCCCATTAGCCTTTTTTCCCTAATAGTCTACACTGTCTGGCTCTGAGCACAGTCTTCCCTTCTGAGCACATTCTCTAATAAGTTACTTGGACTGTGTGGGATTAAGTCTTTGCCACTTTACCTCCTATTCCCTAAGGACCAGTCCTTAAAAGTTGCCATCATTTGACTGACTGACACATAATGATAGGATCGAGGGACCCAATCCAAACCCCCACATATAAATTGTCCCAGACATACGAGACTCAATTCTGTTTTTAAAGATGTTGGGCGATGACCTAGCATTGGTCAGTGTAAAACATTCCCAATGCTTACCATCAACAACTCTGACCATCAGGATTGTTTAAAACATATAGAGTTCTCAAATGTTGCAATTAATTAGAATTCCATCACATATCAGATCTGTTGATTAATAAATTCCAGCAGTCTTCTGTAAATGTCTCTCTTACTTGCTAAGAAGACATCTGTTTTGGCCAAGTAGACTGTAAGGAATAAGGATTAACAGGTAAGGTCAGGATGTCTCTCACATTTCAGACTTAAGGTGAGCTCAGCCTGAGGGCTTGTTCCCTTTCCTTGGAGGAACACAGGTGTTGGTTGACAACCCAGTCCACATCTATCCATTCATCAGTCCCATGCAAAACAAACTGGACTTGGCCTCAGATTTCCCAGAGCCATGCTGTCTTACTGTCCTCTTACAGCCTCTCCAATTCTACTCAGGTTTACGGCCAGGTTTGAGGCTGTTTCTATGGAAATGTGGTATGTGCCACTCAGAACCCCTTGGGTGCACAAGCTGGGACCTCTGCCCCATTCCCCCTCTGCAGGGGCTTCCCTTTAAATGGCAATGGGTCTCCATGGGGAATCACTATATGGCTCTCTCTTCTTGTCCTCCCAGGAGCAGCACCCGGTCGGGATTCCCCGGACCACAGGCCCCATGCAGTCCTCTGTGCCACCAAGCTCCGGTGGCATGGTCTCCGGAGCCAGTCCCTCGGGCCCGGGCTTCCTGGGCAGCCAGCCCCAGGCCGCCATCATGAAACAGATGCTCATGGATCAGCGGGCCCAGTTGATGGAGCAGCAGAAGCAACAGTTCCTGCGGGAGCAAAGGCAGCAACAGCAGCAGCAGCAGCAGATTCTGGCCGAACAGGTAACACGCCCCTTGGCGCGATTCACTCCTTCAGCTAGCATTTATTGAGCACCTGCTGTCTGCGAGGGAGTCGTGGTTCACGTCCTCCATCAAGATGCTCACAGTCTAGCATTTCCCAGGATCACAAAAGAACCTGCAGAATTTAGACCTTTCCATTCGTTAGGCTTCTTCCTGTAATGAATTAGTTTGTTCTTAAAAGACAGGCTTCAGCCATCAATTTGAAGGCTCATTTGCCAGAGACATTTCTGTGATGCAAGCCTGACTCCTTGTCTTCTGATTTCTGGTGCAGGGGTCTGTGTAATCAGCACACGGAGACGGGGAGCTGTCTCACATTCTTCATAAGCCCTAATATTTCTAGGAGCAAGCAAAAAATACAATTCAGAGAACTTTGTGTCTTGGAGGAAAGTGACAGGAGGGAGGGATTGAGGAGAATTCTATAGACTTGGTCATGAACAATGGACCGGGAACAATAGCCGAACAATAGGGCCCACAGAACTACCTGGAAACCTGAACCCAGGGTCACAGAGAGGGTGCAAACTTAAGAAAATTCCCAACAGCTTTTAAAACAGCTCAGGAAAGCTGTGTGTTAAAGGAAGGCCGAACACAAATACAGCTTTACCTTAGGCATCTTTGTCCATCCTTGCCATATAATTCCTCCGGCTTTGAAAGAGAGCCTTCCCTGCGGACTGCTCCTGTAGGTTTCGATTTGTTTTGTTTTCAGAGAGGCCCACGCCTGATTTAGTATTATCCCGGGGAAAGGCCTGAGGCTGTCCACAAGAGATCCCCAGACAGCTCCTGTGGGGTCTGCAAGGGAGTCTCGCACAGCAGCCTCTCTATTATGGGAGGTATGAGGTTGTCACATAAGGCTCAAAGCCCAACATAGCTCTGCATCGCCATTATTCTAATGGGATCATAATTTTGGAAATTTACCAAGCATCCACCGCCACATGGATGCAAGATACTGTGTAGGACACAGGCACGTGGAGGTCCCTGCTAACCAAGAACAGCAGTTCAAAGTGACACCAGTCATCCCGCAAAGAGAAAAATGGTACTGTTGAGCACAATTCGCTTATGTTCCCTTTTTTGCTTTTGTTCCTGAACAGCTGTGTAATTATCTCCCTTTTTACCAAGGTCAGTCAGCCGCCTGGCAGCTATTGTACAAACAAACCTCTATCCCTCTCACCTGCAAAAGGTGTGCGACAAGGAATCATGCTAATCTCTCTGAGGCAGTGATAAATGGAGCTGCCTCTGGCAGCTGGGCTCTGTAAATCATCTCAGCCAAGCCCCAGGAAATTTCAGGTGTGCCTGATATTTCTGAGTGATGATTTTTGATATGTGTGCTATGACCAAGGCACAAAGTGAAGTCAGGGGAATCGCGCAGAGCTCAGCTGTGCCGGCCGAGGGTGTTCCCACAGGGCAAGGCCAGCCCCATCCTGGGGATCGAGGAGGGAGGTGGAGGAGTGTGAGACCAGAAGCATCAAAAGGATGCCCAGAGGCAGGTGAGAGATTGGGTGAGACCCCTCAATCCAGGACTCCAAGAGATATAGGCTCCTTGGAAGAGGTGGGGGCAACAGGAAGCTGTGACCTGAGTATAATCCCTTAGCAATTGTGTGTACTAGGAGATGATGAGGGACCAGGGTAAGATCACTTTTCTCAGAGTCAGAATTTGTCCATTCTTTTGCCTGTGATGTGATTTTGGAAAAATCACTCACCCTCCCTCTTCATCTGCAAGGTTAAGTTTTAGCAATTTCCCAGCCTTCCTCACATAGCTGTTTTAAGGATCACAGGAGGTAATGTGCGTAAAATTCTTTGGAAGCTGTACTCTCTGCACAAATGTATCTGGGGACCTGTACATGACCCTGGTGTCAGGGAGTGTTGTGTGGGAGCTGCAGCCAAGTCAGTGTCGCATCTTACCTGCACCTGGAGACGGTGCTTATCCGTGCAGGTTCTCCTAGGGGTCTACACGTGGGAAGCGCTCAGCTTTGTGTTTGGAGAGCGAATATTGCCACATCAACACCAAGCTGTTGATCTTGGTCCCTACGGCATTGAAAATGTCCTAACAAACACTTTCAATTTTGGAAACAGCATATTGGGTTTCCTGAAAGGACATGTGAGGGGAAACAGAAGGATTGGGGATCTGCGTATCTTCGGGAACTTTAAAATGATTCTCAGTAGCATTGGAAATCAGAGCGAGCAGGTTGAAAGCAGGCGTGAATTAACATGTAATTCCTTATTCTCAGAGTGTGGAGCGTGTCACCTCTCACCCATTCACAAAGGTTCCACAGAACTGAGAATTTTAGATCTGAAAGACACATTCCAGATCATGAAGTCATCTTACCAATGAGGAAACTGAGGCCAGGGAGCTTAGGTGATTTATCTGAGACCACAGAGCTAGAGAGAGGCAGAGACAGGATGGAACCGGGGCTCCTGACTCCAGGCCACACCCTCAATCCACCACATGAGCTACCCCAGGGCTCATTCCTAGCTGTAAGTGAGGCAGATGGATTCTTATATAACATGGGAAGTTTGTGGAGAAGCTTTTAAATGCTCAGCTTACTCTCAATAATGCCCTTATATTGCTGCCTAAAAGATTTACATGGTTTCTTTTTTTTTTTTTTTTTTTTTTGAGACAGAGTCTCGCTCTGTTGCCCGGGCTAGAGTGCTGTGGCATCAGCTTAGCTCACAGCAACCTCAAACTCCTGGCCTCAAGCAATCCTTCTGCCTCAGCCTCCCGAGTAGCTGGGACTACAGGCATGTGCCACCATGCCCAGCTAATTTTTTTTCTATATATATTTTTAGCTGTCCAAACCATTTCTTTCTATTTTTTTAGTGGAGACGGGGTCTTGCTCTTGCTCAGGCTGGTCTCAAACTCCTGACCTCAAGCAGTCCTCCCGGCTCGGCCTCCCAGAGTGCTAGGATTTTGCACGGTTTCTTGTCTACACTTTAATGGTATACACAGTCAGTTTATTTCAACAGCTTTCTGCAGAACACTATGGTAGGCACCACAGGATGGGCTCAACAGAGCAGACGCTGTTTTTATCCTTTGGTTGCCAGAATGCTGGTTGGCCTTGTAGAGAAAGAGAAAAAGAAAAAAAGAAAAAGATAATTATAGAGCTGCCCAGGAACAAGCACAAAAGAAAAAAATAGAAATAAACACATGCGTTAAGAAGTGGTCAATGTGTGTTATTTTTATAATGAACACTCTAAAGAGCAGGGACCTTGTTGTATGTTCTTTATAGCCCTTGCAGATGAAAGGTGCTTAATGAATATTCAGCAGCTGCAGGAAGCAGGTTAAACGACATCCCGAAGGTCACGCAGCTACTTGACGGCAGACCTAGAACTAAAACCTCTTCCTCTGCTCTTTCCACCTCACTCTTATTTTCTTTCCCTTTGCACATGCAGCATGATAATGATAATAGCCTTCCCGGTGTATCGGTAACAAGGCTAACGGTGCAGAATCCCCGTGAGAAGAAAGACTAAATCGCAGGCCTCCTGGTATATGTGGAATCCCACGTGGTTTCCTCAATGCTGAATAGTTTACTTGTAGAAATGTATTTTACAGGCAATGTGGCTTCATGGGAATAACGTTGGCCTTTTTTTATGGCCTCTGAGGATCCCATCGTCCTATGCCCAAAGCATCTACTTAGGTCGTTAAAAAGTAGTTGCTCGTCCCTTTGAGCTTGGTCCCCACAGTGCTAAGAAAAGCATGCAGGCTGACGTTGGAAATCCAAGTCAAAACTTCCTCCCTCCCTCGGCATGCATTCCTTGAGAGCCAGCAAGTCACACGTCAGAAACAGGCGTAGATGGTCACCAAAAGGCCAGTGCAGGAATGTTCATAGCAGCCGTATTCATAACAGCCAAAAACTGGAAACACCCTAAATGGCCGTCACTGGTAGAATGGGTAAATAATCGTGGTATGTTCATACAACGGAATAACATTCAGCAGTGAGAAGGAACAAGCAAGTACACACATCAGTGTGGCTGAATCTCACATACAGTGCCGGGTGCAAGAAGCCAGACACAAAAGCAACACTGCGTGAATCCTTTTCTACAAAGTACAGACGCAGACCTGACCCATCTGTGTTGCTAAAGTCAGGACAGCGGTGCCCCTGGGCCAAGGCAGGGTGATGGCTAGAAGGGGCCTGAGGGCTTCCTGGCCATGTTCTGTCCTGGATGTCTGGGGTGTGTTCATTTTGTGGAAATCCATCCAACTGTATACTTAGACTTTGTGCACCTGGCTGTACGCATGTTATTCTTTGACATAAAGTTTAATTTTGGGGGTGGTGGGACAAACTCTGCCTTCCTCAGAACTGCCAGGATATTTGACTGCTTGCTCTCTCCCCGTCTCACTCCCTGCCTCTCTTGTCCTCTTCCCAGCAGTTGCAGCAATCACATTTGCCCCGGCAGCACCTCCAGCAGCAGCGGAATCCGTACCCAGTGCAGCAGGTCAATCAGTTTCAAGGTGAGGCCAGTGCAAACCTCTTCCATGTATACCTTCCAGTTGCGAAGTGTGAGTGAGTGTGTAGCCAGGGGCATTGCTGTTCATGCTGTATTTGTGTCCAGGTAATACGCAAAGTATTTAACAACTGGTGGGAAAAGAGTCCCAACCAATCAGAATGTGTTCCTGGAGGCCACCTATTGTGCCAGACATTAACCTTTGGGTCACTGAGAGGTCCTAGTGGGGCCAGCGAGGGGTCAGGGTAGCTGTTCTTTACCAAAGAGACAGAGTATTTCAGTAGTTTAACAACCAATAAGGACACACAGTGTCTTGGCCCACTATCAGCCTTGTTTATGTTTAGACTGTCGTCTTAGTGACCACAGGGGCAAAAATCTTACACCACATCCTTCTTATTAATCCCGGCAGGTGAGCTCACTTCTAACAGCCAGAGTAGATGAATCTGGCTTATAGCAACTGCTGATCTCTGCTGAATGTAGAAGACAAGTAGGGCCTTGAAGCTGATTGGACTGTCCTGATCCTGCACCATTTGCAGAAATCCCAAATCATGACCCCCAGCAGCAGTGGGTGCACTGTATGTCACCATTGCCACTCCTTTGTAAATGTGGAAGGCCCACTCAAATATCAAGCCCTCCCATTTCCAGTAGAGAGAGCCCTTGAGGGTCTTGTGTGGGGTGGAGGAAGAGCATTCCAAGTCTTATCCACAGGAGTTTTCAGGGGGCTGTGGAAGACACCTAGTAGCAGAAATCCTAATTCCCATCCTCTGCCTCTTTTGTGGGATCTAGATCAATATGTCCTAACTTCTCAAGAGTTACCTGGCCATTAAGAATCTGCAGGAAGGAAGACGTTGGTACTTTAAGATGGGAGTCTGCCAACCTCCTCATTTCCTGGCAAATTAATAAAATACTCTTTCCTTCTCTTAAAAAAAAAAAAAAAGAATATGCAGGAAGCTATGAAGCCCCTTGCACAGAATTTTGCATATATGTAAATATATATAAACTTTTACATCATTGCAAATATTACCCTCCTGAGGTTTATCAGTAGACTGGGTACAAAATTCCTGACTAGGGTGTAGTGTTCTTCAGTCTTCAGGTTGCAACACACAAGGTTATAAAAACAATTTTATGGGTCACAATCAACATTTCTTAAATAGAATACAATAGAAATTATCAGAGCATGTTGTAAGATTTTGTTTATGTTATAAACCTACACGGATATATCCTGGATCATGGACTATAAGTTGTGGCTTAAAGAGTCTGAAAGCCATTGATGTTTACTGACAGATTTCACTGAAGATTGCCTGTGAAAATACTGGCTTGAGAGTAGCTACCACTCCCTTCCATCCCTGGGAAACTTATGTCGTATTTGATCCCTTCAGACTTGACACAGGAAAGGACAAAAGGAATTGAACTGTCCACAGGTGTTCTGTGTGCTAAATCAGTGCCAGTATTCTTTGAAGAATTACATTTCTCACTTGCCATGGGTGGGAAATAGTGGGGAATAGTCATCGTTACATAGTTTTTTTGGGGAGCTACAGAGCCCTCCTTTATACTTGTAGTTTTCAAACTTTAGACTGCATCAGAATCACCAACAGAACTTATTAAAACAATGACAGCCCAACCCCATCCCCAGTGTTTCTGATTTAGTACATCTGGAGTGGAGCCTGAGAATTTGCATTTCTAACAAGTTCCCAGGAGTTGCTGATTCTGTTGGCTAGGGGACCACACTTTGAGAACCACTGCTTTGTACTATGAACTAATTAAAAATAGAAAATCTGACAAACCCAGCATAGTGTCCCTTGAGTTTTCTAGGTTGATAATTCATTTATTATTTGGGGAGGAAGAGGTTGCCACCAACATTTAATAATTCCTCTGTATTACAGAACATAGACATATATTTATATGAGCTATTCTGAATGCTTTGGGTTTAAAAGTTCTATTCCTTGAACTTTTCTGAAACCCTAAACCTCAGATAATCAACCTAGAAATTTATCTACATGTAAGTTAAACAGCCAGTATGACAGTTTAGGCTCCCTGAACTGATTGGTTTGAGATATTATCATTTTTTTACTATCTTCAGTATTTTCATATTTTATTGACACCCTAGATAACGTGATGTTATGCAACTGGGAATATAGCAAATTGATAGGTAAGAATATTGTTTTGGGGGGCCGGGCGCGGTGGCTCACGCCTGTAATCCTAGCACTCTGGGAGGCCGAGGCGGGAGGATCGCTCAAGGTCAGGAGTTCGAGACCAGCCTGAGCAAGGGCGAGACCCTGTCTCTACTAAAAAATAGAAAGAAATTATCTGGCCAACTAAAAATATATAGAAAAAATTAGCCAGGCATGGTGGTGCATGCCTGTAGTCCCAGCTACTCGGGAGGCTGAGGCAGAAGGATTGCTTGAGCCCAGGAGTTTGAGGTTGCTGTGAGCTAGGCTGATGCCACGGCACTCACTCCAGCCCAGGCAACAAAGTGAGACTCTGTCTCAAAAAAAGAAAAAAAAACAAAGAATATTGTTTTTGGAGAGAAGTTCTGTTATGAATAACTTGCGTGAGAACCTACAGCAAACTCTCACCACTAGGTATTTCAGAGGTCTTAATGACTATCTGTCTCTCATTGAATTCTGTGCCTCTGGGCAATGCCTATGGAGAAATGCTTATTTTTCACAAATACAGGCTTTTGTGAGTGAATATAGAACATAGACCTTTTAGGAAAAAGTCTCATCTCTGTTTGAATGTAGATGATTTTATTTGACATTGTGATGTTAACCAGCAGACAAAAAATTGATTTGACTACAGTATCTCACAGTAATATATGTTTTAGACCAAAAAAAAAAAAAAAAAAAAGAACAAAAAGTAGTCTGTTGTGTAAAATATGTAGTAATCAGGTAAAGACAAATTAATTCTTTGGACGTGTTTGAATTTTTTTCCTTTGTATTAATATATTTAAAATTACTGAAGGCATAAAACTAGATTAATAAAAGGCTTTTTATTTCTCTTAGGTTGAAAATATTGTGCTGATGGCTGGTTTTAAAATGCCTGTTTTAAAGTAAGAACTACATCGAGACAGTGCAGTCATTTACACTAAGTAAAAATAAAGGTTGGCTTAGATTAATGTTTCACTACCTATTAAAGGGCATTGCAACATTTCTGCCCTCTAAAGAAAGGAACCTATTTCTTAGTCAGAAAATTAGTCCAGACAATATCCAGTCCTTCAACATATCCATTACAAATATACCCAAAAAGTGTCTAAATTGTGAAAGTCCTTTCATCTATTTCCAGCAGCCTGTTTATGTTTTTTGGGTCTATCCAATCCATCTCTGAGTCAGCAATATTTTTCCCTTAAATTTCTTGATAAACAACTCAATAACCCATTTCACCACAGTTGATCTGATTGGCCATGCAGTCGATCGAATTTAGTCGTTAAGGTCACAAAACTTCATAACCAGATTACAAGTTGCAGGATATACGACCATCCTGTGTTTTTTGATTTTTTTTAAAAAACACCACGTAGATAAAATTAAGCTTAAAACAAAGAATCGAAACATTTCTAGGGATTCCCCCCAGATCTTTCAGGGTTTCCCACAGAAACCATTCATTTCATTCTTCAATGCGTCGTGCTATTGATCTCAAGCCACAAAAACTTAAGTCATCATCAAAATTCCCATAGTTTTCTATTTAAAGAAAGGCAGAAAATATGGAGACATATTTGCTGCCCAGAAATCAATAGCCCCATCAGGAAGACAAAAACATGCTTCAGTTATTTGCCAAGGTGCCAGGTTTAACAAGGTTATAGACTGTTCTCATCTGGTTTCTCATCACAGTTCCAGGTGGGATCGAATTTGCTTGTAATAGCAATTGGCCCCCATGCTGCATCTTCTTTAAATGTCCAGGAAAAAAAAAAAAAAAAAACCTATTTTTCTTTTTTTCATAGACTTACTCATGAGCAGGGACATAGAAAAATCCATTTTTGTGCACCTCCTAGCCCTTTACAGCATTGACTGGTGTTGGAAATTTCTTGGGAACACATAAGGAAAGGCTCACTCAAATGCCTAATTAAGGCTGAATGACTTGGCGTTGATACTCTGGCCAACTTTTAAACAGTGTTATTAAAACCATGTTCTCAATCTGCCGAGAGAAGTCATCACTGCCGATTCAAAGGAATGGACTTTGCTGCAGAAATGCATAAAGTTCATTGCCAAGTAGCAAGTAACAGGACGATTTCTTTTTCTAGCTCAGGAAGCTGGCCAGTTTGCACTGACATGTTATGATTCAGAGAATCTGGAGCATGTGGAGCTACAGAGTGGATCCAAAATATGTCCCATCTGTCAAAATAGCTGCTTAGCAGAAGCAATGGCCTTTAACCTCTCAAATCCTACTCAAGTCTTAGGGGAAATTAGTCTAATGGGCTTTATTGATAGTATTCTCTACTGAGCCATGTTCCACTTCAACAAATAGAATATGCAAAGTGACCAGCCGTTTCTTCTTAATTTAGCCCAAGAGGTGACTTTCCTCTCACCTCCAAAGAAAATGGTATCTCATTGGTTGAGGATGGCATCATATCCATAAGAGGGAGAAATAATTTGCTTCTGAAATATAAACAAAAATAACATCAGGTTGTGTTAAGTGGAAAGTCAGCTACAAAAACACATGTACAGGATGATCCCAAGTTTTGTGTGTCCATTTATATATAAATAAAAGAATAGTTAGCAATGGTCATCTCTGGTTGGTAAGAATTCGGGTAACTTTAATTTTTGTCTTTGTGCTTTTTAATACTTTCCAAATGTTTCACAATCAGAAAAAATTTATATGTTATAATCAGAAAAATTATAATTTTTATTAAAGATTTAGTATCAGAGTAGATCCTTTCACAAAGAAGACATTTGTCATTCCCAGAGAAAAGTCCAACAACTTGTTACAGTATATGGCTTATGGAGAAGAGTGAGTGGTGTGTGTCCTTTTTTCCCTGTAGGCTCTCCCCAGGACATAGCGGCTGTGAGAGGCCAAGCAGCCCTCCAGAGCATGCGAACGTCACGGTTGATGGCACAGAACACAGGCATGATGGGAATGGGAGCCTCCCAGAACCCGGGGACAATGGCCACGGCAGCAGCCCAGTCGGAGATAGGACTGGCCCCTTACAGCACCACGCCTACCAGCCAGCCAGGAATGTACAGTATGAGCACAGGAATGACCCAAATGTTGCAGCACCCAAACCAAAGTGGCATGAGCATCACACACAACCAAGCCCAGGGACCGAGGCAGCCTGCCTCTGGGCAAGGGGTTGGCATGGTGAGTGGTTTCAGCCAGAGCATGCTGGTGAACTCAGCCATCACCCAGCAGCACCAGCAGATGAAGGGGCCAGTCGGCCAGGCCTTGCCCAGGCCCCAAGCCCCTCCGAGGCTTCAGAGCATTATGGGAACGGTCCAGCAAGGAGCACAAAGCTGGCAACAGAGGAGCTTGCAGGGGATGCCTGGGAGGACTAGTGGAGAATTGGGACCATTCAACAATGGCGCCAGCTACCCACTTCAAGCTGGCCAGCCGAGGCTGACCAAGCAACACTTCCCACAGGGGCTGAGCCAGTCAGTCGTGGACGCTAACACAGGCGCGGTGAGAACACTCAACCCAGCTGCCATGGGCCGGCAGATGCTGCCAGCACTCCCGGGGCAGCAAGGCACCAGCCAGGCAAGGCCGATGGTCCTGTCTGGCCTGAGCCAGGGTGTCCCTGGCATGCCAGCATTCAGCCAGCCCCCGGCACAGCCACAGATGCCCAGTGGTAGCTTTGCTCCCGGCAGCCAGAGCCAAGCCTATGAGCGGAACCCCCCTCAGGACATGTCATACAGTTACAGTGGCGAGGGAGCCGGGGCTTCCTTCCCTGGCCTCCCGGACAGTGCGGACCTTGTGGACTCCATCATCAAAGGCGGGCCAGGGGATGAGTGGATGCAGGAGCTGGATGAATTGTTTGGTAACCCCTAGGCAGGCGGGGCCCCCAGGAGCCACAAGTCTAGTGGTTAAAGCTTAAAAAGTGAAAAAGAAACAGGATGTTGGCCCATCCTTGTTTTTTGTTTTTTTGACCCACGTAAACTGAGCAAAACTGCAGCTGGCTGACGGTGGAAGATCCAGGTGCCAATCCACAGTCCCGCTGGGCCTCATTTCACCTGATTTTCACACAGCAACCGAGAGGAGACACCATGCAGATCCTGCTGCGAGAGGAAGCCACAGGAGGGGCCAGCAGGGAAGACGCAGCCAGCCAGAGCCCCTGCTTGGCACTCCCTGCGATGGCCTGGCCCGGCCAGCGCTGCTCCAGCCAAGAGGGACTGTTGCCCAAGCGAGGCGTCCGGGAGCCTCTCCTGCCCAGAGTCCGGAGACTGCAGCTTTGGAGACACAAAAGAGGCAGAGCCTCAGCCAGGGAGAGCCCCATAGAGGCTGCCGGGTGGTGGCACAGGCCAAGTGCCCAGGTCAGAATGCACCGAACCCTGGGTGGAAAGAGGCAGAAGGCTTCAAGACATGCTACTGTATTTGGAGGGTAGGCACAAAAAACAGCGAGATGACAAAGGGTCCTGCTGGCCCATCTGTCTCCTGCCACGTGGTGACCCCTGGGAATTACGGAGGTGTTGCTGCTGGTGCCTCACAAGGATAGCCAACTGAGTCTGGAGAAGGGGCAGTCCGGCAGTCCAGGGAGCTTCCTTCTGCGGGGGACCGTGGTGGCATCACTCCAGGTTGGGCTGGAGCCTCCTGGGGGCCTGGTGCAATACCAGTGCTTGCAGGTAGTTCACATCTGCTTCGGGGGCTGCAGGGTGGAGAGACCCCACCTGGCTTCTCAGTGTCTGCCAGCCCGGCTGCCCTTGTCCCCCCATCCCTGCTGTGATTCCTCCTGGCCTCCACCCCAGCCTGCCCTTGCTTCTCCTCACAGACAATCCAAGGAGAAGGGACACTTTTGTCTTTCGGAAGCCCAGGCAGAGTCCACATAAATGCAAGAAGAACTTAGGCAATACCTGAAATGCAAAGGCGACACTGGCGTTTTCTTCCTCTCCATGTGTGGAGTTGAATGAGTATCTCCGCCTGGAACTGAGAGGGTGGCCTTGATGTGTGGGCGTCAGTTCATGGGAGCCGCATCTGATGCTTCTTGGTGTCCCCAGGCAGGAGTGACCTGGTGGTCGCTGGTTCCAGCTCCCTCCGGAAAATCCCAGGGGCGATGCTCTAAAATCAGCCTTGCGCATCATCCCTACTCATCGGAAAGACAAACATAAAACCCAGATGGAAGAGCTAAAACATCAGTTGCTCCACCTTACAAATTTGGATGATCAAAGGGGGGAAGATACGGTTCCTTTCCTATGGGCAAAGTGATCCACTTCAAAAGTTCTGTACAGTTGTTCTCTTTGTAATTCACTCACATCTTCCCTAAGTGAAATCTGTCGGAAGGAATCGACAGTGTCCACTGTAGCCAGGCTAGTCTCTGTGGTCCTTGCCTCCCCTCCCACCGCCCCCTCTTGGGAGCCATAGGCCTAAGTGTTGTCCTAAGTAAGCGTGGCTTGTACTTTTCTCCTGTCCCCTCCTCCCTCCGGGTCCTAAACAGTGGCTTCCTTCTGTGCACACGCACGTGCTCACGCGGTAGCGCTGGAACATGTGAGGGCTGGACGGGTGCACTTGGGGAGTCCTGAGAACGCCAGTTCCAGTGGAAGCCGGGGGCCGAGGGGCTTGGAGAGGAGGCAGGCGGGCAAATGATGCCCTTGACTTGCTCTCCACGTACCCAGGATTCTAGATCTGCTCAGCAAGGGGCAGGATGGGAGGCCAGGGGCGCCAGGAGGGTGAGCACCCAGGCAGGGGCTGTGTGCCCTCCAAACAGGTGGCAGCAGGGTGACCCGAAACTCCTTGGGGAGGGATGCCACCAGGGAAACTCTGAATGGAAACAGATGAAAACCAAAAAAAAAAAAAAAGAAACAGACAAGAAGACACAGAATACACAATACCTTTTCCCTGAAAGGTACAGGAAATAAATACGTAAGCAATGGTGAGAAACTGGAGGGGGCTGATGGAGAGAGACGGGGGCTCCATTATCTTTTAAAAGCTTCCTCCAAATGCTGAGTACTGGGACCAACTAATAGAGAGGTAGATTTTAATCAAGTTGTTTTGTTTCTGTTTTGTTTTTACTACGGTGCTGATGTATATGTAATGTCTAAAAAAAAAAAAAAAGGTTATTTGTACATAAGTTTTTACAATACTGCAGATATCACTGGGTCTACTATCTGTAAAAAATATACATATAAATATATATATACTGTTTGTTTAAAATAGAGTATTTTTATTTCATTCCTTAACTCATCATCACAGCAGTGGTATTGCACTTCAGATGACATCTAATTACTAATTTGTACCGTACGACCTATGGCAACTTGCTCCATTTTATTCAGATTTTTCTAGTTTTCTGTTTTTACCTTGTACATTGAGCATTGTTTATTTCCTTTGAAGAAATGTACAGAACTCTGAAATGTAGAAATGAAGTGATGTTGACATACCACTTTTAAAGAAAAAAAAAATAAAAGATCATTATCTGAATCAATCCAAAGTATAGTTTATTTTAGGATCCTCACTGGATCTCCAACCTTAATTAAGCAGATGTATTATTCCTGGGTTTTAATTAACTGCAGTTCTTTTCTCAAAAATTTGGTATCATTATTTAGACATTTATTTAACAGTAGAGATCAATCATTCCTAGTCTTTTGAATTCAACCACGCAACTGTAACTTGCTACATTTGCTGCAGCACTCTGAAGACTATGGCAAAGAGAAGGGAGGAAAGTCAACTTCGCAAGGAACATGCTGTAGTCCTTTTGTGCATTCCGTACCATAACAATTCAATTTTCATCGGCTCAAAATTCGGAGGACTTCAGAAAATGATAGTAAAATTTTTATGCAAGATAAAGAAAAATCAAGGAATATATTGGGGCCGGGCACAGTGGCTCACGCCTGTAATCCTAGCACTCTGGGAGGCCGAGGCGGGTGGATCGCTTAAGCTCAGGAGTTAGAGACCAGCCTGAACAAGAGCAAGACCCTATCTCTACTAAAAACAGAAAAAATTAGCCAGGGTCACGGTGGCACATACCTGTAAGTCCCAGCTACTCAGGAGGCTGAGGCAGCAGGATTGCTTGGAGCCCAGGAGTCTGAGGTTGCTGTGAGCTAGGCTGATGCCACGGCACTCTAGCCCAGGCAACAGAGCGAGACTCTGTGTCCAAAAAAACATAAAAATAAAAATAAAAATAAAGGAATGCATTGGGAGGAAGCAATAAAGGGGCCTTTCCCCACTGTGGCAGACACTGTCAGTAAACTCCCCTCCCCCAGGAGCGCCTCCCTCCTCTCTACCAGGCCCCACTCCAGCTCTCAAAGCCTGGGCATGCCTGCATCCCCCACAGAGCTGAAAGTGCTTAGACGTCTATACCCCTCCAGATCGACTATAGCCAATAGTTCCCTGGTGCAGGAGTGGGAAGGCCCAGTTAACTTGACAAACTCTGAGATGTACTTTTGCTCCAGAGCTCCCCTGCAGGAGCAGGTGGAGGCTGGGACTTGGCTGGGCTTCTTCCCCGTCTCTGTCCTGTTTCCCCCACTCCCTTTCCCTTTTCTCCTCTCAAGGGCCCTTTGTTAATAAGTCACATACGTGTGAATTCACCTCGCCACTTCTCGGAGACCTGACCTAAGACTCCCCGTCCAACTTTAAAATCTTAGTCACACAACATGTTTCAAAACTGGGTTAAACAGAAAAGCCACAGAATAAAGTCATCATCAAAAATAGGCCCAAAACAAAGGTGAGTTTTAATATCTGCAAACCAAGAGAATGAATTGACTGTGGAAGAAGACGCCAGCCCTACCCCTGTGGTTCCCGAATGGATGGCAGGTAACACCATGGCGGAAACAACGTGGCACTGAGCTTTGTTCCTGCAATATGGACTTAGCACTGTCCCAGATAACGTGGGATAGAAAATGAAATGGTTCATGGGTGGAGAGAGGGCGCAGGGGGAAGCTAATAATAGAAGTGAAAACATGAAGCACCGGGAAGGGTTGATTACTCCTCCAAGTCCCGATTAATTCAAGCCACATTCTTTATACTAAAATTTGTTCTGTACTCAATGAATGAAATACCTTTCTCCTTTAAAAGGAGTTCTTATGTGTAATCTTACCTTTAAATAATCCGAGTGCAGTAAGTGTGTCCTGGGGGCAGGAGAAGAGACGACACATCTGTCTAGGAAGTCAGCAGGCATCTGCCCCAGTGAGAAAGCAGCATTTCATTGCTGGTAGATTAAGGAACATTCAAAAGCATTCACTAAGTAGTTCTGCCTCTGACCATTCTTTTCAAGGAAAAGTGAGTCTGGAAAGAAAGAGTGAAAAACAAATGGCCTGATATTTTTCTTTATTAATGGCTTCCTGGGCCACACCCAGTCTACCTCCAACCCCTAAAAATGGGAGAGAAAAAATACCTGGGAAGGGAGCAGAGCTACTGCTTTGGGTAACCAGTCCTTTATTGTTTTATTTTATTTTTTATTTTTTTCCCCTCTTCTTTTCTGTTCAGTTCTCTCCTTGATTCTCTTTTCTTTTTGGTCTAAGTTCTAAGGACATTAGAGTCCCACACTAATGTCCTGTGAACGAGCTGCCATAGAGACCTGCCTCATTTCATGCAACACGTGGAAGTCATCACTGCAGTTTGCACACCTGCGGCCCCGTGTCTCTTGCCCACGTGCAGGACAGCTGCCAGGCCAGCGTTAATGGCTGCAGATCCATTGATACCCCTGGATCCCAAATCAAACCTACTGTGCTCAACAGAAAGAAATCTTAAGAGCTACCAAGAACCTGACTTTAGGCTGGGCGCAGTGGCTCACGCCTGTAATCCTAGCACTTGGGAGGCCGAGGCGGGCAGTTTGTTTGATCTCAGGAGTTCGAGACCAGCCTGAGCAAGAGCGAGACCCTGTCTCTACTAAAAATAGAAAGAAATGATCTGGCCAACTAAAAATATATAGAGAAAAAATTAGCCAGGCATGGTGGCACATGCCTGTAGTCTCAGC
>CM052440.1:125986366-126007789 GCA_028533085.1 Varecia variegata
AGACAGAGTCTCGCTTTGTTGCCCAGGCTAGAGTGAGTATGAGTGCTGTGGCGTTAGCCTAGCTCACAGCAACCTCAAAGTCCTGGGCTCAAGCGATCCTACTGCCTCAGCCTCCCGAGTAGCTGGGACTACAGGCATGCACCGCCATGCCCGGCTAATTTTTTGTGTATGTATATGTATATGTATATGTATGTGTGTATATATATATATATATATATATTTATTTATTTATTTATTTTAGTTGGCCAGATACTTTCTTTCTATTTTTTTAGTAGAGACAGGGGTCTCACTCTTGCTCAGGCTGGTCTCGAACTCCTGACCTTGAGCGATCCACCCGCCTCGGCCTCCCAGAGTGCTAGGATTACAGGCGTGAGCCACCGCACCCAGCCTTAAACTTTTTGTTATGAACATTTTCAAACAGGCGGGAAAGTAGAAAGAATAGTGCAGTGAATACCTATTCATTTATCAACCGGATTTAATCATTGTTAACACTTTGTCATCAATGTTTCAATATATTTTTTCCAGAACCATTTCAAAGTAAGTTATGCATCCTACCACTTCACCCCTCCAAGCCTCGGCACGCAGCTCCAAATCAGGGCATTCTCTTCCTTAGCCACAATATCATTATTGCACCTAACACAATTAACATTAATTCCCTAATATCATCTAATTCTTGTTCTATATTCAAAGCATCCCAATTATCTCACAGATGTCTTCCAAAGATAGATGAAGGATCTCACATTGCCATTTGGTTTCTATGCCTCTTAAGATTCTCAATGTAGAAAAATTCTTCTCCATCCCTTTTTTTGTGACATTGACTTTCTAAGGCAATGAATCTAACTTCTAAAAATGAAACTGGTCGATTTACTAATATACAAAAAATTTATAGATAACTGTCAAACTGATCAGAAACTCACATCTCTCTGTCCAACATGTTTGCTCCCTGTAGCTAAATCTAATAAGAATTCAAATAATCAAAAGGTTGCCTGGTGACAATGGAATTAGAACAAACGAAATAAAATCTAGGGTTCTAATGTTTAAAGTTACAAAGCTTTCACAGCCTGATACACCCACTGCTCTTTCCACATGTTGTTTAACCAAACCAGGTGGGCTATGCGTGTGGGTTTCACACTGCAGAATCAATTTAAGCACAAAATGGAAATGTTTAAAAATCTTCAAGTGTAAGATTTGGAAAGCTTTTCTCCACTTCTAAATGACATGATTATGCAATAATTATGCTTTAGGGTCAAAAATTTGCACTCTCCCTTCATTATCTTTAATGTATAAAACAATTAAAATGCCATCACACAAGTCACCATCATAACTGGTCAGAATACTAAGTAAAAAGACCATATAATCATAGCATTTCAGAGTGAGTATTAGCCCCATTTTACCTATGAATAAACTGAGGCAGAGAGCTACAAAGTGTTGGGGTAGCACAGCCAGCAAGTGATAAGACAGGAGAAATCGTCTCACCTGGAGTCTTCATGTCTTTGCTCCCAGACCTCTTATTGATGAGGTGCCTTGTCCAAAGTCAAACAGCCAACAAGTGGGAGAACCTGAGCTGGCATCCAGATGTCCCTGTTCCCAGGCCAGTGTACTCTGGGGGCATTTAATACTGTTCTACTATTTGGGATGCAGGAGGTCGTGTCTTCTCCCCTAGTATTCTGGAAACACTAGCGTTTTAATGTCTGTCTTTATTTTTCTATTACTCATAGCCTTTGTAACTTCCTTTGTAACTACAAGAAAGAAAAGTCCTGTTAAACAGCTTTTGATGATGCCCACACCAGATTCAAGGCTGCCCAATTTTCTTTGGAAAAATTGACAGAGGGCTCTTTTCCTGATGTTAAAATGTGTTGTGTATGCTCATCAGTAATCCCATTTTCCTACGGTCTTTGAAGGCTGTGAGGTAGAATCATGCCCATTTTACAGGTGAAGGAGACGAAGAAGAGTCCTCCTCGTCGTGCCAGACAGTGACTGCACGTGGAAGCCAGAGCCGCCGCCTGGCTGTGCTGCACACGTGCTGCGTCACAGCCCGCACTCCGGGTGGTGCGGGGTGTCCAGTGGAACCCAGCCCAGATCCCACAGCCACGAGCAGGGCCCTCCTCCCTCTGCCCAGGGGAGAATATTCACTTAGCACTGGTCCCTGGGTGGTTCCTTGAAATGATACTTTTTTTTTTTTTCCTTTTTTTTTTTTCTTTGTAAAGTACATTTTCACAGCCAGATTCATTTTGTGCTATTAGTTGATGACTCCCTTTCTCTGGCTACTCTAAGTGTTTACCTGACCTCCCCCGCAGACAGCCATCTGTTGCTTTCCCGCAGGCAATGAAGGGGCCTCGGCTGCCTTGTCAGCATCTGTCTGGAGCTTTCCGTGAAGAGAGAAGCAGTCTCAGAGGCAGGCCATGTTGGTGGCCCACAGGAAGCCCAGCACACACATCAGGCTGGTCACGACTTCAGCAGCATGTACTTCTAAAACCAGGGCTCAACACGGATATACCCACCCCAAGCAAATTTCAGTTCTTCAATAGGCAACGTATTCTCTAAAGGGTGTTTTTCTACAAAACCATTTCAAGAAAAACAGAATCAAAGACTTTTATTTATTTCTTTAATGACACCACATTACCTTCAGGGTATAAACAGCTTCTGCCAGCATTAACGTAAAGGGAAGAGAAAAAGTTAGAAGTTCCGCCTCAGTTTCTTGGCAATGTTGAGGTCTAGATATTCATCCAGAAAGCTGTTTGCAATTCCCAGGGCGCCTAGGACAGTCAACAAGGTCAAAATCCCCAGACTCAACCGGAAACCAGTGATCCTGCGGGTGGACACCAGGGAGAGAAGTGACAAACTGGGCTGTGATGAGGAAGCTGGGAGTCCTGACACAGGCTGCTCATTGCTCATAGTACCCAGAACTTCTGTGTTTTTGCCATTTGAAAATTTTGGTTCATCATATAAATGGAAGGGGTTGCCTAGCCATGGAGGTGTGTGGGCTTCCTTGAACATTGATAGGATTAGCAAGGCTGGGCAAGCTATTTCCTTGGTAACCTTCTGGAGACAATGCAGAAGTTTTGCAAGGATTTAGAGAGCCCACACTCAGTGTGCACTTTTATACCTGTGTTTTCCCATCTCACGCCTACTTGTGTGCGGCCTGGCAAGTCTTGGCCTCAGGCAGCATGGATCATTTTTGCCAGCACAACTCTCAGTGCTTTTACTTCCTCTCAGGAGCAGAAAGCTCACCCACACTTCAGCCTGCTACTTTTTGTGTAAATGCACAATTATTGGGTTCTCCTTACCTTTTATTAGCAGCTTCAGCATATGCCCAGAAGTACCGGTGACGGGCATATATGTACACCAGACCCAGACAGGTAGCAAAAACTGCAGAGGGGGGAAAAAAGAAAAGGCACAGAATACAATATAGGTCTCTTAAGATGTGGTATGAAAACTGAGAAAATATTCAGAGAACGTATATCTAACAAAATACTTGTACCCAGAATATAGAGAGAACTCACATAGAAGGGCAAACAAAAGTTCCAATAAGCACATGAAAAATATTTCAACATGATTCGACATCAGCAAACTGCCATTTAAAACCACAATGAGATGGCACCACTACATATCCACCAGAATGGATAAAATTTAAAAAGACCAACAACACAAAACGTTGAGGATGCAGAGCAACTGGAATCCTCATACGTCACTGGTGAAAATGCAAAATAGTATGGCCCCTGTGGGAAAAGTTCTGGTAGTTTCTTATAAAACTGAACAGACCATTTGACCCAGCAATTCCAGTCTTCTGTATTTAACCAAGAGAAATGCAAGCACCTGTCCACAAAAAGATTGGTACAAAAATGTTCATAGTAGCTTTATTCATAATAGCCCCAAACTGGAAACAGCCCAACCGGAGAATGGATAACCAGGCCGAGGTAGAGTCTGTAACACTCTATTCAATGAAATGCTACTCAGCGATGAAAAGAAACGTGTTTACAACAACATGGTGAAATCTCAAAAAGATTTTAGAGAGTGAATGAAGCATTACACAGGGATACCTACTACACGATTCCAATTACATGAAATCCTAGAATGGGAAAAACTAAATGAGGAAAAAACCAGAAGTGTTCACATCTGGGAGTGAGAATGGGGGCTGACTGGGAGGAACAGGAGGACACTTTCTGGGTGGTGCTCATGTTCCACATCTCAATAGGGACTGAGTCACGCAGGTGTGTACCGGTGTCAAAACTCTGCAAACACTTAAGGTTTATGCATTTTACCATATGTAAATTTTATCTCAAAAGAAAGAAATGTAAAATATAGTATGATGATGATGTTCCACCACCCCATGCCATGAAAAACATCAATGTCTTCCCTACGTTAGGGACTCCCTCTATTCCTCAGCAACTGCGAAATGCCAGAGCCTTCTTCTAAACATTGGGAGTTTATGTGTGGGACTGTGATACGCTGGATAAAATTAAATTTATTATTTTATTTGATCACACAGGTTTTGTTGGTTTTTAATTTCCACTCTACACCAGGTATTACTGTATGGATTGGGGTTAGCAGTGGAAAAGACACAAACTCCCTGACTTTAGAGAGTTTATCAACAAAGGCAGAAAACAAACAAACAAAAGAAGATGAGAAGAAAAGTCCAAACTTGAAAGTGCAGTGAAGGAAATGAAGAGGGATGGAGATATAGGAGCTGGAGGGGCGGCCTTTGGAAGGGGTCGGTGAAGCCTGCAGGGGGGCTGCCGTCTGCCTTGGGGCCTGCAGGGCGGGAATGAGGGGGCCGAGCAAAGCGCTGGGGGCGCAGGGGGACGATGGATCCTGAGTATTCTCTCAGGTTCCAGACTCTGTATCTAGGGAATCACTCCTATAAAGCCAAAGAGAATGGTTCAGGGGCAGTTAACAGGTGACTGAATTTGGATGAGAAAGAATGAAAAGAAAATTTTAACAAGGTACCCAAGAAATCCTTCCCTGACAGGCAGTCGGCCTCATTCAGCCCATCACAGTGACACCCGAAGGGTCAATGGCAGGGATGGAGCCCCGTTATCAAAAGGCACTTTTCTGATTAGCTGTTAATGTGCTCTTACATGACAAGGAACAGCTGCTTTCGTTCATGCCCTTAAGGGACACAAGTATGAGTTGGAATAAAGTTAAGAAGTCTTTCTCTAAAGGATATTTTATCTGAAATCCCTCAGTTGACAGTAAAAAAAAAAGGACAGAAAAGAGAGAGATGGGGTTGCCTTTGAAAGCAGGTAGGATTTGATTTATTTAAATCTTAGCAATCAAGTGCAGACCCGAATGAGGCAATGAAAGTTACCAGAAAGCAAAGGGGACTGAATTTCTCCAACGAAGGTAGCAGGTGGTAATCTGACTCCTGTTAAATGGATAGGCAGAGTTTGGACAAAGCCCTCAGCTCACCAAGGATACGCTAGTCAAACACAAAGTGGATATTTGTAGTGTTGCTACACACAAACAGTAGCGCTATATCCTAGAGGACCCTTAAGAAAAGGTTGTTGGCACGAATATTTATAGACCCTGCTCTGTACTTGAAAGGGAAATTTTCCCTGCATTGGTAAATGTCGAGTTAGACAAATTACTTACCTTCTCTCTACCCCAGTTTCCTCACCTGTAAAGTGGGAATTAAACTCTACCTCACGTGAAGGTTTTAAATTCTATAAATCAATACATGAGACAATATGTATATAAAACTTAAAACAGTACCTGGCATATAACAAGGGCTCAATAAATATTAGCTATAGTCATTAAGGTGAATTGTTAATTCTGTGTTCTGTTCCTTCAGTTAAATTAGAATTACGGTCGACACTTGAACAACACAGGTTTGAACAGCATGGGTCCACTTACACATGGATTTTTTTTTCAATAAATACACTACAAAATTTTTTGGAGATTTGAAACAATTTGACAACACTCACAAATGAACCACATGGCCTAGAAATATTGAAAAAAAAATTAAGAAAAAGGTATGTCATGAATGCATAAAATATATGTAGATACTTGTGTATTTCATCATTTACTACCATAAAATATGCACAAATCTTATAAAAAGTTAAACTTTATCAAAATATACGCACACACTTACAGACCAGACATGGCACCATTCACAGTTGAGAGAAATGTAAACAAATGTAAAGATGTAGTATTAAATCCTAACTGCATAAAATTAACTGTAGTTCACATTATAGTACTGTAATAATTTCATAGCCACCTCCTGTTGTTATTGCTGTGAGTTCAAGTGTTGCAAGTATCTACTGTAAACATCGTCATCTTTGTATGACCAGTTCATCTCACCAGCAAATTGCATATCTCTCTAAAAATGATTTCTCATGGTTTTCACCTGTTTTTCATCAGGATTAGTGCAATACCATAAACCCTGACTAACACCATCAGTCCTATACACAATGCCAACTAGTGATTTCAGAAGTGCTCCCAAGAAGTAGAGAAAAGTCATGACATTACAAGAAAAAGTTGAATCACTTGATATATATCATAAATTGAGGTCAGCAGCTGTGGTTGTCTGCCATTTCAAGATAAGTGAATTTAGTGTAAGTACCATTGTAAGAAAAGAAAATGAAATGTGTAAAGCTGTCAACTGCAGCTATATCAGCAGGCCCAAAAACCCTGTTCTTTGTTGTGAAATACTTTTTTATCTCCTATCGAAAATGCAGCTTTTATGTGGGTGCAGGATTTTTCTATAAGAAAGGCATACCCATAGACTCTAATGATGCAAGAAAAAGCAAAGTTAATTATATGACAACTTAAGGCAAAATAAAGGTGCAAGATCTAAAGCTGGAGAATTTAGTGTCTGCCAAGGATGGTTTGATAATTTTAAAAAGAGTTGGCCTTGAAAATGTGGAGATAATAGGAGAAGCAGCTATCTTGACACTTGGTCTTCTGCTGACCAAGAAGCAACAGACAAGTTCCTAGACGCCATTAAGAAAATCACTGAGGAGAATGGATATCTGCCTGAATAGGTTTTTAATGCAAATGAAAGTAACCTATGCAGGAAAAAAAAATGCCACAAAAGACATTTATTAGGAAGGAAGAGAAGTGAGCACCAGAATTTAAGGCAGGAAGGGCTAGGCTAACTCTGCTGTTTTGTGCAAATGCAGTCAGGGTTATGATCGTGACTGCCCTTATCTATAAAGCTGCTAACCCCCAAGCCTTGAAGGGAAAAGATAAACACCAGCTACCAGTCTTTTGGTTTTATAACAAGAAAGCCTGGACAATAAGAAGCCTTTTTCTGGGTTGGATCCATCAATGCTTTGCCCCTGAAGTTAGAAGTCCCTTGCCAATGAAGGACTGCCTTTTAAAATTCTTTTGATATTGGACGATGCCCTTGGCCACATGGAACCATGACTTCAACACTGAAGGCATCAAAGTAGTCTACTTGTCCCCAAACACAACCTCTCTAATTCAGCCTCTAGATCAGGGACTCGTATGACCTTTAAGGCTCATTATACATGGTACCCTATGGAAAGGATTGTCAACACTATAGAAGAGAACCCACATAGAGAGAACATCATGAAAGTCTGGAAGGATTATACCATTGAAGATGCCATTGTTGTTCTAGGAAAAGCTGTGTAAGCCATCAAGCCTGAAACAATAAATTCTTGCTGGAGAAAACTGCATCCAGATGTTGTGTGTGACTTCGCAGGATTTATGACAGAGCCAACCAAGGAAATCATGAAAAAGATTGTGGGTATGGAAAAAAAGCTGTGGAGTGAGGGGTTTCAAGATATGGATCTTGGAGAAATTCAAGAGCTAATGGACACCACCCTAGAGGAATGAACAGAAGATGACGTGATGAAGCTGAGTGCTTCCAAACCAGTACCCGAAGACAAGGAAGAGGATTGTAGAAGACGCAGTGCCAGAAACAAACTGACATTAGACAATCTGGCAGAAGGGTTTTGATTACTCCAAACTGCTTTTGATTTCTTTTAAAACCTGGACCTTTTTATGATATGGGCACTGAAACTAAAGCAAATGGTGGAAGAAGGATTGGAATGTATGGAAACATTTTTAGAGAAATAAAAAAGCAAAAAAGTCAGAGGAAAATTATAATGTGATGTATTTCCACAAAGTCCCACCTACTGTGCCTGCCTCTCCTGCCTCCCCTTCTACCTCCTTCACCTCTTCTGCCTCTGCCACCCCTGAGACAGCAAGACCAGCCCCTCTTCCTCCTCCTCCCCGCAGCCTGCTCAATGTGAAGATAAGGATGGAGATCTGTATGATAATCCACTTCCACTTAATGAATAGTAAATATATTTTCTCTTCCTTATCATTTTCTTAATAACATTTTCTTTTCTCTAGCTTACTTTATTGTAAGAATACAGTATATGATACATGTAACATACACAATATGTGTTAGTCGACTATTTATGTTATGCTAAGGTTTCCAATCAGCAGTAGGCCATTAGCAGTTAAGTCTGGGGGGAGTCAAAAGTTATTATGAGGAGTTTTGACTGCATGAGGGGTTGTCTCCCCTAACCCCTGCATTATTCACGGATCAACTGTAGATTATATTTGTAGGCAAGGCTCATGTCATTTTGTTCCTTGAGTGCCCAGCATATAGTTGGTTCCAAGTTTTTAAGAAAATTGTTAAATTAAATTGGAATGAAGCCAAAGTTAGCATATCTGCAACACAGCACTTTTTGATGTACACAGACATTGCTTATCTTGTTTAAAATGGTTTCCAAGATTAGTACCTGCATGGTTGTACATCTGCTCCTTAATAGCTTAAAGCACCATAGTCGCATTGGAACAGAGTTGACTGTATTTTAAAATTACCTTGGTTAAAATACCATCCAGCCATCCACAATGTGATGAGGAATATGGGATAAAACTCCACACAGTTTTGTCTGCAGGAAAAAATAAGGACATGGGTTATTTTTACGAGAAAACTGTACATTAAAGTATTGATTTTTCATCTGGAGGTAAATATACAGTCTATTCAAACAAAAATAATATAAGAACTTACATAATGAGCTTAAATGATCCTTACATTTAAAATGAGTGGGACTCAAACATTGTTTAAACCTCAAAGCAGGGCCAGGAATCATTCTCCTACCTGTAAGTTGCCAGTAGTGGAAGTGGGTTGTACCCCTGTTCCAAAAGACAGGCCTAAAGAACTCCGCTGTATCTTGCCTAAAGAACTTAAGATATCACTCAATTTGTATTAAACAGATTTCTTCTAAAAAAAATTCCCTCTCATCCATTGCCTTCTACTTGAGTTTCTCAGAACATTAAAAAATGGTCAGCTGAGTGGTGGCTGGCACCTGTAATCCCAGCACTTTGGCAGGCTGAGGCAGGAGGATCTCTTGAGGCCAGGAGTTCAAGACCAACCTGGACAACATAGTAAGATCCTGTCTCTAAAAAAATTTTTTTTTTAATTAGCTGGGAAGGCTGGCTCATCTGTAGTCCTACCTACTCAGGAGTCTGAGGTAGGAGGGGATTCAAGGTTATAGTGAGCTCTGACTGTGCCAATGCACTCCAGCCTGGGTGACAGATCAAGATCCCATCTCTAAAGAAATTAAAATAATTTTTAAAAAATCATCTTTAAATAATTTCCCTAAAACCACCTAACGTAAATGAATGAAAATGTTTCATTCCCATTTTAAGGAGGAAGAAACTAAGGCCAAAAAGCCCAGGCTGACTGATGTGTTGCAGAGAATTAAAGATAGACAATGTCCATCTTCAGATTCCAAAGCCCTGCCCTAATGTTAAACCAAATTGCCTCTATTCATAGAAGACTTGGACAGAAAATTTGATACTATTTTAAGCAAAAGGGACTAGTTCTCTAAGAACCATAATTAATTCATCTGCACCTAGCAAAGAGAAAAAAAGATGAATTATATTCATCCTCTTTCCTGAGCTACACCCCCAGGTGATCTTGGGTAGGTTGACTGAACTCATGCTGACAATATCTCCACCAGAAAGAACTTGAATGTAATTTGTAACGAGGTCTTGAGTAGATCCTGGTGGAAGAGTCATAACCTGTATGATTAGAAATGATCCCACATCCTTCCTTAAATAAACCTTAAAGCTTGAACACTTAATTAAGATTATGAAACAATTGACCCAGAAACAGTTGATGCTGGTTACGGAAGAGCTGGGTCTTTTGGCCCAAGTCACCATGAGTGATTTTTTTTTTCTTAGCAAAGAAAAGAAAATATGATTGCAAAGCGTAATTCTTCCCTCATTCTCCATAATTCTGCAAGAAACTGTGGATAGGTCAGCTCAACCTTATTAGCTTACTAGCTTATGCTTTGTCTCTGTATGGGACAAAGCTCCCCAATAATAACTCAACTATCTCTTAAGGCTGGGTAAGAAAAATGCATAATTAACAAACTCAATGTTCATATAAAGATCATGGTGGGTGGAGAGTAGTGAAGCACAAGTGGAAAATTTTAACCCCACCAGCAAAGACAATAGTGAGGCCACCCACAAAGATCTTCAAGGGCCAGGAGAGTGACCACCCATCCCCTGGAAAGTGAGCAATGGATAATGTGAATGCAAAAATGGGTTTCTTCTTCCTTTTCTGACTGTTGTCTTCAAGGCCTAACAGGCCACTTAACGACCCAAGGCATGTCTTGTCTAGAGCCTAACACTGACACTCTCATAAACCACAGCCACAGCTTTCTAGAACTCAAAGAAGTAACCGAGGTTTTCCTTTCTGCTGCTTCCCATCCTGGGCATGATTTTGCTTCTGATGGTTGTCTTTTAATTAATGTCTTTTTAAATTCGTAAGCAGCTATCATAGGTTAAGTGAAAAGAGGCTTTATGAGTTTGTATGGTCAGAATTATCCCAGCTATGTAAAAAATAAACAGCTTCCCAACATTTCCTTTTCCTTGGCTCAGTACACAGAATGGTTTTCCATGACGTCAGAGAGAATAGCAGAGCACTAGTCTTTCCAACCTCATCAGAATTATGTATGATCCTTTTTGGAAACAACACAATTGTCCCATTGTTTATTCGGTTTTATAATACGCCTTAAATTATTCCAAATGTAAGGACTGGTTAAGTTTTTGAACAACATATTTTAATTCAAAGTTAGCTGTGATGAGATTTTATTAAAGCACCTTCAAAAGTAGCCCACTTTATCCTTCATAAAAGTCTGCTTATTTAGGACTTTTTCTTTTTTTTTTTTTCTTTTTTTTTTTTTTGAGACAAAGTCTCTCTGTGTCCTCCTGGCTAGAGTGCAGTGGTGTCATCACAGCTCACTGCAACCTCAAACTCCTGGGCTCAAGCGATCCTCCTGCCTCAGCTTCCCAAGTAGCTGGAACTACAGGGGCATTCCACGACGTCTGGCTAATTTTTTCTATTTTTAGTAGAGACAGGGTTTCGCTTTTGCTCAGGCTGATCTCGAACTCATGACTTCAAGCGATCCTCCCGCCTCGGCCTCCCAGAGTACTAGGATTACAGGTGTGAGCCACTTGCCCGGCCTTATTTAGGGCTTTTTCTTTACAGTGAGCTAGTGGCCTTGGAGTGGCATTTGGGGGCAAAGGTAATATGGTATAAGAGAATCATAGCCAAGTCCAAACTGCACCACAGAGAGCAGAACTCTTTGGGTGCCTGTCCACGTAAGTTGATATGCAGGTGTGCTTTTGCATCTCTTATCTGAAAGAGGAAGAAGGCTCTGAGCTAGGAGAAAGGAAAGGAAAACAAAGGAAATGTTTGGGTCTTTCTCCCTGCCCAAGCTGGGGAACTAGCTTCACACCGTAATGGAAACCAGACCAGAAGCTGATGGGTCGTCTTCATGAGGAACTTGGTGAGGCCCCAGACACAAGCAGTCCCGTGCCTCAGATGACAAAGAGAGAGTTGGGGAGAGCCACACCCCTCGCCTCCCTCTGCCATGGACCCAGAGCAGCTCCTAGCAGTTGAACCTGGGAGGGTTCCATGCTCACAGGGGACTCTGGAGCAGGGCAGTGGCACGGCCCCTCCCTTAAACTGCTTGCCAGCAGGCGCTGTGTCCCTGGGCACCTCCCCTGGACTCCCAGAAGTGACCAGGAAGATGGGGAAGGGGGTGCTGGGAACCTGGGTGCACAGCAGGTGGTTAGAAGCTATTGAGATTTAGGCAAGAATGTGATTGTAACTGCATTTGTGCTCCTAGGATGGCAATGCCTGGAGTATCAGGGCAGTTTAATACCTTATATCTCCGTACCTTCCTCTCCAAGAAAGGGGTCCCTTTGTCCCCTACAAGTAGTTAGTCACTGCTGGGCTCACCCTGACCTCATGCCCGTGCTGTGCTCCTTGTACTTTCATCCTGACCCGCCTCAAGCGTTAGGCGCCTCAAGCGTGAAATGAGGCTTTGCCTGTCTCTTGCTGTCATCTTCCAGAGATTGCAATAACCCTCTTGCTGCCAGTCTTCCCCGCTGCCTCCCTGGTGAGAACGCCAGGTGCTGCTTGGCCTTGAAATACCTGGAATCCCACTCTACCTGCTCATTGTCACCTCCTCCACCCCCTCTACCACCTGCCCTCATCCTTCTGCCACCAGCACTGTTTCTGGGCCCCTCCAATCCTCCACACCACAGTGAGGTGGTCCACGCCTGGCTGGGTCCCCCAATAACTCATTCTCAGTAAGCCGTCAGCAGACACGTTTAACTCAAGGGGAACAAACTCTGAAAATTACTTCTTGACAGTCCTATCAGTGGCTAATTACAGTTTCATTGACATGAAAACCAACACGAAAATAATTGAAGTGAAAATAATAATTCATGAAACAACATGAAATATAGCCTGTTTAGTCATGAAGGCAGATACATTCTATCATCTTATCACAGGGGATACTCAGGAAAACGTCCCCCATGGGACAGCAACAGCATGCCGCAGCCGTGTGTGATTTCCTCCAGTGTGGAACCAAGGGTAGAGCTGACTGTGACCACGCATGGGCTGTCCCCTCTCCTGCATGTCCACAGGAGGGACGATGCGTCATGTCTACTTGTTCCCTGGTTAGAGCCCCCTTTGCACAATAGTCCTGTGTTCTTTCGATACTGAAGTTCTCATGAAAAGATTAGGGAGAAGCTTATCCTTTGTTATAAGCAGATGTCACCATGGGCCTCAAACTCTACACAGGAGATGGTGACAGAAAAGGACGGTAGGAGCCCAGCCATCCCTGAGCTGAGGAGGTTTCCAGACCTTGGGACTTCCCATTTTAAAATCAGGACAGTCCCAGGTGAACTGTCTTGGTTTGTCTGGGACTGGGGAGTTTGGGGGGACATGGAGCTTTAAGTGCTCACACTGGGAAAGTCCCAGAAAAACTGGGAAATTGGCCACTGTAAGGGACAGTCTGGTAGAGATTATGGAGATTAAGGAGTTAAAGCTGCTGAAACTCCTCACTGTCCATCCCAGTACCGAGGAGCCTGGGCCATGTGGGCTCACGACACACGGCCACTGCAGATCCCCCTTGGTCCTGATGGCTGGTGGCAGTGAGGACAGTCCCAACTGAGTACCAGTAGAGCCTTGTCTCGGTCATTAATACTACAAAGTTCATACCATTGGGTGGGAGGGATCAAATTGTGCCCTGGCAGCTCCCAATCTGGCAGTGCCTTCAACTCCAGTCTCCAAACGTCTGACTGCATAGCCCTTACCATGGCACAGCCCCGTGCAAATATGTACACGTCCTGCTGCAGCAGAGGTGGCGAGGCCGAGCTGACAATGACAGTGGAAGCTGTTGCAATGCAGGATTTGGGTGGAGCCACTCCTTGCTAATGAAAAGTGAGTGACTAACACGTGTCACTTGTGGGCCGAATGGTTAAGTAGCTGGTGTGCCAAGTTCCCTCTCTGCCCCAGCTGGTTAAAAGGAGAGACTCTGAGGAGCTGGATGGGACAGAGCCAGAAGGTGGGAGGAGCCTGCACCTCGGGGGCCACGTGGGAGCCACCTGCCCAGAACCACCCCGCAGGATGGACGTGGGCGGGTGAGACACAAACTTCCACTGTGTTAAACAACTGAGAGTTTGGGTTTTATCTATTAGCACCATATTATGCTTTGGATAGGGTTTGTTTGTCCCCACCAAAACTCATGTTGAAATGTGATCCCCAGTGTGGCGGTGCTGGAGGTGGGGCCTGGCGGGAGGTGTTTGTGTCATGGGGGCAGATCTCTCCTAAGTGGCTTGGTGCCCTTCCCACCAGAGCGAGCAAGTTCTCGCTCTCACGAGATTGGACTGGTCAGGGGTAGGGGATGGAGTAATTCCTGCGAGAGTGGGCTGTCATAACGCCAGGACACTCCTCGGGTTTGGTCCCATTTTGCACGTGCCCACTTCGCCTTTGACCTTTTCCACGGTGTGACACAGCACAAAAGCCCTCACCAGAAGCTGAGCAGGTGCTGGCACCGAGCTTCCGGTACAGCCTGCAGAACCGTAAGATAAACAAACTTCTCTTCTTTATAAATTACCCAGGCTCAGGTGTTCCTTTATAGCAACACAAAACAGACTAAGACACAAAGGCAGTATGTTGGCCTGGAAAGGAACATCATATACATTATAAAACACACAAAATAAAAATTAAAGGATTGGATTTTCACAGTTGGATTACTTAGTATATCCCTTCAGCATGTGCACATCACTTAGGAGGCCCTCTAGCCTGAAACATTTCTGAATATTTCTTCTATTTGATAGATTCCTAATGAACACACAACATGAAACTTTGCTTGCAACAACCTTGTTCAGAAAACCTGAAACATTCTCCAAAGGGAAAACGTGATGAGCCATAGAGTATCTCTAATGCCATGCTCACAGTGTATCTTTTTAAAAATAAAAACAGACAAGGCAACTCAAAGGAGGTTTTTGTAGGAGGTTTTTCTCTTTCAAGTTTTTTGTTTGCTTCTTTTTCTTTCTCCTCTTGTTTAGGTGGCTCCTTCTGAAGCAGTGGGCTGCACGCTGCTGTGAGCTGCTGGCACCGTGAGGGGGTGACCCAGCCCTGGGCCGTTGACTTTGGACCCTGGGCAGTGTCTCGGGTTATTACACTAACCGGGGATCAGAGCAACAGGTTAATAGGCTCAGAAAGGCTGGAGGACGAGAGGTTGCTGGAGTTAATCTTTTCAGAAAGACTCGTAACTGTTGAAATTGTTCCTTGCCAAGTAACTGGGGAGTGGGGACACAATAGGCAGGTTGCAGCTGGGGGCAGGAGGGCATGAGTCGAACCAGCCCCCTCCAGCGGCACTGCTGATGAGGAGCAGGACCAGCAGGCACGGGAGTGGGACTTGCCGTTCCTCCAAAGTCCAGCTGCTTCTTGTCCCCTGACCACCTGGAGAATCACCCAGCTCCTGTGACAGATGGTTTGGTGTTTGTAGAGGATGCTGGAGTTTGAAGAGTTCATCACTGAGAGTCGTTTGTCATCTTGGAGATCCCTAGCCCCTTTATAGTAATGCAGTGGATAAGGGCATCTGGTGCTTTCAGCTAATGGCCAAGACGGTTATACAGGGCCCCCCAGTTACGGATAAGATACGTTCCCGAGAACCTCTTTAGGTCAGATTTGTATGTTCATCCCTGATGAACGGCGCATATACAATAATAATAATACTAACAATACTAGAATGGCTCATATATGGCAATAATAATACAGCATAATGCTGTAATAATAATAATCACACCCCTGTACTAAGTTATAAACTATTGTGCTCTTTCTTTTAATTCAAACAAACAGAACATAAAGACAAACTCATACAAAAAGGTTAGATAGGAGAAATTTCAAAAAAAGAATATTAAAGGTTAACACTCACCTAATGTTGCATCAACACTAGGCTAATAGGAAAATTACGCTTATTTTGGTCTTCTAACTGAATCAATAACAACCTTTCCCTTTCAATAATTAACCCACGACGCTGCTTAGGAATAATTGATGCTTTCATTAGAGCACTGCCTTTCACATGTTCCATTTTTCTCACTTTATCCTTCATAATTGTTCCGATAGTTGAGCGACTAAAGCCTAATGCTTTCCCAGTGAATGATGGTATCTGGCTTTTCTCCAAACACTTAATTATTTCTACTTTCATTTCCACTGTAATCACCTTTCTCTTCACTGCAGGCTCACCTGGACTCGCAGTGGATTTTCGCTTTGGAGTCATGGTCAGAAGCGTGAACACACACTCACAAAATCAAATAAAAAAGTTTAGACAAAAGTGATGCCATGCGTAAGCGACCGTATAAACAATGAGACTAGCCACTAGCATAAAGATGCTACGCCAACGATCTGCTTACAACATGTGGGTGTGTTTACATGCACGGAAGAAACTAGTTCCCAATTTATTAATTTAACTATTTAATTACAAATTATCCTTATGGGGAGATTTGGGAGCCCGTTCATGCTGAGTACAGAATGCTATGAGTTGGGTCATCCATAACCCAGGGACTGCCTGTACTTGTAAGAAATATAGGGATGTGTTTACTGTCTTTCTTTTTTTTTTTCACTTTTTTTGCACTTACTACAAAAATGAGTGGCCCACAGTACTGTAATCCTAGAGTTGCAAAATATTTTAAAAATCACTATCTTTGTGAATTTTCCTTTTTCTCCATAGTTTTAAAGACATGCATTAAGGTCACTAGTTTTACTTTTAAATTTCAGGATCAGAATTCAAAATGACTTAAAAAATTTAATGAAATGGGAAAATACTAAACTGCAATAGAGAAGAGGCTAATATTTCTAAAGAGTACCAAGATTCATGATGATTGGGTTTACTTGTGCCTTCTGGCAGGTTAATTTTGGAACAGGAACTGAATAATCCGGCATTAAGCAAATAGGGGTATATTCACAAGAACTAAGCAATTCTTTTAAAGCAATTCTTCTCTCTTATCACTGATGAAACCATTGTTGGTATACTGTATATACTTATAGACTCCAGGTTTAGGAATAATATTAAAAATTTTAGTCTAAAGAGAGCAATCAAAAATTCCAAATGCTTGAAAAAAGAGCTGAAGCGTGAGTGCTCCCCAGCCTCCAAACACGGAAGATAAAAGATGCTTCACAGTGGTCCCGTAGCACGTGAAAAGCAGCGAGGTCAGCAGCTGTTCTCTTCCAGTGAAGACAGAATCAGAGGAAATGTATTTAAATCGCAAGAAGATCAATTTGTTACTTGGACCTACTTTTGAGATTTTATAAAAGCCTTTAATCTAAAGGGATCAAGGTGCTCAAATTAGACAAGATAGAATTTTCTAAGTTTAGCAAAAGCATAAAGGAATGGCCCTTGGTGAAATTATAGTTACCATTTTCACAATTTAAAAAAAAAATGTATTCTGGCAAAGGACTGAAAAACTGTAGAGACAGTCATCCGTAAGGCCTCTCCCTGTGGGCATGGAAGAGGAATTTGAATGGGGATTATTGAGAGGGAGCCCTGGGTGCGTAACTCAGAAAGGCTGGACTTCATAACAGTCAGCTCTGCTGGGATGACCTTCAAACGAGAAACAGTGGACCTTGAAGTGATGATGTGACATCAAGCTCCTCATAAAGATAGAATTAGTCATAATTTTGGGCTTCTTGGCCATGCTGAGGGCAAAAGCAGCAGGAGGAAAGGATAGGGGAAAAGGCCACGTCTCTGTGGTAGCCCTGGGGACCCTGCAGCCTTAGGGCCACATGTGGCCTTCTGGATGCTTGAGCGCAGCCTTTTGACTGAATCCAAATTTTACAGAACAAATCCTTTTAGTAAAGAGATTTTTTTCTGTGAAGTTTGGATTCGGTTGAGGGGCCCAACTTGGGGATCTGGGGGCCACGTGTGGCCCTGAGGCTGCAGGTTCCCCACCCCTGCCAGGTGGAGGGGACTCACGCTTTGGTCCAGAAGAGTCAGAAAAGAAAGTGCATCCCTTCTCCAGTGGAGAGGAGAGCTACCCTTGAAGAGAAGGATAGCCAAGCAGGTTTGGGAATGAATTGCCCTGGGGAATTTTGCCCTAACTACTTCAGGTAAAATCTAAATAGCTTCACTAGCCATGAATCTAATCTGGTTTGGCCAGATTTATCCTAAACCTTAGAATCTAAGGCAAGAACTGGGCTAGTGCTGGGGAATCTTCAAGAAGAAATTCAGAGAAGGGAGTAGGGCCATCCCCATTCATCCTTCGGAGAGAAACCAGGGGAAAAACTACTATACCCCCCAAGTTATTTCATGGCTCCAAATCTCCCCTGATTCTTGGTAATTATATTCTATTCTGCTATGATTAATCCAAAGCAAAACGTTTCTAACAAGGAAATCGAGTGTGCATACCACACTTACTTTATAAATAGCAATTTAAGAGAAATATTTGGAAACAGTGTCCAGCTTTATTCCTAGGACAAGAGGGGTCCACATATAGAAGAGGAGGGAGAGAACAATAACTTCAAAGAAAATCAAATTTTGGGCAACTATGAGAATGAAAATAGAACTGAGAAGTGGCCCAGGAATTTAGCCTGCCGGACACGCAGCACTCCCCTAAAAGCTCTCAGATCATGAAAGACAAAGTGGGAAGATCTGGAATTTCCTCCTGTGATGATTTTTATAAATAGCGTGGTATCTCTCAGCTTCAAGCATTCATCTGTCACTGTCACAATGTTAGCTTCCCCCTCCCATGAACCACTTACTATTTTTCTATAAATCAACTTTTTTTTAACTTAAATTAGGAAAAAAGAAATTTTATATCATTGCCACGGTGAAGAAAGAGTATCACTTTCCAAATAAGGGATAAGTATAAAAATGAATCCAAGGAAAACAAAAAGCTACTAAATTCTAGTTAGATGCTATTGACAGCTAAAGGCTCCGAGTGTGAGACCCTTTCTCTGTTGACTGGGACAAGGGGTGTCAAGAACACATTATGAGGACTTCTTCCTGCTACACATGATGGAACCCACGTTTATTTCTTCTCACTCCTGAAGCCTCACTAAAATGCTAGTAAAGGAATAAAATATTAATAGATACAAGTCCTCAAAGCAAAGAGATAGGGAGCAGACACAAGTGGAAAAGCAACATTCCCAAACTTCTGCAGGAAGGACAGCACAAGGAGGAACAGTAGCTGAGTTCACAGAGTGCAGAAAGCAGGAGCCCAAGTGCCAGCAGAAGAAAGAACCAACAAAGACTGAGACCATCCCTACCCCAGAACTGCGATAGGCACAGGAACTGGGGACACCAGGTACCCTAGAGCCCAAAGGCTTGAACAGAAGATTGGCTGAAAGAACGCATGAGGAAGACTTAGCGGCCTTCCACCTCCACCTTCCACTTCCAGCCTCACCTCTACTCCCCATCTCAGAAGATGGGAGGTTTAGCGTCTGGAGAAACTGAACCAGAGAATCTCTGGGGGACCCCAGGAACCATGGAGGGTGGGGGCAAAGCTGTCACTGAAAACAGTGAGAATCTGCACACTGCACCGCAGGAAACTCTTCCTGCTTTTACCTACCGCACTGCCAAAAGTCAGGCCTCTTGTACCTAACCCCACCTCTCACTCCCCAACCCCGAAGAAGGTTTAAAGAGTTTTCTCTAGAGAGAAGGTGCATGAACTCCTTCCACAAGAAGATGACCTACATCTGCAGAGGAAAGCTTCCTCCTGACCAATCATGGACCACTGAGTAAGCCCCAGCCATGCACCTGGAGCTTCCAGTTCACTCTCTATTGCCTCTTTCTCAAATTTGCGCAGCCAGTCAAGAACCACCTGACGTTTGAGTAAAGCCTTTAAGATCTCGTTTGCTCAGATCTCTTTGCTGGACCCTGGTCATTGTCTTGACCTCCTGACACCAGAGAGCTCCAGGTTCGGTGCTTGGTCCTCTTTTCTTCCTTAGCTATACCCACTCCCGTAATGATTTCATCCAGTCCCATGGCTTCAAATCATCTTCATGTGCCAGTCACTCCTGAATTTATATTTCCAGCTCAGATCTCTCTCCTAAAATGCAGATTTGTATATTCAGCTGCCAACTCTCTACCTCTTCTTGGAGGTGTAAACACCAATGTATTCGTCAGTTTATGATGCAATCATAAACAATCCAAATAGCTTAGTAGATCATAAAGCTTAAGGCCTCTCCTTAACTGTAGCATAAGTCACATTTCAGACACACGTCAAAACGGAACCTCCTGATTTTCCCCCCAAAACTGCTCCTTCTGCAGCCTTTTCCATCTCAGTTAATCACAACTCCATCCTTTGGGATACTCAGTCCAAAAATCCAAGAATCATTCTTGATGTTTCTCGCGCTCTACATTTATTATGTCAGGAGATTCTGTCGGCTCCACCTTCAGAATATATCCAGAATCGGACCATTCCCCATCAACTCCACTACTAGCTCCCAGGCTCCAGCCACTGTCATCTCACCTGGCTTGTGGCAGTAGCCTCCTAACAAAATTTCCTGCCTCTACCAATACCTCCTTACAGACTATTCTCAGCAAAGCAGAGAGTTAGCCTTTTAAAATATAAGATCATGTTACCCCTTTGCCTCAAACCCTAAAAATAATGACTTTCCATTTCACTTAGAGAAAAAGTCAAAGTCCCTAGAGTGGCCTTTAATGCCCTACGTGGCGTGGCCATCCATTATCTCTGACCTGACCTCCTCCCACCCATGCTGGCCTCGACCTCTTTGCTAACCCAGCAGGCACGTTCCCACTTAGGGTCTTTGCCCTGATATTCCCTCCGCCCCAACAGCTTTTTCTCTACATGTTCACATGGCCAAGAACCTCACTTCCTTCCAGTCTTTGCTCAAGTGCCACCTTCTTTTGGAGCCCACCCCAACTACCCTATTTCACATCCTGACCCACCCCAACTTACCCCAGCTACCCACCCCAGGCCCTCGTACAATGTCCTCCTTTTCCTTTTCTTTTTTTTCTTAGCAATTATTACCTTCTAACATATTACTTTCTAATAATACTATTTGTATAAACAAATAAATAATAATCTTTATTTTCTGTCTTCCTCCCTATCAGGTAACTTCAAGAGGGTAAGGATTTTTCTCTGATTTGTTCACGGATAAAGGCCAACCTCTTTTAACAATGCCCAGTACAGAGAGGTGCTCGGTAAATATTTAGTAGCTGAATCATAGATACAAATGAAAGATAAAAGCCAAAATAGACAAATAAGAAGAAACTGAGGTGATACAGGAAATCTTTTAAAATTACATTAAAATCTTCACTATCAGAGAATACATTGCATCCATGAAATAAAAAAGTGATGATTTAATAATAGCAGCAGCAACAACAAATAAAAAACAATCGGAAGAAGAATAAGTTCTTAGAAATTAAAATTATGATATCTGAATTTTTTTTAATCAATAAAAAGTGAGAAATTCCTCAAAAACAAAAATCTAAAATATAAAAACCTGAGGATAAAAGAAGAGGTTCAGGCCGGGCGCGGTGGCTCACGCCTGTAATCCTAGCACTCTGGGAGGCCGAGGCGGGTGGATCGCTCAAGGTCAGGAGTTCGAGACCAGCCTGAGCAATGAGCGAGACCCCGTCTCTACTAAAAAATAGAAAGAAATTAGCT
>CM052440.1:126008289-126049223 GCA_028533085.1 Varecia variegata
ATGGTGGCACATGCCTGTAGTCCCAGCTACTTGGGAGGCTGAGGCAGTAGGATCGCTTAAGCCCAGGAGTTTGAGGTTGCTGTGAGCTAGGCTGACGCCACGGCACTCACTCTAGCCCGGGCAACAGAGTGAGACTCTGTCTCAAAAAAAAAAAAAAAAAAAAAAAAAAAAATAATAGGTTCAGTCCAGGAGGTCAACACACAACTAATCTATGTTTTAAGAATGAAAGAACAGGCTGGGCACGGTGGCTCACGCCTGTAATCCTAGCACTCTGGGAGGCCGAGGCGGGTGGATCGCTCAAGGTCAGGAGTTCGAGACCAGCCTGAGCAAGAGCGAGACCCCCATCTCTACTAAAAATAGAAAGAAATTATCTGGCCAACTAAAATATATATAGAAAAAATTAGCCGGGCATGGTGGTGCATGCCTGTAGTCCCAGCTACCCGGGAGGCTGAGGCAGTAGGATCGCTTAAGCCCAGGAGTTTGAGGTTGCTGTGAGCGAGGCTGACGCCACGGCACTCACTCTAGCCCAGGCAACAAAGCGAGACTCTGTCTCAAAAAAAAAAAAAAAAAAAAAAGAATGAAAGAACAGAGAAAATGAAGGAGAGGAAATTTGGGGAGAAAAATAACATTTAAAAAATATTCTAAGACAGATGGACATGAGCTTTTGGGCTGTGAAAAAGCCTTACTTGGGCTTCAGCACAAGGAAGGAAAAACCTCTCGGCCAGCACAACACCATTCACGTCTCAGGACACTGGGATGGGGACGATCTTAAAGTTTTCATAGTTTCCAAACAAAATATCAGAAATCAGAAAAGCACAGAACATCTCAACAATATCAATGGAAACGAGAAAACAACGGAGCAATTTTTTCAAAATCCTGAGGGTAAGGATTTGTACCATGGAAACATACATGTAACCAAGCCATCAAACGCCCGAGAGACCGGATGAAGGCAGATTGAGACATGGAAAGTCTCAAAACTTTACCAACCAGCCACCTCTCTCAGGAAGCTTCTGGAGGGTGCGATCCACCAAAACAAGAGAGACAACTGATAAATAGGAAAACATACACTCCAGGAAATAGGCAATCCAAACCAGGAGATTGTAAGGGAAATTTCCAGCACGGTGACAGGAAGTCTCAGGATAGCAGCTGTGCACCAGGCCCGGAAAGCACCCTCCAACCTGGAGCTGAAAGTTGGGGAGCTCAGGCATAGATGACTCCAAGGAGAAAAAATGGTATTACTTGATTATCTAATGTGTTTGAACATAATGAGAAGAGATTTTCAGTTCTATAGGAGATTTGGGAATGAAACTAAGCAAACAAGTAAATAAACAGAGACAATTATTAACCTTAGGGGGAAAAAAATGGCAAAAGAAGGAAATGTAATCACAATATACTATTTGGCTCAGCTTTAAACATTATTTACTTAGTCACAATAATATATATATCGGCTATTGATTTACCTTAACAAAGTGATACAACATAACTGGAAGAAGGAGGTAAGGAGAAGAGGAAGTGAAGGAGCATGAAATTCTTACTCCCATAAAAAGAAGTCAATTGACAATGTCTAAAATTCGCAAATCAATAAATAGCAGTGAAAGCACAGTGTTTAGAAATATGGAAGTAAACCCCCAACGTGGTAGTCGAAAGGAATGCCAGTGGTTATCTCTGGGGATAGATGGGGGGGTGAGGGGAGGTAGGGACAAGGAAGAGTTATTTGTTATCATTATAAGACTTGTAATCCCACTTTATTTTCAGATCATGTAAATATATTCCTCTGATAAAAATAAACATTAATTCTGAGGTATAGGACATATTGGCGCCAAACCAATACTTTCCACTTGATGTAACCATAAGGATTCAAAGACAATTGAAATGGGAATGACGTCTCATCATGTGGTTCATGTTATTTAAAATCAAGTCCACACACACCTCTTAACAGTATCCCGTGTACTACCAGTGGTATTTTCCCCACACTTTCAAGCCTAGGGAATACTCTGTGAAATCCTCATTGGAGCACGTGGATAATCAAGAGACCAATGTCGTCATCTCAAGGACCATGACCTGCCCAAATTGACTCAAGACTCACTAGTCCAATAATTATTAAAGAATGTGAGTCCCATAATTTAAAATTTTTCCACAAGAAAAACATCAGTCCCAGATTATTTTAAGGCAAGTTCTACACAATTCTGAAGGAACACATTCTTCTAACCTTATTAAAATTCTCTGTGGAAACAGAACAGGATGGTTCCTCCAACTCATTTGCAACTAGTACAATCTTGATATCGAAATGCAACAAGAACCATACGACAAAGGAAAGGTACTGGCCAACCTCACTCATAGACATAAATGAAAAATCCCAAAATATGAACGAAAGAACCCAGCAACATATCAATGGTGATGCATGCAATGTTTTTTAAAGCACTTAGTTTTGGTGGATGAAATATAAAGGTAGCCCTAGCATCTTGCAGCAGGCAAATTCATGGTATTTATGGTGGCCCATGCTGTGTGGGTCTGAAAAAGCAAGGAGCACACGATGATCAAAAACACTGTGAATCCATGTGACCTGATAAGCTTTCTCAGTCTTACAGGTGTCTGATTTGATGAAATGGTTCATGGAGGAATGGACAGAGGATGATACTGACCCATCTCTGTTTTGAAGTAGAGAGGAAGAAATCAAGATAGAATATTCTAGCATTACTTATCTAACTTGAGACTATTGCACTCTCATGGGGCTAGAGGAGGCCTCTTGGACCAATCTGTCATGAGAGACATCGCAGTCCCTCCTAAGATCTCAGCCTTTTCTGTAAATATACACCCTGCTGAATTTGTAATAGAGGTGGGCAGAGACTCTATGCACTGGACCCTTCAAGCTTTGTGGACTATGAGAAAGGTCTTGGCTGTGAAGAGTAGTTTGTTATAATTGGATGTTGCAAATGAATGTAGGGTATTCTCCATACCTTTTCCCCCTAGCCAGGAATCTGTGGCAGACACAGATCCCTGAAGGGTAGGAGAAGCAGTACTTACTGTGCACGAAATATTCTCTCAAACTCTGGTGACCCAGTGACTGCTGGAGGCGTAACTTTGTATTTTAATCTTGCCTTTCCGACATGCAAAGCAAAATAACCTGCAAGTAAAGGAGAACGTTGTGTTAAAGATGTGGCACATCACCAGTCAATAATAAGATGCAAATTTAAGCCACAATTAGATACCACTACATACCTATTAGAATATCTCAAATTTAAAAGACAAATCAGACCAATTAATAAAGACAGGCAAGGATGTAAGAGCAACCAGAACTCTCATACACTGCTGGTGAGAATGTAAAATGGTACAACCACTTTGAAAAACAGTTTGGAAGGGATTTTTAAGTTAGACATACATCAACCATACAACTCAGTCATTCCACTTATAGGTATTTACCCACGAGAAATGAAAACATAAGTACAAACAAAGACTTGTACACAAATGTTCACAGCAGCTTTATTTGTAATAGCCCAAAATTAGGAACAACTTTGTGATGTGTCAGCATGGCTAGGCTATGGTGTCCAGTTATTTGGTCAAATACCAACCCATATGTTGCTGGGATGTGATTAACATTTAAATCAGTAGACTTTGAGTAAAGCCGATCACCCTCCATGTGTGGGTGGGCCTCATCCAATCAGGTGAAGGCCTTGAGGGGTAAGACTGAGGTCTGCTGAAGAGGAAGGAATTCTGCCCCTGGGACTGCAACATCAACTCTTGCCAGAATTTCCAGCCTGCCAACCTATCCTGCAGATTCCAGGCTTGCCAGCCTCCACAATCACATTGGCAATTCCTTAAAATAAATCTGTGTGTGTGTGTGTGTGTGTGTGTGTTGTGTGTGTTGTGTGTGTCTGTGTCTGAGTGTGTGCATTGACTCAGTTTCTCTGGGGACCCCTGACTCATATGAATGTCCATCAACAAGTGAGTGGATAAACAAATTGTAATATATCCATATAATGGGACACTACTCAACAGTAAAAGAGGAAGGAAACTATTGATACACAAAACATGAATGATTCTCAAAATAATTATGCTGAATAAAAGCAAAACTTAAAAAGTACTACCATATAATTTCATTTATATAAAATTCTCATAAATGCAAATCAATCTATAGTGACATAAAGCAGACCAGTGGTTGCCTGGAGATGAGAAGGAGGGCTGGGTCCGGGCACAAGAAAACTTCGGGGGATGATGGCTCCCAGCCTGACTCAGTTTCCCTGTTATAAAGTGATCTGATTTTTTTCTCTTTCATTTGCTGTCCAGAAGTTGCATTAGTTTATCAACACTGGTGGCCAGGATAGCTTTCCCTGATGATTAGTTCTGTGGACTTCTTCCACTGTCAGACCCACACTTCCTCCTCTGTCAGTTTCTGAACCTTCAATGGTTCTTGCCTCTGTCCTGATCTCCCTCTTTTCACCCCATAATCAACATGTAGGGTCTATTATTTCCCTTCAGATTATTTCTTGCAGTGTCATTTTCTTACCAGTACTCTCCAACACCACTCCCCTGTCTCCCATATTTTAGTACATCGATACCCATTTCCTATTCACTCATGTTTTAAAAAATGGCTTCCTTTTAAAATTCCACACTGAGTTTGTAGCCTCCATCTCTCCGTGTGCTGGAGTATTAGGGGCAATGTGTTTCCTACTGAAATAGGATACCACTTCCCCTCTGACAAAGAATCAGTCAATATTGATCCTGGCTTAGCAAGGGCTCTCAGAGCAGACCGTTTCCTTTCCACTAATCCCCTTCTGCTCCAAATAAGCTGTTGTTTAGGATTTAAAATCTGTAGCTGAATATCTAAAGTGTGTAAATGCTTACAGTAGGAGTCTTTCTCATTCTAACTGCAGCCTGAGAGAGCAGAGTGAGGACAAGGACAGCGGGAGGGCAACCACTGTTTTCAGCCCTGGGCCCCATCCTGCTAGGGCGGCATAAACCTGGACAGGCCAGTGGCTCACGGGCCCAGCTGGAGCCAAGAAAGCGGATGTATCTGTTGAAGGGGAAATTGGGACCTGACCATTCTGGACTCTGCCGTTACCATTGCTTCTAACTTGCTTCACAGCCTTGGAGAAAACATTTGGCAAGTCTTGTTTCCACCTATGAAATGGAAACAATGAAAGATGTGTGCCCCTAGATTTATCAATTGGCAATGACACAAGAGCCTAGAGCTTCAAAATGAAGCTGTGAATAAGTAAGAGCTTTGAAAGTGCTGTCTTTCTCTAGGCTAATGGCACCCGGCAGGCGTTTGTTTGTGACACTGGCATACAGGAGGAAGGAGCTTCAGCAAACAGCAGAGGTGCTTTATACCCCCACCCACGCAACCCAGCCTCAAGAAGGAAAACTCAGCTGGGCTCAGCACCAGCCCCCAGGGGTAGAAGCCCCCTTCTGTTCCCTTGAAACCACCTGCTATAAAATTAATAAAGGGCCACAAGGCGGGAACTGTGGTAGGGGAAATGTGCATATAACCAGTCATTGTTCCCTAGCTTGCTTTCCTGTAATTGCTTACTACTCATATAGCTGGTCATAAAGATTCTTAGCTTTCTTGGCTGCTCCCCCAGATCACATCACCCTTGTGAAACCTAAGGCTAGCTTTTGAGATATCTTCCAGGCCCTGCATTCTGGTAGAATGTCTAACCCATGCAGTCCAGTCCAGCGGCCCATACCAAGGAACTGACTCAACTGGTCTTGCGACCTGGGAACCGTCTTGGCACAAGAAGACAATTTCTGCTTCCTGACGCTATGAGTTCATCCCCAGCCAATCAGCAGAGCCAGTTCCCTAGCCCTTTGCCTGCCAAACTATCTTTAAAAACCCTTTCTCCCAAATCCTCCGGGAGACAGATTTGAGAACTTCCTCCCCTCTCCCCTCCACTGGCACCTGTGATATTAAACTTTCTCTGATACAGGAAGGGTCCCACACAGGGAGGAAACAGGAAGCCTGCCTGCCTTAGGGGAGAAACAGGATGTTTGAATACCTATGCCATCAAGTTGCTTTGGTTAGCCATTCTCTCTGGCTTAGGTATTCCCTCTTTTAACCATTCATCATATTATGTTGATAATTACTGTTATGGTTCTATATACCCTCTGTCTTTTCAGTAAGCACTCAATAAGCACTCAATAATTCAGATTAGTTATAATTTGGGCTGGTGATGAATTCCTTTTTGTGTAATAAACTAAAAATTACAAAATGTTAAGTATGTTCTTTAAGCATGAAATATTAAATCTATAAAATTCAAAATAAATAAATGAACTTTCTCTGCTATCTCAGTGTATTGGCTTCCTCTTGCACTGCGGGCAGTGACGTAACACTCTCGGGTCAGGGGCCTCAAAGAGACCATGACTATCTTTGGGACAACATGATGAGGATCGGAAAGCTATTTCACCTCTTTTTCTGGAGAGCTTCAATTTTATTTCCCTTCTTATGAGTTGATTAAAACCAACTGAGAATAATTTCCCTTTACTTTGCCTGTCTTTCCTCTTTTTTCTAGCTTTCTCCAGAAAAAAAAACATGTGTGTCTGAAAGTTAAAGATTTTCATACATTCACAAAACAGACCACTAGGCAAGACACCACGTGTGCATGAAGGCCAGGACTTGAGCCTTAAGGTTTGTGCTAACCTGAGCATTCTGCAGCTCGGCCCTGTTTCCTGGTACATGCAGACTTGGAAAAATAAAGAGACAGGCATACTTGGTAAGAAGTCTTGCTCACTTCCCTCAAATACTTTTCCCCATCTAAGCCAGTAAGTAAGGTAATAAGAATTGGGCAAATGTGACTCCTGTAGAGAAAAAGCACTCTATTTAACCAGGAAGTTGGGATATCAAATAATCCTAGTGGGAAGGTGTTTTAAAATGTAGAATTAATTACATAATCTAAAGCTCATATTTCTGAAGACTTTTTTAAAACCTGATAATCATACCAGCCACAGGCAGTTTGTTTAAGAAAGCACATTAATTAAAGAACAGGGCTCAAGAAATCACAACCAGGTTTAGAAGCAGGAACGATATCACCTTTGGAACACTCCTAATGAATGTTTATACCCCACTTCCCCCAGATTAGCACACTTCTAATGCTCATTTGAACCGGGCTGTGAGTTTTGACCACAGATGACGCAGAATCCCTGAGCTCTGAGGGCCCACAACATCCCTATTGAGAGAAATAATCTCTGGAATGTTCCCAATCTCTGCTTGTCCCAGGGAAGGAGGTTAAGCAGGCTGATGACCCTGAGCAGACTGCTCTGCAGAGGACCCAGGGCCACCAGCAAGAGCAAGCGGGGAAACAAGTCTAGACCCAAACACTGGACGGAGCTCTCTCTCCGTCCCTGGTCTCCCTCTCCCTCCCTCTCTCTGTTCCTCCCCCTTCCTTCCTCTCTCTCTCTCTCCCCCCCAAGCATCTTACTTTGCTGACAGGCAGAGAGAACAGAGACAGCAGCCAGCAGGATTGAATTCCCGGTCATCTTTCACAGGAACGTTCTGGTTCACGGAACTATTTGTAGAAAGCAGGGGAAGATAAGAAGCACTTTTGACTTTGCAAGGCTGACCTTCCTTATCAAATAAACAAAGTTGGGCAAGAGAAAAAAAAAAGGCTGATTCAAGCAGCTGAGCTAGGCTGAGCGACCTTTGCTCTGGAACAGAAACCAAGAGGCCTGGCAAGTCTGGGGCTGCCAGTCTCAGAACCGAGATCCTTATCTGGCCTGGGAGCTGCTTCCTGAATTTGCTTGAAGTCTCTGCCCAGCCCAGCCCACAGGACTGCAGCTCAGCCTGGGGATAGGCCCTCCAGTAACAGCTTTGCGGTTCAGCCACCCTCTATGCCAATTCACAGACTCCCTGGGTCCCTTCCATCCCGCCCTACCCTCCCCAGCCCTAGCTAAGACCTTTCTCACCTGCCATGCAAGTCAGAAGGAAGCACTTACTTAATCCTACTGAAACTTTAAATGCTAATGTAAGCCAATTCTAACTTTATTCACCCAGTAATTGGCAGACCCAGGATTCATCTAGCAAATTCCACCTGTGCCCATGCTGCCTCCTGCTGTCACGTGCTGTCACGTGACTCTCTTCTGATCATAGTGACCATATGTTTTTTAAAAAATAAACCAGGACACATGTTCTGAGGGGGAAGAGGGCCCTTGAGGAAAGCAGTGGGCCGATATTTAAGTTAAGCCTCTAGTAGGAAACAGTGAACGTGGCCAGCACACTGGCTCAGGGCCTGTCCACTGTCAGGCCAAGGCCACACACCACCCAGGTGCAGCAGTCCTCCCTGTTAGGTCTGGAGCGGAGAGAGACATGAAGCCTCACATGTAGCAAAATGCTATTTATTTTGAGTATCTGGCGCAGGTGGGTAAAGGTGAAAAAAAAGCATCCACACCAAGGGAGGGGAAAGCCTTGGTTTTATAGAGGGTTTCTCCAGGGGGGAGTGAGCAACACCTGCAGAGATAGAGGCGGGGGTAGCTTCAGTCCTTATCAGGGGGATAGGAATGCCAGCATCGCTGCAGCTGTCTGTGGTCGAAGTTCGATTTATGACCTTGGACTCTCCAGACTCCTGCGGCTTTTGTTTCACAGGCTTTACGATATTTTTTGGGTTCCCACCGGGAACAAACCTGACACTCCCCAGCTGGGGACTGCTTCCTCAGGGCACATTCATCACAGCCCCTCCCCTCTGTCTACACAATTGTTTTGCTCTTTAAAGATGTAGCTTCCCAAAAACCAAAGCTGGGGACCCTTCCTCACCCCCAGCTCAATGAGAGGGAGTGTCTTGGTCACTCAGGTTGCTATAACAAAGATTCCACAAAACTAGGAGGCTGACACAATAGCAACTTACTCCTCACAGGTCTGAAGGCCGGGGAGTCCCAGATCCTGTGCTGGTGGATCGGGATCCTGAGGAAGGCCTTCTCCCTGGTTTGCAGAGGGACCCCTTCTTGCTGTGCCCTCACACTGAGGAGAGGAAGTGCAAGCTCCTTGGCCACCTCTTGAGGGCACAGATGCCATCATGGGGGCCCATCCTCATAACCTCATCTCAACCTAATTATCTCCCAAAGGCCCGATATCCTAATAGCATCGCCCCGGCGGGGGCGGGTTAGGGTCTCAACATATGAATGGGGAGGTGGGGGTGGCATACAAACATTTAGTCCATCACTGGGAGCTCCTAGTGCCTGATAGGAAGGTCAGTTGCCTCAGCCTCACACAGACTCTAACATTTCATTATGGCACAACCTCAGGCAAGATTCTGAGCCTCTCTGAGCTTCAGTTTGAGAACACAGGGCTAATCAGGGCTGAAGGGAAGCTTAAATGAAATGGGCCTATTATAAGCATTGAGTTAGTTAATACTTATAAAGCACTTGAAAGCGTATAAAGCATATGAAAATGTGTTCTGTGTGTTTGTAAAATAAACACATAAAGTGTCTAGAAAAGTACATAGCATATGTGAGGGTGAGGGGAAACTTCCCCTTTCCCCCTGAAAGTTCACTGAAAGATCAACTCACAATTGTGGCAGATTAATAAGAGGAAGAGGTTTATTTACTGTGCTCACAGGGAGAATCACAGAGTGACCACCCAATGGGTTCCAGATATTTTTATACCTCCTTTTAGAGGGAAGAGGGAGATGAGGAATATAGATAATTCTGTTTAGGGGCAATAAATGGTTGCTAGGGCTGAATGGATGGGGGAAACAGATTGACTTGTATTATAAATGATTCTCTTTGCAAATTAAATTAACCTTGAGAGACAGGTATTATATTTAAAATTATGTGGGCCAGGTCTGGTTGCATTCTTGATTTTCTTTCCTGCAATATAGTGAGATAACAGGGAAGGGAAGTCCATTGTCCTTTTGATGGGGAAGGTTCCATCTGGTTATGCAGATAGAGGGAAAGCTCCTTCTAAGGGCCTATTGATCTCTAAGGGGCTTTAATTCAATATACTCTTTATACCAAGGAGTCATATTTTGGGGTGAAATTTCCTGAGCTCCTTCACATATAATGTACTTAATGTCAAAAGGTATTTTCAAAGGTAAAAATCATGCCTCTTGTACAATATAAAATGAAAACACACCAAAAATTTTATTTAACTCATTCATGAGGGAGCCAGTAAGATGTTATAACCAGTTCAAAGGAGAATGGAACCACACATATATAGGGAGTAAGGAATTACAGAATTAATTTACAAATAGTTACAAGCCAGGTCTGCTCACAATGCCTTTTTGGTCTCTGCGGGTTCCCTCTGCACTCATTGGTTCTTGAAATCATTGAAGACTAAGATTATATAAGAAGACAGATCTTAGAAGTCCAAGGGCAGTGCTGAAACTTTCTTGTGTATTCAATTTCATGGTTTTGGCTTTCAATACATGGCAGGGATTCTAAGCCACAAACCAGCTGCCCTGAACCCATCACCATCTACTAAAATGACCTCGCAAAACAGCCTCAAAGGAGAGGTCTGGGCTGGGTCTGTGGGCAGACGGAGGCTCTCAAAGCAAGAGAACCACTCAGAGAAAGAAACAGCAGAAGCAGGAGCTGAGTGCGCAAATGTGGCCCTGGGCTGATGGCTGCAACCTTGGGGTGTCTGTGACTCCTATTTTGAGAAACTCTTGGGTACTCCCATACTGATGAACTGGTTTAAGAAGAAAAAAATAGCAACAACTCCAAAATGACCTTGTTTGGCTCCCCACTGAATTCCTGTCTTCCCACTTTCTGGACAAAATCTGAACTTCCCTGCAGACTTCTCCTAGCCAACCCCAGTCAGTCCCCAAATCTAGGTCCTAGAGATGGTTGATACAAAGTTTAAAAAGTGCCTCAAATGCTTTGAAACCCCATGCATCTTCTTAAATAGACCTTGATTGTCAGCGTAAGTAGTTTCTGCCTCTAGGAAGGTATAAAACAATGGAGCTTTGGCTAATGAAATGTTTATCACCTTCTCCAGTGATAAAATTTCCCAGATGATCCCCTGATTGAAATACTGCCATAGCATTAAAAAAACCCAACAAGAATTAGAGTTCCTCTATACATTTTCCCTGTATTGGTTGAAATGGAATGGCATTTTCTCTGAATGTAGTACACATAGATCCTCCCAGTATGTGTTCCATATATTCCATTTTTGTAAAGAAAAGAAAAATTAGAGGATAGACAGCATGTTGAAATAATTGCCATTGTGATGGTATTACAAGGTGGGACCACTGAGAGGTGATTAGGCCATGAGGGCTCTGGTCTCATCAATGAATTACTGTCTGTATCACAGAAGTGGGATCCTGATAAAAAGTGAATTTGGGCCCCTCTGCTCCTGGTCTGTCACACTCTCTTGTCCTTCTGCCTTCTGCTATGGGATGACACAGCTCTAAGGCCTTGGACAGATACCTTGATATTGGACTTCCCAGCTTCCAGAACTGTGAGAAATAAAATTCTTTATAATGCCAATGGAAAAGGAACAAACTCTGTAAAATAATTTAAGGAGGTTTATTCTGAGGCAAATTTGAGGACCATAACCCAGAGCCACACCCAAGAAGCCTTGAGCAAGTGGATTCACTGTGGCTGGGTTACCGTTTGATTTGATGCATTTTGGGGAGACAAGAATTACAGGTAAAGTCAAAAATCAATACATTGGAGGCATACATTGGTTTGGCCCAAAAAGGTGGGACATCTCAAAGCAGGGGCTTACAAGTCATAGGTGGGTTTAAGGATTCTTTAGTTGACAATTGGCGGAAAGAGTTAGGCTTTGTCCAAAAGACTAGGAATCAGTGGAAGGAAGGCTTGAGTTTACTAAAAACCTGTTTACTGAGATTTTATCATTTGTAGGTGTGACTTACCAGGCCCCCTTAGAAAGGAATTTTTTGGGCAAAGAAAAAGATCAGGGTTCAGTCCTCAGTAAATTACCCAGTCTGTGATATTCTTTTATAGCAACAGCAAAATGGGCTAAGACGGTAATAGTAGTAAAATGTTTTTAAAATATTTCTATTATCTATAAAAACTCAAAAGTATCCTTTAAGAGTTTCTGAGGGTGTAGCTTATTATTTAATAATTGTTTGTTACCAAAATTATACTCTGGATACGGCAAAACAGAGAGGATAAGGTGATATAAATACAACCCTGAACCATGTGAAAGAACTGTTTTTATAAAATGTAAACTCTAAAGGTAACTATTTCTGTGATTTTGATGATAGATGAAAAAAAAAAAACGCTGTATTAAACTACAGAAATGTTTTTCCTCAGGCCAATTGCATCCGCCCAAATTATTCCCTGGCCCAGCCCTCTCTCTGTTCTCTCCCTATCTGTCCAAAAGTGACAGCTCATCATCCTGGTTTCTGCCAAGCCCTGCAGCGGGGCTGTCCCTGGTGCCAACAGGCTGGGCGGCAGAGAGAGACAGGGATGCCCAGAAATAATCAGGGTGATCATGCTATCAATGACCATCATACTGGCAATTGGAAAATAGACCATGTGGCTCTCCACGTGCCCAGAGTATGCCACGTTACCTGGCTGCGAGTCCTGACATCATTTAAGAATCTTGTAACAACACAGCAAGTTTTTAAGCGAAGCTCAGATTAACAAAATTTGAAATTATGTCCCCTTTTACTACATATTCCAAAAATTTAGAGAATTGGAGTAATCTCACAGAATATTTTCTCTCCTTTCTGAAACAGGAATGTTTTGCTCCGTAACCCATAGTGTGAAAAACCAACCTAGAGAAGGCAAAGGCTTTTTATCTCCACTGGGACATCTGCCCTGGGACAAACAGGTTTGATTACAATTAGCAAACAGGTTTGGTTACAATCAGATTCCAGCAAGTCTCTGGCAGAAATTATCACCCCAGACCAGCAATGTCCTAGCAAGGGCAGAATATAGAGAAAAAAGAACAGCAGAAAGGCAAGGAAAATAAAGATCAGCTTCCAGGGTAATGTGGAAAAAAGGAGTGCAAGGTTTGAGCTGGTGATCCAAGCTCACGTCTCTGTGGAGTGGTGGGCAAGTTGCTAAACTTCCCTGGACAAGTCTTTGCAAAGACAAAGACAAATAATAATACCCACCGTGCAGGGTTCCTCTGGCAAGTAAATGAAGTAATGTGAGGGAAGCAAAGAGTAAACCCAGCACTGGGCGGCTGCCCACAGATATCACCCCCACTCCCACACATGCCCTCCAACCCTGGGTGGGCACGGAAGAGCCTAGCACTGTTTGTTGACAAGGTCATACTACAAAGCAACAGATGATCTTTACAAAGCAACAGATGATGCCGTTACAATTACCGAGACCGCACAGAATTCCCAGATGAATGGAAACAGAGCATTTGAATTGCTTCGAACTAGCTTTGACAGTAACAGAGGGTCTCAGGCTGAGTTGTCTTAAGTTTGCCTAAGGCTTAGGAGAGGATGAAATAAAGTGGAATCTAAAGACTAGAGAGGAGACATAAAAATCCTGATTTCTGACAACTCTCAGCATATACAGCCCTCCCCACACACAGGGTCACACTCACACACACGTGCTCACACACAAACACACTCACGTCCAGATTCACACACATTCATACACACACACCCATATGCACTCAACACTCTCACACTCACTCATACACTCACATGCACACCCAAAACACACACGTGCACATTCAAAGCACACCCACACACTCGCACAACTCATGCACATACTCACAAACTCACATACTCTATAAACATTCATGTTCCAAAAGGGGATTTATAAGCTGCATGTTTCGACCTCAGAACACTTATATTCACAGAATGTTATAAGTGGTGACCATGTCTCCAGGTGGCTACGCATTAAACAAAGTTTCAACCTGTTAAGTTAGGTAACATACTGCAAATTGGCAATTGAGCAACAACAACAAATGAACCTAATACTATTGGTTTGTCTTTTTCATTTAATCATTACTAACTTTTTAAACCGAATAGCATTTTGCATTAAATGCTTTAAAACAGGATCATTGGCAAGAACTCCCCGCTCTGGCCCCTATGAATCATGCTCAGAACCTGATTCATAAACTTGCTGGGACCAGAGCATCAAGAGACAGGAGAAGCCGGGCGCGGTGGCTCACGCTTGTAATCCTACCACTCTGGGAGGCTGAGGCTGGTGGATTGCTCGAGGTCAGGAGTTCGAGACCAGCCTGAGCAAGAGCAAGACCTCCGTCTCTACTAAATAATAGAAAGAAATTATCTGGCCAACTAAAATACATATATAGAAAAAAAATTAGCTGGGCATGGTGGTGCATGCCTGTAGTCCCAGCTACTCGGGAGGCTGAGGCAGAAGGATTGCTTAAGCCCAGGAGTTTGAGGTTGCTGTGAACTAGGCTGACGCCACGGCACTCTAGCCTGGGCAAGAGTGAGACTGAGACAGAAGGATCGCTTAAGCCCAGGAGTCTGAGGTTGCTGTGAGCTAGGCTGACGCCACGGCACTCACTCTAGCCCAGGCAACAGAGCGAGACTCTGTCTCAAAAAAAAAAAAAAGAGAGACAGGAGAGCCTGGTTCCCAGATGGCCGGGGTGCTCTGGGTAGGCCCAGGGCTGCTGAGAGGGGCTCGGTCTGCCAGGGCCTGTGATGTAACTCCCCCGACCAGCTCCTAAACCCAGTCAACACAGGGCCGTGCACCAGGCTCCATGCCAAACATTGTACAAAATTATCTCAACCAACCTGCATCATCAAACAGCAAAGTGCACATGTTATTCCCATTCTTCAGACGGAGAAACTGAAGCTCAGAGGTTAGCAACTAGCTCTAAGTCAGGACAGCGCAGTCCTACTGCCCTCAAAGCCTTTGCTTTTAACTTTGGCTGCACATTGGCATCACCTGCAGGGCTATTAAAACCATGGGCTCCTAGATCTCCACACCCAGAACTTCTGACTTAATTGGCTCAGGTTCAGCCTGGACACCTGAATGTCTTTAAAGCTCCCCAGAGGATTCTGATGCCCAGCCAGGTGCAGAACCACTGTCTTCACCAGTATTTCTCAGTGTAGTCCGTACCACCCACTGCTATCACTGAGGTGTTCGAAACATGCAGATTTCTGGGCCTTGTCCAGGATCTGTTATTACATGCCAGCTCATCACACGTGGTCTCATGAAACTCACGCAAAACTCCCATGACATTGTAAATTATTCCCCTTTCACAGATCAGGAAGCTGAGATCCAGAGAGCTTCAGAAGCTTGCCTCATCACTCCATTTCACTGAGTCTCAAAGAGATCGGGGTGGTGGGGTCGAGGGGGTGAACAAGCTGGCGGAAGCCAAAGTGAGCATCAGGGGGGCAGGGTGGCGGGAAGGGTGTGGAAGGGTCTGCAGCAGCAGAGGGAAGAGGCGAGGCTGGGAGGAAGGGGACCTGCACCTCAGGGTGCAGCCCAGGAGGGAGGAGCAGACAGACAAGGGAGGGAGACCTGAGGCTGAGGCCGGTGGGGCGGGGGCTCCCAGGCACCAGTGGGGTGAGGTGTGGCCCGAGCCTGCGAACCTGCGTCTCAGCTAACCCGGCCCTTCCTCACCCACTGGTTTCAATGTGCATCTAGACTGTTGTTTCTTACGTTAAAATCACCAAGGGCTGTTTTCAAATAAACACCAATTTAATTAAGAAGTCTCTCGGATTTTGTGATACCAGGATGGCCAAGTACTGCCTCAGAGAACTTCCTGAGATATCTGTGCACCAAAGGAGAAGAGCTGACATCCCAAACCCCAAACACAGCATTTCTCCGCAGCTTGTCCTTAAGGTGTAGGTATGATTTTGTCTCTCGTGCATTGCCCAGGCTCCTTCATTAGGCATCCTATGTGGACAGTAAAGGAATCTACTGCATGGAAGGTGATGAGTGATCAGGCTACTTAAGAAAAAGGGGATAGTGTGGCTTCCCTTGGGGTCTCTCTGGGGCTTGCTAAGGCAAAAGCAAAAGGGCAAGCTATCCTCCTCTTGATGAGAAAACACAAAAGGCTGGCAGATTAAGAGAGTTAAAAGCAGCTCTTATTCACATCGAAATGTAGAACTAGATCCGCATCTGGGCTGACACGCCAAACAGCAGTAATTGCAACACAGCGCCAGCCTGTTAGAACATGACTCACGAAAACACCATCTTGACTAGATTGTAGGCCAAGTTATGTCCTGCAGAGAGAGAAATGTAGCAAAACCTACCAGCCCCCGACAGGAAAGCCCTAGACTAACACCTGGAGACACTGCTTTGTCCAGCTACCTTAGCAAGGCAAGAAAGGACTTCAAACACTGGATGCCTGCTTTTCTCCACTTTTCTTTTTCTTTCTTTTCGTTTATCCCTCCTGCTTTCCTTTAGATGGTGCTTGGTTCTTGCCTTTGTTTCTGGGACTTCGGCAGCAAAGCATCCTCGGAATGTCAGTCTCTGGCAGTTCCCAGACAAACTATCCGGGACAGGAATTGCAAACAAAACTGCTTCATCCGCCCTTCCACGCCCTCCACCTCCACGACCCCCTTTCTCATTCTCTGCTCAGAGGCCCCACCGGCAGGGAAAGTAATTTCATCCCTAATTTGCAGTAGGAGGTTTCTAACAGCCACACACTCAGAGCTGGGAACTGCAGTTTAAAGTGTCCTTTCTATCAAAATAATACATCTTCTCGAACCACTAGGGGGAGTAAATCCCAGGGTTGCCGGACCTCTGGGATTCAACACCACTGGCAGTAGCTGCAGCTTCAGGACAAGCCACCCTCTGGGGTCTCAGCTTTCCAGAGGTCCCTAAGGATGCACATCTACAAAATGGAACAAGTTAGTTAACAAAAACTGCCAAAATAATTTCTAAACAATGCCCTATAAAAATTCATGTTTTCGGAGATCAACAAATTGACCATTTCCAGCAAGAGCCATGGGGGGGGGGGGGAGGGGAAGGAGGTGAATTAAAAAAAAGGGCCGTGTGTGTAACACAGACAATTGCTCAAAACTACAGGTGCTGAAATGTAAAAATACCAGGATGGGGCCAGGTGCAGTGGCTCATGCCTTTAATCCTAGTATTTTGGGAGGCCGAGGCAGGAGGATCGCTTGAGCTCAGGAGTTTGAGACCAGCCTGAGCAAGAGTGAGACCTCGTCTCTACCAAAAATCAGAAAAATTAGCTGGGCGTGGTGGCTTGCACCTATAGTCTCAGTTACTCGGGAGGTTGAGGCAGGAGGATTGCTGAGCCCAGGAGTCGGAAGTTGTAGTGAGCTATGATGATGCCACTGCACTCTAGCCAGGGTGACAGCGTGAGACCTTGTCACAAAGAAAGAAAGAAAAGAAATACCAGGATGTAACCCTTATTCCTGATCCACTCAAAACTAGACACAAGCCAAACACAGACTCTGCCCCAGAGACATTCCATCAAGAAAGGGTCCGGAAAAGGACACTTCAAATTAGGCATCCCCGTTGGAAACTGTGAGGGAGGCAGCAAGGAGGGGTGAGAAAAGACAAAAGCAGCCTCATCTGGTAGACACAATAGCCAAGGGGGATGTCCCATTGTTTGGTGCATATTCTGAGGAATCAGATACCACACCTTGGGCTTTCATTCTCTGATGTACCTCTGGTTTCTAGAGTGGCTTGGTTAAAAAAAACAAAAGTACTCTGCATAGTACTTTGCATAAGCTCTTTGGAAAGGAGTGGGTCAGAGAGCTGGGCTAGCCTGGAGAGAGCTCCACTCACACTGGCATGAAGGTCCTGCTTTGCAGTGACAGAGAAAAATCTAAAGCAAGGAAAGGAAGGAACCAGAAAAGATTCTCAAGAATACATATAAGTAGTATTTTCCCAGTCATTCATTCATTCACCAAATGCATTGAGCACCTAGCACATGCCAAGGTCTACGACAAGTGCTGAGACCAGGGATGAGCAAGACAGAGTTCACAGCTGAGAGAGGAGGACAGATACTAACAAGCCATCACAAAGCTAATTAATTCACGATCATTGTGATGAGTGCTGTAGGGGAGATGTCCCAGGTGCCAGAGGAGGGTATGTCAGGAGGCTAACCTTGTCTGGGAGGCTAGAAGAACCTTCACAGAAGTGACATGTTAGCTAGGTGAATGGTGTGATGGAGAGGGGACAGGAGGGAGAAAAAGGAATGATCTAGGCTGAGGAACAGTAGTCAAAGGCCTGCAGAAGGGAAGGCTATGGCATGGCCAGAGAATCCTGAACGAAGCCCAGTGTGACTGTTGCCTAGAGACCAGGGACAGAGCAGCATGTGGTGAGCCAGGGCCAGCTAAGTATGCTCACTTCATCCCAGAGGTCTCAACTGGGATGATTTTGCCCCCAGGGGACATTGGGCAATGCCCGTAGACATTTTTACTTAGCAACTGGGGAGTGGGGTGCTACTGGCATCTAGTGGGTAGAGACTAGGGATGCTGCTAAATAGCTTGCATTGCACAGGGCAGCCCCTCAACAAAGAACCACCCAGCTCAAAATGCCAGTAGAGCAGCAGTTGAGAAGCCCTGTTTTACAAGGAAGATGTGAAGCCACTCATGGATTTTAAGCTGGAAGTTTTTGTGATGAGATTTGTTTCAAAAAGATCACTCTGAGCCAGGTGCGGTGGCTCACATCTGTAATCCCAGCACTCTGGGAGGCCAAGGCGGGAGGATCGCTTGAGCTCGGGAGTTCAAGACCAGCCTTAGCAAGAGCAAGATCCTGTCTCTACCAAAAAATAGGAAAAAATTATCTGGGCATGGTGGCATGCACCTGTAGTCCCAGCTTCTTGGGAGACTGAGGCAGGAGGATCACCTGAGCCCAGCAGTTTGAGGCTGCAGTGAGCTATGATGATGCCACTGCACTCTAGGGCAACAAAGAAGTCACTCAGATGCTAGTGTGCACTGATAGGGTGGTAACGCTAGTTGTAGATACAAAGGGATCTGTTAGGACAGTGTACTGTGGTCTGGGCAAGAGAAGATGGTGGCCTGGCCTAGGGGCATGTCGGTGTGGATGGAGAGAAAAGTGAATGGGTGACATAGAGATTGAAAAGAACAAATAATTGGACTTGGGGACAGACCGGATGTGTTTTTTTGTTGTTGTTTGTTTGTTTGAGACAGAGTCTCACTCTGTTGTGCCCGGGCTAGAGTGCCATGGCGTCAGCCTAGCTCACAGCAACCTCAAACTTCTGGGTTCAAGCAATCCTCCTGCCTCAGCCTCCCGAGTAGCTGGGACTACAGGCATGCGCCACCATGCCCAGCTAATTTTTTCTCTATATTTTTAGTTGGCCAGATAATTTCTTTCTATTTTTTTTAGTAGAGACGGGTGTCTCGCCCTTGCTTAGGCTGGTCTCGAACTCCTGAGCTCAAACGATCCACCGCCTCGGCCTCCCAGAGTGCTAGGATTACAGGCGTGAGCCACCACGCCCAGCCCAGACTCCACTTTTGACTGCAGTCTAGCGCTCTTTGCACGCTCGCTTTCTTTCCAGGGGTCTTTGTATCCATCCCGTTACAGAAAGGGCGTGACTCTCAAGTTTCCGGTAGACCTGGCTGTGTGTGCGCAAGAACCACGGCACCTCTTTCTGGTCGCCACCAGATGGCGCCGCGAGAGACTAAACTCCCGCTGCTTTTTATCCATGCACTTGGCCAGACAGACAAGCATGGGGGAGAACAGCTGCAAGGAGAGTGTCAAAACAGAGTTCTATTTAGGAAAGCGAAGCCTTCTGCCTGCCCCTGTCTCCTACAGGGATCCTTGGATGGCTCTCATCAGACTATAAATGAATTCGTTTCTTTCTTCTTTCCCCATCCTACTGCTAACCCACATCTCCGATTCTATTTTCTCTCTATCCCTGACACAAGGGCACTAGTCCCACCCACAGTAGAGAAGAGTGTGTCCTGAAGACAGTGCAGTGGGCGAGCCAGGCGGTGGGGAGAAGCCAGGCCTGCAGCTCTTTCCTGCAGCAAGTGGAGGGCCACTCCCCACACATGTCCCCTCCTGCCTGCTTACACGACACGGATACACACACATTGTAAAGTACACATAACACACATACCATTACACACATAACATATGCACATATCATAACACATAACACACATCATAACATGCACACAACACACACATATAACACATATCATAATACACACATTATAACACACATCATAATATACACATACACACCACACACAACATACACACATCATAATGTACATGTAACATGTGTACATAACACACCTATTGTAACATATACACCTATCACAACATATATACAACATACATCATAAGATACATAGAACACACATAACATACACACGTATATCAGAAAACACATAAAAAACACATACCACAACACACATATCACAACATACACATAGCACACATATAACATACATATATCATACTGTACATATAACACACACATATTGTGACATATACACATATCACAACATACATACAACACATACATCATGAGATACATACAGCACACACCATATACACATATATCATAACACATATCATAACATACACCCATGTATCACAACATACAACACATACACAACATACATATATCACAATGTACATATAACATATGCACATTATAACACATTGTAACATATACACACATATCACGGCATACATACAGCACACACGTGCTAAACTATGGTACCTATCTCAGCCTGCTGGGGCTGACATAACAAAGTACCACACACTGGGTAGCTTAAACAACAGAAATCTATTTTCTCACCGTTCTGGAAGCTGTAAGTCCAAGATCAAGGTGTGGGCAGGTTTGGTTTCTCCTGAGGCCTCTCTCCTTGGCTGTCTTCTCACTGTGTCCTCACAGGGTCTTTTCTCTGTGCACCCTGGTGTCTCTCTGTGTGTCCTAATCTCCCCTTCTTATAAGAACACCAGTCAGATGGCATTAGAGCCAACCCTAATAGCCCCAGTTAACTTCATCACCTCTTTAAAGACCCTGCCTACAAATACAGTCAATTCTGAGACACTGGGAGTTAGGGCTTCAACATAGGCAGAATTCTTTCTGATCTCCCTTTTCTTAGAGCATTTTCTTTAGAAGACTTGTTATTGAGATGAATATAAATCTCTTTAAAAGCCTTTTGCCACTTTTATAATCCAGGGATGTCTTTCTCAGAATCTGGGAGCCCTCTCTTTGAAATGTAATCATAAAAGGAGACACCCCCCTCTCTCCCAGTCTCTGTGGAGGGTCTTTGTGGGAGCCTGACTCCAGCAGAACACCTTGGTCCACGTCATAAAGCTACACGTTGCCATAAAGATATGAGAAGTTTATTAGCCAACTCAAATGGCCTGTGACCTCCCCCTAACACCCTCCAGTACTTTTCCACTAGCTCACCCTAGGCTTTAAGAACTCTCCCGCCCTCCACTTCAGCAGGGTTGAGCTCACGCTGAGTTCTGGTCCGTCTCCCCCATGGCAGTAGCCTCCCACAGTCTTCCTCGCCTGTTTAACTTTGTCCAGTGCAATTTTTGCTTTGATGCTCCCCACCTGACACCTCCGAAAGCGGTCTCGTTTCTTTGAGCAGGTCCTCAAACTTCAGCATGTTTTAGAATCACCTGGAAGGCTAGTTAGAACACAGTTTCTGAAGCAGGTACACCTGGGATGGGGCTTGAGACTTAGATTTCCAACAAGTTTCCAGGTGAGACACGGCTGGTCTGGAAACCACATTTTGAAAACCACTGTAGGCTGTTTTTTGCACAGACTGTCTTAACCCTCGGAGGCCCCTTCAGTTAATGGAGACCCTAGCACACCATCCTGTACTGGGGGCCCTTTCCAGAGCTGATGGAGACACTTTCGTTTCCACTATCTTCTCCCTCCCATCTCCCCTTTAAATACTTGTTCCTCCTTTGCTCTCTGCCTTCTGCCTTCCTTTCCTTCCCTCCCCTTCCACCTCCAGGTCACAGCAGTTCTCTTCCAATCAGCCTTCCCCTTAAAGAAAAAAAAAAAACAAAAAACTAGCCAGCTATTCCTTCCATAGCACTTGTTTTTGTTTGTTTTTTAACTTCCAAATCCTTCTTGGAGCCCCCAGGCACTCATGGAGGAGGGGCTTCCCCTATTTTCCCGGTTACCTAGCAACTTGTCTCCTTCCTGCCAAGTCGCCATCCTGCCAAGATGCCAGCTGATGTGCACACAACAAAGGGAAAGTGACACCACCACTTCGGCTCCCCTCTTAGAGCACCTCCCTGCTCATTAGCACTGTGCTACGGGCAGGTCCCCCACACGCCCCTCCTGGATTAAGCCAGCCATAGGCTCCACCAGGGATCTCCGAGCGATGGCAGCTTGTCAAATTCACTGGGTATGTCCTGGGAATTTAGGATTTAATCCCTAATTACATCCAGCCCATCGCTTTTGTAATGGGCACCACAATAGCCTTTTCATTGTCATCTTTGAGTCGTTGGGGCTGTGCAGAAAACTATATCCATATTCATGTGTGTGTTTGCTATGTTGCTGCTACATTCTCTCTTTTAGACTTCAGAATGAAGGGGGCTTTTCTTTTCTTCCGTAAGAGCCTTTAGGAAAGAAGGTGTTTGCCTAACACTTTCAAGCGGCCTGCTGACATCCTTTGTTCCGTCTCTACACATTCATGGATTAACTGCTTTGGGCCCAGGCTTGGTAACCAACTGTAATTCATCACAGAAAGTGTAGACGCCCCCAGGTAGGGCTTGTGTAGTGGGAAGGATATGGATCCAAACTCCCTTCCTGGACCAACGGAGGAAGGAAGATGTCTCAACCTCACTTTCTATAACCCTGAAAGAAACAGTAGAATAGGAAAGGAGGAAGGGAGAAAGATGGAAAGAGAAAAAACGAATTCCACTCTAAAGAAAAAGGCATTCATAGCAGTAATGCTTATAACAGAGAACAATGGAAAATCATCCAGATTCCCAACAGATGAATGGACAATCAATCACACAGTCATACAACAGCAGATCATTAGATCAATTTTATAAATGGCAGCCTATTTATATTGACCACACCAATCATAGAAATAAGTATATTTTATATAGTTAAATATATATAAAACATATAATATATAAATATATCTGACATGTTTATTATACATTTATATATAATAACACATGGGAAAACAATCCAAGAGAGCTTGAATACACTGATTAGATTCATGCAAAGATACTAATATACAGCTGTTTAGAAAGAAATAGAATATGTAAAAAATATGAATAATATGGAGCTGAGCTGTCCAATATGGTAGCCACCAGCCCCATGTGGTTGATTGAGTGCTTAAAATGTGGCCAGTCTGAACTGAGATGTGTCATAAGTATAAAATTGAATTTTAAAGACTTAGTGTGAAATAAAAGAACATAAAATATCTCATTAATAATTTTTATGTGTACTACATGTTGAAGTGATTTTTAATATATTGGGTTAAATAAAATATATTATTAAAGTTAATTCCACTTGTTTCATTTTTTTAATGTGGTTACCAGAAAATTTTAAAGTACCTATGGTGACTTGGCATCTGTAGTTTGCATTATATATCTATTGCAGAGTGCCGGTTTAGAGTTTAATGTTTGTTAGGTCCTTTGGTCTATAAAATTGCTAAATTTCTTGCTTTGTTTGTATGTAGAAGGTGTATGAGTTCTGGAATATGGAGTGATTTGAAAGCACTATTTCTGCACAGACTGATTCTAGCATTGGCTTTCTGCATACTATAACAAACTCTAGACAAAGAGTGGAAATTGTGGCCTCCCTGGGAAGGTGTGAGGGAGGGGGCATGGAGGAAGGGAAAGAAGACATGCAGAGGGAAGGAGGAAGGCCGCATGCTTCAGAGGTGGTAGGACTGTTGAGAAAACCACATGTATGGCCTGGCAAGAAGAGGAGGTGGCCTCCTTCTGAGATGTCACTTGTTACTCTGGTAGTGTCCTTCCCAAACTAACTCTTTCCCATTGGGCTGTCAGCTCTACCTCTTGAAGTTGAGAAAGACTTGATTATTAATTGTCCTAGAAGAAAGAACACGTTCATTAAGCTCTGAGTCAATTATATATCTTAGGATGAAATTTATTATTTCCATTATTTGTGTGTTTGATTTTGTTGTTAGAATTCTTTCCTTTAGGACTGTTTTTTGACCCCAGATTTTAATGAGGGGGTGGTGGGGTGGTAGTGTGCTGAGCAGAGCAGTACTGACGCTGAGGATGGGGACAGAGGTGTGGGAGTGCCACCGTGAACAGGGTCACGCAGAGCAATGAGACAAACCCAACTTCTTAACCAACCGTTAGCTGAAGACTAGTCATGGGTGTGTGACTAGTCCTGGCTTGTGTTCTCAAAAGCCATTTGGGAGAGGAGGTAATAAAGGAACTAGGCAGTTTCTTCATTTCAGAGACTCCGTGGGCCTAAGAGAGAACAGTCATTGTATTCATCCCTATCCTGCAGGTGGCTGCCAGAGAGTGGGGGCCTCTCCCTTTACCACGGAAAAATGCCCCCTAAATGGTCGTGGAAGCCTGTTAAACTTAGAAAAGCCTCTTTTTTTCCCAACAGAAAAAAAAATCATGGTATAATATTCCTTCTCGAGAAAAAGAATTTGTTATTCAACTACTATGTCCCATTTACCCAATAAACATTAATTGAACTTTTGAAGGTATCATTTACTCACTTGCCACATACTGAGCCCCTACTATGCAGAATATATTGTATTTGAGACCCTAGACTCTGAAAGACCTTGAGTTTAAATGTTGGCTCTACTACTTCCTGTCTGTGTGACCTTGGGAAAATTACTTAATCTCTCTGAGCTTCTTTCTCCACCTGTAAAGGGGAGTAATAATATAGTGTTGTTATGAGAATTAAATGAACTAATACATGAAAAATACTTTAAAATACATGCTAAATGTTTAATACATGAAAAATACTAACACAGATTAGGTGCTATAAAAGTATTTGTTTGCTGTTGTGTGCTAGCCAGTGTGGGATAAGAATACAAAAATGAGCACCACGCAATCTGCATCCTCAGGGAGACTCCATCTGGTGGTCTCACACACACACTACTTCACTTAACCTTTCACAGCCAGCCCATGAGTTAATATTGTTAATCTGAGATTCACAGATTTAATTACCTGCCCGAGATCACACAGATAATAAATGACAGGTGTGATTTGGAGCTAGTTATTCTGCCCCTAAATCCAGGGTATGTTGCCTTTCTAGTCTTCTAGAAGCCAAGTCTTAGCTCAGCCCATAAAGCAGAAGGCTCTATCCCCAACAGCCTTAACATAGATATTTTCTTGTCTGCAGTATTAGTTAGGGTGTCTGGGGAAGCAAGTAACAGAAATTCCTGACTGAATTTCACTTACACATTAGGAAAAATTAATCATCTCACATTTTTAAAAAGGCTCAATATAGGTTGCTCCAAGGTTCGATGGTTTAATGACATCAGGAAGGACCCAGAGTCACTCCATTTCTCTGCTCTGCCTTCCTCAATGTGTCAGCTTTGTGCCAGGGTCAAAAGATGGATACCACCCCTCCAGGCGTTATATGCAGATCCAACAACTGCCCCCATTATATTAGAGCCCATCCTAATTCTCAGTCACTGAGAAGGAAAATGGAATTACTATGATTGGCTTGGCAAAATTATGATTTATCCCTGGAAGGGAAACAGGTTTCCCAGAGCATATGGACACATGAAGGAGGGTGGACACAGCCACAAAATTAGAGCTGCCACTGTTGGCTGCATAGGCAGTTAGCAGTGCTACAGTGACAACAAGTAGCATTCATCAAGTAGCATTATTTAACAGCTAATAGAGTCTTCGTCTCAATTTAGAAGAAATATCCAAAATCAAAGGAGACTTTAGATAAGGTAAACGGTTATGTTTGGCACACCAGTGATGAGGTTTTTATAGTTTTGCTCAAACTAGCTTTTATTTCTAGAGCTTAGTTGGTGTCATCAAAACTTTCAAGTTGTCCCAACCCAGTTCAAATCTTTTAAAACATTATTTGTGGTTATTCTCTTTGGGCAGATGGGCAGTGATTTTCGTTAATCACAAAAAGGAAGGTAGAAGGTAGTAAAATATGCAAAGGGATGCGTGGCAATCAAAGCGAACTGTTATCCTTCCTACGAGACAGGATTTTATGGGATTCCTGGATCTTTTTTGTGTCTGGTTGTTGAGGTCTTGACAGCTTTTCAATTGAGGAATACGGTCATGTCTGTTAAACTAATTGTAGCTGTTCACTCCACTATATAATTTTACATTTCAGCTTCAAATAGAATGGCTTCAATAAACATAAAGCAGACTGACACATTCCAGATTTCTGCAGTTTATTTTACACCAAGAAATTACATTCAGAGATTTCCAGACACACGCTATAAATGAAAATTCAACAGGAAGTGTCTTTCACTTCCTCTAGATCTGACCTATATTTCAAAAATATATAAGTGGGCTATAACCAGGAACTTCTTCCCTTGCTGCCATTACTCACACTGTGTTTTCTGAAGATTTCTTTCTCCTCTGTGACTCTAATGGCCATTAAGGGAACTGTAGACCCTGGGAGACTTTATACAACCCAGAGTGAAATGAGTAAAATGGCAAATGTTATCAATGGGATGACCAAATGATATAGCTCTGGGCTACCTATATCCACCAGATCAACCAGAAAATTCAGACCTCTGTGTTCCTAGTGTGGCATAGATGAAACCGATTGCTTTTCCATCTATACAACCTTTGATATTTTTAGTGTTAGAAGCCATTAGGTAGCTACCTCTTCCCCGGATCATTAATCACCCACTTATGTACTCTAAAGGAATGATGTGATGAATTAGATCCAATCTATGTCATTCCTATAGTTTGAATATATGTGTCCCTCTAGAATTCATAGGTTAGAACTTAAACCCCAAGGTAATCGCATTAAGAGGTGGGGCTTTAGGAGGTGATTAAGTCAAGAGGGGCCTGCCCTCATGAATGGGATTCACACATTTATGAAAGGGCTCTAGGGAACTAGCTAGGCCTTTTGCCCCTCCACCTTTCACCATGTGAGGAAGCACCTATGATCAGATGCTTGGCACGTTGATCTTGAACTTCCCAACCTCCAGAACTGTGAGAAATAAATTTCTGCTCTTTATAAATTACCCAGTCTAAGGTATTTTGTTATAGCAACACAAATGAACTAAGACAGTAACATTGCTAGCATTTTAGAGAAAGATGCTATATATTTTTAAGACCTTGTTATAATGAAGTAAGGCCTAATATGTGAGCTAACACATATACTTTATTTTACTCTTGGCTGCAGTATAAACACAGAACATTCCCACATTTCCTTTACTTTCCATCTTGAGAGTTCTGGAATTGAGAATATGAGTTCAATATTGTCCTTAGATAGATGTATGTGGCTTTGTGCCTGGCAAAATATGTATCTCATAGAGCATTTCTTTTCATTTCAGAGTGACTTCCACAAGGTAGCTCGATAAGGTGCTTACCCCAGAGCAACTGCTGCCCCCCTTACCACAGGTAAAATGCCAGGAGAATGGAGGAAAGGAGGAAGCCCAGTTAAGTAGTAAATGTGTTAATTCAGTTTAAGGATCTGAAGCTGAAGAGCAACTTGGTGCAGAAAATGAGGAAGTTATAGGTTCTGGTACTTCCATCTTTAGCAAGGATTTAAAACTCAAATGTACCCAGGGTCAGACAGATAAAATAAATTGTCAGGTGGCTAAATTAAGACATTGGGGAGTGATAAGGACTGGGGTAAATAGGAGAGTACAAACCCTGCCTAAGGACATTCAAATTTTAAAATTTTTGCCCTGATTTGTCTAAATAAAGTGTGGTCTCTGGTTGATAAACATGATCTTATGTAAAAGAACAGTTAGAAGATGGTTGGGCTTTTTTTGTGTGTGTGTATATATATATATATATATAGAGAGAGAGAGAGAGAGAGAGAGATGAGGTCTCATTACATTGCCCAGGCTGAAGAGCAGTGCCTATGCACAGGCAGAATCATGGCACACCACGGCCTCAAACTCCTGGGCTCCCATGTGGCTGAGACCACAGACACATGCCACCATGCTGAGCTGGAAGATGATTACTTTTTAAGGTCTTGGGTATTTCTGCTTAAAAGTCAACTAGCCAGGCTCTACTTCAGATAAGGTGCAAAGTATTGCTTGTGGTAAAACTCATACTTAGTCTTGGGTTAAATGAGACATTATATATGAGATCTTCTCACACAATGCTCATCGCATAACAATAGTAATAATCACCAATACTCACGTAGTCCTTACTATATCCCAAACACTCTTCTAAATATGTTATGTATATTAACTCATTTTTTATACTCAAAACAACTTTATGAAGTGGATACTACCATTTTATAGGTAAGGGAACAAGGGCCCAGAGTCATACTGTTAGGAAGGGGTGGAGGTTAGATTTGAACCAAGGTAGATGTTTACTCAATGCTTCTCTACTAAACTCAGTACAATCTGAGCTTCAGAAGGATTTCAATGGCTTACTCATGACCAGGGGATCATACTTACCCCTAACTCAATTACTTAGTTGTCTTAAAGCTTGAATTTCAGACTTTTCTTTAAAACATATTTTATCGTAAGAAATGCACAATATAATACTCTCACAACATGAAATGCACACTGGTATTTTCTAACCTTTTCTATTCTGTAGCATTTTTTTTCAACCTGGCCACAAATAATTACATTGATTTCTGTAATGTGGAAATCACCAATAAAAGAATTTTTTCTTAGCCCAAATGGGTATATGAGTCAAACATTGATTTACATGATACACAGAAAAAAATCTTTGTAAAAATTATCGCCATTGCCTGATTTTTACCTCCCAAAGATTCACATACTCTCAAAATAGTGAATTAGTGCCACTCTTGGCAAGCACAAATTCCTCTTTCATTATTGTCTTAATCAAAAAACAATTAGTACGTATACAGCACCAAAGTTAAATGTTTTGTCCTTGCAGCAAAATCTTACATTGTTGTCTTCTATTCAAAAGCCGCTCAACATATCTAACTTATGGCAGCTGGATAAAGGAAATTCACTTTTTCTTTCTTCTCTTTCTTCCTTTCTTTTAATTTTTTTCTTTATTTTTTCTTCCTTTTTTTTCTTTTGTCCTTTTTTTCTATCTTCCTTCCTTCTTTCTTTTTCTCATCCTTTAATTCAACAAATAAGTATTGAGCATTTCTAAGACAGACACAGTCTCTGGCCTTGTGGAGCTTACAATTCCAGTGAAGGAAATGAAATAAACTGGATGCTCAGCCCAAATATTTATACATAGATGCCAGTTTGATTCTTTTTTTTTGTAATAATTGACATATCAAAATATTTATCAAAAACAGCTTAATGAATATTTTTTGTCAAAACACCAGGCAACTACAAAAACCAATATTTCTCATGTATTATTATGCTTTTTCCCTGGAAGATTTTTGCATAACAACCAAGACCAGGGAAGACATATGTGTTTGCTTTTATTTTTCAGTAGCTTTTCTCCTTGTTCTCTAGGTCAGTCGCCCCTGATTGTTTATCTTGCACCTGAGTTACAGATTGCCTTTGGATTGAGTCCACATTTGTACATAATCAGGTACACCAGGGGAGGAAAGTCTCTGTTTGCACCTAATGTCCGCATACTTGAGGCCAGGCTGTGTATTACTAGTTACAGTTTCCAGTACCTGCTAATCTAAGTGTGGGTCCTCTGGTTAATGAAAATTCCAAGGAGACTCCAGATGGTACTTTAAGTACAGCATCACCCCATAAATAGAAGGTGGCAGATATTCTACTGGTGTAAATCTCACTGAGAAAGTTTTACAAGTATAAAAAAAGGGGAATTGAATTGGAGTCCAAAAAACACACTCTCCTCCGTCAGTCTTTATCTAAACACCACTGTCTGAATGAAGCCTATCTATGTAGACCTGTTCCCAGTCCCTGTTACACTATTCTATTCCTTTTATTTTTCCCAGTGTACTTAAGTCCTTCTAACATACTTTACGATTGACATTCTTTTTTTTGAGGCAGAGTCTCGCTCGTCGCCATGGCTAGAGTGCAGTGGCATCATCATAGCTCACTGCAACCTCAAACCCCTGGGCTCAAGTGATGATCCTCCTGCCTCAGCCTCCTGAGTAGCTGGGACTTCGGGCTCATGCCATGAGCCAGGCCCGGCTAATTTTTCTGATTTTTGGTAGAGACCAGGTCTCACTCTTGCTCAGGCTGGTCTCGAACTCCTGACCTCAAGTGATCCTCCCGCCTTGGCCTCCCAGAGTGCTAGGCCTATGATTGACTTATTTAATATGTTTATATGCTATTATGTTTAACATATTACTGTGTCACTATATTGATTGTTGGTTATTGTCTTGGCCCCCACTCCACCTCCACTGAAAAGTAAATCTCCAAGAGGACAAGAGGTTTATCTGTTTTGCTTATTGAAATATACCAAGTCCAATAAATAAACACCTACTTATTGATTGATTGATTGGATAAATAAAGGAAGATTGCATCTATTGATTAGTATAATCAATAATGCACAGTCAGGGCTTTGGAATCAAACTGTGTTCAACTCCCAGCAATTCTACTTATTAGCTGTTAACCTAAGACAAGTTACTTAATGCTCCCAGTACCCCAGTTTCCTCAACAATAAGGTAGGTATGATACTAATAATACCTAGCTCTCAAAGATGTTGTAAGAGTCAATTAGGATAATTCTCCTGACCCAGCACATACTAAATCCTGAGCAAATGTTAACTCTAATTAGTGTGCACCTGGCATCTTCACACACCTTATCTCATTTTAATGCAGAATTAAATTGAGAATTAAATTTAAATGAGAACTCCACTGTACCAGTGGAGTTCCCCCAAGAATTTTATGAAGACTCTTGGCCAACTTAAATAGGCGATCCTTGCTAAAACCAGGATAGTCAAAGAATGGTCTTAGAAACACACAGAATTTTATGGGAAAATAGGAGGTGCTGACTTTTCTTTCCTCCAAATAGCAAAGAAGGAATTCACCAATCATTTCCCCTATATACTATCACTCCAAAACAGGGGCTCCAAAGTGAAATTCCTCTAGAGAGCAACAGAAATAAGGTTTTAAATACCAGGATAGGTTATCTTATAATAAAAATAAATTGGTCAAGGGCACATTCCAGAAATACTGTCCTTTCAAGTCTCTGTTTAGACAATCAATGAGAAAATCACTTGTGCCCAGCCATTTTCCATTGCTAATGGGCCAATACTAAGAGGACCAAGTGCTAGTACTGTCACCAACTAAGAACACACTTAGTGTAGGGCCAAGCGAAGTGGAAAGCCTAATCATTTGCCAACATTTTTAAATGTCAGAAATAAGACTTTATATTTCCTTTTCTGTTGCCCATATTTAATATGGAGCATTAAACAGCCCAACTTCAGAGTTACCAGATAAATTACCTGCTCTAACACTTTAATTCAAATTTGTGTATAAAATATGAATATGAGTCATTATTCTGATACTTCACTCCTATTCCTTTAACTACTTACCAAGAATCCTAGTACTCTGATGGGTGACCTTTACTTACCAAGAATTGGCACCCTGAGCACGTGGACAGGCAGACTGCCTTGTTCTCCCCTGGGAACAGGATTATTGTGGCTTTGCCAGAGGTCAATGTCGGGGAAAGGATGTAGACACTTTGACCAGCAATCTCATTTCTAAAATTTACATGTGATCTGAGATAGGTCCAATGAATTGTCCACAAGAACATTCACTAGAACATGATTTATTTTAACAACAACAACAAAAATGGAGACAAAATGGTGTCTCAAAATTGGAGATTACATAGAACTGTAGTACCCATCTGAAACTGTAGCCCAGGAGTCAAAAAACTAGCCCATGGGCCAAATCCAGACCATCTACTGTTTTTGTAAGTAAAGTGTTATTGGAACACAGGCATGGGTGTTCACTTTTGTATTGTCTGTAGCTGCTCTTGCTACAACAGCTGAGTTAAGTAGTTGTGATAGAAACCTTACATATTAGTTTCCAGTTGCGGATATAACAAATTATCACAAACTTAGTGGCTTAAACAATACAAATTTATTCTCTTACAGTTCTGGAGGTGAAATGTCCTAAAATCAAGGTGTTGCCAGGACTGTATTTCTTTTGGAGGCTCTGGGGAAAACCCATTTTCTTGCTTTTTCTAGCTTCTACGGAGCAGTGGCATTCCACGGCTCCTGCCTGGCCTGATCTGCTGTCTTCAAAGGAAGTAGTGTAGAATCTTACCGTGTCTCTCTCTAACTCTAACTTTTCTGTGTCCCTCTTATAAAAACCCTTGTGATTGCACTGGGCTCACCCAGATAATCCAGGATAAAAATCTCATCTCAAGATTTACTCACATCCAGTCTCTTTTGCCATAAAAAGTAACATATTCTCAGGTTCCAGCGATTAGGATGCAGACATTTTGGGGGATCTGTTATTCAGCCTGCCATACCACACAACCCACAGAGCCTAAAACATTTACTTTCACAGAGAACCAGAGCCGCAACACATGGTCTGTGGGAAGAACCGCTCTGCCGTGTAAACCCAGGAGAGTTGCCTTCTAAGCCAATTCTCTTTAGTGTTCAACATTTAACTGTAATTAACCATGAAAAACGTCAAAAATACACATAGCATTAGAAGAAAATCTAAATTTTCAAAACATAAACAGGATCCTTTTTTGGCTAAATGACACCCTTTTTCTTGACTGAGACACCTATTTTTTCCCCCAATAATATTGGCAGACACAGCTAGTACCTTAACCAATATCCATTTTCCCCTTCTTTCTTGCCAATGAAACCTCAATTTTTAACCAGGTAGCAATGTGCCCAGTTAATATGCACCTCTCCAGTCTTGCTTGCAACTAGAGGTGGCTCTGTGACTCATTTGATCCGCGAGATAAAAGCAGAAACCTGTTGAATGGGAATTCTATTGTTTTTATAGCTTAAAAAAAAGTGCAGGCTTACTGAGTTAATCCCTGTTGCCCTTCACTCTTTTCCTGTTTTTCCTGCTTGGAACACAGATGTGGTAGTGGAGGTGGAATAGCCATTGGGAGTGAGTAAGAGGAGCACCATGTGTAATGATGGTAGTGTAGGAAGCTGGAAGGGTCCTGGATCCTTGGTGACTTCTGTGAGCGGCTACACTAGCTCCTGACTGATCACTTCCAGGCTGCTTGTTACAACAGAAAAAGGATGCCACTATTTGGTCTGGCCACTGTGGTCAGTATTCCCCTACACTTCTACAGGCAAAAATAATCCTGACTGATATAGCATCCTATGATGGATATCAAAGCTCCAGCAGCATGGCCCCTATCTGTGTGCTCCTCCACCACTCTACTCTAACAAGAGCAATCTCCTCCACCTGCGGGGAAAAGGACAGGTGACACACAGGTCATTTCATGCATTTCTTTCTAACAGGCTTTCATGGTCAAAATACTCCACAAATTAGGAATGGATGGGAACTTCTCCAACCTTATAAAAGGTATCTATGGAAAACCCACAGCTAACATCATACTTCACGGTGAAAAGCTGAATGCTTTCCCCGTAAGATCACGAAAAAGACAAGGATGTCTGTTCTTGCTACTTCTATTCAATGTTGTACTGTAGATTCTAGCCAGGGTAATTTAGCAAGAAAATGAAATAAAAGGCATCCAATTGGAAAGGAAGAAGCAAAGTTATCCCTATTTGCAGATGACACAATCTTGTATTAATATACAGAAAATCCTAAATAATTCACTGAAAGAGAAACTATCAGAGCTAATAAGTGAATTTGGCGAGGTTGCAGGATACAATATGAAAATACAAAAATCAATTGCATGTCTATACACGAACAATGAACAACCTGAAAATGAAATTGAGAAAACAAATCCATTTACAATAATATCAAAAAGTATACTTCTGCTTAACTTATTCCCAAAGTTCTCACCACCCCCTTTATTTTCTCTATGACTATCCCACCCCTACCTTCCGGAACCCCCAAAACCACACCTCCTCCCCTTACAGACACACACACACACACACACACACACACCCTGCATTCTTATCACAGCAGTAAACAGTGCATTGAAAGCATAGATTTTGGATTTAGACAGACCTAGCTTTGAATCCAAATTTTGCTTTTTATATGCTTGTGTCCATGGAGCATGTACCTAAGCTCTCTGAGCTGTTTACTCATCCATAGAATGGGGGTAATAAAAATACCTACCCAATGGGGGTCCTGTAATGTTTAAATTAGATGTATATAAGATGTTAAGCCCAGGGCCTGGCACACTGCGAGTTCTCACCTGATGGTGTTACCTGTGACTGCTGCAACTTGCTAACCAGTAGAGATGCTTGTTTAAACACACACACACACACACAAACAACTCATCCTGGACTGGTTTTATTCTGCTTAAAATCAGAGAAGAAGAGACCTTGGCTTATCCATGGGCTATCAAGAATTATATCTATTAAAAAAATTCCTTATTCCAGTAGAAATTTTCCTAGACATACTATGTCCAGTGTTCAAGTACTGACCTGTCTTTAGATGCTCTTAATAAATACATGGTTCTGTCAAATCTGCTGTTTTTAATAAGGGGATTTTTAGGCTTATATCTAAAAATTATCAAGGGGTAGAGAAATAGACATTCTGTGAAAGTGATAACAGGAGCAGGATTTGGCTTGGAAGAAAGCAAGCAGGGTATGTGACGTTAATAGTGGTCTTCAACAAGGATATTACACGCACCTATGAAGAGTGAAGTGGTCAGCTCTGTTCCATTCCCACTAAAACAGAAATGAATTATAAGGCTTGCCTGTGGCATTAAAAGTAGAAATCTAGCCAATTCTGAATTATATACACTTAGAAAAGGGAGTCAATAAACAGATAATGCAGACCAGTTTATGTGAAACTGTGTTAGGATTTAAAGTGAAGTCACTGACATTTACTTATGGGATGTCTTTATGAAAACAACCATATTGACTGTTTTGCAGATTTTTTTTCCTGCTGCAATTGCATTCATTTATTGCACAATTTTTTAGATCACTTGGTAGATCATTTTTGGTAATTTTTCATGCTAAAGGAATCTGATTAATTAGGTTTTATTTCAGTTTGAAAAAACAGCCCATCCTTAGACAAGTTTGCAGACCATGGGCGGGCGAGGGGTGCATTCCCATATTCAGCCCAGCCTCCTGGGACGAGGGCTCTTCCACTTGCCTGGAAACTCTGCTCCACGCAGGCCCCTGCCTTCCTTCCAGTGCAGATATGGGCTCTCAGTTCGCACTTTCTCTCCATCAACCCTGCCAGCTTCTTAGGTGACCTCCAGGTCCATCTCAAGGACTCATCACACCAGAACCTCTCACTTCTTGCCTTTTTTCTCCCCTGCATCTGCCTATGCTCATGGACGCACCTTGAGCTTGTTGAATCAGATCTGCTCCTCCCCTGCCATCACAGAACTGTGACTTCCTACCCTTCCAACCAGCTCACTCAGTTGCTTCCCAGGTAGTATCTCTTTCACCTCTGTGGCCACCTTGTTTCTTGAGTCAACTCTCCCGGGACCTCCTGCTTCAGATCTCCACCCTGCAGTTTTGCCACCTCCACCTCACCCTCAGTAGATCACCCCACGCTGCTTCATCCAGAAGAAAATAGATGCTTCCAGAAGAGAATGCTTGTACCATTTGCCACCACATCTGCACACCTGACCTTCTCCCTTCCCCCCAGTTATGCCAGAGGAGGCATAATGCTCCCCTCTCCCACGCTCCTGTGCTCCGGACCCTCCTCAACCACCCGCTCAGGAAGGGCGGCTCCTCTGTCATCTCCCGTCTCTCCTGTTCTGGAGACTCCGTCCATCACCATTGAAACAGTCATTTTTTCCCATCTTGAAAGTCCTCCCTCAAAGCCTCTCCAATTCCTAGTCCATCTCTGTCCTCTCCTTACAGAGTGGTCTGTTCGGTCCCTCCCCCGTCCTTGTCCCACACCATCCCGCTGGGCTCTCCGCTGTGCCTGTTTATTTCACCTCTAGGCAACATTCTTCGGACTCCTCCCTGCTCCCTCCTTTCTTTGACATAAGTGCTGTCCGGTTTCACGGTTTCACGTTCAGTCTCCTTCCTAGGCTCCTCCACCCGCGAATGATGTGTTTTGTTTCGTGTTTTCTCCCTGGGCTCTGTTCTAGGCTCTTTGCTCTTTTCACTCTTGCAGCTCTCCCTCGATGAGCCTGTTTCCTCTCAAGGCTTCATTTCCTGTCTAAAGGCTGCGACTCTCAGTCATTTCCCTAGTCTAGACCTTGCATCTGAGCTCCATGTAACCAAGTAGCCGCTGGACACCTTGCCTTGGCACCAGCTCCCACAAACAGCTGAACTCATCATGGCCCAAACCAAACTCATCCGTAGTCCTTCCTTCCTCCCGACCCATTCCTCGTGCAGGTCATAGTGACACCCCACTGCTCACCCTGTTGCTCAAGCCAGGTGCTTAGGAGTTGTTCCTGCAGCCTGTCTCTTATGACCGCTCAGCCCCAACCAACCAGCACGTCCTATAATTCTCCGTTCTAGATGTCTGTCTACCTGCTTCTCCTCATCCTCTCTGCCACCTGCTGGCCCAGGCCACCAGCCCTTGCTTAGAGCACAGCAAAACCCTCCTAACTGGTCTCCCTGGTTCCCGCCTGGCTCTGGCAAACACTTCGGATGCTGTAAAATGTTAATCTGATTGTGTCCTGCACTCTCTCCCCCTCATCTGACACCCCCTAAGACTTCTCACTGCCCTTAAGAGAAAAGGCAGACTCCCAAACAGGGCTCCCAGGGCAAGATCCAGCCCCAATAACCTAAGCCCCAGCCTCGCCTCTCTGCACTTTCTCCTGAACTCCACACCTCACTCCAGAGCCTCTCCCTGCTCCCCGCTCTCTGAGACAGCCCTCCAACACTCCCCTCCTTCCCCTCACCTCGTCTAACTCCTACTTAGGCTTCAAGCCTCAGCTTAAATGTCACTTCCTCAAGAAGCCTTCTCTAGTGTGTTGATTGGTGCTCTGCCCTCCAAAAAAAACCATTCCATGTCCTAATCCCTGGAATCTGTGAACATCATCTGATACAGCAAAAGACGTGGTTAAGCTAAAGATCTTGAGGGGAAAATCTTACCCCGGACCGTCCAGGTGGGTTCTGTCTTAGTCTACGTGGGCTGCTGTACAAGACACCACAGACTGTGTGGCTTGAACAACAGAAATTGTTTTTCTCTCTTTTCTGGAGTCTGGAAGTGCAACACCAAGGTGTCCTCAGGATTGGTTTCAGGTAAGGCCTCCCCTCCAGGCTTGCAGACAGCTGCCTTTCCTCCGTGCTCGGGCAGGGAGAGAGCAAGGGGGGTCTCTAGTGTCCCTTCCTCTTCCTATAAGGGCACCAGGCCTATGGGATTAAGGCCCCACCCTTCTGTCCACATTTAACCCTAATTACCTCCTTGGAGACCCTATCTCCAAATACGGTCACACAGGGGGTTAGGGCTTCAACATATGGATTTGAGGGGGACACAATTCGTCCATAACAAGTCCTAGATGCAATCACTTGTATCCTTAAAATGTAGACGCACGGAGGAGAAGACACAGGGAGAAAAGGCAGGAGTAATGTGACCACAGAGGCAGATGCAGCCCCATCACAAGGAATGCCACCCAATAAGGGAGAATTAAGGAACAGACTCTCTTCTAGAGTCTTCCAAGGGAGCTCAGCTCTGCCTACACCTTGTACCAGACTTCCAGCCTCCGGAACTGTGGGAGAATAATTTTTATGGTTTTAGGCCCTCCAGTTTGTGATAGTTTATTCCAGAAACCACTGGAAAGGAATACACTTCCATGGGCTTAAGGACAAGGCTAGGTCCCCTGCTAGCTGCTCCCACAGCCCCCGCACTGTTCCTCCGGAAGTCACATCACACTCGATTCTAAAGGTTTGCTCGGTCAGTCTTCCCCTCCAGACTGCAAAGTCACGAGGGCAGGGACTTTGCCTTTCTTACCCACCACTGTGTCCCCGAGGCCTGGCACCCGCAGAAGGCGCTCAGTAAATAACTGTGAGATGGATGAATACATGAGCTGGTATGGAGAATTTCTTGGCTGGGAAAGTTGTTCAACAACAGACTGGGCTGTGGAAACAAGCTAGGGCAGTTCTTCCCTGTAGGAGACACTCTCAGCCCTTTGAAACAATTAGCAGACCACAGCAATGACCTTTCAGGGGTTTATCTAGTCCCTTACGCTGTGACCCTGTGGGTTGCAGTTTTCCCAGCAACTTGAGCTTTGGTGCCCTCTGGTGACAGGAATCAAGTGTCTCTTGTTCTAAGTCTGTCAAGATTGACACCAGTCTAGTTAGTTACCTGTTGCTGTATAAGGTTTTTCATTATGGAGAAATTGAATTTTGTCCTTACGGTTAAAAGAAATCTACTAGAACTGTGTAAGTCACCAGGCTGTAAAAGATTCATAAAGCACATAACTTCCAAAGACTTGGCAGATGTCTTTTGAGTGTTTCCTTTTGAATATTAAGATTTTCTTGCGGATCACAAAATTCCAAGTTATATTTACTACCATATTTTTTTCCTCAAATAGCTATGGTTTTTATGGTCACATTGAATTATCATTTGGAAAGCTAACATTGTCTGTAAGTGGCTGCTTACAATCGCTGAAAGCTTATAGTGCTTTCTGATGCCTGGAAAGCTTTATTGTGATTGAAAAGCAAGTTGTTATTTTTTAAGAAACCACAGATATAAAAACCATGTGTGTGCATGTGTGCTGTTTGTGAGAAATTATGGGTCTGGCGGCCTGTCCGTAAACAGACTTGCTTTATCCCCTGAGCTCATGAGAAGGCAGACAGCTTCAGTGCCTTCTGATTTTAACTCTGTGAGCTGCCTTTCCTCCGTGCTGGGGCAGGGAGAGAGCAAGGGGGGTCTCTAGTGTCCCTTCCTCTTCCTCTTCCTGCCAGACCGTACCACGTGGCAGCTGCGTGCCCAAGTGTGCCCAAGTGTGCCCAAGTGTGCCCAGCTTCACGCCAAAGACGTGTTTCTCAACGTGTGGTTTTAGGATGATTTGAGAGGAGGGAGTAAATAAAATTTTCTTTCCTCACTGATTACATCATCCTTTCAGCGATAATTCACCATGATTTCTGATTGATCTTCAAAGGATCGAATCAGTCTGCGAACGTTTTAGTTTGAGGGTTTTCTGACCTCAACCAGTTAGTCAAATGAACAAGCTGCTATGCACAAGAATTCAACACTGGTTTCTTTTCTACATCAAAGAATCCTTTTATAATGTAAACAATCACCCTCTGATTTTGTTTGTCTGTTATAAGGACACTTGTCATTGGATTCAGGGCCCAGCCAGCTAACCCAGGATGATCTCATCACAAAAACCTTCATGTCATGACATCAGCAAAGACCCTTTTTCCAAATAAGGTCACATTCCCAGGTACTGGGCGGTTGTGATGTGAATGTATCTTTTGTGGGAAGCCATCACTTAACTTGCTACAATGACTGTGAATTATTTTAGTCTGAGCAACTGCAAGGATGAGTTTATCCTGAATGGAGATGGGGAAGAATGTGGGTTGAACAGGTTTGGGAGAGGAGTCCAGGAGCTCAGTGTTGGACACGTCAGGTCTGAGATGCTCATTTGACATCCAGGGAGTTGCTGGGCAGGCAGTTGGGTGAAGATGCCTGGAGCTCAGGGCAGACATAAGGGTCAGAGATGTAAATACGAAGAGGTACCCGCACCTGGACAGCACTTATACCCAGGAGACTCATGATCTCAACCACGGGGGGAGTGTGGATAGAAGAAGGAAGGTCAGGGGCTGAGCCCCAGGGCACCAGGATGCTGAGGACCCAGCTAAGATACTGAGAAGCAGCCAGGAGACAGGAGGAGAAACAGGACAGTGTGAGCCCCTCGAAGCCAAGTGAGGAAAGAGAGATGGACTCATAGTGGCAGATTCTCAGACCTGGGTTTTCAGGTAACAGTTGAAATCTTCTCTGCAGTTTCCTGTAACAAGATTTTGCACTTTTCATGTAGCTCCTCTTTTGTGATGTGGGAAAGCCAATGACATCTGCTTGAGACCGTCACTAATATCCTTATGTTACCTTATAATTGCTAGGCAGATAGCGAGGGATTCTGGGTCTCCTAAGGACAAAAGTGGTGCTGCGGCCTCATCTTGGTCCTGCCCAACCCTAATCTCCCGAGTGACTGCCATACCTGGGGGAGGAGGGAATACCCTACAAATCTGCCAATCAACCCAGCGCGCCAGCTGCAAAAGACGCAGAGGACTCTCTATCCCATAGGCCAAGTGGCATAGGTACCATAGAGTCCAGAAATTGACCTAGAACACCTGCATGAGTAGTAATGCAACTCCCAACTGTCCAAAGTGCTTCCATGGTGAAGTCTGAACCACGAGGGAGGTCCCAATCTGGGCACCATAAAATAAGTCTGAGACTGTAACCAGCCTCTGTTTGCACCCTTCCTTTGGCTCTCCCTTTGCTGCAACAATGGGTCCAGTCATCATCTGTGGCGTATGTATCATGCTCAGTAAACCTGTATCTTGCTCTTGCCTTATAATCCTATCTTTCTCTCCCCAATAAACCTCATTTTCGTGCTTGCCTAACTTTGGTGTGTCTGGTCATTCTTCAGCCATGAGCACACTAAGAATTCACATTTTTCACACTAAAACCTGACATAATGAAGTATATTTCCAAAGTGTGCTGTTACATTTTCATCCTTTCCATTGGTTGTCAACCTTTCCATTGGTTCAGTGTTTGGTGCCTATGACCCTGAAGGAAAAGGGAGGCGTATGTCCCAGCCCCACACAGGATCAGGAGAAACTGTTGAGACTGAGATCTAAGCTATCGTTCTCTGGAGTCACACCATTTTCCTAATTTTAAGTTCTTGAGGTAAAAGTCTTGTTGTCCTTAACAACACTGGTGGCTGTGTGGGGACAATCACTCAGGGAGACTATTTTAAAATGTTCTAAACTATTCCTAGAGAATAGTGTAATCACCTCAGGAACCAAGACAACAATTTAATAAGTGAAAGACTCCCCAAATTCTACCATCTCGACCAAAAGCCTGTTACACATACCAAAAATCTGGTCAAATCAATCCATGGAGTGAAACATCCAAACCAAGTTGTTTGTCATTTCGTGGG
>CM052440.1:126049723-126062558 GCA_028533085.1 Varecia variegata
CACACAGGATCAGGAGAAACTGTTGAGACTGAGATCTAAGCTATCGTTCTCTGGAGTCACACCATTTTCCTAATTTTAAGTTCTTGAGGTAAAAGTCTTGTTGTCCTTAACAACACTGGTGGTTGTGTGGGGACAATCACTCAGGGAGACTATTTTAAAATGTTCTAAACTATTCCTAGAGAATAGTGTAATCACCTCAGGAACCAAGACAACAATTTAATAAGTGAAAGACTCCCCAAATTCTACCATCTCGACCAAAAGCCTGTTACACATACCAAAAATCTGGTCAAATCAATCCATGGAGTCAAACATCCAAACCAAGTTGTTTGTCATTTCGTGGGGGAAAGCAGCAGGGGGTGATTGATTGGATTTTCCCACTGAATAGGCAGCCAGAAGATATACCTTAAATCTTGAGCAGTTTCGGAGTTTTTTAGCCAACGATAATGAACGGTTAAATTACAGAATTGAGTACACTAAATCCTGAAGAATGCGTCTTGTGGAAATTGTTTCTGTGCCTCTGTAGCCAAAATATCTCGAGCTTCACTAGTCTGACCACAAATGCGATTTCATCAATATTATGACTCACAGCCTCCACCAGCTTGACAACAAAATTCTCCTCCCTTAAGCGTATTTGGGAATCTCCAGTGTGTGGACTGTATTTGCAGTGTCCCTGAAGTTGCATGATCAGCTGACAGGGGACTCAGCCCTGACCCTGGAGAAGCCTCTGCATGCTGGTGGCCTCTCTGCCCACCTGGGTGCCCGTGGGGGTCCTTCTTACAACCGGTGCCTGTGGAGCTGGACCGACTCTGAAACTCCATGTGGGAGACAAGCCTCGCCTCCCTTGTGAAGTAAGAGCGCTCCCTAGTTACGCTCAGTGGGAGGGTTTACAACGAAAGGTCTCTTGAACCATGAATGTCACACAAGCCTGAGTCACAGGCTCTTTCAATTCAGGCACAAAGCCCTTTCCCCCCCCCCAGGTATGAAATCGTGCTGCCTGGGTGGGAAGCAGTTCTGGAGACAGCCTCTTGCAGCCGGTTTACCTGAGTCTGCCTCATGGGCAGCAGGCTCCTCTTCCCGCCCCGCAGAAGGATTCTTACCCCTGGGGTACAGCAGTAGCTGTGAATAGATTGATGGGAGGGGAAGAGGCTATTGCCTGACTTTACTTGCCAGATCTTCTGGGTCTCCACTGTCTCCAGGTGAGACGCTTATTTAGAAAGCTTTTTTAGTCTTTTTTCAAATTTACAATTGATATATTATCATTGTACATATTTACAGGGTAAAACATTGTTTCCGCCCAAGTATAAATTATGTAATGATCAAAATCAGGGTAATTAGTGTGAACTAAAATAAAATCGTAAGCCCCATAGCTGACCCAATGGCCCTCTTTTGGCCTAGGGTACACGACAAAAACCTTAAAGCTGAGTAGCCAGCCCTGAGAAGGGAGGTCAAACACGCCTTGTCAAGCTCTTTCCCTTTTGGAGATATTCTTTGTAACGAAAAGGTACTAAATCATTAACAGGCCTAAGGCTGTGCAAGGCAACCCTTAAACCACACCTGCTGGCCATCAATTTACTTAATAGATAGCTGAAGTTTCTGCAGGTGGCTTGTCTCTGATTAATAGACATCCTAAGTTAAAACATTCCAATGCTTTGGACAAAGCTTCATTTCTTTAACCAATTATGGGCCAAACTGATGTATGCCTACTTCCTATTGACTTATGATCTTATGTGTAATTCCTGTCTCTGTAAATATATAAAACCAAACTGTAATCCAAGTATGGGGGCATCATTTTCTCAGAACCTCTTGAGGCCATGTGTTCCAGGCCGGTCACACACATTTGGCTCGGAATAAACCTCTTTTAATTATTTTACAGAGTTTGGGTATTTTTCTGTGAACATTAACATATCTGTCACCTTAAACATTTGTCATTTCTTTGTGATGAGGATATTCAAAACCTCTCTTCTAGCTATTTTGAAATATACATTATTGTTAACTCTAGGCCATTCTATTATGCAAGAAGAAAAATGTTTTAAGGATTGGAAATGTTCTGTCCTCTAAAATGATAGCCCAGTAGACTATTTCCAATTCCAGCAAATGACAGAAATTGCATGGGAAACAGGAGCAGTGGTTGGAGCCCTTTGGAAGGGATCCCACTGTTCCTCTGGACACCTCCATGTCCTCCACCGGAGAGATCCATGACTTGCTTATGGCAGGGCTGGGGACACCAGTGGAATTATTCTAGCCTTCACCCAGCCACCAAGAACCCAAGTAAAGAGAAGGACTCCTTAAGTGGAAACTAAAAGTATTTTTTTTTTTATCCACCCCAACTCCCTTAGATATACTCTATTGGGTTACTTTGCAGAGAGAAAAGGATTCAGCAATCTAGGGCTTTTCAACAATGGGCCAAATTTACAATAGTAGTTTCAATAAGCAATTTAATTTCTTTGAATATTTACTATATACCAGGCCACTATGCTAAACATCATATATATATATATAATATATATATTATATATATATATGTATATATATATATAGGCTCTCTGGAAAGTATCCAGCCATGTAACCATTCTCGTCATATTAATAGCGGCTGGATACTTTCTGGACAGCCCTTTATATATCACTTAATCCATACACCAAGATTATGAAGTAGATTTATTATTCCAATTTTACAGAAAAAACACATTGAAGTTCAGAAAATGTCCATCAACAGGGCCACACAGCTGATAAGTATTGAGGCCAGAAGGCCAACCCAGTATAACTCCAAAGCCTGAGCTTTTAATCATAATACCATATTGGCTTTTGACATTCAGATGTAAAAACATTAACCCAATGCTCTCTGGAAACAGAAAAACCCTTCACAAAACACAATTTTATTCAAGGGTTCCTTTAGACATCATTGCAATTGGATCTGTGTTCCAGAAAGACTAGCATGAGTAAGAAAAAAAAACAAACACATCCTGGGTCAGATCCTTGCCTGTTATGATGCTGAGAGACCTTGGGACATCTCCCTTTCCTGAAGCCTCCTCATTGCCAGTAATTGGAAACTCGAAGCTGCCTGGTGTACAACTCTCTACAAAGAGCTATAAAAGGGCAGGGCTCTGCCCAGGAGTCTGGAGGCCCTGGTTCCACTTGATTCAGGGGCTTTGTGTCCTCAGAAAAGTTTAGGCACCTCCCAGGGCTTCCTCACCCTGCTTCTAGAAGGCCAGGACAGAGGCAGCAGGAGGGAATGTGCAAGAGGCCAGGCGAGGCTGCTTAGCAGAGCTTGGGTGAGCTAACCATTCCTGAGAAAGAGTCCATTCTATTCCAGAGGATACAACTTTCTATTATTTCAGAAACCAGCGAGTTTTGTCTCCCAGGTGATCACCCTGGTTCTATTCACCATCAAGTAATTTCACTAAAAATGAACTCAGAAATGAAAAACTAAAATGGCCATTAAAAGTTTTATTACTGTACATACCCAGTGGCTATTTTAAAATAAAATCTCTTTGAAATTTTATTCTTTACATTTTTTTTTTCATGAAATGGTTAGGGCTGTTTGATGGATTAACTTTAGAATTACGTTGCTTTTTAACTGCCAAAAAACAGGAGGTATTCGTTTTAACGCTGTCTCTCATCCAAAAGGAACATCAAATTCAAGTCTGGAGAAAAGCAACAGTGACAGTTTCCTCCTTTGCTTCAACATAATTGTAGATGACTTTTTTAGAAAAAAATTAATTCAGTTATTAACCTTCAACAAATGAGACAGATAATAAAAAACTAAGATGGCACCTGAAAGTCACAAACACATGGACAGGAATCCTGGCAGGAACTGTAAACTGAAGCTTCGTTATAAAATGCACCGACAGAGCCAATTCGTTGTCATCCCATTTTATAGGATACTCTGTAGAAGAGCTACTGTCACCATTTTATTATCCCTGTCCCTCATGTCTATTGCATTATGAATTAATGTAGTAATGCAAAACCAAAAGCAGCCTTAAAGGAGTAAACATGAAGGACAGAGCATCTTGCTCTAAGGTACATCATTTCTGTCAACTAAAATTTACCATCATTGTGTTATCTCACTCTCTTGCCCTAACCTAATGACATCAGGGGCGTTGAATCTGGAAACTGAAGTGACAGGACATGCCTCTGTGCTGCATATAATACATAGGAGACCTAAGCAAGTGGAAAGAGAACCCGCCCCTTAGGGAATGGGCAGCCAATGAGAGATTGCTTTGGTGATGCCTTTTCTCCCTGTAATGCCTTTTCTATTTAACCAAGGCGTGTCCTTGGTTAAATAGAAACAAAGATAACAGTAACGAGTTGCAAGAGTTTGTGGATTCCTTCTGCCTGAGCAACTCCAGGCATTTTGCAGCCATCTCATTGATCTCAGGAGGTGAGCATGATCTCTATTTAGGAAATGGTAAGGATTTAAAACGTGACACCAGGCTAGAGCCCCAAATGGCAGATGGGCCATATCTGCCTTAGAACAGCAACATGTCTCTGTCTCTGGGGTACACCAGTCTCCCTGGAGTGGGTGACATTACCTACACTTTTCAGTGATGGCAGGGAGGGACCTGCCTCTCCAGCTAGCAGAGCTGGTGGCAACCCTCCTAGGGTGTGGGTGGGCTCCAGGGTGCTGCTCTAGCATCTAGTCTCCCTGCCTCAGTCTCTCCCACCTGAGCTGTTCCAGAATAGTTCCAACAGAACACAACTCTGACCATATCTCTCTCCTGCTTAAAACAAGGCCCTGGCATCACTGCAATCTTGTCTTTGCAAATTTAGTTCCTACTACTCTCTACCCAAACTTGTGTCCAACCAAGCCCAACTCTTCCCTTGCTCACACCTGCACTTTCACACTTGAGTCTCTTTCATGCTGTGCTGTCTGCCTACAGTGCCCTTCTCTCTCTCTCTCTCTCTCTCTCTCGTGTCCAAAGCTCTCCAGTTTGCACATGAAGGCATCTTTAGAGCTTGTCCCCATCCACTCCTTCTTCCAAGGGAGAAAACTCTTTTCAGTCTAAAGGTGCAAAGAGGTGCAGGGTATGGTATAGTAATGCTCAAACATTCCTCAAATAATATTCTGTAAAACCATGTGTCCCCTCACACAGTTTAAATTGGCATAAACAGATTTTCATCATAAGTTTAAGTAGCTGCAAAGGAAGTCATTTTTGATGCAGTGGTTTTCAAACTTGGACATGTATCAGAATCCCCTGGAGGCCTTGCAAAAGCACAGATTGCCATGTCTGTTCTCAGAGTTTCTGATTCAGTGGGTGTGGGGTCTGGCTTTAGAATTTGCCTCTCTGTAAACTTCCCAGGTGATGTCAAGGCTGCTGGCTCAGGGACCAGACTTTGAGAACTCCTTGGCTGATACTGCCATTTTAAAGTAAAACTGTCATATCACTCTATTATGTGTATCCAGTGGAAACTAAAATTCACAAGAATTTGAGAGCCACCATTGTTCATTTTAAAAAATATAACAATAAGCTCTTCTTGACAACAGAAAATATTATATTGTTCATTTTCCTCCTTGAACTTCTATAATATCGCCATTCTACTTCTCCAGTAAAATTTTATGCTAATATGTTTTATTCCTTTTTTTTTTTTGGAGACAGAGTCTTGCTCTGTTGCCCGGGCTAGAGTGCTGTGGCGTCAGCCTAGCTCACAGCAACTTCAAACTCCTGGACTCAAGTGATCCTTCTGCCTCAGCCTCCCGAGTAGCTGGGACTACAGGCAGGCACCACCATGCCCTGCTAATTTTTTCTATATATTTTTCATTGTCCAGCTAATTTCTTTCTATTTTTAGTACAGACGGGGTCTCGCTTTTGCTCAGGCTGGTCTCGAACTCCTGAGCTCAAACAATCCTCGCACCTCGGCCTCCCAGAATACTAGGATTACAGGCGTGAGCCACCTCGCCCGGCCTATTTTATTCTTAATAGTATTTTGTTGATCACTCTCTCATATATCTCTGCCACAAATATGTACAGAAATTGAAATTGAAATTTATTTAAATTTCCTGTGACTATTAGGCTCTGAGGTATTTAAAAATTGTACTCTGGATTAAGTTATTGTGACAATTGGTAGCAGACCATTGAACACAACAACATAAATACATAAAAATCTTGTTAAATCATTATTAAAGAAAAAAGTAAAGTTTTATTGAAACTATACCTCTTAATGACATAGGACTGTTCTTTTTCTAATTACTTCTTGTATTTTTTAATTAATATTACTAATTACTAGAATGAGATAGGCTTCTATGTGAATGCTATTCCTATTTTTATTTTTTGTAGACATAAGCAAAGAATATTGTTGACATAAGTAGATGGAAATGGAATGAATTTTGTAATTGCAGTTTTACTTAATTTTCTGAATGCCTTCCAAGTTCTAGATCAACAATCACAGTGATCTAACGTCCAAAATTATTTTTAAAGATCTACCAGCTAAAAACTTGATTAGATTCTCCTTTAATACAGTTGAAAGCAAAGAATTAGAAACCACCTGGCTTGCAAAAGTGTTCCCTACTCAAGCAGTTGAGTCATTCTCTTTTTCAGTATTGACATTATTGCAAATTGTCCTTTTGTCTGCAGCACTGGAGGTTCTGTTTTATTTGTTTGCTGTTTTTTGCTTTTTTAAAATTATCTAGGACAGGGGCTGGCAAATCAAGTCCAAATCCTGATCAAATCCTGCCTAGCTTGTTTTTGTACAACCCTCAAGTTAAGAATGGTTTTTACATTAAAAAGGATTGTAAAACACACACACACACACACACACAAACACACACACAGAAGAACATGCATAGAAACACCATGTGGCCCACAAATCCTAAAATATGTACTCTCTGGCCCTTTCCACATCAAGTTTTCTGACCTCAGATCTAGGACAAGGTGGGAGGGGTGGGTACACACCTTTACTTTGGAAAGTGAAAAAATGGTGTTTGTGAAAGGGACTATCTTGATCCCAGGTTCTCGACATGATCAATTTTAGAGAGTACTCTTGGAGAATTAGAATCTGGAAAATGACTCCCTACCTATTGCTACATAACAGACTACCCAAAACTTAGTAGCCTAAAACAATAACAATCATTTACTTTGCTCACAAATCTATAATTTGGGCAGGGCTTAGTGAGGAAAGCTTGTCCCTGCTCCACGTGGTGTCAGCAGGTGTGGCTTGACTAAGGGCAGGGGACTCTGATTCTGAGACGATTCCCTCACATGCATGGCCCATGGTTGCCCGCTGTCAACAGGAATCTCAGGACAGGGCCTGAGGCCCTGGGCCCTGTGCAGAAAAGAATTAAATCTCAAGCCTGACTGCTATCCTAGAAAGGCCTGCTTGCAAGGTTGGTCCTCGGCTGGCATTTAGGAAATGGAATTTGGGGAGGCATCGTACCACCACCCTAACCGATAAGAGTGGTTCCCTGTGCTTAAACTGCTTGTGCAAAAAATGTGGTTTATGCTGAACACCCACTTCCCTTCTGGGGGTTTAGAACCTTGGTACTTGCTAGGCAAGGGGTGCCTACATGACCACCCCATGTTAGAAACTCTGGGCACTGTGTTGCTCAGCCCTTTCCCGGTAGACAACATTTCTCAGTGTTGTTACAACCGGTTGCTGGAGAAATTAAGTGTATCCTGTGTGACTTCACAGGGACAGGACTCTTGGAAGCTTGTCCTGGTTTCCTCCTGACTTGGCCCCATGTGCATTTTCCCTTTGCTGGTTTTTGCCTTGTGTCCTTTCATTGTTAAGTAATAAATCACAACCATATACTGAGTCCTGTGAGTCATCCTGTGATCATCAAAGCTGGGGTGGTCTTGGGGCCCCCCAACAAAGTACCTTTCCATGTGAGGTCTGGGCTTCCTCATGGCGTGGTGGCTGGGTTCCAAAAGCAAGCGTCTCAGAGCCAGGTGGAAGATGTATTGCCTTTTCTGACCTCACCTCCGAAGTCAGGCAGCATCACTTCTGCTAACCCTATTCATCCAGATGTTCACAAAGGCCCACCCGGCACCAAGGGGAAGAGACAGAGCCTCCTCCTTCTGAGGGGAGCAGCAAGGTTCCAGAAGAACATATGGATGGGAAATATTATTTAAGCCATTTTTGGAAGATAAAATTGACCATATCCTTAAAACTATCTGTGCTCACATACCCTGTGAAATATCTTTGTATACCTCTGGGTTAGGTTTCCCAGTTAGAGACCACTGGTACAGGGAATAAAATGTTGGCTTGTGAGTCAGAAAGACTGGATTAGAATCCTGGCTCTGTCACTTCCTGCCTCAGTGATCTGGGAAGGGGTGTCATCTGCTATCTCTAAACTTCAGTGTCCTTTTTTTTATAAATATCCATCTCAAGGTCGTTTGGAGAATTGCATGACGTTATTTTTGTCAAACTGCCTACCATGGATGAAACAAGTTTCCCCTTCCAGTTTCCCCAGCCGCAGCATTCTCTCTGCCTCTGCTGTAGCACCTATAACTTTGAACTTGGTTCTGCAGTTACATACATGTCTACCCTCCCCTGCTAGAGCATAACCTCCTTAGGGGCAGCAGCTGGGTCTTCCACCTTAAGGCCACCACCTGTCTACCTTCCCCACCAACACACACATGCACAACTCCTAGCCCAGCACCGTAAGCTCAGCAGTCATTTGGCAAATGAGCAGTGCTCATTTATGAACACTTTCCACTGAGCTTAGTTCAGTGTGGATCGCAAAGATTGCTCCGTCAGTGCTTACTGATATGCCACAAGTCCACGCGCCAAAGTCGCCACCTTGACGTGCACTGAGGAGAATGTTAGAGATGTGTGCTCCCCGTGAGCGCACGGACATGTGATGCGTGCCACACAGACACCTCCTGGGGGTCACAGTAGAAGGGCCTGGAGGCTCTCGGTTGTTGCCTGTGATCAGGAGGTGGAGCACGTTGCTGCCCCTTAGCCTACGGGAGGCTGCAACCCAGCTTTGGAGTGTGATAGTGCTTCTCTGCTCTTGCATCTTTGCTTTACCTACCTCTTTACTTAACCATTCTCTTCCCCCGAATTCTAAGAGTCTCTCTCTCCTAATTCCCTTAATCTCCCTCATCAAAGCCTTCAACTTCTCAAATAAAGCAGGGACACAAAGTTAGCTCATACTAGAATTGGGATGTACAGACAAAATGTAGCTACTTTGTTTTGTCTACACTTAATTCGATCTACTTCCTTAACTATGAAACTGTGGATGTGGCAGAAGAGAACCAACTTGAGTCCTACCACGTGTAAGTTTGTTGGGGCCACATGTGGCCTTCTGGATCCTTGAGTGTGGCCCTTTGACTGAATCCAAACTTTACGGAACAAATTTAATAAAGGTATTTGTTCCGTGAAGTTTGGATTCGGTTGAGGGGCTCCACTTGGGGATCCGGAGGGCCACATGTGGCCTTGGGGCTGCAGGTCCCCCACCCTGTACTAGGGGCATCGGTGAGTAGATCACAGCTCTCCCCTCTCTTGGTATTGCTGGGCAATCACAGCGACTCACACTGCAGGACTTACACCTTGCCCTACATTACAAGAGAGGAACTGAATTGATATGAAATTCCAGGGCCCTATTATTTTGCCTTTGGCTGTCCTTGACTTATTCTCATCAGAGTAAAACAGTTATCTTCTTGAGCTTATGCCTATTTTACTTTTCTCCTAGTTCCTGGCATCCTTTTAACTCAGGAGCCTGTGCAGGCTCTTGTATGCCTCTTGCAGGAAGACCCCCATGTGTCCATCTGTTTTGGGGGGTAACGTATCAGTTTCTGTATGAATGTGTGTGCATGTTTCTGTGTGGCTCTTTGTGCATCTGCATGAATGAGCATTTAGATGTGTGGGTTTATAGTGTGACAGCAATGTATTGCACCTGACTTCACAAACTCGTGTGAGCATTAGGCTCATGTTTGGGGCACATTGCCTGGCCGTGGATGCACACAGCACATGTCGGGGTGTTGAAAGTGTGTGTACATGTATTTGTCATTACAGGTCCTCTGGGAGCACTTTGAAGGCTGCTGGCTGCCCTGAAGTGATAATCTGTCTAAAGCAAAGGAAAGCCAAGTCAGGAGAGAATCTAGAAGGCTGCGCCCTGTTTGGACCCCAGAAAATTCATCATTTGCTGGGCCGTGGAGAGAAGCCGGGAATGAGTTAATGTGAGTGCTGGCAGATCTCAGAAGAATATTTTGTTCACAAAAACTGAAAATAGCATGTGGAAGTAGGACATTTGTGCTGTATGGAAAAGAATTAAAGGATATTTTGAAACAAAACACTGGTGGGAAGCTGGGGGATCTCTACAGCCCCATCTGGGTCTGAAGCACTACAGATCCGAAGAGTCATTTTTAGCGCATGAAACATAATAAAGTTAATTTCTTAAAAATGAAGATATCCCCCATCTGCCTGTAAAAAACAGATGTTTCTAATCATTGACTTCTATGTCAACAATAGAACAACAAATTATTTCTTCAAGCAGCAATGCTGTGGAACTCTTGCAGACACTCTAGTTCCCAATAATTTCCCCCACGAGACCTAGGAGACAAGTGTCAGCAGAGCAGTAAGGAAAGAGTGAGAAGCTGTGGTTAGCTTGAATGCTCCGCCCTGGGACCTCCGAGATCAGGAAAGCAGCCTCTGGTCCTCTACCTCCCTCCTCTTCCCCTCCAAGATGGGGCTTTGCCTTCTCATGAGTGCTCGATGTGTCTTAAATTAAACATTTCATTCAAAAATATAATTTTCATCGCCATGCACCAATTGCCTCCTATGAGACAGCCATATTACATCAGGGCTGCTGCTAGTTCATAAGGCACTTTTGGACAAATCAGAAAAGGTGGCCCTTACACTTTACTTCCATGGGTTGGAAAATTGTCATAATATACTGACTTGTTTGAATAAGACCGTTAGCGCCATCTGCAGGAAAATTGTCTGGGATGTCATGGATGGGAGTGGCGCTCTTTTAGAGTTACAATCCTAGGCTTGGAAACCAAAGGATTTGGATTCAACCTCTAGCTCTGCCTTTTCCAGCAGTGTGATCTTCGGCTAATTGCTTAACTTTGCTGAGCACCAGGTTTCCCCTATTTGTAAAATGGGGATGATATACATAACTATCCAGCTTGTTATCAGCATTAAATGAGATGATGTATGTAAAGCACTTAGCATTATGCTCATCAAATAGTACAGGTTGTACAAAACTCATATTAACAGTGCCCATGGTGTAAATTTAAAATGGAATTTATTGGGAGAAAACTTCCAAGCAGAAAGGTACCAAAGTGTTCATTAGGCTCTGAGGTCCCTTTATCACATACAGAGCTCCCCCAGCATGGGAGGACAGACACACCATGGAAAGATTCTCCGAGAGAGGACCAGCCCCCATAGTGCTCTGCACACCTACGGGGAAAGAAGGGTGGGAACATATAACTGTGTAGGGATGGAGCTTCCGGAGCCAGGAAGCCTCGTGAGAAAGGGGAGGCAGCAGAGCTTAGTCTCTGGCAGCAGCCTCTGAGTCCTTTACAATGATCCCCAACCTTTTTGGCACCAAGGGCTATTTTCATGGAAGACAATTTTTCCACGTGCTGGGGAGTGGGGGACATGGTTTCGGGGTGATTCAAGCACATTACAATTACTGTGCACTTGATTTCTATTATTATTACATTGTAACATATAATGAAATAATTATACAACTCACCATAGGTTGGGGACCCCTGCTTTAGCATCTCCTTACAAAAGGGGAGGCAGTGAGCCCCAGGGCCACGTGGATTTTCTCTCCTCTGAGTCCCAGAAGAAAACCTGTGAAGAAATGGAGGCATTTGCTTGCCCTTGGCAAGGGTTGAACTCAGCTTCTCCAGTTTCTATGGCCATACTCCCTCAACTAACAAGTCTCCCTAGAAATCATTAAACCAGTTTAGCTGAAACTAATTCCAAATCTTTTACAGTCCTAAATTGAAAAGTACTTTAGAGATAATGTAATTCAAGCCAAATTGGTAGACAAAAGTGAGACTCAAAGTGGGTTATTTATTTGGTTGTTACGATGTGGCAGAGTCAGGACTTGAATCTTCCTCTTCCAAATTCCATTTCCTCCTAAATTGCAATGAAGTGCAATTTAACCTTAGCACACAAGTCACAGAGTTCCTGCAAAAGGGCTTTATAGCTTTAATCTACAAGGGGAAAAGAAAGTAGCTTCCATAGAAAACTAATTGAGTAAGGGGACCTAAAGATGATGGATTTATTTTGTTTAAAAGCTTTGACTTCCATAAATAAGGAAAAGCTAGATGATTTAGCAAATAATGATAAGGAAAACACTACTTATTAAAACCTAGGAGATGTAGTCAACTATTTGGTCAAAGAAAAAGCCAAAATCTTAAAATCATTTTCTTTTAAGCAAAATGAAGGTGAAGGAAGTAATTATATTCAACTCAAGAAGATAGAAAAAGAATAATTTTTAAAATCTAAGGAAAGCATTAAAAATGAAAGAATATAATGAATTTGAAAACAAAATCAGTAGAATTGATCATTGGGAGACAATTTGTAAACCGATCCGTAAACCCCTGTATGTTTTTTATTCTGTTTTTTTTTTTTTTGGTTTTTTTGAGACAGAGTCTCACTTTGTTGCCCAGGCTAGAGTGAGTGCCGTGGCATCAGCCTGGCTCACAGCAACCTCAAACTCCTGGGCTCAAGAGATCCTATTGCCTCAGCCTCCCGAGTAGCTGGGACTACAGGCATGTGCCACCATGCCCGGCTAATTTTTTCTATATATTTTTAGCTGTCCAGATCATTTCTTTCTATTTTTAGTAGAGACGGGGTCTCGCTCTTGCTCAGGCTGGTCTCGAACTCCTGAGCTCAAACAATCCGCCCGCCTCGGCCTCCCAGAGTGCTAGGATTACAG
>CM052440.1:126062658-126087263 GCA_028533085.1 Varecia variegata
TTCCCTGTATGTTTTTTATAATCCTCTCCCTTAACTACTTGACCCTTTGAGTAGTTTAACAGAAATGATGGCCTCAACTCCTGGCCTCAAGTGACCCCCTGGCCCAGGCCTCCCAAAGTGCTGGAACGACAGGCAGAGCCACCACACTCAGACTGAAATGATGGGTTTTCTACAAGACAAAGGAGTTGAGATTCTGAAGTCCCCATTGCAGACTTCCTGAGGCCAAGATTCACCATCCCCCACAACCTGCCTCCAATGCAGGTAGCCCCTTGTGAGCTACACCACGACCTGCCCCAAAGCCCACGATCTCCATTAGTCAAAGGGACAGATACGAGGCAGCTTCTCCCATGCTCCTGACAAGACATGTGTGGTCATCCTCCCAACCCTTGTCTCAATAATTGGATTTTTGTTCAAGGAGCAACCGGACCTACATGGAAACCCCTTGTAGTTTCAGCAAATTCTCCATGCATCTCCGGGTTTCTGCACAGTTCAAGAGCAGAGGCACTGGCTGCTTTTGTTCTGGATTATCTTTTTAAGGAAATCTGTGTAGCAAATAGCTTTGGAAGCTAAAGAGAGTGCCTCTGTCCAGAGCCAAGGGCTGGCTTTCTTACTGTTCATTACGAAAGACTCCCAGTCCCTAAGCTTAGGATTTAGATTCCTCTCCTGCAACCCATGATGTTGCAGACATCCCATGCTCTCTGTGGTGTCATCAGCCTCTGGGAACTGGGGTTTAGGGAACTGGGCAAGTGCTGATACTCTATCTCTGACCTAGAAGTCTGTTGGCCAACTAACTTGCTAGCTTGCAAGTAGGAGAAAATCTCAGACCCTTTGCAGTTTCCTGTTGATAAAGAAATCTAAGGGTTGCTTCATTTAAAAAAAAAAAAACTAGTATCGATAATAAATAATCCATTAGCTAGCCCAATCAAAAAAGAAATAGGGGGAAAAATAGGGAAAAATACAAATAAATAAAGTTAGGAATTAGAAAACAGATTAACACAGACACAAAAGAAACTATAATTCCTATAAAAGAATTATTTGTATAAATATGTGCTCATATTTTGAAAATCTGAGTGAAATGGATAATTTTTAAGGAAAACACAAAATATCAAAATTTATGCAAAAAGAGTCAGAAAACCTGAGCAGGCCAATCTCCTGCAAAAAAAATTGAGAAACCAAAACCAAGGTTTTGGTCTACTCAGCAGCTAGAGACACATTCTTTCAGAGCCCACCCACGTGCTTTTCCCTAGCTCCCAATCAAAGATGGACGACAGCCTCATCCGCTGCCAGGGCCCATGTGTGGACCTGCCTGGAGTTCAAAGTGGAGGTCAAGTCTGCCAGCCTTGACTCCAACACTATCATGTGATCAAATGACTAAATTAATTGCGTTTTTCTACTGGAGGAAAAAGAGAAATAAAAAACAATTTTATTAAACAGTGTGTATACATATTTCTTATGAGTCTTAGCTTTTAAATTTTATGAAGTTTTCTTTATTTGTAAAATAAAATCTTTGCCCTGGAAATGCTGGCTCAGAAGCAACTGATTTTGCTTTGACAAGGACGGTAAGATCACTAGAAAAAGTCTTTTGGTGCATATCAGTGCATTCTTGTGGTTCAATCTGCTGCCACATACAATGACTCTTTCCTGCACAATTCACCCATTAAAACAGAGCAGTGGTTCTCCAAGTACAGTCTCTGAACCGGCAGCATCAGCGAATTTTGGGGCCATACACTAGACCTCCCTTAATGGACTGAATGAATGTTTGTGTCCTTCCCCCAAAATTCATATGTTGAAATCCTAATCCTCAAAGTGATGGTATTAGGAAGTGGGCCCTTGGGAGGTGATTGGGTCATGATGGCAGATCCCTCATGCATAGGATCAGTGCCCTTATAAAAAGGCCCCAGAGAGCTTCCCTCACCCCTTCTGCCATGTGAGAACACAGAAGGCATTGTCTGTACACCCGGAAGTGGGCCCTCACCAGACACCAAATCTGCCAGCACCTTGATCTTGGACTTTTCTACCTCCAGAGCCATTGAAAATAAATGTTTGTTGTTTAAGCCACCCAGTCTGTGTTACTTTGTTACAGCAGCCCAGAGTGACTAAGCTATCTCATGAATCAGCAAGTCTGGGGGTGGGGCTCAGAAATCTTTCTTTCAACAAGACATCCAGGTGATGCATGCCCAAGTTTAAGAAGTTCTATAATAGACTTTATTCATGTGATCTCATTTAGCACCCATCAGAGCCCACTTCCTGTTGGTTGCATCAAAACTACTCAGAAGGAAAAAAAAATTCCATTCCTTCGCAGCCCCCTTCCTGCTATAAATAGTCAACACTTGCTCACCAGCAGCTGGAGTTCCGGCCCATCCTTGCTGGAGCTCCCAGGCTCCCTCCGACAGCTGCTGCAGAATGCCAGAAGCTGAAAGAAAGAGGATATTCATACGTGCTGGGGGAAACTGATGATCTTGTAGGCCTTGCTCAATAGTTAGGAGGTAGTTTTGCAGTAGAGGACTAGGAAAGCAACAGTCGCCCTTTTTCTTTTTAATGAGGAAAGTTGAGGTGGGACCAAGTCACAACTACAGCCCCTAAACCTAGCTAAATGTGGGATCTAAAGAGACAGCAAGATCTGCAGCTAAGGCAACAAAACTAGAAGGACCAGAAACCTGAATCCTTTCCGTGTCTCTGTTGCTAATCTACCATATGACCTTGGGAACATAAGCTTTTAATTGTTTAATATTCCTGTATGTGAAATATGAGAGAGAATAACCTCCCTCCTTCATCACAAACTGGGAGGTGGATTACACAATCTAGGAAACTGGTTTTAAAGAAAAGAGCCACAGACAGAGCTGGCCCTAAGGTGCACTGGTCTAGTCTCTACCCACCTTTTCCCAAGCTCAGGGAAAGATTGGAAAGGGCCAGTGTTTTAAAGATCCCTCAGGTCATACACATGTGTAACATGAGCTGTTAAGCCAGCCCCAATGTCACCATCAAGGCCAGTTGGACCACTTCAGCCCTTGGCTTGTTCCTCTGACTTTGGGGGTGTAGAGGGAGGTAGGGGGTGGATTTTCCTGATTCTCTCTTACCCGATGGCTACCCTGATCAAAATTTTTGAACGCAAAATAGGGGCACAAAGCCTAACAAATGAAGGGTGCCTATGGAGAAACTAGGCAGGATTTTTTTTAATCAAAGGGCATAGGTTGCAATTCTGTCACCTCCTGGACAGGCTCTCTCCCAGCACTAGCCCTTCCAAGAGGTCTTGTGGTCTGTGCCCACCTTGACAGCCCTTTCGGAACCAAGTCCTTTCTTTGATATGATATTCCTTCGTGCATTCTGGGTGCTCAAGAGGGTTTGTTGAATGAATGATAAAAGAGACTAGATTAATTGTTCCCCTTTGAGGGAGTGCTCAATGCACATTTTAGCCTACTTTCACCTGCTTTCACAGCTGGCTGAACACTGCCCTGTGCTAATCCCCACCGTGGACGCCTGGGGCCATTTCTTCTTACAAGTTCTTGTTCCTACAACCTTCTTTTACACAGCAAACCAAAGCTCAGAGAGAAGAAATGATCTGGATCTATACTTGCCTAGAAAATTCATTGTTAATATATTAAGTTATTGAGTAGTGATGGCTGTATCAAAGAACTTAGAAACCTTCAGAAGCAAATAATGGATCTGGGATATAAATAGCACCTGGGCATTGTCTTGGAGGGAAGAAGAGCATACTCAAGCACAATTCAGCATTTACCCCTCTGTTACTATAACTCAACTAATTCAACTGCACTCGCAAACGGGAAAAGAGAAAGCTTTTGAAAGTAGGGCTGCTGCAATGTGTCTCCCACAGACCTGCCTAAGTCCTTTACAGGGTTGCAGACCGCCCCTTCCACAGCTTCAGGTGAGAGGGAGTGTGCCCTCAAGGGTGTCTTAATATGTCCCTCGAGGAATACAACCAGGACTTTTCTGGTTGCTCTTGAGCCATTGCTTACTGGTTCCATCAATTTATAAGTATGGCCTTGTGTTTTGCCCATCTTAGAGATGAAAAAGCTGGTGCTTGGAGAGGAGCATCCTGCCCGCGTGGACCAGTCATAATTAGGGAAGAAATTCAAAGCTAAAATTAAGTCTACCCAGCTGGGTGGGCCTGGGCAGAATTCCAGGATGCAGGAGGCTGTCCTGTCTCTGCCTCTGTCCTACTAGCCCTGCTTCCTTTGCAGAGGCTGTCTCCTCACCTTCGTGCCTGCCCCAACACCCCGGTGTCTCGGGCTTACCTCTCCAGCCTGACACCAGGGTCCTCTCCAGACCCATCTCTGCCTTTGCACCCAGGCCCTCCACTCGACCTTCTCTCCCAAATGACACTTGCTCCTCCTGCATTGATCCTGTTTGTGGAAAAAAAAAAAAAAAGGGTTGCTATTTCAGATCCACCAATGGTAGATCTGAAAGGGGGTTAGATGGCCAGAGACAACACCTCCCCCTTTGATAGCAAAGTGACATTTCTGGCTGTTCAAGCTTTGGAGCCACATTTAAGTCATACCTGTTACTCTGCTAGCATGGGTGTAGACCCACTGTTCTGTCCTTGGAAGGATATATACAGGCCTCAAATAAGTGAAAGATAACAGTCTCCAAAAGCCCCAAAACATTACTCTTTCATGATAAAAGCACCACCATTTGAAGACTAACTGCCAGGCATTATGCACTCCAAGTCTCACCACTAGCCCTTGAATGTTACAGATGCCTCAGCGCAGAGATATTAGTGACTGGCTGTTGGCGATAGAGCTTGACTCTGAATCTAGGTCTGCTTGACTTCAACACGTAAAACGGGAACATTGCTCTCTATTGCACACTAGAGACCATGAGGATGAATTCTGATGACCACTTGAAATCAAGACCCAGTGAGGGGCTTGGCTGCCTACAAGAGGAGATGAGGGTTTGGCTCATGCTTGTTTGGATAGAAGGCATTGAACAGTTCACTGGAAACAGAGACAGTTGGTAACATTCAGACAGTTGGTAACTTTCCAGAGTCCTGCTGGAAAGAATGCCTACCTATTTAAACACAGCAAATTCCTTGCTTTCGAGTTTATTGACAAGCAAAACCAACTTGATTTACATTTTTGTATCTGAATATTCTCGATAGCAACAAACTCTGTGATGATAACATCTTGCAGGAAAGAGACTTTTTTTTTTTATTGTTTTTGAGACAGAGTCTCACTCTCACTCCATTGCCCTGAGTAGAGTGCCATGGGGTCAGCCTAGCTCACAGCAACCTCAAACTCCTGGGCTCAAGTGATCCTCCTGCCTCAGCCTCCCGAGTAGCTGGGACTGTAGGCACACACCATGACGCCTGGCTACTTTTTATATTTTCAGTAGAGACAGGGTCTCGAACTCCCATCTCAAGCAATCCTCCCACCTTGGCCTCCCAGAGTGCTAGGATTACAGGCCTGACTCACCACACCCGACCAATTGTCTCTGGGATTATCCAGACTCTGCTTCTGACTATTAGTATAATAATACAAAATGTAAGTACTAAAGCATATTACTAAGCAAAATGTAAAATGGTTTTAAATTAATAGTCTTTTTTTTTTTTTAAGACAGAGTCTCACTCTGTCGCCTGGGCTACAGTGCCATGGCGTCAGCCTGACTATTAGTATAATAGTACAAAATGTAAGTACCAATGCATATTACTAAGTAGAATGTAAATTGTACTTAATCAATATTATTAATCAATAATTGAGTCTGTATATTTACAATAGATGATAAAAAAGTTATGTAAGAAGTATAACTGTATATGTAAGTATTCCATTTTTTTACAGTTGATGAAACTGAGACCACAGAGAGAAAATTGACTTGCCCAGAGAACATGACTACAATAATAAATCCAGAATGAGAGCCTGAATCTTATCTTTTTGCTATTAGTCCAGTATGCTCTGCTTCCGTTAAAAGCAAACTTGTATGCATGTATTCCACAGATGACTGAATACAAAGAGAGAACATATAAAATGCGATCCCTGTTTTTCCAGTGAGACTGCCACCCCCTGATTAGCCTAATTGGATATAGAAAGTATTAGGGATATAGAGTCAAATATCTGCAATATTTAATATATTAGTTGCACATATTTATATTATTTTTAATTGATGCATAATAATTGTACATATTTATGGGGTACAGAGTGATATTTCAATACATGCACACAATGTGGAATGATCAATTCAGTGTAGTTAGCATATCCATCACTCAAACATTTATCATTTCTTTATGTTGGGAACATTCAAATCTGCTCTTCTAGCTATTTGAAAATATATAATCAATTGTTGTTAACTGTAGTCACTCTATAGTGCTACACAACCCTAAAACTTAGTCCTCCTATCTAGCTGTAATTTTGTATCTGCTAACCAACTTCTATCTTCCCCTCGCCCTACCATTCCCAGCTTCCCACTGTATTAATAGCAACCACTATTCTACTCTCAACTTCTATGAGATCAACTTTTTTAGCTCCCACATACCAGTAAGAATATGCAGTATTTATTTTTCTGTGGCTGCACATATATTTAAGTCATGTTACATAAAATAATATCTTAATATAAAATGTAGCTGTTTTCAATCTCACATCTCATGAAATAATTTTATTCAAACTCTTCACATACATCTTTGACGTTAATGTCTTCATCATCTCTGGAGCCCTTTTGGGACTCATCTAACACAGTTTTCAATAGCATATTCTTTTTCCTGCCTAAGCACTTAAAATTCCATATAAGACACCGTTGTTGGAAATGTTACCCCATTTTTGTACTTGTCCTCTAAATTTAGATTCATCGTTACAACAAGTATGCCTATTTACCACTATTGCTTTTAGGTGATCTTTAAGAGCTCATTTACATCAACAGGAAACACTTAACAATTGTGAGGTCCTCTTTGCAGGGACACTTCTGTGTTCAATTTCTTTGCTTCTTTTTTTACCAGTTCTACTGGGGGACCCTGTCTACAAACATTCACAATTAAAGTTGATTTCAGGTTAATGGGTCTTTCCCAAATAGAACACTTTCTTGCTCAAAATATGAGAGACTTTGAAATCTCAAAAAACACGGGAGATTTTATAAGATCTCCCACAGTGGGAGATCCCCCTCCTTCCTGAGGGCTACCCCCGGCAATAAAAGCTTTTGCCTCAAAGTCGCAGCACAAAGATCAGCTATAAGGAAAATAATGCCTAAAATTACCTTGTGCTAAATGTTGATGAAATCAAAACTGAATCTGTTATTTTTTAAGATGTATTATGATGTTCATCCTTTGATAACTCAGGCAGAAATTCCCTGAGGAAGCTGATGAACCACCTGTATTACATGCTCAAATCTGGGTTTTCTGGAAGAATTCTCACATGTTGATTGTAGGCTCTAGAATTCAATGGGTGGAAGTGTTGGCGTCAGCCCTGGCCTGCCCTCTGTTGCATGTGGATCTGCGGGAATGTTCCTTCACGGAGGCTCAGACCAGCCCGGGCCCCCGCTGCTCCACACAAGGCACAGCTTTTGCCCCCACAGCCTGGGCCGGACCTACACGGGATCTTGGCTTGACCATGCCAGCTGGGCTTCCTTCCATTCCATTGTCTGAATCCTCCACCCCTCCATCCTTGCTGCCTCACTTGCCTGTGCTGGAAGCTGCTTTTCCTCAAGTACTAGTATCAAGGCGGACATTTAAATTATATTTCTTATTCATTTTCCCTGTTGTGTTTCCTAGAATTTCAACGTGGTTTTTTTCTACTTAGCATTGTGGGTTAAATAGGCTTTTGTGGGCTAGTCCGGGAACATTGTTTCCAGTGAAAAATGCATTCTGTGTTGGAAACAAACAACATACACAAAGAAACTTCGGGAGCACAACTTCTTTATAGAGTGGGGACTGCCCTTCCAGTCTCATGTATCGAAGTTAAAGCCTGCAAAGGTTCTCTTTTTCTCTTTTCAAATCTGGACAGGTTTCTTAAAAAAAAAAATCTCAATCTGGGATGAAAAACTATGCATCTGGCCACATCTGGGGGATCCTGAGAAACGGACAGTTTTTATTCTTTTTTAAATCATCCTCTAACTGAAGGTAGGGGTGGAGGGTAAGGGGGTATAGAAATAAAGTGACATAATTGCTCTCTTCCTCTCTTCTGTTCAGAGAACAACAGCCCTCTGAGGAGAAGGTTGTGGGAGGTGATTAAACTGTTCATTCACTTGACAAAGATAATCAAGTTAATTAAAGCATTTACTGACCACATATGGTACACCTATGAGGTGCTGGACACTGTCTTAGGTGTGCTAGCAACAGCTCTGACATGACAAACAAGGTCTATGGAGAGACTGAGACCAGGTAACAGAATAAAACAGATGGATACACAAGAATGTGTCAGGCAGTGACAAATGTTATGATGAAAAGTAAACAAGAGAAGTATTAAACAGGAGACGTCGTAAGCAGAAGTGTGGCTGGGGAGCTATCTTGGTTGAGTGGCCAAGGAAGGCCTCTCTCTGAGGAGGCAACTTTTATGCCAAGACAAAAAACTGGCTAGGAGCAGATATGGGGAAGAGAACCCCAGGTAAGGGGGAACAGCAAGTGCAAAGGCCCTGAGGTAGAATAGAACAAAGGGGTTGGTGTGGTTGGAGTGTACAGAACAGAGCAGAGGGAGAGTAATGTGAGGGTTGCTTCTGGACATGGCGAGGGGCCAGATCCTGCAGGGCCTTGCGGCCAGGGGAAGCTGTTTATATTTGATCCTAAGTGCAAAGACAACATTGGAAGACTTTAATCAGGCCAATGGCTTATGTGATAGGACTTGAAAGGCCACCCTCCTACTCCACGGAGAATGGGCAAGAGTAGAAGCAGAAGCACCAATGAGTACGATGACAGTCATCATGATGTTGGCCACCATATACAAGGCACCTACCATGTGCCTGGAACTCTTTAAAGTGCTTCACTTGCATTATACCCATTAATCCTCACAACCTCTCTACAGAGTGAAATTGTTAGAATTTCCATATTACACATACAGAATAAATCCTGGGAACATAAAGAAATGTACCTCTATCTGGTACATTTTTTTAAAAAGTAACCCTCTTTTATAATTATATGTCAATAATTGCCATTATAAGAAAACTTTTTTAAATGAGCAAAAAGAAAATATTAAATCACTTGAGATCACATCACCCTGAGATAAATAGCTACTGTTAACATTTTGGCTTGTATTTTCCCAGGTGTTGTTCTATGCAAATATATTATCTACTGTTCTCAAAAGCATATGATTGCTTACTTCTATGCATGAAACAATTCCTAGATTATAGTTTTTAACATTTTTATTATTAATTTAAGAATACTGTCCACAAATTTATCTTTTTATTTTTTATCCTCTTTTTTTTTTTTTTTTTGAGACAGAGTCTTGCTCCTTCGCCCGGGCTAGAGTGCTGTGGCATCAGCCTAGCTCACAGCAACCTCAAACTCCTGGGCTCAAGCAATCCTTCTGCCTCAGCCTCCCCAGTAGCTGGGACTACAGGCATGTGCCACCATGACCGGCTAATTTTTGCTATGTATATTTTTAGCTGTCCATATAATTTATTTCTATTTTTAGTAGAGACAGAGTCTTGCTCTTGCTCAGGCTGGTCTCGAACTCCTGAGCTCAAATGATCCACCTGCCTCAGCCTCCCAGAGTGCTAGGATTACAAGCATGAGCCACCATGCCCAGCCCACAAATCTATTTTAAATAACACTATGGAAAAAAATGGTGGGCTGTAATACATAGGATGGAGTGTACAGTTAATTAATATAAAATATTACTTACAAATGAAATTAATTGAAAAAATATGTGCCCTATAAGCACATGTAATCTATGCTTATATATTTTCAGAAAGTGTTTGAAAACACATATACCCCATTGTTCATAGTGGTTACTGTTGGTTGTTAGGATTTTGAGTGATTTTTACTTTCTTTCTTTTTCTTTTTCTTTTCTTTTCTTTGTTATGGCAACCCTAACAAAGACTTTTCTTTTCTTTCTTTCTTTTTTTTTTTTTTTTTGGAGACAGGGTCTCACTCTGTTGCCCCGGATAGAGTGCAGTGGCATCAGCCTAGCTCACAGCAACCTCAAACTCCTGGGCTCAAGTGACCCTCCTGCCTCAGCCTCTCAAGTAGCTGGGACTATAGGTGTGCGCCACCATGCCCGGATAATTTTTTCTATTTTTGGTAGAGACGGGGTCTTGCTCTTGCTCAGGCTGGTCTCAAACCCTTCAGCTCAAGCGATCCTCCCTCCCTGGCCTCCCAAAGTGCTAGGATTACAGGTGTGAGCCACCGTGCCTGGCCAGTTTCTTCTTTTTGATATTCTATCTTTCTAATATCTCTAAAATGAGTGTTTTTCTTCTAAAAGCAATAAAGTAAAAGGTGGTTTAAAATTATAGAATCAGACTGGATTTTTTAAAAAAAAAAATTAATGAAGTTGTTCAAAAAGCATTTTTCTGTCATCTTCTACTTCCATAGCTCTAAAGTCATCTGTGGCATGTAAATTGCTGCTAAGATGATCCTACTTAGCCATGGCCAACCAACCTGCTTCTGGTGGGCTTGTTTGGTTTCTGCCCTCAGTGGCAGAATGGCGATGCTCTTGTCAAATCTCCTGGACACCTCTGTGTCTAGCACTATGCTAGGCACTTGGAAGGATAACACATCCACAACAGAAAGAATCTCGGCCCTCCACCCAGCCACCATAACAAGAAAAACAAACTGAGAAACTTGAACCCAAGAAGTATCTCATGTCAAATTAGTGAGGGTCATCTCGAATAAGGGAGGGTCACTTGGGACGCCTCCATTAAAGTATAACCCCAAAGACAAATTCAAAGCTCTCCTCTGCATCAGAGGCCAGCCATAAATATGCTTTCGTGGTTCTGTCACCTTGTATGGCACCATGAAAATTGATGTTGAGCTTCTTCAAGAACTTCTCCTTTACTTGACTATCTTCTAGAATTATTTTTCTAAATTGTCCTGTTATTTCCCTTTCTTGTGTATGTGCCTCTTCATGGTTTAGACAGCTATGGCGCCAATCCCACTCTTAAGAGTTATGTGACTCTAGACAAGTTATTTCAACTTGGAGTCTCAGGTTTCCTCATCTATAAATGCAGATGTACTCTGTAAGTTCATTGTCAGCATTAAATGAAATCACATGAATTAAGCTCACGTCTCTAAATGCCATTCTCTTCTCACTTCTTTCCTACCCTCCTATGCCCACCCTCTGTAGGGTCTCATTACTCTGCATGAGGTGTGAGGTGAGTTTGAAGACCCAATGGGTCTTGATTGGAGCCTTATTTGGCCACATTTTAGTTGTGGGATCCCCAGTAAGTCCTTAAACCTCTCTGGTCTTGGGGATTAATTACTGTGATGTGCAAATGAGACCAAAGACGCCAAATTACTTTCTATGCAGGATAAACCTCTCCAAATACTTGAAAAGAGTATGGCAGCAATAAAAATTGTCCTTTGGATGCAAATGAGCCTATAAATAAAATGAATCCACTGTATGACCCCAAAATTCTCAATACACGTTTTCAGAAGTACTATTTTGAAATATTAAGGAAAGTTAGTTGCAGACAACCCAAATCTTACAGGACTGGCAGGAGAAGAAAGATAATTGACTTTCCCCTTCTCTTATCTACAAATAAGAATGAACTTAGCCTGGTTCAAATCAAACCTTGACCTATGCCACGCCTGCATAGGTAAAGAATCTGCAGGTGAGAGCACCGAGGAGGAAACACAGGTGACACGGAGCAGGTGCCCGGACTTCGCAGTGGAGCAATAACTAGGCTTTTACACCGGGCTTGAGCCTTTCTGCAGATGCCGGGTTGGGAAGAGATGTCGTGGTTTGCAGAAGACCTACTCCCACAGCGGGGTTGCTCAACTGGCATTTTTCTCCAAGGAGACAGTGCAGAGCCTGCCACAGGGCTGCTTTCTTTGTGTTCCTCTGTCTCGAGCACAGGAGCATTCGAACTGGGCCCTTTAAATTTGTCTGAAAGACATTCCAAAAGTCTGGCCACGGCATCTTTCCTGGGAATTGATCTATGGACTCAGCAAGGAGGATCAATAGGACCTCAAATGACCTGGAAGTGCCGGGCCGGCAATCTTGTTCTGGGTTCTTGGTGTGCTCTTGGCGGAAGAATGTCCAGACACACCAGGAGCAAGTCAAGCCTGAAACGAAGTTTACTGAGGAAGGGCAAGACAGATTTACACAGCAAGAGCAAGATACGTTCGCCACAATGAATGGGACATGTCATAACAAGAGGCTCTGGTTGTGGTCTGGGGTCCTGTTTTATACTGTCCTGATTGGCCCCTCCTCGGGGGTTCAGATGTCACCATGGAACCACTTTGATGGACAGTTAATGACATGATAATTATAATTAACCTTAGGTTACTCTAAGTCACTTTCCAGATCCTACCATGCCAGGGCTGCCTGGCCCAGGGGGCGAGGGAATTCCCTGCATTCTCTTGCGTATCAGCAGGGCAATCCTCCTTCTGACAGTCACTTGGGGTAAGATCAAGGTGGGGCAGCACTAAGCAGGGCTGGGGGAGGGGGAACAGACCAAGGCGAGGAGCCCCGCTTTGTCCCTAGGATAGCTGTAGGTCCCTTGCTATCTGCCTAACAGAAGGACACTCCAGATTCAAAGAAGCTGCAAGACAGGTCCCCAGTAGAGTACATCTGGGGAAGGGATGACTTAAGCTGCCTGTGGATTGAGGGTGCCATTTTAATACCAAGGGTTTCAGAAACACTTCACCAACCTGTTATTTTTTGTGACTGTGTTAATAGGACCATGTGGATATTTTCATTTCTGAATATTGAGTTCAAAATCAGAGAGTCCCATTTGGACAATGAAGAGGACACTTTGCCCTCCACCTATGCTATAGTAGATGGCGTCTGCATCCTCAAAGTGAAATTTCACTGCCTAAGTCATCATAGCAAAGGGCCAACATCTACACTTCTGCACAGGAGAAAAAATATCCTTGAGCTGGGTACCCAGGAAAACACGGACAACTCTATCCCAGGATAGTCCACTTGGGTCTTAATATGTCTGGTCTATTTGTCTAAAATCCATGGCAGCCTAAGGAAGATAAAGCCACTGTTGGTGGCCCATGAAGCAGGAATGAGGTGCTCCCTCAAGAACTTGGGAACCAGATTGCTCTCAGAAAGTTAGACTAGCAAAATCTGTACACGTAGTGGATTTGGCTAGAATTCAGTGAGAGTAAACCAAGACAGTGACTGAATTTGTGACTGAAGAATTTGGAGGATACCTCAAATTCCTATTAAAGTGAATTGACTGTAATGTCAGGAAGATAGAAAGAGAATGTGATTATGACTTTGAAAGTGCAAATCTGCCTAGTTGGCTATCTGGGATACTGTGTGGAGAAATTGGTTTGAAGAAACTAAAGCATGGAGAAAAGAAGCTTGAAGTCTCAGAAGCTGACAGGGCTACTTAAGAGGGGTGGGCGAGATGGGTAGGTAGCCTCATTCTTTCAGAACATTGTGGCAGGAGTATTTCTCTTGTAGACCACATAACTAATGTCATTTATTCTAACTCCATGCTAACTAAGCAAACTTCTGGATGGAATTTGTCTTCTGAAGTGCATTTATCTACGAAGAGAAACTGTGCTTGCCATGATAACGTGAGTATTCTGGTCTGTTGGTCATAATTTAGGTTTGCACATCAGTCACTGAGGTCTGGTTAACGTGAATCCACTTGAAGAAGGTCAGGAACTTGGCCTTGACGAATGTTGTGACATTTGTGGTAAACATATCATCTGGAGATACCCCTCTGTTCATCCTGTGTACACCACTGTCAAAAGAGTATATAACGTACTCACTCTCTGCAATGTCTATATTTGCACAGAACAAATCGTAGGACCCAATAATCTTAATTATAGCCCAGTAAAATAATTTTTCAAAAGCAATAAAATAAAATATTATTTAAGACAGCATATTTGGTTTTGTTGGTGGTTATATTTGTTTTTCAAATTTCTGCATCCTATTGGTTTTTCTGAGGTAATTTCTTTTTTTTTTTTTTAAACACGGTCTCACTCAGTCACAGGGGCTAGAGTGCAGTGCTGTGATCAAAGTTCACTGCAACCTCCAACCCTTAGGCTCAAGGGATCCTCCTACCTCAGCCTCCCAAGTAGCTGGGACTACAGACGCGCACCACCATGCCTGGCTAATTTTTTCTATTTTTAGTAGAGACGGGGGGGGGGGTATCTCACTCTTGTTCGGGTTGGTTTCGATCTCCTCACCTCCTCCGGCCTCAGCCTCCCAGCATGCTGGGATTACAGGCGTGAGCCACCTAGCCCAGCCTGAGGTAATTTCTAAAGCAGTTAGTTGCCTCTTTGAAAACTGTTTCTAATTTTTCATTTTTTTTTTCAAGTTATGTTACTCAGCAGCTTTACCAAACTCAAATCCGAGAAGGATTTTTTTCATGTCTCATAATACAAAGAGCAAAAAAAAAAAAAAAAAACCAAGCACTCTGTGGAGGCAGAATATTGGCCCAGAGTCGACCCAGACAGGGAGATCTGGGTTGCATCTTCCCTTCCCCCATGGCCCAGAAAGTCTAAATTTAGTTTATTGGATAACTGCAATGACATTAACATGTTGCAAGAACAAGAATCAAGCAAAAGAGAAAGAAGAAGCTTAATGTGGCATGACGTCTTTTAATGCCATGGCAGCAACTGTGGTGTCTTCTCTATTATTTAATTCCCTTCCTCAAGTCAGGTTATTCTGCCCTCTCCCTCCTGCACTTCCTGTTGCTGTAATCAAATCAGGTCACCCTGAATTCGCGAGTCCTCTTCCTGACTGCAGTCATGTCTATTTCCAGCAGAATGAATTTCCTCCATCTTTTTCTTTGCTCCCCAGACCTTTATGTGGTGCCCTTGAAGTCCTTTCTCTTCCCTGTGCTCCCCAGGCTGCAAAGCCTTCCCTTTCATCCCGTCTGCCCCCACCTGGCTCTGTCTCAGGCTTGCCGCTGCTCTCCCCGCCCCTCCCGCCAGCTTCCGCAGTTACCACTAACAGTTAGCCACTGGATGGGTGACTCAGTGATTCAGAACCCAAGAACCTTGGTTCTCCTGAAACTTCCATGCCTCCCTCCCTAGGGGCAAGATAAAGGTCCTTCCCTCACGCCATAGCTCAGCACCATTAGGTGCGATGACCTGGGACTTGAATATTCAGTTTGCTAGAGTGGCCCTGGCTTCTTCCCCTTCCTTATTCTGTGCCTGTCCCTGGGGCTCTTCATGCTCTATTTAGCTTTTCCCCGGGAAAGGTGTACTGAGCAGGTTTGAGCTTAGAATTTATGTAGCCCAACTCCTCATTTACAGATGGGAGCTTAATTGCCCAGTTGCCTGGCTGGTTCTTGATGGAACCAAAACAGACAAAGAGAAAACTCAATAAAACTGGTGAATTTGGTCAGAAGAATCTTGTTAAGGATTGAGCAGTGCCAAAATGAGACTTGAGGATTAAGAGTTCCTTCATTCATTCTGTCCTTATCTCCCTGCCAGCAGCATGAGCAAGTGGTGGGAACCAGAGCCAGGGCACCAACCATAAATCCACTGGGGCACCTGGCGGGGCTCTGCAGAGACTCCCTAATGCGAGATCTTCAAGGCACCTGCCCCCTAAGAACATGGAGACCCAGAAGGCTGCTTGGGCCCCCCATGCCCTTCCAGCAGGGCAGGATGAGGAGTCAGTAACAGCCAACAGTAATGATGAATCCCACACACGTTCCACATTCAGTACTTTTTTCACAATTTGCTTAGCATGCATAGCAGCAAATTGACAGAATTGTTTCCCCTAAATGTAGGAAGGTGCGTAAAATACAAGAAGCTTGTAAAAATATATTTATTGCAAAAGTTGTATCAGTCTTGTAAGTAAGCACCAGCCTTCTCCGGGAAAGACATGGGTGGGAAAATGAATAAAATTAACTCAGTATTTTGACTGCTTGCTGCAGTGGAAAAGGCACTTATGTTTCCCAAGCTGCGTATGAAGAGAAGGGACAAATCTTTGGAGGCGATGAAAGCTAAGCCAGAGTAGCTTAGAAAAGTCACTCCTTGGTGGCGTGAGCTTGGAAGCAAGTTTCACCCCTGGCCTGGATGTTGGATGTCCTGTGCAGTCCCCGGCTGGGCTTGTTCTGGCGCACTGGGCTCTGCCAAGTTAGGAGCTGAGCCACGCTGCTGCTGCTGTTGCAGCCACCACTGCTGCTGCACATCGTTTGTGATTAAGAGCTTTATTGATTTTCTAGCCCATGACCACATTGGTGGGGATGGAGTATGACAGGGGAAACCAGTGGGAAGCCAAGTGGAAAGGGGCTTTATGAAATAAGCTCCGATGAAGAGAACTGTGGGAAAGAATGTGATGGAGACAGATTTGGGGCCAGTCAATGTGGGAAAGTAGAACAATTCAAAAATGCTCTTCAGACTTGAACTGAAACAAAGCACTTTGCCAAAACACAGGAAGAGAATCCAGTCTGTGAGAAAGACTCAGCACTGTTTGTATAAGACAGAATATTCCTATTGCAAAATCATCATTGACAAGGCTTAACCCACATTCTGTACCAGGCACTGTGCTGGGTTCTGGGCCTATGAATAAGAATCGGTCTAGAGAAGGAGACTCAAAATATACACAAAATGGTTTGTAAAGATACAAGTGTATTTTACGGGAGTCATAAAAACATGTTGCCTAAACTCTGGGTCCAGCGCCAGTGGGAATGAAAGTGGGGGGAAGAGAGATGGGACTGTGTCCCTGCTGCTGCCTGTCTCATGTGTAGATCTAGGGAAGGTTCTCAGGTATTCACTCCTGTCACTACTGACCCTGCCAGGAAGACCCTGGTGGCTTCCCACCCCCATCCCCTGTAGGTCCAGAGGATACCTGCCTTTGTGATGGGGCTGTGTGCATGGTTTCAGGTGTTTTCAAGGTAGCAGGTGGAAAGGAAGCACCTGAGACTTTGGGTTTGCAGTACAGGCTGGGAAAACCCTACAGCATGAAGGGGACAGTTGGACATATTCCTCTGACCCTAAAGATAAGGGCAGGACACTTCAGACTTGATTCCTCCCCTCTCCTGCACCTCACCCACCCACCCACCATGAATTTGAGTCTCCTATGTGTTTTTTTTTTATTTTAGAATATGATGGGGGTACAAATGTTTTGGTTACACAGATTGCTTTTGTACTGCTTGAGTCAAAGTCTCTGATGTTTTGAGGGGAGATTTCTTCCAACCCACCCTCCTCTTAACTTAAACCCCTTTGAGTAAGGGAATAACTTATTTTTACTGCTTCTTTTAACTTTCGGCATCTTTTTTGCCCCTGAAAATAAACTGGAAACTGGGAAAGATGAGTATCTGGTGCACTTTTGTACATCAGGATGATATGTAAGGGAGGAGGTGATATATAAAAAGGGGAAATAAGAAAAAATATCATTTAAAAACAGTAACTGATCATACTCAGTAAATGATGGCTTTAAAAAATCAGAAATAAAATCCTGTTTCTGTGGTTCATGTTTGAAAATGATGTAAGGTAAAATGGCTCTTTCATCTTCCACTGCAGGAACGCCTTCTCTGTTTAGCCTTGGGGCCCAGGCGTCTGCACTGAAGGACTTTAAGGAGGTCAAACCTACGCCAGAAGACTTCAGAGAGGTTTAGACTAAGCTGAAGGACCTCAGTATGGTCTAGCCTGAGCCAGAGGACCTCAGAGCCGTCTAGCCTAGGCTGCAGGACCTTCCAGCGATCTAGCTTAATCCGCAGGAACCTTGTATCAGTGTAGCCTAAGCCTCTGAACTCCTGGAGGAGGAACTCGGGCCGGTAGGGACGTTTTCCCAGGACACCTCTGCAGGTGAGCCGCACCAGGACTCAAGTCTCCTAATTCTTGGTCCAGGGCCCTCCCCTGCCTTTCTAAAACAGTCAAAAGGGGCTGAAATTCCTGGAAGTGTATGGGGCTAATATTCCTAGTATTGTTCTCTATTTCACACAGGAAAAACTAAATTTCAAAAGCAAGCTGGCAATATTCGATAAAAAAAAAAAAAATACCTGGCATTTTAAGCACAGAGTCAAAAGCAAGGAGTAGTCAGTCTCCCGGGTGCTGGCAGTACTTTGAAATCCCCAGTCTCATTCATTGTTCAGAAAACAAAATGGAACAACTTTCTTCGCTCCCCGCCCCACCCTCTCCCCCGGTGCAGTAGCTGTTCTTGGCAGGTGCCCAGAGCGGCACCCGGTAATTCCACGGTACATTGTGTACATTTGCATCTGTTTAAGCGGCTATTTACGGCCGCCCTTTACCGCCACCTGTAAGAGGCAGCGCCATAATGACACTAAGTGTCTGGGCCGGCAACCGGGTGCCCAGTGGTTTTCTCCACTTGAAGACGCCGGAATCTGTGAAGTGGTTGGCACTCGGAGAAACAGGGAGACAGCTGGGGACACCACACGTAGAGGGCGGGAGGCGCGAGAAGGAGGCGCGCCAGACGGAGGGTCCTTCCTTTCTCGTTAGCTCCACTCGGTGGCTCCTTTTCCATTCCCACAGCCGCGAGGAGGAACCTGCCGAGCCTTTGGTGCGGCTTGTTTCCTGCCTGATAAAGAGCCCGCTGCCATTTGGATTCGATGGATTTCTGAATCACTCGAGGGCCTGGCGATCCGCAGGGGGTTGGGGACTGGGGGCTCTGGGGTGGGACCCGCAGTCCGGCGACATCCGACCCGCATAACACCCCCTCCAGTCTGGGAACCCCGCCTGCGGATGTGATGCGGAGCCGCGAAGACACCTGCGCTCCGGTGCGTGCCGCACGCGTGCAGCTCCGGGTGGCGAACGGGGTGAAGTGGGAGCGAGGGCGAGAGGAAGTCGAGGCGCCGGAGCGACAGAAACGCTTCCTTAGCTTCCCCTGCACTTTGGAGGCTGTCCCGAGGGAGGCCAGCGGGCGGTGCACGGCGGGCTTCCAGTTTCTCCTGGCACAGCTGAAAGTCAGGAGCTCAGTGCCCCCCAAGGGCGGGTACCCGGCGGTCCCAAGTGCCCGCCAGAGGCCCGCGGCGCCCAGGACCGCGTGGCGCACTCGGAGCGCGCCAAGTCGCGCACCGGCGAAGATAAACGCTGACGGGCCCGGGGGCTGCTCGGCTGGGGCGCAGAGGAAACGCGGCCCCGGAGCGCCTTTCGTTTTAAGGAGGCTTACTTCTGGAAAGGGACAGGGAACTGTCAATCAGCGAGGGAGGGAGCGCACCGGCGCTGGGTGATGTCAGCGGATCAGCTGCTCGATAACAAAGAGGGGGTATTACAGGAGAAAGTTGCAGCGGCGGCAGCGGCCACGGCGGCACCTCGGAGCCTCGGAGGCGAGGGGCAAGTGGGCGAAGGGAGGGGGGACGGCTGTTGCCGCAGCAGCTGAAGGCCAAGGAATTGAAAGGGCTGTAGGGGGAGGCAGTGCGAGCCAACCCCGACTGCTCCTCCTCTTCCTCCTCCTCCTTCAAACTCGCAGGGCTCAGCCCCAGCGCTCGCTCAGCCGCCGGGAGCACCCGGAGGGACGGGAGGTAGCCGCGCGGCCCGGAGCTGGGCAGGGTCCCCAGCCGCCATGGATAGCGACGACGAGATGGTGGAGGAGGCGGTGGAAGGTACAAGCCTTTCTCCGGGGTCGGGAGGCGCGAGGGCCCGGAGCGCGGAAGGAGTGGCGGGCTGCGACCGGCGCGGCGCCGGGCCCCGCGGCCGCCACTGTCCCCTACGTGGGTGGCCGGCTGCCCGGCTCCGGCGGGGGTCGGACAGCCACCGTCACGCCGCCGGGAGAGCGCACTGCGCGGCGGGGCGCAGGCCGGGAATGGGGTTCCGCCAAGCCCGGGGCCCCGAGAAAGCACGGCTGGCTGCTCCATCCCGCCCGGCCAAAGCCTGCATCCGCCCTCGGAGTTGCGAAACCTGCCCGGCACTCTGGCCTTTCCCCTTTCGGGGATGGAGGGTGGGTGTGCTCAGCTGGGCAGCCCCTTGGGGCTGGCGATCTCCGCGGAGCAATCCCCCAGCCCAGTTTTGGCAACCCCGACCCCCTCTCCGGCTGCCAGCCCTATCCTTCCGCTCGCCGCCGCTGCGCCCCGAGGCGATCGCCGCTGCCTCCGGGTAGGTCCCCCGGCGCAGCGCACGGGGCTGGACCAGGCACGTGGCAGCCGCGGCCCGGGCGGCCGCTCCTCCGAAAAGATGAAATCATTGCAGGGCAGTGGACATCGCTGCCGAGCCGGGCTCGAACGCGCACGGTCCCGGAGGCGGGTGCCCCCCCCCCACTCCTGCCCCCGAGCCAACTCAGTCAAACCGTCCCCTCCCCCTTCCTGCTCCCGAGCCGGGGTGCCGCCGCCGCCACGCTGTGCAGTCGCGCCGCAAGCCCGCACCGAAATTGCTGGGTGACACTTAACTTTCTGAATTCCATGCAGTTGGCTGTGGGTGATATCACCGCCTTGGTGTCGTGTTTCTCCGCCCCTTCTCTTCTAGCGCCCCTCCCCCGACTTTTCTCGCCACTTTGTTTTGCTGAGTTTCTCCACCTCTTTTTTGCTAGTTCTAAAAAAACGATGCAGGGACGTTATACAATCTCGTTGTTTGTATCATGAGACGTTATGATTTTGTAACAGTGAATATTGAAAAGTACTCTTTAGCGTATTTATTTATTTGGTTCTGCCACATACAGTACATCGTGATGTTTTGCAATGCTGTGTGGTATTATTCCAGAATGTTTTAAACCAAGCATGTAAGTAAATAATTTTTAGCCGTTGGTTGAATCTGGTTTCTATCCAATTTGTAAAAACAAGTTCTCACAAACGATCAAGAAAAAGTGGCAACACTGTACAAATGAATGAGGATACATAGTTATTGTTACATTGGGAGAAATCAATTTTAATGTTTTTGTAAACATAACTCCTTTTGCAGTGCTCCTGAAGTCTTAGGGTGAGATTAAGCAGAATTATAGTTCTGAAATCTCTAAAAGGTATACAATCTAATCTAAATGTTAAAATTTATTATTTCTTCATGTATCTTCAAAGCCAATTAAAAAGTGTGTAGGGTGTTTTCTTAACTTCAGAAAATTTTCACAATGTTGTGTACTCACGGAGCTTTTTATCTCTCTGATAAATAAAAGTCAATGCTGGGGCTTATTGGGGCCCAAAGACATTGATCGAGTTGATCCACAGGAAGCCTTAGAATTTAAAAGTAATTGACTTCTTATGCCTCTATGTTATGACAGATAAAGGAAAAATGCTCTTCCCAAATGGTTAGAGTTTGCTCTCATTCTTCAAAGTGTACTTTTACTTGTAAAAATTTAATATAAACCCTTGATCTCGGATAGTACTGTCCATGTTAGACCACCTTCCCCTTTGAAGCTGTTTAAAAACATAAGGTCCAATTGTCCACGGTCCACAGGCTCCTTTGCAGAATGTGAGTAAGAAATATATCAGTGTTGTTTGTGAGACTGCCCACTGGCTTAGAATCAGGGAAGTTTCTTTATATAAACAGGGAAGGTTCTGTTGTATAGGGTGACCATATACATTATTGTCCAAAATCAGAACCCCCTTGAGGATGAGAGGGGGTACTATTAATAATCATGCTGGGACAACTGGCTTAAGACTGGAAAGTCTGGAACAATCTGGGACACATGGTCACTCAGTTGTACCTAGCAGTAAACAATTAGAGACACACAGAATCTTTAAAAGCCCCTGGAAGCATCTCAGGCTCTAACTTGCACAGTGCCTGGGGCATGTTCTGAACATGCAGTAAACTGCACTGAAGCATGGGCTTTCCCCAGCCATTCTTGGCCTTCTTAGCGCTGTTTGCAACAGTCTTCACTTAACATCTAACACTTCCATGGGGACTGCTATAAACTGCTTATGATCTTTCCCCAAAGAGAAGCAAGTCTGAATATCGTGGTGTTTCAGTACCAACTAATCTACCTCTCTCCATAAACAGAGCCTCTGTTCTCAGTAGTTTCATTGTCATAGCTATTATTGCCATTGCTATAATTGCTTAATTCTTATTATGTGCAGGCTTTGTGCTAAGTGTTTCACAGACATTATTCATTGACTTATGAGACGGGTTACTAATATTATCCTAATTTTACAGAGACAGGAACTTAGGCATAGAGAAGTTAAGAACTAATCCAAGGATTCTCAGTGAGGTGGAAAGACAGGCTTGAACTTAAGAGAGCCTCTCTCCAACATACCAAACTGTCTCCCTATAGATTTTTTTTTGATGAGTCAAGTATGTAAAATACTTGGTAACTGAGTTTGGAAGTAACAGTTAAATATTATGTCAGTAACATTATCAGTGTAACTCATTAGAAGTTTGTTCTGAAAGAGTTCAGTGACTTTCAGAAACATGTATTTGGGGAGAGAGAATTTAACTTACAGCCTCTGCAACAGATATCCTTTTTCTTCTTTTCTTCCTCATTAGAAATTTACTCTGGGGAAGAAATTGTTCTCTTTAGGATTTGAGTTTAAATGTCTTGTACATTGTATACATTTTGGTTCTCTGTCAGGGTGGAATTGGAGCTGGAGTGAAGTTCTAAACTCAGGGTGGATGAATCCCAGGGGGGGAGTGGGTGGTGGAGGGTGTGTCAGCTTGGAGTGTTCTGTGTACAGTGTCTGCCCTGCTCCTGCGGGAAGGCAGCAGGCCCTGGGCCTCAGAGGGCCTCGGAGCTCCACCTGAGCTCTGGTGTGGCTTTTGAAAAACACTTTGAGGCCCATTGATTCAGTGCAGAGTGATGTTTAACTTTCCAATGTTTTTCTTTAGGGCCTTTGGAAACAGAAACATTTATTACTGTATCTATTTCTTTGTCTACCTGTAGATACAAAGATGAATACGATGTGGTCCCTGATAGAATTTCAAATAAATGCATCATATATACACAGATGAATTGTGGTGTTTGAGAGGAAGTAAAAATTACTTCCAGCCTGGGGAAGCCCATGGGGGAAGATTTCCCAGAAGAGGTGGCATCGAGTTGAGTGGAGTTGAGATGGGAGCTTTGTGCAATTATGCAGGCCCACCCAGAGAATAATCATGCGGGTCTACAGCAACACAGGTTTTGGGAGGAGAAAAGTGGGGGTTAGACAGGGAAAGGCGGCCGGGTCACAGGCTGAGCGCGTGGACTGTGTGCTGGAAGCCATAGAAGCTGGGGCAGCTCTTTCAAGCAGGAAATGACGGGCAGAGCTCTGCTCTGGCACGATGAACAGGCAGTGGTGAGCAGGGCAGGCAGAGGGGCCGCAAGAGCAGGTGAGGTGACCACCTCGAAGGCCCTTTGCAATAGTTCAGATGTGCGGTTGTGAGGGCATAAAAAAACAGAAAGGCCTGGAAACGTGTAGGAGACACTGAGGAAGAATGCTGGAGAAGGGGAAATATCAGAATCCCCAGAACATGGGCCCAGATTGAAACAAGCAGCTCAGTGTTCCACTCTCCCAAACCCCTCAAAATATTAAAAATACTTTTATTAACAGTCCCCCTAATATCATATCCTGCCTAAGTGTCCTGGTAGCACGCTTTCCATGTGGGCCACACATTCATATCATGACCCTCACAACTAACAGTTGAGCTCTTGCAAAGAATTAATCTTAAAAATCAATATGTTTTTAACAGGCAGTGTAAATGCATCATCATGAGGGCATGTTCTTTGCATTAAACGGAATAAGCTTGCCTTTTATTATTATTATTTTTTAGCAGTATTCTAGTCTACAAAACCAACTGTGCGTATAAGGGTCTCTGGTTTTGAGGAAACACACACACCCCACTCTCAGATCTCTTGTGAGTAAGCCCGAGGCGGTTAGCAGCTGAGTGTCTGATCCGGAAGGAATTTACTTTGCTGAGACAGACATCGCCGGCTGCACAGGATACAGGCCTGGCTCTTATCAGGTTAAGGAAAAAGCTAGCTCAGAAGTAACCACAGGGGAAAAATTTAAATTTCTATCTGTTTAGTAAATAATGGTCTTTAGAACAAAGTAAAAAAGTAGACTTGTGAACCGATACTTTTTTTTTCTCTTTCTCTAACTTGTATAAATATTTTAAATCATGCTGCAGATAGATACATGGTACATTAGCTGGAACAGTATTATAAACACAGAGCAGTCATTCAAGTGAATTTTCCCTGTTGTCTCGGCCTGGTATTCACCCTCTGTTTAGTGGTGACTCCCCTGGAAGGCTGTTGGCTGACTTGGCGCATTTTACAAATTGACCTCAATGGAGCAAGGAGGACTGATGTTTCTCTTTGAGTTCGGTAACACTTGGGAGGGGTAAGAATTTGCAACCAGGATATACAGTTGAAAATCTTGGTGGTTCTATGAGAATTATCTTAACAACAAAGTTTTCCTCCACTTCTCTACCAGGAGCCTGGGGATTTCTACCTTTTTAGAGGTTACCTTCTTCCACCATCCACAAGGAAGGAAAGGTGTTCAGCAAGTTTGCCCTTAGCGAGAAAGGGAATTAAAGGATCGGGGGAAGGGGCTTTCCATTTCCATCAGCACACGCAGAGTGGTTAATGTGTCTCTTGGGCAAATCACCGGTGTCCTCATCTGTAAGATGAGAGTATGGGAGACTGTTTCTAGCTTGAAATTTGATAACAGGAAAGCACATACCCAGTGTCCGATGCATAGTAGGTTGGTAAATGTTGTTTTCTTCTCTATATAGTAGTGCC
>CM052440.1:126087763-126152633 GCA_028533085.1 Varecia variegata
CTTCGGTTCCTTTTTTGGAAAATCTTTGTTGTTACTGTTTTGGTTGTGGCTGTTGTTTTACATACAAAGTTCTACTGCTAGGAGAACTACTCCGGGCTGTGAAATAGTCAGGGTTGAAGTCTTGAATGATCAAAAACCCTTAATTTCTGGTTCCTTTAATTGATCACATCCTAAGGATGAAAAGAAAACAAAAGGAGCCAAGAAGGGGATCCTGAAGCTTTCTGAACTCTCTCTTGACAAACAACCTAAAAACCTTTAGAATGGCAGAGAGGGGTCACATGTCCAAGCACCTCCATCTAACCTCACAAGGTCACCTGAGGAAGGACATCATTTAGTACCTCTCTTCTGTCCCTCCCTCCCCCAAGTGATTAAGAAGATGCTGGGGCTCCTCTTCGTTATTGAAAGAGGCATCGAAACAAGTATCCTTCATGGAGTGGGGTTGATATTTTTGTTGTCATCTCAATTGGGATCAGTACTGTCCTCTTAGTGCTTCTAGTGTATTATGTGACACTTTCAATTTTCTCTCTCTTTTTTTTTTTTAATGAAGTGGTGGGGTTAGTGAGGAGGGGAGTTCAATTTCCTTCTTTTTTTGAGACAAAGTCTCACTCTGTTGCCCCAGGTAGAATGCAGTGGCATCATGATAGCTCACTGCAACCTCTAATTCCTGGGTTCCAGCAATTTTCCTGCCTCAGCCTCCTGAGTAGCTGGGATGACAGGTGTGCACCACGACACTTGGCTAATTTTTCTATTTTTAGTAGAGATGGCGGGGGGTGGGGGGGGAGGCGCACTCTTGCTCAGGCTGGTCTTGAACTCCTGAGCTCAAGCAATCCTCCTGCCTCAGCCTTCCAGAGTGCTAGGATTACAAGCCTGAGCCATCTTGCCCAGCCTCAGTTTTCTCTAATATCTAAATTCCATTACTGAGTGTGCACCTTCACGGTTTTATTCAGAAATAGGACAGGGCTGAAAGAAGGTGGAAATTAATTTACATTGGAAGTTTTTTTCCTTAGTGTTCAGGTTTGTTGTAATTTCCCTTGATCTAAAGTGGAATAACAAATTTTATCAACATTAATTTTTTAATGTCTGAAGTACGAGAACTGTTTTCTATGAGGAAAGCATTTTCAACAAATTAATAAATACTCTAGTATGAGGCTAAAGTGATTATTCAGATATTTATATCTAAATCAAAAGTAGGACACTAAATTTGTAGGAATGTTAATTGCTAATTTTAACTTGAACCCAACAACATTTCATGAAAGAAAGCTTTTAGCTATACACTGAGTGGTTTTTTGATGAAAATAAAGTAAATCTAATTGATTTCAATGAGAGAAATGTCATCCAATATCTGGAAAATAATTGTCCAAATTATTTCATATGACTTGTGTCATTGAATTATGTCATATACAGTTGGTTTTTGAATGAGAAGAAAGAAATTATGGTCTAGTTCCCTCCTGACCAATAATTTCCTGAACCTAGTAGAAAAAGTTAGTGTTAAGAGGAAGGGACCAGCCAGCCGCTGTGGCTCGTGCCTGTAATCCTGTACTTTGGGAGGCTGAGGAGGATGGATTGCTTGAGGTCAGGAGTTCGAGACCACCCTGAGCAAGAGCGAGACCTTGTCTCTGCAAAAAGTAGAAAAATTAGCCAGTGTGGTGTCACATACCTATAGTCCAGCTACTAGGGAGACTGGGGCAGGATCACTTGAGCCCAGGAGTTTGAGGTTGCAGTCAGCCATGATGACACCGCTGCACTCTAGTCAGGGTGACAGAGCGAGACCCTGTCTCACAAAAAAAAAAAAAAAAACAAAAAAACAAGCAAAAGAGGAATGGACCTATATTGATTATGATGTACTTAAGTAGCTGTTTTAAGTACCTGTTCCGTGGCCTGTTAGGAACCAGGCTGCACAGCAGGAGGTGATTGGAGGGTTAGCTTCGTCTGTATTTACAGCCACTCCTCATTGCCCGCATCACTGCATAAGCTCTGCCTCCTGTCAGATCGATCGCCGGGGGCATTAGATTCTCATAGGAGTGCGAATCCTACTGTAAACTGAGCATACCAGGGATCTAGGTTGTGCGCTCCTTATGAAAATCTAATGCCTGATGATCTGAAATGGAGCTGAGGTGGTGAGTGCTGGGGAGCAGCTGCAAATACAGATTATCATTGGCAGAGAGGTTTGACTGCACGATAAATGGAATGGGCTTGAATCATCCCAGAACCATCTCCACCCCTCATTCTCCCAATCCATGGAAAAATTGTCCTCCATGAAACCAGTTGCTGGTGCCAAAAAGGTTGGAAATCGCTGTTCTAGGTAACCCATTCTATACAGAGCCAGATGTAGCAATAAAACATTGTATTTGTTTGCTATTCTTTTATGTTTGTGTAATTAATAATGCAAATAAAGAGCATATTTATTCTTTATAAGAGTGCTTATCTACCATCTCTTTCAAGGGCTAATATTCTTTTATTTTGCTAGAAGAAATCATTTTAGGAGACTAAAGCTTTCATTGCGGTGGTGTGTTTTGTGTTTTCTTTTATGTCTGTGAGCCATCTGGAAGCCACATGTCAGTGTTTAATGTCTCTGCATTGGACACAGTGTTTAATGTTTTCATACCTTTTCATCCATGACCCAGGTGGTTAACCCAGGAAAAAGCCAGTAGAATAACTGCTGCCTTCACTTTCACCCACCTCTGCAAAACCAACTCCCCGGAATGATTGGGGAGACACCAATGAGGTGATTCCTGGGTTTTGAGAAATGTGTAGATAGTAATAAAGAACCTAAACATTGACTATAAACATAGCTATTAGAATATACTACTCTGTGACCCAGGAAGAACCAGTGATTTAAAGATCAGTATGATAACTGCTACTGATGTTCAGAATCACTACTTATATGGCCATGTGGATAGTTCCGACTCCATCTAAAATACAAGCCTTCTGACACACAGTGGTAGAGGGCAAATGATAAGGTGACTGGTAAACATTCAAAGCTGAAAGATTTTATAAGGTAAAGCGGTAAGTTTAAGGTTAAGCTTAAATTTAAGCTAAGAAGGACTCCGAGTTTATGAGTTTGTACAATGAGGTGTATAAATATTAGGGCAGTTTTAGAGACATGGCTATGCCCCTCGTGGTTTGAGTGTTACAGATAACAGTGGGATTTTCAGACTGGCTAGCAGTCTCCCACATCATACCATAGAATGATATACAAAATCATATTGCACACTTAGCGTTCTAGAATTAGACAATTTATGGCAAAGACAGTGTATCTGGCAACAGACCATAAAACAGTGGGATCTCAACCACATTTCAGTTAAGTGTGAGAGTTGGGGACATCCATTCCAAATATGAGAAGGACTGTGTGGGGAAGCACTTGGTAAATTGTCACATGCACTGCAGATGACAATACTGATAATAACTCTCAATCCTGGGTAAAATGCAAGCTTATTTCCAGCTCATATTCTGAAATATGCCTAAGTCCTTCTGTTGTGGACTGGTCAGTTCACAAGTGTACATAACAGTCAAGTTGATACTGCCAATGCAGGTGAGGTGAGAAACCTGGCATCTTCGCTGTCCTCTCGTGCAGGGGAGGGGACGCTTTTGCAGCTCTGGGGGTCTTGCCTGGAAGCATCTGAGAGCTGACGTGTCAGTGGGGAGCCCTGATGATGTTAAGGCTTGCCTTGTGGTCCCCTTTCTCCAGGGCACCTGGATGACGACGGATTGCCGCACGGGCTCTGCACGGTCACCTACTCCTCCACAGACAGATTTGAGGGCAACTTTGTTCATGGAGAAAAGAACGGACGGGGAAAATTCTTCTTCTTTGATGGCAGGTAGCACTCACAGTTTTGTTTTGTTCTTTGCGGGTCCCAAATTATTTTGTGTGAAGGAATGAAACAAGTGAAAGAATTTAAGTGGAAGTTTTTGTACAACTTATACAAAAGGTAAAATTAACCCCAACCCATGTGCACTGCTTTGGTGACTGGGGAAGTCACCCCATGGCTGTCCCCACAGCCTAAGGCTTAGCTCTCATCATCACTGTTTCCCAGGGTGCGCTTGTCCGAGAGATACTCTGCCATGCCCAACTTGCGTTAGGTGACTACACGGTCACGCAATTCTTTGATGGATTTCACCTGTTTATTCAGTTCATTCAGGTAATGTGTCTCGATGAAGTCACACAAGTGGGGATAGATTTTGTCGGTGGCCAGTTTGCGCAGTTCTGGTAGTGACTGATTCACGCTTTTTTCCAAGTGTGACACATACTCCATCGCATTCAGCCCGCTTTCCCAGTCAGCCCGGTCTGCTTTCTTGATATCCTGAAGGAAGAGTCAGTCACTTTGTTGGTTCGTCAGTTTCATCAGTTTCTCAGCATGTTCCCCCTCCTCATGAGACTGATGAAGAAAATATTTGGCAAAGTCCTTCAAAGCCACTTTATTGCAGTCTAAATAGTAAGACATGCACAGGTAGACATAGGAGGATAGTGCTCTCGACTCACAGTTTTTTAAATGCTTGTCTTTGGGATAATTGGTCTCTCTTTTTTTTTTTTTTTTTTTTTTTGAGACAGAGTCTCATTCTGTCTCCCAGGCTAGAGTGCAGTGGCACAATCATAGCTCACTGCAGCCCTGAACTCCTGGGCTCAAGCGATCCACCCACCTCAACCTACCGAATAGCTGAGAAACTAGCTCTTTTCAGACCAGTTGATTGGATAATACAGAAAAGGACTTTGCTAAAGCAGGTTATAGGATTCTGTGGGATATAGCGCCCCTTACTACACTCCTGACACTGGTAATAGGCCAAAGCTTCCTAGACCTGGGAATTCCTTTGGGAAAGGAAAGGTCTAAGCTGACAGCTGACAGGTGATTGCAGGGACTGGCATGTGACCCAGAATTCCTTTTCTGTAGACAAAGTTTTTAAAGATGGTAACAGTTCCTCGGGCTCTCAATTATCTGATGTGAGGAGGGCTAAGGAAACCATTAAAAACTCATCGCAGAATTTTTTTAAATTTTGTAAATTTGTAAATTTTCATTTTAATTATAATTCTAACTTTCTCTTTCCCATTGGCCCCAACCTCTCACCACAGTAAAGCAGAGCTTTACTTACAAACTGTAAATCTTAAATTGTCAGATATTTGACTTCCTTTCTTTTGCCCTGATGGGTACTGAGTCCCGGTGTCCCAGCCTCTTCCCAGGTGGTGGAGGTGCTTTTCTCACTCATGGTCCCTTTACCTTTCCAGAGGGAAACTTTTCCTGTCCCATTTCCATGGCAGTTTTTTTATAGATCTTTTTCTGGAAACTGTCACTTTTGTCACTTTTTACCTCATGCTGCACTTATTCTTTTATTCATTCAACAAATACATATTTATGTAAATATCTCATTTCTCCTTCATCCCCAAGGACAGAGGTTTCCTTGAGGGCAGAATCTGTTTTAATTACGTATTTTATGCCTCATAGCACTTTCCCTTAATTTGATACTTAAAAAAAAAAAAGTCCTTGCTGAGTGGATTGGGAGCTGAAAGAGAGGGTAGAATTCACCCAGAGCACCCCGCCCTCCCCCACTCGTTCATGCCTTAAACCTTGATGATGATAGTAATTGATAGGCTATTTGGGGAAATGGTCCAGCAGATCTGGTTGAATTTGGTGTTGGTCACCTGCTTGCTTCACAGACCTGATACACAGAGTAGTGATGGGCTAGACTGAGCTTCCGAACCAGGGTGCCAAGGATGAGCTACATGTCAGCCCAGGACACCGATCCCCTCAGGCCTAGGGGTAGGGTAGCCGAGCGGGGTCTGAGACTTCCTGAGCACCTCCCTTCCCATGTCAGGCTAGTCACTTCGGGCCCCAAGCAGCTTCATCCACTTACCCAAGTGTGTCATACAAATGCAGTCATTTGCATTGTGTCCTGACATGAAAACGCTAAAGCACCAGGTCAGGCTGAAGCACCATCCTTATAACTATCTTTAGGCTAGAAATAAATTCATTAACTTTTTTTCCCCCTTTGGAGGCATGAATTCACTAATTTTTATACCTACCACTCAAACACCTGTACAGACATCAGTCAGAGGGTAGGATCAAAGAATGGCAGTGTTAGTGAGGACCTCAAGAGGTCATGTTGGTTAGTCTTCAGATGGGTGGGGGCTAATACCTCGAGGGGAGAACATCAGTGTCATTGCTTTAATTACTCGTGAGGAAGCAGTATGGTGACAGGATCTCAAAAGGTCATCGTCACCTTTCTTGAGCCCAATAGTCACCATGTTATGAGACATCTGCTAAAGGGATTTGCTGTAAAAATTAGTGAGACAATCTTATGACTGAAAAAAGGCTGGGGAATCCATTAAATGTTTCTAAGGGAAGTGCGGGGTTTGGTTATGGAGAAGTCAGTTGTTTCCCCGTGAAGCACCCTTTATTTATATTTGTCTATTAATTTTTCTCCCTGTTACCACCCCCCAGTTTTTAGGGTCTGATGTGTTGGGTAAATTAAGTGGGAACCCTTTGCCTTTCCTGCCTGTCAGGAACCTTTGGTCTGGAAAAATTCCCCCCCAAAAAGGCTCACAAGGTTTTGAAATAACAGGTGATGAAACAAAAACTTTCTGTTAAAGAAAGTTGTTCAAACCTGTACTGCTGGTTTATGTCCCCATGGAAGGGTTCCAGTTCGTTTGCAATTAGAGTTTAGAAAGAGAGAAGGAAAATCACAAAGTGTAGTAACAGAAGATTTGGCCTGGTGCATTCTAATCCTATATGAAATCTGAACACAGGCATATGATTTATGAGAAGGATTCAAACGAATATGAACTGCTATCACGAAAATTCTGGAATGAGGTTTTCCTTTGACATAGAAAATGATAAACCTGAGTAAGAATTTCAAATATCCGGATTACCAGGAGAAATGGGTCTGTTAAATTTCTCACCAATTTCCTAGGTAGAAGCAGAATATTTGATTTTATTTTTAAATTGCAAATATAGCAAATGCTTGGTGGAATAAAAAACTTCAGGAAGTACAGCGATGTAAAAAGTGAAAGTGCTCCTTTTTTTATAACCCCCACCCCATGTTGTAGAAGTAACCACTGTCGGCAGAGAATTTGAGCATCTTAATTAAATACATTCAAGGTAAAACACAGAGATAGCTATCTATTTCTAAGTTTTCTTTTGTTTTTAATTCACACATAGTAATTGTACATATTTATGGGGTACAGTGTGATGTTTCTATACATACATACCTTGTGCAATGATCAAATTAGTGTAATTAGCATATTCATCACCTCAAACACTTGATATTTCTTTGGGGTGAAAACATTCAAAATCCTCTCTTCTAGCTATTTTGAAATATACAATACATTATTGTTGACTTTACTCACCCCACTAGGCAATAGAACACCAGGACTTCTTCCTCTTACATAACTGTAACGTTGTACCCATTGACCAACCTCTCCCATCCTCCCCTCCCCTCTCTCCCCAGCTTCTGGTAAGTCTACTCTCTACTTCTATGAGATCAACTTTTAAGATTCCACATATGAGTGAGATCATGTGGTATTTGTCCTTCTGTGTTTGGCTTATTTCACTTAACATAATGTCCTCTGGGTCCATTCACGTTGTCACAAACGACAGGATTTTTTTTTTTATGTTGAACAGTATTCCACTTTGTATATATATCACATTTTCTTTATCCATCTGTTAATGGACCCTTAAGTTGATTCCATATCTTGACTATTGTGAATAGTGCTGCAGGAAATGGAGTGCAGATATCTCTTCAATGTACTGAAGAAATAGCTCTATTTCTAAATCAGTTTAAATAGCGTTGTTTACCTGTTTTTTTCTCTCTCAGATTTGGAATGTTTGCTAGTTTTGAGATCATAATCAAGACTTAGTCTTTCCTTCATTATGTGACAAAATACAGAACAGAAAAGCTAAGTTACTACAACTGGCTCATTAGGTTGGAAACCTAAAGTCAGACCACTCATCCTTAACCAGATGGTTTATCCCACAAATGAGAAATGAATGGGAAAATTAACTCTTAGTTGTTTAAATTATCTTTTCAAACAGCTATTACTTTCCAATTTTCCCCCTTTTTAGGAGGGAAGAAGAAAATTGTCCTAAGATTAAGCAATTGAAACTCCTTAACACCTACTGTGGTCCGCTGGAATTTATGCAGGGAGGTGAAAGGAATCTTGGGGCTTTGTTCGTGTGGATCCGGAGTCTGTCTGGCACCAGTAGATTTGCTGGAGTACTGTGGAATATTATGAAAATGTTTAGCATTCAAAATACTTTGATACACACATTTCTAATTTTTATAGTAATCCTCAATTCTAGATGTTATTTTAATGTATCTTTCCTTAATTGTTCACATTTCAATCATGATTTATGAGCCTAAAGGCAGGACTTTTCGAGATCCTAGAATGGTAACAAGAAAGAGGTATTTCAGTGCAGATTGGCTTTTGGGGGGCTATGGAGTATTAGGGAATCATGTGGGGTTTTTTTTTTCTTTTTAATCACGTGGTTTTTAGCCTGATTATGAGCTAGGGATGAGGTAATTCATTTGGTTTTATTTATTTATTTTTCATTGCTAATGCTTCTCCTTGACATGCCAGTTAGATTCCGAAGTATTTACTACTCAGTGACTCATTCCTCTGTGCCCAAATCGTTTTCTGATGTTGATTTGCTACATTAATGTTTCCAGCTAACAGGGCTCCTTGTAGTTTATCACTGGTTAAATAACCTAAGCGAGGCCACCCTCCGATGAACCACCGAGAAAGGCTGATATTTGCCAAGTGTCAGGTCCATGCAGGATTTCTTGTGTTTAGTTTTTAGAAAGTGCTTGGTCACATTTCAGAAAAATTACAGTTGGAATGGACTTCTGAAGTCATGTATTCCAACCTCCCACACAAGGCAAAAGTCCCTTCTATGTCCCTGACAGTCATCCAGCTTTTGTTGGAACCAGGCTCAGCAAATACATTCATCTGTATTCTAACAAACAGTTCTGATTAAGGCAAAAAAAATTTTGTGACATGCAAGAAGAAAGGGGGTGGAAGAGAAATGGCTAATGTTGAGTATCTACCATTTTTTCAACACTGGACACATTGCCTTCACAACAATCTGTGAAGTGGGTTTTATAATTCCATTTACATGTGAGGAAACTAAGGCACGGAATGGCTGAATAACTTGCCCAAGGTCACCCAGTTAATAAGGGTTGGAGCTGAGATTCAAGTTCAATTCTACATCCACTCACCCTCTTCCAACTAGAAGCAAGGAAATAGCTATGATCCTGACTGCTTTTCTGCCATGCTTTAACTTTACTTAAGGTTGCTCATTAGCTATCATTGTGAAATATTAAAAGGAGTCCTGGCGTTAATTCAGTTACTTTCTTGCAGAATCTTTAACAATTTGGTAGAAGCTTGGCAGTTTGATGGAAGGTTTTCCTGAGGAATCAATTCAGAAGATTTCTGTTCTAGCTTGTTGGCTTCTTTGAACTTCTGTTTTCTTATCTGTAAAATGGAGATAATTATACCTGCTTCTCAGAGTTGTTGTAATTGAACGAGAAAACCTGTAAAGACCTTGTAGCGTGTAGGGCACCTAATAGGCACTCAGGGGAAAGGATGGATCATTATCTTTTATCATTATTGTTACTATTATTATTAGTTGATAATGACTAAGAGAGTGTCTTAGTCAATTTGGGCTGCTATAACAAATTCCATAGACTGGGTGGCTTAAACAACAAACATTTATTTCTCATAGTTCTGGAGGCTGGGAAGTCCAAGATTAAGGCACCCTCGGATTTGGTGTGTGTTGAGGGCCCACTTCCTAGTGTGCACATGGCTGTCTTCTGTTGTAACCTACGTGGCAGAGAGTAGAGGGAGAGAAAGCAAGCTCTTTGATGTCTTAAAGGGCACTAATCCCATTCAAGAGGGTTCTGCCCTCATGACTGAATTTCCTCCCAAATGCCCCACCTCTCACTACCATCACATTGGGGGTTAGGATTTCAACATATGAATTTTGGGGAGACATAAACATTCAGTCCATAGCAGAGAGTTTTCTTAGGGTTTGTTTTTAGAGAATAAAATTAAATTTTACCAATTGTTCTTCAAATATTTTAGTGTTACTTTGAGACTTTCTAATAATTGGATCCTATAGACTCATAGATCTTCTCTTAAAGGATAAAAAATCAACTTTGAAGATAGCACAATGTATTACATGGAAGCATTATAGTGCTCCACTCAATTTGCTCATCACACCTGGGAAGGAGTTGAAGTTTCAGGTAGGAAATAGCTCCAGCAGATGGGTGGGGTCTTCTTCTTCTTCTTTACTTAGTTTGCAGTAGTTTAAGGCATAATATATATTGTCATATAAAATAGTTCCTAAAACAATGTTTTAACACTAAATTGACAATTTAATTTGGTTAGAGATGGAAATTTCAAGTACAATTATGATTCATTTTTAAATTTCCCTGTTGCTTCTTATATTGCTATAGCTGACAAAAGAAAGGGAACACGGTGGAAGAAGGGAACAGAATTTAGGCCCCATCAGGCCCCCAAAACCTTCTAGATCCTAAATCCACGAAGAAGAGCCAAAACCATTAAATCCCTAAGAATGCTTTTGTGTATTCAGATACTAAAGGGAATTTTTAAATGAAAATATACCAACATTTGAATAAAAGGCAGATGTGTCCATCTAAGTGAACAATTGTAAAATTTCTTCAAATCTTTGTAAGTCAGATTTCCCAATTTAATTGATTACTGGAAATTTAACTCTAAGTGCAAGAGCTTTGATAAAATGGGTAAAAATGGTCTGTGTACGTGCAGAGAAAGAAATTTAATTAAAATTGATGTTTTAATTTCCTCTACATTTTCCAGTTGTTTGTTGCAAATGCTGATGCCAGAAAAATGAAATAATTAAAAGACCAGTTTTATAATTTCTTAACATAAGAATCTGCCAAGATGTTGAAAAGAACTTTAAGAGAATACAAGTTAAGAACACTGTGTAAAGTGTGATCCCATTTTTGTTAAAATAATGAAAACAAAAAGTAAGAAAATGCATGATATGTATTAATATATGAAAAAAGTCTTAAATGCTATATGCCAAATTGGGTAAGAGTACTGGGAGTTTCTACTTTCTGCTTCTTAGTAGTGCTTAATTTGTTTTTTATTTGTTTGTTTTACAATAAACACCTATCACTTTTTTAACTTAAAGAGGCATGTATTCCATCTTTCCCCCATTCATTTGGATCACTCATAAATTTTTGCAAAGAGGAATCATTTTTGCTTGTTTTTTTTAAAGTAGATTTCAAGCAGTTTTGTGAATTTCTTTGATTATTCCAATGTCTCATAACTGACGATGATGCTTTGAAACTGTTTCTCAGTAGAAAGCTTGCCATCATATACATGAATATGCATGCTTAATAATAATGGCTACTATTTATTTAAGCAATCACTATGTGCCAGACCATATGCTATGCACTTGATATATATTCACCCATTTATTCTTATAACAAACCTTAGTAGCTCCAGTTTACAAATAAAGAAATGAAACAGTTTAAGAAACTTTCCTAACTCACAGACTGTATGCATAACTAATTCATGTAAAGAATACTGCCAGCACTTGAATAACAGGTTCTCTCTCAATAGGTTCCCCCGCTCAATCTTATCTTCCCAAAGCAAAATTATCCCAGTTTTCATATTTACTCTTTTGCTTAGGAAATATCGCTCGAAGATATGCTTTGTTTCTGTGTTGGGGGAGGGATACATGGATGCATATTTTTAAATTTGTTTCCATAGAGGACTTACAATCCAGTTAGAGAAACAGGACATGAATTTAACATCAAGAAAGACATGGAGGCCGGTCGCGGTGGCTCATGCCTGTAATCCTACCACTCTGGGAGTCCGAGGCGGGTGGATCACTCAAGGTCAGCAGTTCGAGACCAGCCTGAGCAAGAGTGAGACCCCGTCTCTACTAAAAAATTGAAACAAATTATCTGGCCAAATAAAAATATATAGAGAAAAAATTAGCCGGGCATGGTGGTGCATGCCTGTAGTCCCAGCTACTCGGGAGGCTGAGGCAGAAGGATCGCTTGAGCCCAGGAGTTTGAGGTTGCTGTGAGCTAGGCTGACGCCACGGCACTCACTCTAGCCCGGGCAACAGAGTGAGACTCTGTCTCAAAAAAAAAAAAAAAAAAAAAAGAAAAGAAAGACATGGAATGTTCTGCAATAGGACATGACTAGGCTCCAGTGAGACATGTGGGCTGGGGGCTGCAGAGGTCAGGATAGACTTTGCGGAAAGGTAGGGCTCCCCACAGAAGACGGGACGACAGGCTCTGTTTAGGACAGTGACTGGCAGACTTGCTCCAAAACACAACTCACAACCTCATTTCAGCAAGAAAGATTGTAAAGCTACTGCTATGTACTCACTTTCCCAGTATGACCAGACATGAACATTTTAGAAGCTACACAATAATGTCATTTTCTCATAGTTTCTTTCTTTTTTGAATAGAAAAATGTCAGAGGTTTGAGAATATTTATTATTATCCTAAGGTTATTTTTGTTTTCAATGAAACAAAAGAAAAAGAAAGCAAATATGACCCATAACTTTAAATCTTCAGGGATTTAAAAAGTTTGCTCATACATGTTTTAAGGGAAGCAAAGAAAAATGTAATATGGAAGCTAAGATATGTACAGGTCAGTGAGTAAACTAATGTAAGCAGGGGATTCTAGAGCAGGAGTCAGCGAACTTTTCCTGTGCAGGGTGAGATGGTAAAAATTAGGCTTTGTGGGCCACATACAGTGTTTGCTGCAACTATTCAATTCTTCTATTATAATATGAAAGCAACCCTGAAAGATACAGAAAGGAATGTGCATGGCTATGTTCCAATAAAACTTTATTTACCAAAACAGGCATCCGGAGGTTTCCCAGCCTCCTCTGGAAGAAAAAGTTAGAAAGAAAGGTAGCACCTTGAATGCCAGTCTAAGCAGCTTATATCTTATTTTCTCAGTGACAGAGGATTTCAAAGACATCATTATTATTGCCCTGGAGAACCCAGTTGTGTGTATAACATGCCCCCTTTGTCATCAGATTCCACCCAAGTTACCAGAAAAAGTTGCCAAGAAAAGCTGTGTCCTCAGACAGATGCCAATAAAATAAAATAAAATAATGTGGTCAGATTTGCTCTCCAATGCCTTAAGAATTTGCATTTGTATGTATACCTTAAGTCAGTTGGGCTAAGAGGGAAATAGCAGTTTGTTCTTAGCGTTATGATAGAGGTTTGTGAAGATAGGCTCCCTTGATAAAAGAGGTTGGGACAAACTACTGAAGTATGTGCAAGCCCATATTATTTTTTAACTGATTTGCAAGACCTGTGTTTTGTACATCTGATCATAAACCTGAGAAATTTGGCAGACTGGACTGTCAGGGGATAATTCTACCCAAACACACACAGGAACGTTTTGAATGCTGCTGAGATTCCAAAGTCAATAGAGTTGCCAGGATAAGGTAATAAAAATCCAGGACACCGAGTTAAGTTTGAATTTCAGATAAACAGCAAATAATTTTTTAGTGTAAGTATGTCCCGAATATTGAATGGGAAATGATTATACTTAAATTTTTTGTTGTTTATCTGAAATTCAAACTTAACTGGACATCCTGTATTTTGTCTGGCGATCCTAAAAATGAAGATAAATGAATAGTTTATTGCACTACATATAGCATCATTATATCACTTGATTAGTTATCCTTCACCAAGGTTGTTATTTTTTAAATTGTGGGAGTCTAATGACAGTTGAATCTCATTAATTCCGACCTCACTGCTTTAAAATTTTGATTACTTATGCAAGGGCTATGCTAAAGTGCACTTTATTCTCTTCATGAATTTAGTAAGCCTATTTGTCATTGATAGTACAAACGAAACTGAAAGAAAACTATTTATCTCCTTGGGAGACTACACATAGTGTAATTACAATGTAATCAGAAGCTGTCATTACTTCGGCTGTACTTTTCATTTAATAATTATAGATCATACTCAGTCATTCACTGAAACAAGACAAGACTTTACCAGGCAGAGTCAGGTGCAGCCACCTAAGTCCCCATTGCTGGATTGGCGTCCTGCCCGCTCTGGTACAGTGTGTGTCTTGCCAGCTCTCCTCTGTGACTGCACTTGTTTTGTTCATTATGCCCTCTAGAGCCTTGCACGATGCTCGCTACTGAGAAGGTGCACTATGAATGTTGACTAGTTGAATTAACGGATGAATGCTGTCTACAGATCTTAAAATAATTAAGCTGTCTTTGTTTCTAAATTTCTTACATTTTAAATTTTAAAAATAATGTGGAGCCAGGCACAGTAGCTCATGCCTGTAATCCTAGCACTCTGGGAGTGCTAGGGAGGATTGCTAGAGGCCAGGAGTTCGAGACCAGTCTGAGCAAAAGCTCAGAAAAATTAGCTGGGCATGGACTACACCTGTAGTCCCAGCTACTGAGGAGGCTGAGGCAGGAGGATCGCTTGAGCCCAGGAGTTTGAGGTTGCTGTGAGCTACGATGATGCACGCCATTGCATTCTAGTCTAGGTGACAGTGAGATCCTGTCTCAAAACAAACAAACAAAAAAACTTGGCTGGTCTTTCCCTTATTCCAAATTTCAGTACATAAAGGGAACATTTGGTAAAGTTACTATAGTTTCATTGCATAAGGGCCTTTGAGAGGCTAATACTGAAAACATATTTCTGAACTCCCAAATGTGTTTTATGAGGAGAGAGAAAGAGGGGTACTGGTAAAATCACCATGAGCATTCCTGTGAGCTTTCTTCGGGTAGGACCATGGGTCTCAAACTATTGGGTTGCTAATAACGTCAGCAGGGTTGAGCCTGCAGCCCTGCGGTCTTTCTTACTCGCCCTACTGGCCATGATCATGATCATGTATGTGTATATGTATGTATATTTGTACACACACACATAATTATATACATATACTTAAATAAATCTCTATATATCTTCCAAAGAGATGCAAAGGGATTCTTTTGACGGGATACCAATTATGACTGTCACTGATAAATAATACATTAGTGACTTGAAACAATTATGTAGACATTTATACATTCTAAACCCCATTCGTGTTATTAGAGATCACTGTAGACAAGCCATCTGACAGATCCTTGAGAACTACCAATGAATTCTGGACCACTCTTGATGGAAATTAAACACGAGTGGTTTATATGTGGAGAGGGTAACATCAGAGTTTGTATTGCCTGGAACAGGTTGGCATCTAGCCTTGGAAACATATTCAGGTGAGGCTTGTTCACAATTTCCACCTGTGGCTTTTTTCTTCTCTGCTTCCTCCAGCAGAGAAAAAGGATTACTAGGAACCAGGAGATTAGGTTTTAAATCTCCCGCTTTCTTCCTAATCTTACCCGTATCTCTGAAGTATTTTTCCTCGAGGTCTGAGAATACGGGAGGATGCACTGAACACAGGTCAGGGGTGAGACAGAGCTGGGCGTGCAGTTGTGATCCTTTCTTTGAAGAGAGTTGAGTCACGGTCTGATTATTCCTTTTTGTTCTCCCTTCTCTCGCAGCACCCTGGAGGGGTACTACGTGGATGATGCCCTGCAGGGCCAGGGAGTTTACACTTACGAGGACGGAGGAGTTCTCCAGGGCACGTATGTAGATGGAGAGCTGAATGGTCCAGCCCAGGAGTACGACACGGATGGGAGGCTGATCTTCAAGGGGCAGTATAAAGATAACATTCGGCATGGAGTGTGCTGGATATACTACCCAGTAAGCCTTACGACTGTTCGCTTGGCTGAAAGTAACGTATTTTAAGAAAATGCTTTGACTCTTCACAGTGAAAAGGAAAATGTATTCCCTTTGTTAGAACCTGTGAAGCTGTGAAACCTAGAGTCACACTAGCTGCAGCCAAGAGCGTGTGAGGCAGGCCCTCTCACTGTTCTTCACTGTTGACTTAGATGGTTGGTCCTTGAATCTACTTTTAATTATTTCTCAGTTGTTTTGGGAAGGAATGATTCATCACGATTGAAACAAATTGGGACAAATTGGTTTTCTTGTACCACTAATAAAGGCAAAATATATTGCTTTTAATTCTTTTGGCATGTAGAAAAAGATGGTGGAACATTTCATTGTAGCTATTTTATTCTCTGTTTCTCATATGTAAGAACTAATCCAGCAATTTCCAATCTTTTGGGGCATACTACACTGTTGTTGCTTGATTTTACAGTTCCACTCACTGCTTTTTAAGGTGCTTTATATCTTATATTGCGTAAATTAAGGCGATTAAAATTAACTTGCCTGTGAGTATTCGATAGCGTTTTAGGATATTTCTGAATTTTATTAGAACAAAAAGATATGGCAAAACCCATGGTTGGGAATTAACACTCTAATTTTTGTTTGCATTTCAAATATCCCATCTGTTGTTAGTGAATTTCCAAAAAATGTTTCAGAAAATAGACCTTAGAAAATATTTCATTTAATATTTTATTTTGTTCAGAACTTAAGTCAAAAGACATTTTTTATTCTGAAACCTATCTTCTTATGATTAAAAAGCATTAATAAAATAAATGATTAATTACATGTTTAACAAGAAAAGTTGCCCCACCTAAATCTCCTTACACATTATTGTTCTTAAAAAATAAGCCATACTCTAGGAAAAAAGGGCATAAGAGAAAAATGTTGTAAATAGAACATTTTCTAAGAATTACTAAAGCATTTACCTATCCTCTTAGTAGAATCTAGGATTGATAGATCAAAAGTTATAGCATTTACTGCTTAGGAGAAGGCAAGCAGAAGGGTAGGAAGTGGTAGAGGTACTTCCCAGCCTAGAAAGACTGAGACTTTGCTTCATGAGTTGCCAGGCTGGGTATCTTGCTGCCCAGTGCTGCTGTGACGGTACATCTCCAAGTCAGGGAAGGTGGAACTCCCTACATGGGGGTGGGCATAGGAAAAAGGCGAAGTATGGATTACCACGTTCTCCCACTCCCTGTCATTTCACTTGTGACTATGATCCATTAAAGCCCCTAGATGAGATCAAAGATGCACCAAGATTGGTGAATGGCTTTGCCTCACTCAACATAGTTGCATTTTGAGACCTAGAAATGCAGCTACACGTTAGCCTTTAGCCCTAATTATCTTATTAAATACAAGAGAAGACTCTGCCTTAGGAAGGAAGCCTTGGTGAGCTAAATAGCAGCCTTTGTCCTATTAACCCCCACCAATAGGGAGATGGGTGTCCGTGGGTGTCAGATCCTGCCTTCTCACCAAATGAATTGATTCAAACGATTCCTCCTCCCATGAGGCAGAGCCAGTGAGCAGAGGAGAGGAAGCTGCAGCTTCTTCCCCAGTGTTCTCTGATACTGCAAGGACATGTCTGTGACATGGGGCCAAAGCAGGAACAAGGGGTGGAAAAAAATAATGATTTTCTCTATAGTATGTATTTATAAGTTCACTCTAAGGACAGTTTGTTTCTTTCAAAAATTTACCTTGGAACCATGATAAAACTTTTTGTTTTATTTTGTTTGTTTTAGTTTTTGTTTTCTGCCAGTCAAATTTAGCACTGGGGGTTGTGTACCAAATTTAGTGACACTAATATTAATAAGTTCTGATAACCCACTACCATTGGACCAGCCAATGATACAAAGTTGTTAATTAAAAATTTACAACTCCTTTTAGAAATAAAAGAATTTCTCCTTTATCATTCTAGACAAATAAGTCCACTTCCTCCAAAACCAGAAATTCACAGCATTTAAGGGAAAAAGATGTGCGACCCTAGAAAGACTTCTGTTTTAAATAAACAGTAATGTTGATGGCCTATATTAGTTACAGCATATAAGAAGTACAAATACTCTAACATGCTTCAGCTCAATAAAAATCAGCCTGAAGGCAGCCTGAAAGCCTGAAGACAGATATTGCAGAATGTATCATCTTTATTTATGCTTGGTTATTAAGAATTAACTCAGGGAGGAGAAAAGCAATAAATATATTCCTCATGTATTTTCTATCCATGAAAAAATGCTTCTAAGTATTTTTCTTTCTATGGAAGTACTGTGATTCCTTTTAAAACCTTTTTCCTCCAAGAACAGTTAGACTATGGTGAGCTGTAAAAATCATGTACCCAATCTTATTTATTCCTACTATCTCTCTTTTATTTTTGAGACAGTGTCTTACTCTGTCACTCCAGGAGTGCAGTGTCGTCATCGTAGCTCACTGCAACCTCAAACTCCTGGGCTCAAGCGATCCTCCTGCATCGGCCTCCCAGAGTGCTAGGATTACAGCCGTGAGCCACCACACCCAGCCTCCTACTATCTCTTAATAAGCAGCATTTGGGATCTCTCAGAAGTCATCCTGCATCCCTGACTTTGAGTAGCTGTTTCTAGATTTTTGAGCTGGAGAAATTAACCAAGCTTTTAGAAGATGTCATGACATTACTATTATTATATCAAACCCAAAGGTCTTAGATTTTCCAAGTTATACCATAAGGACCTTCTGGATGTGGGAGGAAAAAAAAAACCTCTCTGACACCCCAGATTAAATTATTCATTGCTTTTTGGTCTCCCAGCTCAATTCAAAAAGTATTTCATGGACCACCTATTGTGTCCCTAGCACTTACCAGGGTAAAGAATTATGCAATAGCCTCTGCCGTAAAGTACTCAATGACTCTTAGGAATAAAGTAAATGAAAGAGTTAAGCAAGAAGCTCCTCTGCTGGAGAGCAAGAGGGAACTGTAAATAAAGAGTGGGAAGAAAGAAGTGATGCAGAAGGGAGTAGAATTTAGTTGATCTTTTTTCAGTTTTCCTTCTGACTTCAAAAATGGTGACGGTATAGGATGCTCAGAAAGGTGGACAGTGTCCAGAAGTCTTCTGTTTATCTCTTAGAACATGCAGACAACTCTATCTTTACTCATGTATGCTACATTTATTCTTAAGTACACTTGAACTAACGATTTTCTTAGTAGACTGCAAATCCAAAATTTAACATTGGGAAGTGAGCTGTGAATATGGGTAAGATTGTCTCGCTATAGATCCTCATCACATTTAATACTGACCAAAAGTAACACTTAGATCCATTTCCTTTGAATTTTTGTAACTAATGTTATGAGTGTAAAATATTTGTTTTTTACATAACAAACCAAGGTAGAGTATCAGTAACTAGTCCCGGGTTACAGAGTGCAACTCAGTCTCCCGCTGTCTACATCAGGTGTGCGTATGACTTGCTAGCAGTGTGTTTGTATGCAGCTGATTGAAGATATAGGCATATGTTTTTCTCACTCATGTGAAAAGCTCTGGGTTCTTAAACTGTTAATATCCATATTGGTGCTTTTTTTTTTTTTTGAGACAGAGTCTTACTCTGTCTCCCCGGCTAGAGTGCAGTGGCATCATCATAGCTCAAACTCCTGGGCTCAAGCAATCCTCCCACCTCGGCCTCCCAGAGTGCTGGGATTACAGGCGTGAGCCACCGCGCGCGGCCCATATTGGTGCTCTTAACAATGTCAGTTCAGACGAGACATTTCTTGAACTTGTGTCCTATAAATACTATATATAATATTTGTGGTTTTTGGTTTCTCCCATCAGGATGGAGGCAGCCTTGTAGGAGAAGTAAACGAAGATGGGGAGATGACTGGGGAGAAGATAGCCTATGTGTACCCTGATGAGAGGACTGCACTGTATGGGAAGTTCATTGATGGAGAGATGATAGAAGGAAAGCTGGCCACCCTCATGTCCACCGAGGAAGGGAGGCCTCACTTTGAACTGACGCCTGCAAGTAAGTTGCCTCTGCTTCAGATGGGTTGCTCTAATTCCAAAGCAGGTTGTTAGGACTTATTTGAGAAGATTTTCTTTTCTTCTCTATATAGTTCACTTTAATAGTGTATTCGTCATGCTTTGCTGCCTAACAGACACCTCAGCACCCCAGTGGGCCACAACAGCACACACAGGTCTGCTGCCTGGCTATAGTCCAGCTGGCTGAGGCTGGGTGTGGTGGGGCCAGGCTGGCTTGAGGCTTCTGGTCTGGTTCGAGTCTGTCATATATGTGTTAATTCTGGGCCCAGTCCGAAGGGACAATAGTGACCTTGGGCAAGATTTTCTCACGGTGGATCATAGCAGTCAGAGCCTAGGCAGACACCTCTGATGCCTCTTAAAGCTTCACCTTGGAACTGACACAATGTTACTTTCACCCACTTTGCATTGGTCAAAGCAAGTCACATGGCCAAGCCAGACATCAGTGAGGCAGGGAAATTATGCCACACACATTAGTGGAAGATTCTGAAAAGTCACATGACAAAGTACGTAGATATGTAGTTCTAATTCAGGGAAGGTGTAAAGAAATGACAGCAGTAATTCAATCAATTTCAAATAGTTCCATCTCCAAAAAAACTCAACTATGCTTTAATGTCATTAAAAAACCGAATCAGGTAGATCTCCAAATTGGTGTAAACGGTAAAGTTGATTCAGCCCGGTGACTGGAAAATATAAATGTATATTGGCCTCTCCAACCCTCTTCAGAGCCTAGCACCTTGCATGGAGCACATACTCAATATATGAGTGAACCCAGAGAATCCATATTAGAAAAAATCTTATTTCCTTTTAGAAGTGCAACATGCTACACTAAACCATTTTTTCTGAGTATAAAATTATTTATTGTAGAAAATCTGGAAAATATAGGAAAATATGCAAAGAAAATCAAGGTTTTGCATTTTGGGTGGCACAACATAAGAAGCTATCTGAATTGGTCTGAATCTTTCAAAACAATATATGCATGTGTTTCTGATCCAAGTTAGGTTACAAGGAGAAAAAAGTAGAAAAGATAATAAATTTAAGCATTAATAGGCTTAAGTAATATTTAGTTATTTGGGATTTGAAGAATCTCTAAAGGAAGGTTGTCCAAAAGTGGGAAATACAGCATTTATATTTAGGTCCAATTTAGGTTGCTTTAAATGTCTTTTTTTGGGCTTTTCTTTTTTTTTTAAGTTAAAAACTGAGGCAGTCTAAATGCAATTTTGGATTCTGGATTGGATCCTGGAACAGAAAGAGGACATTAGTGGAAAAACTGTTGAAATCTAAATAAAGTCTACAGTTTAGTTCATAGTAATGTATCTATGTTGGTTTCTTAATTTTGACAAATGTACCATGTAATGTAAGAAGTTAACATTAGGAGAAACAGTGAAAACTCTCTGTAGTATCTTTGCGACTTTTCTGTATACAATCATGGGCTCCATAATAGTGGTAATCCCATAAGATTACACCATATTTTTACTGTACCTTTCCTTTTTTTTTTTTGGTTTCTACACACAGCAATACTGTACCTTTTGTATGCTTAGATACACAAATCCTTACCATTGTGGTACGTTTGCCTAAAGTTTTCAGTGTAATTATGTGCTGTACAGGTTTGTGGCCTAGGAGCAATAGGCTGTACCATAGAGCCTAGGTGTGCTGTAGGCTACACCATCTGTGTTTGTTTTTCTTTTTTTTTTTTTTTGAGATAGAGTCTCACTCTGTTGTCCGGACTAGAGTGCTGTGGCATCACCCTAACTCACAGCAACCTGAAACTCTTGGGCTCAAGCATTCCTACTGCCTCAGCCTCCCGAGTAGCTGGGACTACAGGCATGAGCCACCATGCCCGGCTAATTTTTTCTATATATTTTTAGTTGTCCGGTTAATTTCTATTTTTTAGTAGAGATGGGGGTCTCACTCTTGCTCAGGCTGGTCTCAAACTCCTGACCTTGAGCGATCCTCCTGCCTTGGCCTCCCAGAGTGCTAGGATTACAGGCGTGAGCCACCGCGCCGGGCCAGACCATCTGTGTTTGTATAAGGACACTCTATGATGTTTGCACAAGGACAAAGTCACTCAATGACACATTTCTCAGAAGGTATTCCCATCATTTGATGCATGACTTGTACTTGAAATTATTCCAAAATGAAAAGTTTATTAAAAAAAAAAAAGGAAGCATTAATCCTTGAACCACAAACTCCAATGTCTGTGCTCTTGACATTGTTCTGAAAGGAGATAGTGTTATAGTGTTTAGAAATGAGGAGGCTGGGAGCAGAGGAGCTGTGAAGTTTCAAAACTTCACAGAATTGGCAGCATTTTTAGTGGCAAGTGCCTGAACTTAAGAGTTGCCTAATTTGAGTCTCAGTCCTAATATTTACTGTTATTGTGGTCTCAGGCAAGTTATTTATTCCTTCAGAACCCATTTCTTCGTTATCGAATATGGATATTAGCACCTACCATAAAATACCATAATGAAAGTTATTGTTGCTATTTACATTCTTCTTAGTATAAATAAGAAACAGATTTGGAGAGTATCATTCTTAAGGGAATTTTTTTTATTGTTTTTTGTTTTAGAACTCCTGGTTGCAAATAACAAACACCCTCTTCAAATTAACTTAAGGCAAAATATCAAGGGGGAATTTATTGGCATGATTCTGGCAGGCCTCGGGTATTCCGAGGAGATGTTGAACCTCTAAAGGGTCAGGAACCATGGCTGCTTTGGGTAACTCCGAAGAAGCCCTGCACAGACCTTTGCTCTAGTCGTGCCACTTCTCTGTCCCCTCCAGGGCTTTCAGTTATGTTTACTGACCTGCTGACTGGCTAGTAGAGTAGGTGTGCAGGGTCATGGGACCACTAGGTCCAATGGTTGGGGGAGGAGGGATACGTACCGCAAATGTCTCACATAAAGTACTTCCCCACCTGCCCCTCACCAGCTTCTCCCATCAACCTTGTCTGGTATGCCATTGTAACCACAAGCTGCTCCAATTCTCCACTTACTTCATGCTGATTTTGCATCTCTGCCTCTGGCTAGAATTTCTTTTCACCTCTTCTCCTTCCACATGGGAACTCCTTTCCCTGGCTAATCCCTATTCCCTCTTTAAGGCTTGGCTCACCTTTTATCATTAGTGTTTGCCAGTGAATGAATGAATTCTAGCCAAAGGGTGTAGTGTAAGCCAGAAGGGACAGGAGGAAAAGTAAAGGATGTGTTCTGTTTGCGCTGAGCCCAGGTGTGTCTAAGGAACTAGAGGAAGGGACCGTAGGCGCTGGGGAAGATGGTGCACACTCCTTGACAGCAGGAGCAGATGCTAATCCTGTTTGTATCTCCACTCGGCCTAACATGCATGGAGTTGGCACCCAGGACACTTGTGATGAACATTTTAGTCTAAGGAGAGAGATGGAGGTTCACAGGAGAATTTCCACACAATAGAACATATATTTCACACACAAGTTTGGGGTTTTTTTTTAAAGTGGTTTTTTGTTTTTGTTTTGAGACAGAGTGTCACTCTGTTGCCCAGGCTAGAGTGCCGTGGCCTCAGCCTAGCTCACAGCAACCTCAAACTCCTGGGCTCAAGCCATCCTCCTGCCTCAGCCTCCTGAGTATTTTGGACTACAGGCACATGCCACCATGACGGGCTAATTTTTTTTTATTTTTAGTAGACATGGAGTCTTGTTCTTGCTCAGGCTGGTCTCAAACTCCTGACCTCAAACCATCCTCCCGCCTTGGGCTCCCAGAGTGCTAGGATTACATGTGTGAGCCACAACACCCGGCCAAAAGTGTTTTCTTTAAACTCTTTTCACAGATTATATGGTGGCCCATCACCACTTTGCCCTCAGATCCAATCCATTCCTTGTTCTTTCACTGCCTGCTTTTATTGCAGAGGGCGTCTCCCCCTTGCACACTGCATTTCCAGGCTCCTGTATACCTGACTTCCATCTGGGTTTGGCCAAAGGGAGGCGACTGGCTGGGGACAAAGTGGGAGGGAACAGAGCAGGAGGAAGCCCACTCTTGTGTCCAGCAGTGGCCCCATCACCTGATTCCATGTCCCATCAGGAAAGCCGACCCTAGTTCCAGCCACCCCAGCTCTGAGCTCCAGGAACACCACCTTCTCAGTCCCTCTGGCTTAGGGTGGCAGCGTCCTGCTCTTGCAGATTCTGGGCTCCTCGCAGCTCCCTGTTTGGCTTGTCAGCTCCTCTATCCCCTCTAGAACCAAGTCCCTGAATTAAATGCTCTTTGAAATACTCAAATAATCTGTTTCTGAGTTAGACACAGGCTTATTTGGATTGTTTTCTAACTTTTAGTTTGAGACATTAATTCAGGTTTTGGTTATACCAAAAACAACAACAGCAACAAAAAGCAGAAAGAAGACCTGGCAACCATTGGTAACCACTAAGGAATTGTTTAATGGGATTATGAGTTATACCTTGGTGCATAAAGTAGTTTACTTTTCAGGAGTAAGCCCTGCAGTTCCAATTCTTGTTCCCTTACTCACTAGCCTTCAAAGCATCTTATGTCTTCATTGTGCTCTGTGAGGGTTCCCTAAAGCTAATCCTTGCAGAGAGCCAACGTTAATTCTTCGGCTATGGTGTATCTTAGTTTCTGGAATAAATTATTAATTGGCTTCCGAACCACCTTAATAGAAATAAGATGATGTTGTTAATGCTTTATCAAAAGCACCACTGTTCCGCCTGATTCTGGTGTGGCGGAATGTTGATGCTTAGTGACAGGGACGACTGCCAGGGCTCAGCTGTTGAATTCTGTAGACTGTATCTGATATGAAGAAAACCAGAAGAAAAATGTAAAACCAGAGAGATCTCAAAATTTCATGGCAAAGCATTTTACTGAGTAAAAATTTTAAGTCCCTAAGCGTCTTTTAAATCATTTGAATAAAGAAAATTCACGAGCAAGTAGGGATGTTAAGAGATATATCTGCTGGCTGTTCCTTAAGACCTAAAAATAAAACTGAAGAGTAAATCTCAAAACTATCCATTTAAATGGAAGAATGTCATTCTAGTTGGTATAACTTGAATAACATGTTTCATTATTTAACTCTTCCTTGTCTCATGGGTAGAGAGCAATTTTTTTAACTTACATGTATTTCTCATCTAGAAAAAATGTTTTAAATGTTCTTCTCCAACTCTGTACCCTTACTGATATTTTTGTTTGCTTTTTAGATTCAGTGTACCATTTTGATAAGTCAACTTCATCTTGCATTTCTACCGATGCTCTTCTTCCAGATCCTTATGAATCAGAAAGGTAAATTTTTCCTTGTGGTTTTAATTGCGCTGTTTCTGTGAGGTTCACTAACCCTAGTGGTGGGAACTAATAGGCCTTTGTGGCTCTCTGCCCAGGCTGGGTTTCTGCTTAGACCAAGCTTCTCATTAAAGTATCCTTTCCCTTTGCAAATCCTCCAGATAAATATTTCTATATTCTGAGGAAGAGTGTTTTCATTCTCATGTGGAGTCTGTTTCTGTAAGAGAGTTTCTTCCCATGAAGCACAGGACAGCCTGGGTGTCGGTCCTGGAATGAAACCTCTAGGACAGCCTCGGTGTCAGTCCTGGAATGAAACCTCTAGGAGCAGGTGGGCCAGGCAGCCAGCCCTGCCCTGCCCAAGCGTCCCCTGTCTTAGTGTTTGTGCTGCAGTCACGTGCTGTCCCTCTAGGGGAGTATTTCACACTCTTCAAGGCTCTAACCTACACAATAGCCCAGCTGAGGGGTTCTGGAACATAAGACAATTTCTTTTCTCGCTAAGGGAGGACAAGAAGGAAATAAAGAACATGTAAGAGGCATAAACAACAGCTTATAAATGACAAGTTTCTGATTCTACAAGCTCACTCCCAGCGGGTCAACTTCATTCCATTTCGTATCTTATCTGGAAGAGCTGCTATGCTTTTCTGCTGGTATTGGGGAAAAACAAAAAAGAATGGCTAAGTGCTAGCTCTCAATTCGTCGTATGGTTTTCTCTGGGATTTTTCTTATTCCCTGGCAACAGGTTTCTGAGCAAGGGTACTATCTGAAGTTAGTTTTCTCTACACCTCACTCTTCGTGAGCATGGCTTGCCTCTCGTTCAGTTTTTATTCCCCATTAACAGAGCTGACCCCACGATGTCACAGTGAATGGATGGTGTCTCTTTTGACATGAGGTTCTGGCCCAGTTATAAAGGGAAGGGTGTGGTCTCTTTGTTGGCCCCAAAACACAATGGGACCATAAGTGTATGTATTAGTCTTTTCTGTTATTACTGTTGTGATAATTTCTCATAACAATACCTTCAAAACTACCCATGGTTCACAAAAGCAAACATTTTCTTTTACAACCTGGTTCTGTAGGTGGACTGAGATTCAGCTGCTCTTGACTGGAATCAGCTAAGCTCAGCCCTCGTAGGCTGGACGCTAGGTCTTAAGCTGGGTTCAGGTCTGTTTCACGTGTCTTCATTCCAAGACTCGGGCTCCAGGAGAACAGCGCCCTGGGGCATATTCTTCTCATGGAGAGAGTGGAAACTATGGAGCGGGCCAGCAGGAACTCACCACGCCTCTTAGCACCTGACACCTAGCGTGTGGTCACTTCTGCCCAAGTTGTCCTAGCCAAGCAGGTCACAGGGCCAAGCACAAAGTCAATAGGGCAGGTGTGAAGCCTCCACCCACTCCGAAGGAGGTACTTCAAGGCCACATGGCACAGTGGCAGGATGTATAATTCTATCACAGGGAGGGAGTAAAGAGTCGGAAGCAATAATTCAGTCTTCCCATCCATGCATAAGCATGAGACCCACACAACAAAAATGACAGCTGACCAGTTCCTGCAGGGTTATTCCATCGCAGCCTCTGAAGAACTGAAACAGTTGTTGATGGAACACATACTGTCTTGCTAAATCCAGTTCCATAATCACGAGTGCTGTTTTCTCTTCTTATAACAAATGGTTGGCAAACTTTTTCTGTAAAGAGCCACATGGTAAGTATTTTAGGCTTTGTAAGCCATATGATCTCGATTACAACTACTCAACTCTGCCTTTGTAGCACTAAATCGGTCAAAAACAATGCTAAGCAAATAGGTGTGGCTGTGTCCCAATAAAACTTTATTTACAAAAATGAGCAACAGCCATATTTGATGCTCAGGCCATTATTAGCTGACCCCTGGAATAAACCCTTTTGTTGGGAAGTGCTTATTGGATGTATCTTATTAACTGTTTGTTACTCTTTCATGTGAAATATTCATCCTGGAGCTTAACTTGACAGTTTTCCCCACCTATCTGGTATTGACAAACTTAGGTATAGCTTTAAATAACTTTAGAAAATGTTTTCCTTTCCAGTAAGACAGTGAAAATTGTCATGAACTAAAAATATAAAATTCTACCTAAAAAACACTTCATATCAAGCATCAAGTAGGTTTATGAATATATAACAATAATCCCCTTATTAGAAAGCAAATTTTAAACATTACTCTTAAAAGAGATATAACTACCATTTCTTCAATTTCTAGTGCCAAAATATTGTGGTTTAACTTTTTCTTCCTCCCTTCCTTCTTTGTAGGATTATGTGAGCTGACATTTTGTATTCAGTAGCTGTAATGGTATTTTGGTGGTTGCTATAAGGAGGGACATATCAAACTTAAAAGGTCATTATTTGACTCTTTTTTTCTATTTAGGGTTTATGTTGCTGAATCTCTCATTTCCAGTGCTGGAGAAGGACTGTTTTCAAAGGTAGCAGTGGGACCTAATACTGTTATGTCTTTTTATAATGGAGTCCGAATTACGCACCAGGAGGTGAGTGGTGTAGACATGGAAAATCAACTCGATTGGTTAGAGGGCTTTGTTTCAAACAAAGTCCCTGTACTTTAGTATTCACTAGAAATATAAAGGAACGAACAGATTTGCTTTTTTGTAAAAAAAAAAAAAAAAGGGGGGGGGTGTTGCAATCAATATAGTCAAAGTAATTGTTTGCAGTAGACTATCCTCCTCGAGGTGTGAAAAATTGAGATCCAGTAGGACTCTGTGAATAATTAATTGGTGACCTCGGGTAAGGTGCTTTGTAGGAAGGTTTGTGCAAAAGCCATACATTAGCCTACATCTTGTCAGGAATGATTCTATTGCCAAAAAAATTAAAAATAAAACGTTAAAGAGTTGAATCACCTCTTGCCTTTAAGACACGATCTTTGATATATTTCTAAAGATTTTATATATGTTTTTTGTTTTTGTTTCTTCACTTCACAATTAACTTCCCTAAATGTTTGCTTAAGGGCAAAAGTTTGGTGTTTTTAGCATGGCTGATGAGCTCTATCCTTGTCTCACTTGTATTAAGTGTGTGGGACTTAAGCTTATGGCTGATAGCCCACACTCATTCCTTCAGTTTTCCACTTATTCCTACGGAACGATAAGGGGGGAAGTGCCATGAAATATAATAGTAAAGTTATTATACATTCAAAGGAGTCGCACGGGCTATAGATGGTAACTTATTCAGACTGAGCTATGGTCTGGCAGACATTGTCCCCATGCAATGGCCAGACCTCTACCAGCAATCCAGAAAGGGCAAGAAATTCAGCATATGAAAGGTGACTCCAAAATATTCATATATTTTTGTTCGTTTGTTTGAGTTGGGGTCTTGCTATGTCACCCAGGCTGGTCTGGAACTCCTGAGCTCAAAAGATCCTCCCACCTCAGCCTCCCCAAGTAGCTGGGATTATAGGTGCGAGTTACTATCTCTGGCAACTTTGGGATATTAACGTATTATTTACTTATTCAAACATTTTACAGATAAGGGAACTGAACCCTAGAGAGATAAGCAACTTTCCCAAGGTCTCAAATACAGCAAATAGCAGAGTTTAAGGAGGGTGGCTATGTGCTAAAACTCACTGTGTTATATTGCATAAATGAATGAGACGCCCTCCTTTTGTTCATGAAGTTTAGATCTTGTTGAGGACATAAGAAAGATGCAGAACTGATGGCAACATAAGGTAGATGGTACCAAGTGCCTATATCAGTATCACATGACAGGTTCTGGAATATTAAGATCCATGAGGATTTTTTTCACTTTTGATCACTGCTGTGTCCCCTGTACCTACAACAGTACCTGGCACATGGTAGACACTCAGTAAATATCTGTTGAGTGAATATCACATATGCATAAAAATGTAATTGTAATTTAGTGTTGGGAGAAATGGGATACCTTTGAGAGTCAATAGTTTTGTATGAAATTGTGATCCATTGGCTCCAAAAGGCTGTTTGTTCTGCTGGCATCAGTAGATCCCTGACTGTGTCGGTTGGGAGTGCTTTGGTGAGGGGAATCTGGTGATTGCATTGTAGACAGTGATCCCTGCTGTGGATCCAAAAGCACGCTGGGCATCAGTGTCTACCTGCTGATCACACTGATCGCCCACCTGTAGCAAAGATGTAGGACTTTGCTGGAGTGCATTTTTGCATCCCTCATATTTCTGATTCCATCTGATGTTCTCACTTTGTTTTTCTTTTGCCTCATCTTCTTCATCTGCTTTTTTTTTTTTTTTTCTTTTTGAGACAGGGTCTTGCTCTGTCGCCGGGGCTACAGTGCAGTGGCATCATCATAGCTCACTGCAGCCTTGAGCTACTGGGCTCAAGTGATCCTCCTGCCTCAGCCTCCCAAGTAGCTGGGACCACAGGCACACACTACCACGTCTGGATAATTTTTCTATTTTCTGTAGAGACTGGGTCTTGCTCTTGCTCAAGCTGGTCTCGAACTCCTGGCCCCAAGCAATCCTCCTGCCTCAGCCTCCCAGAGTGCTAGGATTACAGGTGTGAGCCACCGCAGCCTTCATCTGCTTCTTTTTTTAATTTTTAGTTTGAATTTATTTATTTGTTTATTTCAGAATATTATGGAGGTACAAACAAAAATATGGAATGCTTCATGAATTTGTATGTCATATTGTGCAGGGGCCATGATAATCTCTGTATTATTCCAATTTTAGTATATGTGCTGCCGAAGCGAGTACCTTCATCTGCTTGTAATTGAAGTTATCTAGTTATATTTTGTGTATCTTTATAAGGGACCTTAAATCCTTTTTTTGTATAAAATAAAGAAAAATCAATAAGTAGTAAGGTGAGCTGCTTGGTGCTGCCCAGAGATGTCGTTGGTACCGTCAGAGAGATGCCTTGGGTTTTTTCCATGTTCACAGCATTCAAACCATGTTTAAGGATAAATGAGTTAATATCGCTGATGCCCTCTGCACTTTTGGAGGAAAGATCCTCTCTAATGCCCCCTTTCTTGTTTTTTGCAGGTTGACAGCAGGGACTGGGCCCTTAATGGGAACACCCTCTCCCTCGATGAGGAAACGGTCATTGATGTGCCTGAGCCCTATAACCACGTATCCAAGTACTGTGCCTCCTTGGGACACAAGGCTAATCACTCCTTCACTCCAAACTGCATCTATGACATGTAAGTATCACATGGAGCTGCTGGAGTGGATCTATTCCTCAAGGATTGAGGGGGTCATGTAAAAGGTGTTATCCTGCCTCAGATAAAGGCTGCTCCATCTGGATAACCGTGGGTCCTCTGCCATTGGCTTCAGGGTTATGACTTGAAACTCAAAATCTCAACAGTCCCACTCCTTGGCCCTGACAAGCTAAGAAATGGAAAAGTGCCTCAAAGAGTAGAAATGCTATGGAAACAGTGTACCTAAGGTTACTGTTTTACTGCTGCTTTTTTTTTTTTTTTTTGGTCCTTCAATTTTCTTATTCTGGAAAATTAAGGGTGGTATTATTTGAAATAATAGTAAAAAGTGAAATTACTCTGCATAATGGAGAAGACTAGTTAATCCTTTTATTATGTGAAGGAAAGAAGAAGATAAAATCCTAAGGCCAGGACCTGAGGTCTCAGTGTTGGAGGAGACCTATAAAATCAAAAAGTCCTTATTATTTGATAATAAAAAGAAATTAAGGACTAATGTATGGTACACTGTGGATGAGAATTAAAAACATTATGCTAAGTGAAAGAATCCAGTCTCAAAAGACCACATATGGCATGATTTCATTTATACGAAATGTCAAAAAAATAGGAAATCTGTAGAGACAGAAAGTAGATTAGTAGTTACATAGGGCCGGGGTAGGGGGATAAGGAGTGTCTACTAATGGGTATGGGGTTTCATTTTGGGATGATTAAAATGGTCTAAAATAGATGTTCTAAAATTACATAGTGGTGATGATTGCACAACTTTGTGAATATATTAAAAAAAACACTGAATTTTCTACTTTGAAAGGGTGAATTTTATGGTGTGTGCATTATATCTTAACAAAGCTGTTATTTTTTAAAAAATCAAATAATCCTACCCCTTCTTGGGATTTGAGCCTTCCCTTCACCTGTTCATTGAACCTCTTCTTGGAAACTTCCATTAGTGGAGAGTTTACCATTATGCCGGGACAAATGAAACAGATATTATGAAATCAGATTTTGGGGTCTGATGACTAGAAATTTCTTTATATTGAGCCCAAATGGGTTTCCCTGTAACATCCAGCCCTTGGCCCTAATTCTCTCCCTTTCTTTCTTGCACACTATGTCAATCTCTTTTCTATAAGTAGCCCTACAGATATTTTCTTGTGCCCCCAAGTGTTCTCTCCACAAAGCCACACATCTCTGGCTATTGTCTCAAGGATACAATTGGGATTCTTTGTACCATCATCATTGCTGTCCTTAGCTTGGCTTGAGAAAGCCAGTTCTTCCTGGGAGCCAGGGAGCTGCGTGCAGCCTTTTGTGCGAGTCAGAGCCTGCAGTCCCTCAGTCGTCTAGCTCGTTAGCATAAGCAGAGTCAGATCATGTGGATTTAATCTGCAGGAAAATCACCAGGATTTGGAGGTTCCTCAAGAATGTCCCTTCCTGCATCCATGAGATGGCTTAAAATTTTTCCTGGCAGTGACTTGCTCTCCTTGGCAGCTAGTAACAAGCACTGGAACTACAACTTCTATTTAAAGGGAGGGTGGAAATGGCAAAGGACATGTGTCATGTGAAATGCAACTGACACCACTATTAACTCCAAGGCTTTCATGGCCAGTGTGATTATGCCAAATCATCATTCCAAGCTGCACACAGCTTAACAACAACCCTTTAAAGCAGTGGTAACTGACGTGCATAAATGCTACCTAGATTACTCCTTTAAAACAAACTAGTTCTTTCATTTCATTGCAAGGGCATGATTTTTTCTCACCAAAAGGAAGAAAGCACAGGAGATAAGAGAAGGTGCCATTTGGGCTAAATCAAGTCCATGTACTTTGCAGGTTTTCATTTTGTTTGTCGTTGTTGTTTGTTTGTAAGCCCAATGTGACTAAATCTTAGTTATTTGAGGTAATGGGAAGACTACTTGAATGATAACCAAATATAAAATTCAGATACCAATTCATGGCATTCATTTGTTTCTAAAATCATTAGTGTTGTCATGCATGCTTTAACATAAACAAAACAACACTTCCGTAAGCTGTTTTAACCGCAGTCTGGTACAAAAGGCCAAACAGACAAATAGACGAGAACTACTTTCCTAGCTGTAAATATAGGTAACGTGTGGACAAGGAGCCACACCAATTGACACGGGGGTTTGGTTTGACTGCCGATCACACAGCCAACATTCACTGAGCACTCACTCTAGGTCGATGCTGTGCCAAATGCTTTTCGCGAATCATCTCATGCAATCCTCTCAGTAACTCAGTGAGGCCACTGCATCTCTATCCCAGATTACAGATGAGGAAACGCAGGTCTCGTAGACATTGTGATTAAGTGCTCTGAACCACTGTGCCTTAGTGTCACCCTCGAGAATCAACACCTAGCCAGGCACAGTGGCTCACACCTGGAATCCCAGCACTTTGGGAAGCTGAGGCAGGAGAATCGCTTGAGCCTAGATTCTAAGAGGTGGGGATCACTTGAGCCCAGGAATTCGAGATTACAGTGAGCTATGATGGTACCACTGCACTCCAGCCTGGGCAACAGAGCAAGACCTTGTCTCAAAAAAAAAAAAAAAAGAAAAATTAACACCTGAAATTAAATTCTTTCTTTTCAGTCTGTCCATTATCTACCCTCTGAAAATAATGATAATGGGCGGGAAAATGAAAATTAGAGAGGATCCTAAGAGAAGTCTGAGGCCCAGAAATACAACACAACCCAGGACTTTTTAAACTTTTACCAGAGGTTAACCAGAGCTCCATTTCAGGAGTATTATTCTTTTAATGAAATATATTAATTTAAACAAAGAGTTGTGATTTTAATAAAGAATTGCCGAGCCTGTGGGCCAGGCACCTCCTCTGTGATGGAGAACCATCTGATAATCCTGTGCACTTGCATGCTCACACACACACACACACACATACACACACGCTCACACACACATAGTTAGTTGAGTCCTCACTTTGTGCTGGGCACTGTAAGAAGTGCTTTCTATATGTGACTCCATGTTGTCACCACAAACAAACACCTTGTAAGGTAAGTATTACTAGTATTATCACAATTTCACAGTTGGGGAAAGTGAGATTCAGAGATAGGAGGTGGACTTTCCAGGAGGGCAGAGTAATAATGTGCAGAACCGGGACTCACACCAAAGTCTTGTGACTCTGAGTGAAGCGTCCTTTCCATGAAGCATGATACCCAAGCAGGTGGATATAGAGACCCCTTTGGTGTGGGGCTGTTCCTTGTATTCCACATACAAGATGTCCCCAAACCACAGACACACTCATTCCTCCACCACTGCTAGAGAGAGCCAGCCAAGCACTTACTGTTATCCCCATGTGCCAATCTAACTTAGGGCCTGGAACCTTCTCTTTGGGTGTCTCACCTGCCCTTTGTTCAAAACATAACTGTAAATGAATGAGATTGATTTGACAAGATGCATGTAAAGATAAAGCTGATTTCTTTCTGGCCGTGCCTTCCATATCTCCATTTCAGCAGCTGTTGGGTAAGCTATTCATTACTTACGTCTCTGCCTGTTCTGCAGGGAATCGTGCAGGTGATCAGGGTTGGGAGCTTTTGGCAAATACACGTAGTCATAGCATTAACGTCACTTCTGGTTCTGAGAAGACCTGTTACAGGGATGAGATGCTGCTCCCTTCACAGAATGCTCCACAGGGAAATATTAAAGAAGCCGGTTGACAGAAAGGCCTAGATTTCCTTCTCAGAAAGAAATCATCTACTTTCATGCTAGAAAATAATACTTCCTCTATATGCATAGGGTGGAATACAGAGTTTTTTGCTTTCAAAATCTGCAAGGCTCTTTCTTGCAACTCCAAAAGCACTATGGTAGAGCCTTCTCCCCGAGGTACAGCTGGGTAATCTGATACTTCTGGCCAGATTAGCTGAAATGCTGACAGGTGGCACTGGATCGGATTCCTCATTAAGGACAGATTTTTGTTGTTGATCATGCTTGTTGGTTTATAAATACAAAGTGCCAAATATGCTCAAAAAAAAAAAAAGAGCAGGCTTTTCAAACTTTAATATGCCAATGAATCACCTGGGGATGTTGGTAAACTACAGATTCCAGTCCAGCAGGTCGAGGTGGGGCAGAGATGCTCAGCATCTAGCAGGCTCAGGTGAAGCTGATGCTGGTGGATCTGTGAACCACACTTTGAGTAGCTGCCAGTGATGCCAGGGAAGAGCACACAGGGGCGATCCCTGCATCAGCCCCTCGCCAGCCTTTGCTCCTGACCTTCTGGTCTGGCCCGGGAATGACTGTGTGCATCTTGGTGTTTAGGTTTGTCCACCCCCGTTTTGGACCCATCAAGTGCATCCGCACCCTGCGAGCTGTGGAGGCCGATGAGGAGCTCACCGTTGCCTATGGCTATGACCACAGCCCCCCGGGGAAGAGTGGGCCCGAGGCCCCCGAGTGGTACCAGGTGGAGCTGAAGGCTTTCCAGGCCACCCAGCAAAAGTGAACAGCCTGGCTCTGGGGTTCAGAGACCTGGAATAGAAACTTGGATCTATGCACTACGTTTATCCGACAACCAGGGACTGCTCGTGCTGTGACATCACATCCTCTCACCCTGAGTTAGCAACGACTTTCTCGCATACTAACTAGGTTTGACTGTATTACTCATACCAGATTTAAAATTAGCTAGCCTTGCAACAACGTCCTACTGAGAGGTATTGTCGAGCATTTGACATAAGACAGCGTGATGTTCTTTGGTGGTTCAAATCTAAATCTGTACCGCATTCAGAGATGCCAAATGATTAGACTGAAAAAGGGAAATGGGGTTTTTCAGTCATTTTTAGAAAGTGGTTTTTCCATGATGTTTTTTTCCTATGGCCAATGCAAATTGTGTTATCACACTTGCATATGTGCCATATTGAGGGTAGAGAATTACTACATCTTTATTCTCTAAATGTAGTATAATTTGCCTTTTAACCTTTGATCTGTATCTTGCAATAGAATGGCTTTGTTTTTTCCCTAGTGAATAGAAGCCCACTTTTTGAGTCATTTTACCCCTTAGTCCTATTCTCTCTTAGATATCCTTTACAAGAGAAAAATTCCAAATGGATTTTGCATCAGTAGCAGTGTGTAGATCTCTCTGGTTCTTTCTATATCATTATTTCATTATTATGTCCTAATACAAAGTACTGGCTCTTAGGGCCAGGGTATTATTATAGAATATTATTCTCGCATGTAAACAAAGATATCTTTGCTTTAAGATGTGAGAAGAAATGAATTTACTTTGTTTGCATTAAGTTATGGAAGAGTTGTAATATATACTTTAAGAAAGAAGAGAAGAAAATTAGAATTTCTAAGCAGTAACTGTGGCAATTTTGCAATATCTTCAATAGCGCTAGTAATTTTTTCTCCTTGGGTACACATTAAATGTACATAACACAGCACAGTCTGGCTTGTGGCACAGTGCATTGAATTCAAAAGTCAAATAGCAAACTTGAATTCTAACTGAATTCAAAAATTTTTTTTTAAATCAATACTATTAAGGCAGACATACTGATCACTAGATACAAATCAAACCTTAATGCTAAAACTCTTCATTGTAATTTCAAAGCACTTACCTGCTTCAAAGCATTGTAAACTAAGAGTTAACACCTGTATAGTTTAAAAGCAGCAATCTCCAATAGCATTTCAGCCATTTTGCCAGCCATGTGTAATCACAACTGCAGAAATAAGGAGAAAAACCCCTGTTTTTTAGTTTAGCTAATTAGATCTGTAACATAACTGGGATTGCTCTGAATGAATTCTGAGAGTTTTGGTTTTTTATAAGCACCCTCACCGCATACCATCACCATGTTTTCTGTAGACGCCCTGATGAGGCAGCTGGAAGGATTGGAGAGCAGTGGGTGCTCTGACCTGCACCTGTCAACAGTGGCTCCTGTCACCTGAGTCTGGAAAGCTCCAGCCCGCCACGCTGTAGCAGACAGCAAGCGCTGGCTGGTTAGAGAGGCTTGCCGGGAGTGGAAGGAGAGGGAGGAAGTTTGCTGTTTCTTCTCGGCTACACATTGCTTTATGAAGACTTTAACGAAAGTGCTTGATCCAGGGCTGCCCCCAGTGTTCAGTTCAGGTGGCCCCGGGCGCAGCATTCAGCCCTCAAGAACATGACGGAGTCCCCCTTTCCTTCTTCGGAAGGCCAGCGTTCCCGGAGCGCCTGGCTGCAGACTTTGCAGCTAGGTGGTGGTGGCTTCAGGAGGATCCAGTTGGATCCCTGTGTGAAGGCTTAAGCTAATAAGAGGAAGTTGTCAGGGCTTCTAGAAAGATCTTCCACAAGAGGAATCAAATAGTGTTTTTAGATTAAAAGGCACCGGGATAGGATCGCTTCTATGCTGTAGAAAGAGACCATGCTGTAAACTGTGACAGATGGAGGAAGTCTCTGGACCTGTATTCTGATAGGTGCTTTAAGTATGTCCCAAAGTGAGTGACTGTCTTCAGGAGAAAGAGGGCTGTCGTGAGCCCCGTCAGGTGCGTGGCAGAGCCAGGTGGGGGAGTGAGGCGGGGAGAGGCGGTGCAGGTTACTCCTCCCAAGCAGCTGTGCTCGGAATGATTTCGTCCCTGAGGGCGAGGTCGTTCTGGTCAGGGCTGCTGTGGGGTATTTCTGTCCTAAGGGGCTACTCTATCCCATTCAAATGGAATTTTTTAAAAATTTGGGTAAAAGGAATTGAAGAGTTGTACTTAGTGATTAACCACCTAATCAGTTCTTCAAATTAGATGTTGAATGATAACACTCTAAGCTGAAAACCCAGCAGCTGTCTGTGACCTGCAGACAAATCAGAGGAAACAGGACACCCAAGCTACACCTCGCCCTGTCTTTCTCCTTGACTCTCCTCCCTCCTCTCTTCACATGTGAGAAAGCCTGGGGGTCCCCGTGTAGCAACAGCCCCAGCCGACAGCCCCCCGTCTCTCATTCTAAGTCCTCCATGCTCTGAGCTCTCCTCTCTCTTGAGTCTCTCCGGCTCTCTGAGCGGGCTTTTCACACCCTATGTCCATGTCTTTCCCCCGTGCATACCTCTCTCCACTTGCCTGTGTCCCTGGCTCTGTCCCCACTGCTGTCCCTCAACCCCCCTCCCACTCACACACATTCCCAAATGTAAGTCACAGGTTGGAATCGGAGCAGGGCTTGAAAGTCACCGTGTGCTGTAGGTAGGGAAAGAAGTCGAGGGGGTCAGGGTTCCCTAAAGAATTAACTGTTGAGGAAGTAAGGGTTTGTTCCTTGATGGAGCCAAAATGTGAGTGGAAAAGCCTCAGGATGTATTTTTCCACTTTGCATCCGCGGCGGAAGGAAATGTGTCAGGAAGCCTCCAAAGCTGGTCATCTCATCAGCGTCGTGCAGACGGGAATATGGAAGATTCCATGTGGTGAGGAATAAAGAAATAGAACTTTGTGCTCTCCCCAAAAACCAGTGGGACCCGTGCGTGTGCGTGATGGCACTGTCGTCTCCAGGACGTTCACTCAGAGCTGTCTCAGTCCAACTCCTGCATGACGAGATCTTTCCTTAGCATCTTTTCTACGATGAAATAGTACCTTGTGTTAGAGTTAGGAATAGGAACTAATCTGTAGGAGCATGTCCCTAAATGGACATTTGACTGGACTAACAAAGACTGTAAGGATTGAATTTCTGACACAAAGAAATGGTGAGATTAAAAGGCAACAGATGAGGAGGACTTGAGTCGTGTAGTACCTATTCTTATTTTTAACCTGCTTCATCCAGGGTCTAACTGAGAAACCAAGAAGGAAATTAGTTTTTCAAGACCTCTTTGAACCTGTCCGGGGCTATAGTTAAACCTATTTGCCCTCTGGGGGTTCTTCCAACTTGAAAAACTATTTTCTTATCACCAACAACCCAGAAAGGCCAATGAGGCCAAATGTAACCATTTTTAACATTTAATTGTAACTCTTAAAATTGCATTAATTGTGAACAGTGAATTAAAGTGTTGTCTTCTCAGTGAGACAGTATGTGGCACTTTTAGTAACTTTCATTTAATATATACAAATTTAAGTCACTCACTGCAAAATGCATTTAAAATCTTCCAAGAAGGTAGAAGTATAGCTTTCTGTTTTGCTTTGTTTTAAAACAGTTGCCTCAAGTTTCTGTCTTAAGAGTAGTGATTTAGAATCCAGACATCTTTTGTTTTAGAAAAACAAGCAAAATTATGTTGCAAGACTGACAGTTGTAATGTTTATTTGCCACAGATCAAAGGTTCACAAAATATATTAAATTTACATCTACTTGAGGTACCTTGATAGATTGTTTTTTTCTTTGATCTTTTCCCTTCAGGAATTTGGAATCTCGGTATCATTTTTTTTCTTTTAAAAATACTAAATTTTACTAGTTTTCTTTTGCCAAATGTGTGCATCCATATTCAAAGCAATGAGACTATTTCAAGCCATACAACCACAGGGGTGGAAACCCTTTTCACAAATTTTAATGTGTTTGTATGTAAATAGATGTTTGTATGAAATATTTTCATGGTAGAATGAATATATTTAAAATGAAGTTGAATTATTCCAGTGCTATTTAAACACATTACAAAAATTTTGGTGAGAATTATCTGAGTCTATTGAGATGTAATGCAGATCAATTTTGATTTTTAAAAATCAAAAGCCTACAAACAACTCTGACTCACAGCAACTTCCTTGGCGTGGTTGCATCTGATGCGGAGAGAGCTCGTAGGCTTCCCCAGTGCCTCAGCCGCTTCCTGGTGGTAAGTTAGGTGCTAACGGAGGTGTGTTCACCTTTTAGTGATATCACTACAGGCCTTCGTAGGGGCCTGAGAGTGAATCAGAGGCATTAGAGACACCGGTGCGTTATCCGGAGCACAATTTCTTTGCAGGGCAGCAGAATCAGAAGCCAGACTTGGCCGTGGGAACCTCAGAACTGGGTCTCCTGGCCGCCACCCACCGCCACCCTTACTGCCTAGTCACACACACGTCAGGGAGGCTGCCCTCAGTGGAGTTGGGGCTCAGGCCCCAGGGTGGGACTTCACGGTTTTGCCAGTGATCGTTGCCTTCTGACTTCCACCTCGCAGAGAGGAAGGAGAAGGGAGCAGCTGGCAAGGGGCCCATTTCTCAGCACAGTCCATTTCCTGTCTCAGCTCTGGAAGACTATGCACCTAAGCACCAAACTTCCAACCAGAGAGAGAGACGTCCTCGGATCACTAAAGTCCTTGCTTCCTCTGTCTGTGACTTTACACACAGTTGTTAGAAGTTGTTTTAATATCAAAACCAATCACATCCCTAGGACATACCTCCCAACTCTCCTGACTCTTACGTTACTGGAAAAAAAAAACTCCTTTATATTGATACTCAACTTGAGTGTTTTTTTTTTTTTTCACTTTGGTCCTAGATATAATGAAATGATAAATATTATGACAAATTTTCACTGTGTATAGTAGCAATATGAACACACATGCCAATGTATCTTAACATATCTACTTGGTTACATTTTGGGTTACTATAATGAATCTTGATTTATGTATTGGGGCACTACAGGGATCACATGATGCCTGCTTACCATATGAGAAAGTTATGCCCATGATTCTGCACTCCCCACTTCAAAAGTTGTTCCTCCTAGGTTTTCTGTGTTCTCTTTTTACCCTGAAATGCATTTATTAGGTTGCAAGGTGTGTTTAAGGAGTAGAAGCCAGGGGTATGTTTTCAGCATTTATTGCAACCAAAAGTTAACCCCATCACAGTTAAAGAGCATCTTTGGTCTTGTGTGGAATTTGAACTAAATCTATGAGCCTTATTCAATATCTATGATTCTATGATTTTTTTTTAAATTATGGGAAATTAATGAAAGATGTTTACATGAATAATGTTTGCCCTTACTGTGTTATGAATGAGTTTTTTGTAGTGTGTCTGAGTGCATGTGCAAGAGAGTAGGAAAAATGTTTCTGAAACAAAACTTGACAAATATTTGTAATGAAAAGTAAATTTAAAGATTGCTATAATTGTGCTATAGAAACAATGCAAGTATTAAACAAAATATACAATCATCTGTCCTTGTCTTCCCTTGGTCATCTAGGGCAGAAAAACAGTAATGTTTTTCTTATAACGTGTCTACCTGTATATTTAAATTACTAAGTGAACTTTTACATTGTCAGCTGTTTAAAAAATATTCTTAGCCATTTACCCTTTCCAGACCATTCTAGTAAGAGCTGAGGAGGAGTGTAGAGAGCTTAGGAGCTTGCTATATGATGGGCATCACTCCCGTACACCCGTGGATCCAGAATGATTAGCCACATCAACAGAAAGTATCAGATTGAATACATAAATGTTAAGGGCATTGAACGTAAATAAGACGATCAGGGAAAATATCTGAAAGACAGGAAATTTCAACTCATGGTTTAATGAAGATATAGAAACTTTGTTAGACGGTGTGGTACATTTTGGCGTTGTCAGCATGAGTTTGAGCCGAGGGACACAGGAACCCCTTATTCTTGCCCGAATCACGGTCAACATTTCCAAAGCACAAAAGCCAACGACAAAGGGAGTCATAATAGTACTTCACTATTAGCTGGGCCTTCTGCCCAGGACCCCAAAGCAGCTAACTCTAGTACGTTCGCCAGGCTGCAGGAGGCACAGTCAGGCCTCGAACTGAAGCAGCACCGTGAGACCCCCCACTTCATTTCACCTCCCTCAGTTGCCCGATCCTTCCGTGGAAGGGAGGAGACAAACAAGTGACATGACTGAGTCCAAACTGGTGTTGGATCAGCTTCTCCGCTTGCACAAAGACACATCCGTATGCTGGATCTCTAAGGAAGGGTTTCACCTGCTAACACGTATAGGTCAAATCGCAATGTTAATATTCTTTTTCCTTGTTGGAAGTGGTGCGGGACAAATTGAGGGGATAAGGACTGTGGGAAGAGGGCTGCGGGGGCAGGAGGGGTGCTATTTCTTTCTAGAAGGTCAGGGAAGACCTCACTCCCTGAGGGAGAGAACAAATCCTGGGGAAGGATCAGGCTGAGGAGGGTCAGAGGAGCCCAGGCCTGAAGTGGGAACGTGCAGGGAATGGCGAGAGGCAAGGGCGGCTGACGGGGAGGGAGGAGAGCGGGGAACCAAATTCTACAGGGGCCCTGAGAGCCATTTTATGGACTTTGTTTTGAACCCAGAGGGAGATGGGAAGCCAACAATGACATAAAAATACTTTTGTTTGTTTTTAAGAACAAACCAGCTTTGCTCTACTTAGTTTACTGCAGGTTCCAAAAATGCTTGTGGAATTTTAATTGCTATTAGCCCTTTAATTGGATGGATCTGAACAGAAGAGTGACAAGACCTTCCTCACCTGTGTGGCAGGATCACTCTGGCTGCTGCGTTGAGCATAGATGGGAGTGGGAGGGGGACCCAGGTGCGAACAGGGGCACGGGATGAGAGGTGGTGGCGGGTGGGACAAAGGGGGCCGTGGTGATGAGAAGTGGTTGAATTGGGTGTCTCATAAGGCAGAGACGACAGAATTTGCTGAGACAGACATGGGGTTAGGCATTTCAGAGGGGAGGTTTTTATGTATTTTTTTTTTTTTTTTTTTTTTTTTGAGACAGAGTCTCGCTTTGTTGCCTGGGCTAGAGTGAGTGCCGTGGCGTCAGCCTAGCTCACAGCAACCTCACACTCCTGGGCTTAAGCGATCCTCCTGCCTCAGCCTCCCGAGTAGCTGGGACTACAGGCATGTGCCACCATGCCCGGCTAATTTTTTCTATATATATTTTTAGCTGTTCATATAATTTCTATTTTTAGTAGAGACAGGGTCTCGCTCTTGCTCAGGCTGGCCTCAAACTCCTGAGCTCAAACAATCCACCCGCCTCGGCCTCCCAGAGTGCTAGGATTACACGCGTGAGCCACTGTGCCCTGCCCGGTTTTTATTATTATTCAGGTATGGTGAGGCCAACAGAGCAGGAGATGAGTGCCCTTGAAGAGAGAGTTTGTTACTCACAGTTCCCAAGAGGCAGGGGCTCGCTGTGTTAGGAGCCCACTCGGGAAGCACCAGCGTCAATCTCGGATAGAAGGAGCGAGGAGAAAACGTGGGCAAGAGGCCAGGTGTGGTGGCTCAAGCCTGTAATCCTAGCACTCTGGGAGGCCGAGGTGGGAGGATCGCTTGAGCTCAGGAGTTCGAGACCAGCCTGAGCAATGCAGTGAGACCCAGTCTCTATAAAATATAGAAAATTAGCTGGGAATGGTGGCACACGCCTGTAGTCCCAGCTACTCAGGAGGCTGAGGCAGGAGGATCACTTGAGCCCAGGAGTTTGAGGTTGCAGCAAGCTATGGTCATACCACTGCACTCTAGCCTGGGTGGCAGAGTGAGACTCTGTCTCAAAACAAAACAAAACAAACAAAAAAACGTGGGCAAGAGCCTTTATTGTGGTATAGGATTGGCCAGCTTGAGCAGTTTCAAAGGGGGCAGGCTGTCTTTAGGTGCCCTGGGGTGACAGTGGCACAGAGCATAAGAGGCCTGTAAAGGACAAGCTTGCAGGTACAGACTCTGGAGGGTGGCTTGTGCCTGAAAGGCACCAGTCCTTTGCTGTCTCTAGGGATTAGCCAGCCCTGGGAGGGGCAGTCCCTCCGGAGTCAACAAGGCCCCAGATGTCAAAGCATCAGAATAAAAAGACATGCTTAATACAATAAGAAGTAAGGAATCAGGGTGAACCCCAAGATTTTTGATCTGAAAAACTAAGAATGCAGTAATGACTTAGTGAAAATAACTGTCACCACTGCTAATACGGATGGTCTTACCCTAAATCACCTGTACTTTCCCAGTTTTTATTTCTATTTCCAAAACAACCCATTAATTTCTTCATGGTCCAGCTCCCTCTTGTGGTAAGGATTTATTCTCTTACTGTTTCTGACATGAAGATATAAAATAAAGAACTTCAGGGAAAGGATAACTTAATATATTTTAAAAACAAACGTGAAAACTCAGCTGATGTTCTTTCTTGTCATCAGATTAAACTTTTTTTTTTAAAGTATTTTTTTGCTCAATTCTTTTTTTTTTTTTTTTTGAGACAGAGTCTCTCTTTGTTGCCCAGGCTACAGTGAGTGCCGTGGCGTCAGCCTAGCTCACAGCAACCTTAAACTCCTGGGCTCAAGCGATCCTACTGCCTCAGCCTCCCGAGTAGCTGGGACTACAGGCATGCACCACCATGCCCAGCTAATTTTTTCTACATATATTTTAGTTGGCCAGATAATTTCTTTCTATTTTTAGTAGAGACAGGGTCTTGCTCTTGCTCAGGCTGGTCTCGAACTCCTGACCTCCAGCGATCCGCCTGCCTCGGCCTCCCAGAGTGCTAGGATTACAGGCGTGAGCCACCGTGCCTGGCCTCAGATTAAACTTTGAATAGCTAAATGAAGACACCATTTCTGAGGCTTTTTTTATTTTATATTTTTATTTTTATTTTGTTTTTTGAGACAGGGTCTTGCTTCTTGCCTGCTCAAGGGATCCTCCGGCCTCAGCCTCCCAAGTAGCTGGGACTACAGGCATGTGCCACCATTCACAGCTAATTTTTCTATATTTTGTAGAGACTGGGTCTCATTACATTGCCCAGGCTGGTCTCGAACTCCTGGCCTCAAGTAATCCTCTCTCCTGGGCCTCCCAAAGTGCTAGGATTATAGGTGTGAGACACAGTGCTTGGCCTATTTTTTAAATAAGCCCAAATTTCAAAAGGGCTGATAGCATTTTGGAGGCTATAGTAAACTAAGTTGAACAAAGCTGGTTTATCTTTTAAAACAAACAGCATAATTTTTTCTGTCATATAGCTCTTTAAACTCTCTGGCTAGAGCACAGTTGTCTGCAAAACATGGGTTATGAGTTCATTAGCCCTAAATTAATCCAATTATGTTCTCTCACCTATCATATTTTTTTTAATGAGTCAACCATGGTGTGGGAAAGAGACAAGGTTCCCCAGGGGAAATTACATTCTGGTTAATAATGTGCACAAACTATACAGAATTAAATCAAGTGTGTGGATATCTTCACCTACCAGCAGCTTCCTGAGTTTTGAACTCCTGACCTCAAGCAATCCTCTTTCCTCGGCCTTCCAAAGTGCTAGAATTACAGGTGTGAGCCGCCTCACCTGGCCTGTTTCTTCTAGACCCTAGAATCTAGCTCCTATCTAGGGTAGAGAGATAAAGTTTTTCCAAAACAAGGAAGTCTTAAATATTTTAAAACAGAGCTTGAGATTAAAAAACAGAGTCATATTCAAGCTTACCGTGTGAGTGGGACATATACTGGGGGAGTTGTGTCCATACGATGCAGACTGAAATCAATCTCTAAAAGGATACTAACTTATCCCATAGAATGGAAGTAGAAAAATTTCTTGAAATTTCCTTACATATTAGAACTGCTATAGCACTTGTCCTCTGCGTGTGTGCACACGTGTACACATGTGTGTACAGGAACATCACTTATCTAGGTAAAACTTCAGCACCCACAGCTTTGTGGAACTCAGCCAGAGACCTGAAAGTGACTTCTGAGCAGAAGCTATTTCAAAGTTCATGCACTTTTACTCTGTAGAAGAACAACCATGACTCAGTCTTTGTGGAACATCAGATTCCAGGCTCAGAGCCTCTGACCCAGTGGGAAGTGAGAACTAGCAAGAGAGAGAGGAGGGAGAAGCACTTGAAAAAGTCTCCCTTCCAGTTTTTCAACACTGTGGCTTGAGACCTATGTACGTGAATAATCTCTGAAAATATTCTCGGCCAGTTGCTTCTCCAATTTCAGCAGGCAGAAGAGTCACCTGGAAATTCACTAAATATGCAGATTCTTGGACCCCGCTCCCAGACGTCCTACATCTGGATCAAGCTGCTTCCTGCCCCCTGCCCCACAGAACACAACCAGCCTGGCATTCTGGCTTTACAGTGCTGTCCAACAGTTGATGCTCATAATGATGTTCCTGAGAAATCAAGAAAAGATAAAAATGTGCTCTGCCTAATGACAATAGCACTTGTTGTCAGAACATAGGCCTCCCCTAAGAACTCAAAAATCCCTCTTTGGGAGCCATTTTAAGGTCAGAGCAGAGTTATCTAAAGTCACCAGAGAAAAACAAATAGTCACCAGAGGGGTAAAAAATGACTCTGAGACCAGCAGGACTTCCTGATTAAATAAAATATTTTTAAAAACAATCAAGATGTTTGAAATTTTCTTCAAAGTAACTGGGGAGGTGGGGGAAGAGGTTGGGGTGTAGGTAGAACCAGCCTGGCTATGTGTGGATAATGGGCGAGCTTGGTACAGAGGAGCTCATTATCTTATACTGTGTATTCTTATATGTTTTTAAATCTCCACGTAAAACGTTACCAAAAAAAAATTTTTAAACCCAGAAGGTTAGTAGCTATAAACATATCAAAAAACAGTGTCATGGGGCAAACATTACCTATCCTAATTCTGTCCAAGCAATCGCTTTCCTTGAGTTTCCTGGCCCCACTGGCAACTAATCCCTATTGTAAATGGATATGTCAGATATCATTAAACATTACATTTATATAAGTGAAAACTCCCCCTTGTTCTGATTTTCTACTCACCAAGCAATTCTCTGTCAATCTGCTTTCAGGAAGAAAACATTCCTCAATCCACATGACCGTCATACTCTTCATTATTTGTAACTACACTGGGATTCTGGTTTTGTTTTTGTTCGTTGAGAGAGGGTCTCATCTGTCACCCAGGCTGGAGTGCAGTGGTGTGATCATAGCTCTCTGCAGCCTTGAACTCCTGGGCTCAAGCCTCCCAAGCAGCCCAAGTAGCTGGGACTACCGGCACGCGCCACCATGGCTGGCTGGATTCTGATTTCGTACATTGGTCTTATGAATTTAGTTAATAAGTCTGTCCTAAAAAGTGAAGCTATTCATAGTGTGCTGACAAAATATCCAGGCTCTGAAACTTTAAAGACCAAGGAAAGGACTAAGCCAAGGAAAATTTTCCAAGGCAATGAATGTCTCCTGATGTAACCTCTAGGAAGAAGCCAGCCAGGTGAATGATCACCCATCCAGCTTGTGATCGCCTTCATTGAATTTCTGGAGGAACAATAGCTATAACTTATTCAGTGCTTACTGTGCAGCAAGTATAGTGCTGGGTACTTGTCATTAATTATCCCTTTTAATTTTCATAGTAGAAAACATTATGGTATGTAATTACTTGGAAAGATTTCCATCCAAACTGCTTAAAAGAAAAAAGGCACCAAAGAATGAATGAAAGAGATTATGCATTAATCTGGAAAAATCCATCTGTGTTGACTACTTACTGCTTATAATTTATAATGCCAGATTCTGGCTACAGTGCCATGCCACAAACTGTCACATTATTAAGCATTGTTTTTCTAAGTAGAATTTCATTGACATTCCCCATCTCGTTACAAAGAATGATGAAGAGTTTGCCATTAAGATAATATTATAGTAAATCCCCTAACCAGGCTCTTCATAATCCCACACTGTCATAATCCACCAAAAGTGAGTAAATAGTGAGGCTATTGCTGTTAACCACCCCACGCTATAGGATCAGGACGCTTGCGTTCCACAGGTGTAAGGCATGTGTCTGTCTGACAGCCAGGGTCAATTCACGTATTAAATATTACTCATCTTTAGCCACACAAACACAGAAGTCTAATACTTTTCCCACACTCCAGTGGAACGTCATTCATATCCCCTGGGGTACATGCTCTTTAGTTTATCATTGTGTTTTGTGGAACAACATTTCCTAGTGTAACAAAACACACTATTTATTGTTTTATTTTTTCTTCCCATTTTTTAGAAGGCTTCTGCCCCCCCCCCCCCCCCCCGTTCCAAAATCAGGTCCACTAACCTAGCATCCCTCCCAGTGCCTGTTCAGCCATGGAAGTTGCTCAGGCGTGCTGGGAGTTGAGCACGGATTTGGAAGGATGGTTCACCAGTAGACATGCCAGGACACATGTGTCCAGGATCAGCCCTTTGCAGGGCCCAGAGTAATGAAAGGTAGCGAGAGAGCACATTCGATTTGAGGTGAAAAGATCTGGACTCAGCCCTTGCTCTATCACCTATGAACTTTGTGCTCTTTAAGATGTTTCCTCTTTTCTAAATGAATTGAGTAAAAATTGCCCCACCAATTTCACAGGCTAGTTTTAGATGCAATGCAGATGACCCTGGTGGCAAAACACTGTGGACTGGCTACCCCGAAGACATTCACAAGTCATCTTCCTCCTGTGCCTAAACTACTTACATTCCAAGGACCTCCTGCAGCTAGTGCTGGCCACCACACCCAGCTCTGGCCAGTGAGAGTCAGGCAGGGGAGTGGGCAGTCACTGAGTGAACCTCCAGAAAAGCTATGTGCAAGCAGTATACTCCATTGGCATGCTGTATCTCTTACCCTGCAATCCACTTTTTATACAGCAACCAAAGTGATCTCATGAAACAGTAAAGCAGATCATGCCACTGCCCTGCTGAGCCCCTTCAATGGCTTTCCATTGCAGTTAAAATAAAATCCAAACTGTTTGCAATGGACTGGCTCCTTCCACCTCTGCAGTGTCACTCAGTCCGCTCTCCCCCACTCATGGTACTCCAGCCAGACCTTCTGCTCCTCCAACTTGCCAAGCGTTTTCCTGGCTCTAGGCCTGTGCACCTGCTGATTGCTCTGCCCGCTGGTCTCCGTCGCATGGCTCTTTGCACGGCTTCTCGCTCTCCACTCACACGGTCCTCGCTGGAGATGCCTTACCTCACCATCACGGCTTGGGAGGCCCCCTCCGCTTTACCCTGTCTTGGCACCCAGTTTGACTGTTATCCCTTAACTCAATCCACAGTTACTTTGTGTATTTGTCTCCTTGTTAGTTGTCTGTCTTCTGCCACTAGGGGTACAGCCTTTGTCCATCTTCTTTATTGCTAAATCCTTAGTCCCTTGCACGGTGCCTGAAACACAGGGGATACTCATTTAAGATTTGTTGAACAAGTCTTCCCTATGAATCTCCATCTTCTATTGATTACTCTTCATCCAAGGACATGTGAGGCTACAAACACATGTGTAATGGGCATAGCGAGTGTTAACACAGGATATGCATGATGGTTGGATGACCTCCAGGAAGAAGCAATGGGGGTGGGGAGCAACTTGTTGGCCAAAAAAAAAAAAAGCAGGGGAGCGATTGTGATTGGATGAGAGCAGACCGTGAACGTAGTGGAAAATGCTGTGTTATCACCATCAGCCAAGAGCTATTTGGATTCTCACAGCTACAGACAGCTCAGGAGGTCTTGCAAGAAGACATTTGGAGGAGAAGGTGGCCCAGTCAAGGTGAAATGCCTGCTTCCTGCAAATTCAACATCGCATGCCAGGAGTGAGGTGGCTCTCGTTGTCTATTTAATTCCCATTCCTTTTCACTTCCCCTGTTTACCTGTCTCCTCTATTCTGTCACCAACTACTCTGATCCATCTCCTTTAGGGTTCCCTGTGTTGGATAAATTTTAACTCAAGGATAAGGGAGCAAAGATTCCTGGGAAGAGTAGGGGCTGCAAAGTTAGAGAAGCCTGGCTTTAATCATTGCTCTATTCCATTGCTCTGTTCCTTCTAGCAATATTATGGAAAAGCTACTTAACTTCTCTAAGAGAAACAATAACACCTGCCTCATAAGGGTTATTGTAAAGACTCTAGGAGATAATATATAAAACACCTGGCCCAGTATGGGGCAGAGTAAAGTTATAACTTCAAAACAAGCAGGGTGAGGCTGGGGGAAATTTAATTTAAAAAAGGAAAAAAACAGTATTTATGAAAAACTTACAGCAGACATCATGTTTAATGACAAAATGTCAAAAGCATTCCATTTTAGATCAAGAACAAGACATGGATGTCAGCTGCCATCTCTCCTATTTAATATTATATTAGACATCTTGCCCAGTGGGAGGAAAAAAGAGGTAAAGGTTAAAAATGTATAGAAATTGGAAAGAATGAAATTTAAAGTTTCTATTTGCAGATGATATGATTATTTACATAGAACACCAAAAATAATCTACAAGTAAATAATTAGAATTCATAAGTGTTTCATTTGATTCCTTGATACAAAATCAACATATGAAACTCAATTGTATTTTCATACATCAGCAACAAGCAATTAGAAAATGAAAAATTTTATACATGCCTTTAAAAAGTAACAAAAAATAAAGTCCTAAGAAAGAAATCAAATCAAACCCTTTAAGAAGAAAATTATAAAACTTCATTGAAAAACATTTACATTGTTTACATTTACATTGTAACATCGCTTGTTAACATTTTGCTACATTTATTTTCTCTTTGTGTGTGCATGTCATGTTATTGTTTTGCAGAAACTTTTGAAAGCAAGTAGCTGACATTGCCATTTCAAATGGCATTGAAGGGCCGGGCGCAGTGGCTCACGGCTATAATGCTATAATCCTAGCACTCTGAGAGGCCAAGGCGGGCAGATTGTTTGAGCTCAGGAGTTCGAGACCAGCCTGAGCAAGAGCGAGACCCCGTCTCTACTAAAAAAATAGAAAGAAATTAGCTGGACAACTAAAAATATATATATAAAAATTTACCCGGGCATGGTGGCACATGCCTGTAGTCCCAGCTACTCGGGAGGCTGAGGCAGAAGGATTGCTTGAGCCCAGGAGTCTGAGGTTGCTGTGAGTTTGATGCCACGGCACTCTAGCCTGGGCAACAGAGCGAGACTCTGTCTCAAAAAAAAAAAAAAAAACCAAATGGCATTGAAATTTGACATTGCCAAAATCACTGCTAAATGATTTTCAGACGGCTAATATTGGGGGTAAGCAGATGATTGTATAGGAAACAAGTAACATTCAAACACAACATACTAACCATGAAGATGTGGAGACTATAACACATATTCAAGGCTATTATAAGCAGAATTAATGTGAATAATTCCTTCTCCTTCCCACCATATAATTGTTATTTTGCAGAACATTTTGCAAGCAGGTGGTTGACATCAGGACACTTCACCCCTAAATACTTCCATATGTGTCTCCTAAGAGTCTCCCACTTAACCTCAATACCATTATCACAAGGAAGACAATTAATAATCATTCCCTAATACCATCTAACACGCAGTCTGTGTTAAAATTTCCAAGCACTCCTTCTTTTAGAAAACTCACTCTGTATCACATCAACTCTATTGAAATGTACCCACAGTACTGTAAAATTTTTCTGAAAAAATTTTTAAAAATAATTTGCCTCTGATGTGATCTACCTACAAGTGAGCCATTTAATTTGTAATCGGTTTTACTTTCTTAGCAAGCATGCTACATGCTTGGGAATTCTTTTGAAGGGAAATCCTAATCCATTAATTGTTTTCAAATATTATTACTATTTTTAGGAATACTAACATTTTATCAATTACCAATGTTGCAATAATTTTTTCATTTGTAGACAATTTAATGCTTCTGAATTTTGTTTTATTCATTTTATTTTCATATTTTGGGGTCAGTCCTTTTTTTTTTTTTTTTTTTTTAGGTGTCAAAAATTTTCAAAGGTTGTCTGAAAGCTCCTTGGTCCCAGACATGGTACAGAAGCTGCTTCATAGATAAATAGACCTTGCTGAGGGCAGGAGACAGAATACGGTAGCTTTCAGTGCATGACATCTGAAATAGAAACTGACTTAAGCCCAGGACCTCCTCCCCGCCTAAGGCAGCGGAACTGGGTGGAACTGAGAAGTCCTGAGGCTCAGAGGGGAACACAGAGGAGTAAAAACCTGCTTCTAGGAGACACCACCTTTCTGCCTACGCAGCCTTAATGTGTCACCTGTGACAGAAACAGTCTTTGCGAAGGTAAGAGCACGTAATCTCAGCAAGCCTCTCTGCACCCATCAGAAACTGCAGATTGAGGTACACAGTTTGGAGAATTTGTTGGCTTTTTGTTTGTTTTGTTTTGTTTCCGCTGAGGAGTATATCTGAAATCAAGAGTATCTAATTTGAAGTCAATTCACAAGGCCATAAAAGATTCTGGCTGCAGTAAATTTGAGGATGATGGGAGACAAGACAAAATACAATAGAAAGCAGAGAAGTTTGTATTAGAAACTGGTTTGTCAATTGCAGAAGAATGAAGTCCTATTTATATTTCTAAGAGGATTTAATTAGTATAAGTCAATCTAACACTAAATAAGTGTCTTAAGGCTTGAAAGAGGACAGGTATTATTATTGCCCCCACTTTATAGGTGAGAAAACTGAGGCTGAGAGAGTTATAACGTAGTTTGCAGTAAGCTTGCTTAGCTACTGCTGGCAGAACTGGATCTTGCCATCATGACATAAGAGAAAAAGGTGAGGAATTCAGTATTTTAAGTTCATTGTCTTTTTTAAATTCAGAAATGCAGCTCTGTTTTGTTAAGCTTAGCAGAGACATTAAGAGCAGAGTGACTTTATTTTTACTATCATGTAACAAAACTCTCAGAGGACACATGTTCTCTGCAAAGTCTCAGTGCTGTTTTGCCATAGCATCACGCTGGGCATAAATTGCTCATTTTCGCGAAGCGTGACTCAACCGTCATGTTAGGAGTATTTTCCTCTTGTAAAGCCCTTGGAGCCAAATTGTTAAGGATTCAAGAGGAATCACTTCAGGATATGAGTGATTTTCAAATGGCAAACACTTTGGGGAAGAGGATGATTGTGTAGGAAGCAAGTGATATTCAAATACAAGATACTGACCGCAAAGATGTGGAGACTATTAAACCTAATCAAGGCTGCTATGAACAGAATTAATGAGACTAGTTGCTCCTCCTCCCACCATGATACCCTGGGGAGGGATGGAGCAAAGGGAAGCTGCTTAGTACACATCCCCAGGCAGCGGCTCCTGGCTTGCCTCTTCCCACACAGCAAAAAGGGACCTAGCCACGAAGCCCTCTGCAAAGGCTGTTTTACAGACCACCGAAAAAAGTATTTATGTTCACGGTCTTCCAACTCTTTAGATCACATACCCTTGTTAGAAAAAGTGTCTGAGCAAGCCCTCCCAATGCATGCTTATTGGTTCACCTAAAATTATAGTCACAAACTGTGTTAACCATATTAAGTATAATAGATTAAGAAACATTTGCAAAATAGAAATTTAAAAGGATGGGATGAAATAAAGAAGTTTTACAATAATTTTTATTTTATTTCTTTTCACTTAACGCTTCTTAAAAAAAACCTGTTTATTAACACACATGCGCTTGTGTACACATACACACATACACACACACACACACACACACACACAAACACCAGCCTATTGTGTTGATAATATTTTTCAAAGTCATGGGAGTAGATATGCTTCATTATTTTGAAAATCTTGATTTAACACTTCATGAGAAGGCAAGGTGAAGATCTGTTTCTAAATGTAGTTTATGTTGATGTTTGCATTTAATGACTGTCAGAGGTGGGGGGAAGATGACCTTACAAAGATCCTTAGACCCAAACATAGGAGTAGCATCATCGGCCATGCCTATTAAACCCTGATAAATTTTCAATTCCATCTACCAGCTATGCAAAGGTTTTTAATGGAATTCATTTACTAGATTACCATCTCCCTAAATTATTCTTGCAAACTAGTTAGGTTTTATATTTATATTTTAAAAAAATGGATCCAAAGCGTATTGTAAGTTTTAGTCTGGAAGATTTTTAAACAGGATGGAAAATTCTAACTTTTAAAATGCTTGAATAGGAGAATTTTTATAGGTGATATAGACTTTAGAAACAAAAGCACATCAGATGAAAACATACAAACATTCACCAGGAAGAGATAGATTGTGTGTTTATCTAAAAATAACTATTAAGGTAGCATATTCCTTAGTATGAAATACATTCGAGACACAACAATTTGAATCATGTCTCTGTGAAAAAAATGTGTAGCACATTGTTCAGTTTAATAAGTCTTTTAATTACTCTGCCATGAAATAAATAGTGGACCATCCAAACAGTATAAAACATCTCTGTGGCTGGCTGGGCGCAGTGGCTCATGTCTGTAATCCTAGCACTTTGGGAGGCCAAGGCGGGAGGATCGCTGAGCCCAGGAGTTCAAGACCAGCCTGAGCAACAGCGAGACCCCCATCTCTAAAAAAAATTTAGCCAGACATGATGTGCGTCTGTAGTTCCCAGCTACTCAGGAGGCTGAGGCAAAAGGATTGCTTGAACCCAGGAGTTTGAGGTTGCTGTGAACTATGACACACTGCACTCTAGCCCAGGCAACAGAGTGAGACCCTGTCTCAAAAAACAAAACAAAACAAAAACAAAAAACTTCATGGTCACTCTTTATGGTGGTTTTTAAAAAGATCCACAAGTTTTCTGACAGGTCTCCCATCCACACGTAGAATTTATGTCTCTTCCCCTTAAATCCAAGCAGGTTTTTGCGATTGCTGCTGTAGTTGAACAGACGGTGACTTTCAAGCTAAGTTACAAAAGGCTCTAGGGCTTTTGCAGGTTTATCTTGGGCTGCTTGCTCTGGGTGTTTGCAGCCACCATATAAGAAAGAAGTCCAGCTACCTTGAGGCCACCATATGGAGGCACCACAGAGACAGAGAGGAAGAGAGAGAGAGACACCCGAGGAGCACTCTGTTGCCTGGGCTAGAGTGCCATGGCATCAACCTAGCTCACTGCAACCTCAAACTCCTGGGCTCAAGCAATCCTCCTGCCTCAGCCTCCTGAGTAGCTGGGACTGCAGGTGGGTGCCACCACTCCCGGCTAATTTTTTCTATTTTGAGTAGAGACAGGGTCTTGCTCTTGCTCAGGGTGGCCTTGAACTCCTGAGCTCAAGCGATCCTCCCGCCTCGGCCTCCCAGAGAGCTAGGATTACAGGCGTGAGCCACCGCGCCCGGCCAAGGTAGAAGTCTTCTACTTGACACTTACTAGTCCAGGCATAGCTGTCTGGAGCTATGATGGCAGCTGCACAGCATCTGGGACCCAGGTTCCTTCTCTTTTGTTGTCCTAGGATGTTGCGCAGGAATGATGTCTGCAAGCCTTACCCATTTTCCACTAAGTCCCTAAAAGGGTGTTTTTCCTTGGGGCACACATTTAGAGGATGATAGAATGACATTAACTCAGGCTCTTCCAGAAAGTTCCTCCCATGAAGGACCGGTGCACCGGGGCAGCATGTGGATGCCAAGTCAGCTTCCTGCCCACCCAGGCAGTCCCCGGACTGGAATAATGCCATCTTTGTTCACAAGCCTTAATCTCAATGTCAAGTCTCCTTCACATTTCACCCAAAGTGTTCTCCTGGTTAGGATTGAGTTCAGCTACCTGTACCCAAATCCCCCCAATAGTGGGGATTATTTTTCTCACCAGAAGTCGAGAGGTAAGCAGCCCGAGCTGGCGTAGTGGCTGTAGGATGCTATTCTCCAGATCATTTTTTAAAGACAAGGCATCCATACCAACTCCAGCCTCCCTCCCATGTGCCAGGCAGGGACAGAAAAGGAGGCAGCAACCAGAGAAAAGGGCAGTTCTCCTCACAGGACAGCAAAATTTCCCTGGAAATCGCTGGCAAGCATCAGCTTGCATCTCTTTGGCCAGAGCTGTGACATATGGCTGTACCCAGCTGCCAGGGAGGCTGGGAGATGGTTTAGAGGCATACATGGCCATGCCAAACGAAACCAGGGTTCTGTTAGTAAGAAAGGATGCAGAGACGTGTTATGGGCTGAATTGTGGCCCCCCAAAAAGATATGTTGGAGTCCTAGCCCCCAGCACCTCTGAATGTGACTTTATTTGGAGATGGGGTCTTTACAGAGGTAATCAAGATACAGTGAGGTCATTGGGGGGGGGGCCCAACCCAGTACTCCTGGTGTCCTTATAAGAGGAAATCAGGACACAGAAACAGACACCTGTCAAGTGAAGACGGTGTGAAGACACGGGGGGAACCCCAGCTACAAGCCAGGGAATGCCGGAGTCTGGGAAGCCAGGAGAGGCACGAAACAGATTCTCTCTCACAGCCCTCTCTGCTGTGCGAGAAACCAACTGTGATGACACTCCCAGCCCCGAGAACCACAGGACAATAAACTTCTGTCGTTTCTGCCACCCGATCTGTGGTACTTTGTTATAGCAGCCCCAGGAAACTAATACAAGAGGGCAGCCAGAAATTGGGTCGGCAACCTGTAGTCTCTGACACATGGTTTTTTAAAAATAGACTTTATTTTTAGAGCAGGTTTAGGTTCACAGCAAAGTTGAACAGAAAGCACAGAGAGTTCCCACGTAGCCCCTGCCCCTCTACACACGCAGCCTCCCCCACTGCACAAGTTAATTACATTTGATGAACCTACATTGACACATCATCATCATCAGAAGCCCATAGTTTACATTAGGGCTCACTCTTGGTGAGGTACATTGTGTGAGTTTTGACAAACGTACAATGACATGTATCTACCATTATAGCATCATGCGGAACAGTTTGTTGCTCTAAAAATCCTCTGTGCTCCGCCTATTCATGCCCCACTCCCCACTCACCCTGGCAACCACTGATCTTTTTACTGTCTCCATAGTTTTGCCTTTTCTAGAATGTCATAAAGTTGGAATCATACAGTATATAGCCTTTTTGGATTGGCTTCTTTCACTTAGTAACATGCATTTTTTTTCATGGCTTGATAGATCATTTCATTTTAGCACTGTGGAAATCCCATTAGGTTCTCTTTTACATTTTCCATTTGTCTCCTTATCATGCAAGCCTTTCTTTCTTAAACATATGGAGCATATTTATAACTGCTCTAGCATCCTTGTCTGAGTTCCATCATCTCTAGCACTTCTGAGTATTTTTCTATGGATCATATTTTCTAGTTATAGGTCGTATTTTCCTGCTTCATTGCATGGTTGGTAATTCTTTATTAGATGCTGGGCATTTTGAATTTTACATTGTTGAGTATTACATTGCATTACATTGTATCCCTATATTTAGCACTGGATTTTTGTTCTGGCACAGATAGGTACTTGGAATTAGACTCTTTCAAGGCTTGCTTTTTAAGTTTTGTTAGGGCAGGTCCTAAATTAGCCCCACTACTAAGGTGATACCCTTCTGAGGATGGTGCAGCAGGTATTACAAGGTCTTTCCACTCTGATTGGTGGGAATGCAAACTATTCCCAGCACTGAGCAAATCTGGATGCTATTCTTCATTCCCTTCTTGTGGTTCTTGTCTGAGGCTTTGATGGATTCCTTCCTATACGTACAAGTCAATATCCAGCAAAAGACTTGTGATGTTTCTATAATTCTCTGGTGCTCCCTCCTCTCTACTTCTTCCCGAAACTCCAGTCTTAGTCTTTTCAACTCAGCAAGACATACCAGGGTTCTGTCAAGCTTCTGCCTTCCTGCACTACAGCCTGAAAACTACCTCCGAGGAAATAAGCTCATGCAATCATAGAACTCACCTCATTTCACCCGGCCTGCTTATATATTTTCTAAGTTCTTCAAGGACAGAGTCTTATTCATCTATGTAGCTCCACTGCCCAACACAACTGGAGAACACACGGCAGGTACTTAATAAATGATTGATAAATCAGATTATTCCAACAAAGCAAGTGAATTAGTCCTTGCCACACAGCCTCTGGCAAATTTGCCCCCAAAAGACATGGCCAACTTACTGTCTTAATATCTAAGGGAGCAGGCCTGGCGCGGTGGCTCACGCCTGTAATCCTAGCACTCTGGGAGGCCGAGGCGGGTGGATCGTTTGAGCTCAGGAGTTCGAGACCAGCCTGAGCAAGAGCGAGACCCCCGTCTCTACTAAAATAGAAAGAAATTATATGGATAATTAAAAATATATATAGAAAAAATTAGCCAGGCATGGTGGCACATGCCTGTAGTCCCAGCTACTCGGGAGGCTGAGGCAGGAGGATCACTTAAGCCCAGGAGTTTGAGGTTGCTGTGAGCTAGGCTGACGCCATGGCACTCACTCTAGCCTGGGCAACAGAGTGAGACTCTGTCTCAAAAAAAAGAAAAAAATATCTAAGGGAGCAGTCTTTCATGAATAATGTAATTTTGTATTTGAACACAAGAGTAACTTATATGTGAAATAACCTGACCAATGGAAGCAGTATCAACTTCAGAGGCCCCCAAAACCCCAGTCCTCTAGGGCCTAAATCAGTAATTGCGATCTTACACCTGAGATGTACGTCATTTTTTTCTTTCTCATAATTCTCACAATTACTCATTCTGCTAAATCCTTTTACTTCTAAATACATGTCAACCACTCTTGTAGTACTTATGAAATGTACAATGAAATGTAGTACAATGAAATGCTTCATTTCACTGAAGCAGTCTTAAACAAGTTGGAATACTAAATCACACAGACACAAAAGCTACCCTATCAGCTAACTTTAATAGTAACCTCAAATGTATAAAGGAAAATAAATTTCCAATGGGTTGGATTTTATTTGTTGTTTTTAAAAATGTTATATATTATCTGGAAACCAGGGGAAAAAAAGAGATTCTTTGTTTTATTTTATACTCTACCCAGTTACCAAAGGAAATAAAACACAAATTCTTCATGGTAAAGCTGGTTTATTGAACTTCATGGAAGAAATGTAACAGTGACACCATTTCATAACAAAACTTTACCTTAGATTTCATGAGGAAACGTGTATTAGCAATATACTTTCAATAAAGCACTGTCATTAATAGCTTACTACATTAGATTCTGGGGTAGTTTCCTTTAGTGTTCTCAAATTAAGACTTTTCCAAAGCATATCTGATATTTTCAATTAAAGGTCATAGTTAAAACCAATTCACACAAATTTACAAAATGTGTGATCTGTGCTTTAAAATACTAATAATTAGTTGTTAGTCACCATTTTGGAAGTGAATTGTCAACAGTTAATGAAATATTTTATAAATATTTTGGAATACATCTAAAAGCTTTATCCTCATTCAACTGATAAGTATGTTCTTTTTAAAAATAAAAACATACATATAAAAAATTAAAACAAATTGTTACAAAGGAGATACAAATATTTTTTAAATAAATATTAAAGTGAAAAAATAAGTCCTTTCACAAAACTATAAAGAATACTACTAACTTCTTATAAAAAAGAAATAAAGTTAAATTAATTTTTTTAAACCATAGTAACTACTAAAAAAAAATGTGCTTGGAAAGTCTATAAATTTTCTTCCCCCACTTTAGAAAATGTTTTGAAAAGCAATAAACAGATTCCCTTCTTTAGAAAAACTGTTACACCCATCACAATTACTATAGCTGTTACTATTTTACTACAAAAATAGTTACAAATCAATGTTAATTTAGATAAAAGTAAAACAATTTTTAATTCCAGCATGATTAAGAAAAATGGATTAATCTCCCTAAATGCAAATAAAGCCAATTTGAGCTCTAGTACTTAAAACTGAATAACTTCCTGTAATTATTACTTTCAGTTAGTTCACTTAATATAATTATTTTGTCTTTATAGTTAAATTATCCAGTTAGGACTGTCATCACAATGATTAAACAAAAATCCTAAACTGGATTAAAGTACAGATTTAACTGATTTCCCACTTCCTGAAAATTCTGTAAGTACAATCATCTTCTGGCTTAATTTCCTCTAAAATTATCAAGGACAGCAATCTATCAGAATTGTTAAGTGTGTACACTTCAGTTAAAGTTCATGGCTTACATTCCATTTATGTAAATACCTGCATGTGCAAGCTTGCTATTTTCTATGTGCAAAGTCTTAAATTCAAAATAAAAGTATTTAGGGTAAAAAACTTCTTGAAATATTCTTTCCATCACTGAGGGATAAGACAAGGTATTTTTCAATCTAATTTATTGTTCATAGGAGGAATAGCTTTTTGTGATCATAAAATTTAAACATTTAAAAAAACTGATACAACACAATACTATTACAGAAATACATGTAGACTCACAGCAATTAGTGTTAGACCCTCAGAGATACAATCCAAATGGAAGTTGATTTGTTCATTCAGCATTTAGTCATTAAATTGATTGGGGGTGAGGGGAGAGCAAGGGATACCATGCCGGATACACAGCTTGAAATTACCAAAAGCTAAGAACAGTCTCCTGTGGTAGCTAGGAACAATGTTTACCTATTTTCTCTTAAGTTACAACTCCTCAAATGCTTTCAATTAGTTTTTCACTGTTTAAAAATATCAAAATAAAATATAAAGCACCTTATTATTCACTTTATTTGCCTTAAAATCTCTTATTTTTGCATATTTTAATAGAACTTAGTAAGAAAACAATTCAAATTGCTCTTTTAAAAATAACAATGGTTTTTTAGACCTGATTGATATTAATTAGAAATAACAAGTTGGGCATGGTAGTATGCACCTGTAATCCCAGCTACTCGGGAGACTGAGGCAGGAGGATCTTAAGTCCAGGAGTTTGAGACCAGCCTGGGCAACATAGCAAGACCCCTGTCTCAAAAAAAAAAAAAAAAAAATTGAAAAGAAATATCAAGCATCTAGAACTGTTGGAAAAGTCATTCTTTATGGACTGAGAACCAGAAAACGTTCTAGGCCTTCTTATCTCACTGGAACTAAAGTCTTGGCTCTAAAAATATACTAATAATAACACATTAAATATGCCAACAAAACAAAGAAAGGCATATGCCTGTAGTCCCAGCTACTCAGAAGGCTGAGGCAGGAGGATTGCTTGAGCCCAGGGGTTCAAGGCCAGTCCAGGCAACATAGCGAGACCCTAAAACCAAAGACTCTGTGGAAAGGCAGATACCAGTTTTTATCCTATTGGGAACACTTCCCATTCAAAGGACATTCAAAGGTGTCTTGATACCTTGATACTTGATACCTTTTTCATTCCCAGGAACATGAGATTGAATAGTTACCGACTCTTAAAATCTCATCATGCTCTCATTTGAAGCCTCCTTCATTGGGCACTCAATGGAGAGATGTTCTGATTCATCCTATCTGCTTCATTTTCAATCTCACCTGAAAACCAATGTTTTCCTCGTGTTGTCCCAGTGACAAACTTGATTAAGTAGATACAAAATACAAAAGTAAGCATGACAATGATAAATGGTAAAGTGTCAGGACGATCCATTATAGTTGAGTTAAATCTTATGACTTATCACTGCCATACTTCAAAAGTATTTCTTTAGTTAAAATTAGATAGTATAATGAAGACTGTTATTTAGCACCAGCACGTCATTGCAGGCTTTGGTTCAGGCTTCAGAATAATTCCATTATCAGGGGGTTGACTAAGCATTAATGGTTTGTGGCTCTTAAGTTTATGAGCCAAGGTCATAAATATAGCTTCCACATGGTCATTATCATTGGGGCTTTTAGCAGAGGTTTCAAACAAAGGCATACTGTGTGTGTCAGCAAATTTTTGTGCCAAGTCTGTGGGTACCTGAATAGCACTTCTCAAGTCACATTTATTTCCAACAAGAATCCGTGGTATATCATTGGCTAGCAAATGTTGTTTGCATTCCTCTATCCAAGATGGCAGACTGTGAAAACTAGCCATGTTGGTCATATCATACACGAAGACAACGGCATGTACATTTCTGTAGTAGTGTTGTACCATGCTCTTTCTGAATCGTTCTTGTCCTGCTGTGTCCCATAACTGGATCTGAAAATAAAAAAAAAAAAAAAAGGAAAACTAAACATTTCATTCCAATTATATACAGGTTGAAAAATGTAATCACCTTTGCATGGTCTTTAGTACTTCTTTACTTGTATTAATACTTTGCTCCCCTCCATGATGTCTTTTCAGTGTTATCTATGGGATCCAGACTCCATGACACTAAACTAGTTACCTCATAATTAAACCATAATAAGAGTGTCAGGATAATTCAATTTAGCATTTGTAAATTTTAGTAAATCAAATTTGTATAAAATTATAACAAAAATTTATTTTAAAATATTAAGAGAAAATATTGCAGGTTTTAACAAACATGTTAAGTATTTAATTCCTCCTGTAAATTTGGTTGCCATATGCTCCTCTCTACCTTTCACTAGTCTTGTCTAAAATATTAGACCTAGGAAAGATGTTAACAGTTATGAGGTACAGTCTCCAAATCAACACATATGTACATTTTATGAAATCTAGGCTCCCTTGAAGATTTTAAAAGGCTAGAAAATCACTTATCTATCCTAAACATCTCCACCAACAAAACTATTCCAGTATCTCCTAGTGGAAATATGGGGAAATGATGTCTAAAGCTAAATTTAAGTCATGTGCTATGATTCCCTTAAAACACTGAATTATCCCATGCTTGCTTACTTCCTAAAAAAAGTTAAATGATGAATGAGGAGGATACTAGTCACAGTGGAAACAACTAGAGGCAAATTTGCTTAGATAACTATAAAAGACTTCAACTTTTTTTTTTTTTTTGAGACAGTGTTTTGCTCTGTTGCCTGGGCTAGAGTGTAGTGGCTTCATCATAGCTCACTGCAGTCTCAAACTCCTGGGCTCAAGTGATCCTCCTGCCTCAGCGTCTCAAATAGCTGGGACTACAGGCATGTGCCACCATGCCTGGCTTATTTTTAAAATTTTGTAGAGACAGGGTCTCACTATGTTGCTCAGGCTGGTCTCAAACTCCTGGGCTCAAGTGATCCTCCTGCCTCAGCCTGCCAAAGTGCTAGGATTACAGGCATGAGCTACTGCACCCAGCTGCTTCAACTATTTAGAAATATTTAGTGTATGGATTGGAAGCCTAAACTCATGACTTCTCATACAATGATATGGAAATAGAGGGAAATTGAGGAGATCCTGTAGATGGCCCCAAAGTAAGTAGGATATAAGATATGAAGTACTCAGATCATACCAGTTGGTATGGATGGTAAGTGCTCAGTTAAGATGTAATGAATGAATAAATTTTTTAAAATGTAGTAAGATGAAAATATTGATCATCACTTTCATTCTACCTTAATTTTTGTCAGTTCTATTTTTTTCATCTTTTTTTGGTAGCTCTTTTTAGTCAAAATTTCTCTATTTCTTAGTAGTCTCCCCTTTCTTCCTAGTTAACATAAACCTAATTTGGTTTCAGACATAAATATAAGACACCATGAACTTGATTTCTTAGGCTGTCCTGGCACGGGGTGGGGAGTGACATAGTTCTGCCCAATAATATATAAACAGTCTTCTCAGTGGGGATTTTTAGAAACTACTGTTTTTGTGATTTAAAAAAAGATAAAAGCATTTGGTATATGCTTTTTGCCCCTGTCTTACCCTGTTCCTTTCTGCCTGAAATGGGATATGATCCTGAAGAAGATTGCCACATATAAGAAAAACAGAAGTCTATGAACCTGGAATCCTCCTGACAGGATGCCATCATACAGACTGCTACCTCTGGCCTATTATGTGAGAAAAATAAAACCTTATAGTTAAATCACCACATTAAAATTTTTCTTACATGTAAGAATGCCATCCTAAAATTATTTACCATACACATTATTCCCCTCCCCTCCTGTTTTAGAGGCAGGGTCTTGCTGTGTCGCCCAGGCTGGAGTGCAGCAGCATGATCATAGCTCACTGCAGCCTTGACTCCTGGGCTCAAGGGATCCTCCCACCTCAGTTTCCTGAGTAGCTGGGACTACAGGCACACACTACCACACCCAGCTAACTTTTCTTATTTTTTGTAGAGACAGGGTCTTGCTATAGGTGGCCCAGGCTGGTCGTGAACTCCTGGCCTCAAGCAATCTTCCCGCCCCAGCCTCCCAAAGTGTTGGGCCACCACTGGGTCACTGTGTCTGGCCATACCTACACTCTTTACACTCATATTTACTCAGGAAATCACAAGGTTTTGTTTCAGTGAATTCCTAGAGACCATGTCACAAACTAAATCATTATAAAATACCCACTTTGTGATGTAAGCTACATAACTGGCGGATGGGCCATACTCAGTGTCCTATAAATCAGATACGGAAGCAAACAGTTGTCTGCAAAACTACTACTAACATCGAAGAACATTTAAATGAACAAATATTTATTCGGATACCTAATATGTGCCAGTAGTTTATGGCTATACCTCCAGGTCTTAGCTCCCTCAACAGTAAAATTTAGTTCCAGATCCTATAAATAAGCACTCTTATATTAGCTACATTGACTATGCAAAGAACCAATGAAGAAAATGTATAATTCTTTAAAAATACAACTTTCCTTTTTGAAAAAAAAAAACAACACTTTTTTCCCCCCAACTAACATGTTAAGAATGAAAACTTTAAAGCTGGACACAGGCTGTAGTCCCAGCTGCTCAGAAGGCTGAGGTGGGAGGATCACTCTGGTCCCGGGAATTCATGGCTGTGCTGCATTTTGATCATACCTGTGAATAGCCACTGTACTCTAGCCAGAGCAACACTCAACAGTCAGTTCAAAATACTTAAAACTTCAGGGCTGGGTGCGTGGCTCACGCCTGTAATCCTAACACTCTGGGAGGCCGAGGCAGGTGGATCATTTGAGCTCAGGAGTTCGAGACCAGCCAGAGCAACAGTGAGACCCCGTCTCTACTAAAAATAGAAAGAAATTATATGGACAACTAAAAATATATAGAAAAAATTAGCCGAGCATGGTGGCGCAGGCCTGTAGTCCCAGCTACTCGGAAGGCTGGGGCAGGAGGACTGCTTGAGCCCAGGAGTTTGAGGTTGCTGTGAGCTAGGCTGACGCCACGGCACTCTAGCCTAGGCAACAGAGTGAGACTCTGTCTCAAAAAAAAAAAAAAAAAAAAAGAAAAAAAAATACTTAAAACTTCAGATGTCAAAACTTATTACAAAGCTAAAGTAATCAAGACTGGGTGGTACTGGCATACGATTAGACATGTAGATCAAAGGAACAGAACTGAGAGTCCAGAAGTAAATCCATATATCCATGATCAATTGATTTTCAACAGGGGTGCCAAGGCAATTCAGTGGGGGAAAAGAATAGTTGTTTCAACAAATGGTGCTGGGAAAACATACAAAAAATGAGGCTAGATCCCTACCTTACACCATATACAAAAATCTACTCAAAATGGATCAAAGACCTAAATCTAAGAGCTAAAACTTTAAAGCTCTTAGAAGAAAACATAGTGGTAAATCTTTGTGACCAAACTTAGGCAATGGTTTCTTAGGTATGACACCTAAAGCACATGTAACCAAAGAAAAAAAATAGATAAACTGGACTTCATCAAAATTTAAAATGTTTTTGCTTAAAGGAAAACATGAAGAAAGTGAAAAGACAGCTCACAGAACGGGTGAAAATATCTGCCAACAAAATATATCTGATAGGGATATAGTATCTTACAACTTAATAATAAAAAGACAAATAACCCAATTTCAAAATTGACCAAGGATCTGAACAGATATTTCTCCAAAGATATATAAATGGCCAATAAGCACACGAAAAGATGCATTAGTCATGAGGAAAATGCAAATCAAAACCACAATGAAATACCACTTTACATGTAGTGGGGTGGCCATAATAAAAAAGATGGACAATAACAAGTGTTGACAAAGATGTAGAAAAACTGGAACCCTCACACACTGCTGGGGAGGATGTAAACTAGTGCAGCCATATTGGAAATCAGCTTGGTAGTTCCTCCAAAAGTTAAACAGACTATTATTCAGCCATAAAAATCAATGATATACTGATACATGCTACGAGGCATGCTTCCAAAACATGAAAGTGAATGAAGCTTAACAGAAAAGGTCATATATTGTATGATTCCATTTATATGAAACATCTAAAATAGATAAATCCATAGAAACAGGATACAGATTGGTGGTTGCCAGGAGCTGGGAACAGGGAGAAACTAATGAGTGAAGGGTTTTAGTTAGGAATGATAGACATATTTTACCATTAGATAGAAGTAGTTATTGCACATTGTGAACGTACTAAATGATACTGAATTGTTAACTTAAAAATATTTAATTTTGTGGCCGGGCGCA
>CM052440.1:126152733-126165663 GCA_028533085.1 Varecia variegata
ATATATATATATATATATACCCAAGAGAAATGAAAACACATGTTCACACAAAAATTTTTCCAAAAATGTTCATGGCAGCATTATTCATAATAGCCAAGAGGTGAAAATAACCCAAATATTCATCAAATGATGAATGGACAAATAAAATGTGGTATATCTATACAATGGAACATTATTCAACCATAAAAAAGGAAGGAAGTACTGACACATGCTACAACATGGAAGAATCTTGAAAACTTTATGCTAAATGAAAGAACCAAGACATAAAAACCCACAGATTGTATGACTCCATTTATATGAAATGTCCAGCATAGGCAAATCCATACAGACAAAGTAGATTAAGAGTTTGAGGGAAGGGGAAGAATAGGGAGTAACTTGCTAATGGGTATGGGGTTTCTTTTTGAAGTACTGAAATGTCCTGGAATTAGATAGTGATGATAGCTGCACAGCCTTGTGAATAGACTAAAAACCACTTGATTGTATATTTTAAAAGGGTGAACTTTGAATTTTATGGTATGTCAATTATATCTCAATTTTAGAATTAAAAAAAAAAACCCTTCAAACTCTATCTTAAGCATTTAGAAAAATATTGTGGTAATAAATTGGATGAACCATATAAAAGCTGTCCAAAGAAACTAGAGCTGATTTTTTTTTCTTTTAATAACATTTTCCATAGCCCAGGTATTCAAATATAACCTCATTGATGAAAAATGATTCATAATGTTTTAAGCAAAGTATAGTCACAAGTTAAATAAATAAAAAGCACACAGAAAGGAAATAAAACAAAATATTAACAGTGGTTTTCTTTAAGGCAATTTCCCCCTTTATTTCTACTTTTCTGTTTTCTATAACATGCATTTCTTTTATAAAAACAAACTCAATTTTAAAAAATAATTACACAGAATTTTGGCCGGCCTCAAAAAATTGTGGAGGTCCTCAACAAATGTAAGTGGTAAAGATAAGGAGTTTTAACCCTAAGAAAACCTCTGGGTTTTGGGCAGGGCTGGCTCAATATTCCTCCTCCCATCAAACCTATTCAAAACTCTGCATTCTAATCACATTATACCAAGACTTCCAAAAAAAAACAAGTATGAAATAACTCTTCACAGTTTATTAGAGAGAGCCATAAAAGTAATTAGTAAGTTAATGAGGCATTTACAAAGGCATATTTTCAAAGAAGCTGCAACTAAATCGTGTGAAGGCCTAGGGCTACTGCTGCCTCCCCACCAGTGGGAAAGAGCAGTGAGAGACTCAGCCAGAAAAGGACAAGTAAACTGATAAAAACTGTTTACCGTAAGAGGCTAGAGAAACTTTGAGAGAAACAGACAGAAAGACACACAATAGGTGGAGAACAAATATTACAATAGTCTTGACAACTTGAGGTTTAGCTATGACAGGAGTGGTTCGTGATCTTTAAAAAAGAAGAAAGAATGACACTTTGGAACCTAAGGAAGTGGCATGCTTTTTTCTGGTAAACGTTAAATTAGGAAATATTTTGAGAGCAATGTTTCTCAATAAATATCTTAAGAAAAATGGCCAATATGTGTTCATATATATATTACTCTCATTTTAAACATTATAAAGACAACATAAAATATACTGCCTTTACAATATTTCATGAACCTCTACTTTAAATTCCAATATCAAGTTCCAACAAAAATGGCAATCTACCCATTGCTAAATCCTAATAGATTCTTGTTGCTCATGAAAGCCTTTAGTAGTTTTATTACCCAAAATGAGAAATGATATGACTTTAAATTGATTTAATACTCCTTTTGCTTGACCTAAAATGTTAAAGGTATTAACTGAAATGATCTTTCCTTCCCTGATTAGCTATCAAATTTCCTTTTCCCTTGTCCTCCCAAAGAACATTTTACTTTTTGCTTCTAATAGGACACATAAAGTACCAACTATATAAGATTAACTACATAAGAGCTTCTATTAACAACATTAAGTTGTAAATCCACATCATAACTGGTATTAGTAACAACTCAAGAGATGTCTTTTTGCTTTTGGTATGTGGAGTAGAAATGTGTACATCTAGTGTACGAAACCAAATGACAAATTTTTAAAATAAATTTTACCTTGCTAACAAGGAGAAATGATGATTTTTTGTGACTATTTGAAAGGAATACTTTCTTTAAAATGAGGAATTTAAATGATATTATAATGAAGGGAATTAGGAAGATCGCAAGCAGTGAGAGAAGGAACACAAAAGCAAGAGCTGTAATCCCAGCGCTGCCACCACCCTGTGTGGCTTTGATCCAGTCATTCAGCCTTTCAAAAGGCTCTTTTAATCTTAAAACCAGGGCTGATAAACATTATGGGTTCATATTTCTTAAAAAAATTAGTTATGGCTTTAGAGCAAAAAATAAACACAATTTGGGAACAGTAGTAATCTCAGCTATCCTGTCTCCTATCCTTTCTCTGCTTTTTTTTTTTTTTTTTTTAATTACTATCTCCCTGGAAGGAATGAGCATTTACTCTTAAACTATTAATATTTATTTGGGCCTCAGACACTCCAAGTACATTCCAGGCACTATGCTAAGTCCTTTACATTTTACATTTAAAATGTGCAACCCTATACAATAATTACCCAATCTTGTAAATGAGGAAACTGAGGTCTACCAAGGTGAAGTAACTCACCTAACGACAAAAAACTGTAAGTCTTAAGGCCAGAATTTCAACTTGGGCTGCCTTTACTGACTCCATAGAGAACACATATTTTTTTTCTCAGCCTAATCCCCATTCCTATTTTTGTTAACAGCACCCCATTTTCCTTGGGGAACCACCCATCCCTTGCTTTCAAATCATGCGAACCCTTGGCTCCCTGGCTGCCGGGCATGGGACCTAGGCCTGACCAATTAGCATGGCACCCCCCATCACTACCATACATTGGGAATGGACATATAGGCCTGTTGTTGGCTCTGGCAGACAAAAACTTACCTCTCGGCTTCTCAGGTATGTGAAACAATAAATCCCCATTTTGTTAAAACTAATTTGTGTGATGTCCTAACACAGACTCCACAGTAAGAGATCTTGACCGCTGATTAACATTCCAGGGAACTAAATAATTATATCTCTTCTCACCATCTCTGAGTGTACACACCAATGTCGGCATCTCCATAGGAAGTGGTACAAGAATCACAGGCTTCTGAAATCAGGCAGGTAGAACAGCAGGAGCTCTGACTTGGTTCCAGGGATACTTCAGATAGTGGGAAGGCTTGGTCTGTGAAAATGTATCTTGCTTGTACCATGTAGGTCCCAGGATCAAATGCCAGTAACTCGGAATCTCTGTCAGACCAGATCCAATCCCCCCAAAGGTTTCTGAGCTAAGGGGGTTACAAGTTAAGATTCTGGAGCGTTTTTCTTAGAGTCCCCTGACTGCTAATATTCTCATTCACTGAACTCTAATGCAAATCAAATCAAAGGGACAAATTTGGTATCTAACTACCAATACCACATTTTAAGAGATAAAGTATCCATTTAATTCTTTTGGTGTAGGGTATGAGATGACTTCATACAAAATATTCTTTGACTTACTCACAACCTCAGTCATCTATAAGTCTTCTTTCTTCTCATCACCAAAAGCCAATCATGGAAGCCATTGCCTTCATCTTCAAAATACCCCATTTTATTACCTCTTTCTTTCTTTTCCTTAGCTTCTCTCATCACCTCAATTCTGCATTTCCAGAGCAGCCTACTATGCATTCAACCATGGTTTAAGAACTGAGCAAGACACAGGAAGACATCCAGGGAATTACCAGACATGGCTCCTGCCCTGAATAAGACTAAGACCTAATAAGGGAAGTAAGATACATACATAATACAATGAGACAGAGATCATTTAAAGGCTCAGGTAAGGTGCTAAAGGGGGTTCATAGAGGAAGGAAGTAGAGTGGAGAAGGAGGAGAGGGGAGATTCTTGCAAGGGGAGATTCTGAGAGAAATTATGCCGGTAGAAAACCAACTGGCCTAAGCAGCAAAGGAGAGGGGTGACACCACAAGGATGACATCAGTACAGCCTATGTGAATTTTGAATTTCATATGATTTTCACGTCTCATGAAATCTTAAGATTTTTTTCCCAACCATTAACAAATATAAAAATCATTCTTAAATTGTAGGCCATATAAAAATTGGAAGCTGACCATTTTTGGCCCTTGAGCATAATTTGCTGACCCTTGCACTGTGTTGTAAGTCTTTATCTTCTTCCCAGCAATTATATTTGATTTACCGATGTGAGGAGAGGCCCTGATTATTTTCCTTTAGTTAATATTAACATCTTGTACTTAACATGGCAAAATTTCACTTCTACCCCTACAAATAAGTAAGCTACTAAATGTTCAAGCAGGAACTGCTGACCGCTAATGGGAGGATGAACTAAATCCAACACTAGGCTTTAATGACTCCATTGGTGTATCTGCCATTGTAAAATGCCTGTGTGAAAGGAATACAGCTGGTCACAATAGGGACACATGTACAAGGAAGAAGCATAAGGATTAGAGTTGGGAGTCTCAATTTAAAAGTCAAATGTATTTCTATTTAAGGAAGTGATTTTATAATTTTATTCAACTTCCAAAATTTGCAAACAAGATTTTCCCTTTCAGTTACACAAATATAGTCCTTAGGAACAGATTAGCAAATATAGACTTTCTTACATTTCATAAAACATTTTAACTGATTCCGAAAGGGCACTGCTATAAGTCATTCTCTCTGACAATCTTCCAGTCACAATTATCAAAACATTTAACACAATCTCATTTTTATCAAATAAATAATGTCTACAATGTCATTTTACTAGTAAAGTAACATAAAACTTTCTAGCTTTCAGATAAAAATCTAGAAAAAAATGTCCTTTTAAATCAGGCTCCCAATTTTCCAAAGATATATGAACATTTCAGCAGCACTTAAGATGTATTACAGGTTAACAAAAAAGCAGCAGCAATGCAATCAAGCTCTTTATATCACTTTTCAGTTTTTAAAAAAGGTATATTAAAAAAATTAAGTTTTGGCCAGGCGCGGTGGCTCACGCCTGTAATCCTAGCACTCTGGGAGGCCAAGGCAGGAGGATCGCTCGAGGTCAGGAGTTCGAGACCAGCCTGAGCAAGAGCAAGACCCCATCTCTACTAAAAAATATAAAGAAATTAACCGGACAACTAAAAATATATAGAAAAATGTTAGCCGGACATGGTGGTACATGCCTGTAGTCCCAGCTACTCGGGAGGTCGAGGCAGTAGGATCGCTTGAGCCCAGGAGTTTGAGGTTGCTGTGAGCCAGGCTGACGCCACGGCACTCTAGCCCGGCGGGGCAACAGAGTGAGACTCTGTCTCAAAAAAAAAAAAAAAAAAAAAAAAAAAAAATTAAGTTTTGTGGGGTTTTTTCACTTCCAGCATAGCTATATCTTTTTCTACTACAGAAATCTCAGAACATTTCTGTAGTCATTTCAACCACAATAAAAAAAAAAAATCTCCCTCAAGTCTTGAGGGTGGCACAAGTCAATAGCCAGGATCTTAGAAATAAGAAAAAGAATCTCAGTGTCCAGGTCCCTATCAATATAATAGGTTAAGCTAAAGCTCAGGAGAAATAATCCCAGAAAAAATGTTTTCTCCTCACTCTTCTCAACCAGAAGGATCTCTGTGCTCCCAGACGCATTACACCTGTGTTCTGGCTTACTTATTACTGCCAGTCCTCACCCCAGTAGTTAAATATTCGACTTTATACAATGCACACGCTTTGTATTTTTTCAATATTAGTATTCTCTTAAATTTGTACCTGAGTCATCTGTGATCTTTAAGTATAAATGGCAACCCAAGAATAGGTAAAGAGCCCTCAAATCCCAACTCCTCCTCCCCTCCATTCTACCTTTTTAAAAAATTTCCTGCTCCCATTTTTTTTTTAATTTCTCTCCTTTTCAGCTCTCTACCTATACCCTCCTTTATCTCTGATTTCTTCTTTGAGTGTACAACTGCAGAACTAACGGTGCCAAAGAGGAAAATAATATGAAGCTGCCAGGAAAGACAAAGAATCTTTGTAAGGGTACCAATTATGAACCAGGTGCTTTACATATGTTCTCATCTAATCCTCACACCAGCCTGATACGGTATCATGACCCCAGTTTTTCAGAAGAGAAAACAGACTCTGAGAGGTTAAGGAATCTGCCGAAGGGCCAGGGTGACCAACTATCTCAGTTTGCCCAACACTGAGGGGCTTCCTGGGATGTGAGACTTCCAATTTTAAAACCTGGACAGTCTCAGGCAAAGCCGGTCACTCAGCCTGTTCTTGCTTTTTCATAGATTCAGATTTGAACTTAGGTTAGCTGGGCTCCAAAACCCAAGCATTTTCTTCCAGAACTGCTTCTCCCAAACTAAAATCCCTCTCAACCTTCAGAAGCCCCATTATTTTCCTTCCCCACAGGCTTCTGGGACTAACCTAATTCTGGTGAAAACTGTTCAGCCTCTTTTTATTCTATCTTTTCCTCTACAATGTATACAAATCTTTCTTAACCCCCTAATACAGCGCACCCAAAGGACCACCATTGGCAGCTTGTATGGGACAATGAAATAGTAAACTGAAAAATTAAAAGGAAATGCGTCTATAGAAGGGTTTTCTTTTAACTCACCTTATTTCTCTTTTACCACCATTAGCATTAAAATCCCTTGTGGTGGGGAGCAATGATTAGGGAACTGAGAGATAAACTGTTCCTGCTTCAAAGATACAAGAGTAGGAATGACTGCAGCAAGCCTATCCCTCCACCCCCTACCCCACAAGGGGACTGAGGTAAAGATGAATACTAATTTAAAGCAAAACGTAAAAGCAGTAGTAAAAGGAAGGCTAGGCAGTTCCTAGGGTCCACATGTTTTATAGGGTGGTATCAGCAGGTGGCATTTAGTGGTGGCTTGCAATGAAGAAGTGTATCTAAGGTTTATACCATCAGTAGTCCTCAGCCTTGTCACTGATCCTCATTCTCCAGTGTCCCTATTTGAACCCCTTAGAACCCAGCCCTGGCCTGAGCCTACTACCTTCTCCACTGTTACTCAGTGTCCCCAGCCTCGGGAGCCACCAATAATGATGTAAAAGGAAGAAAGAATTCGGAGAGGGTCTGAGGTGGCATCAAGAAAGAGATGTGCCTTTGGCAACCCAAGCATGAACTATCATATATAGAATGTTTCTGCAGGAAAAAGGATTTTTCTAAGCAAGTCAATGTCATACAGAAATTACAACAGCAAAACTGTATGCAAGAGAATACCTAAGTACTTCCTCAAAGGCAACGGGCTTTACTTCCACAATACCTAGGGCAGTGCTCCAATGAATGTGTAATAAATATTGATTAAATGCATTTTCCATGCTTGAGAAATTCCACTGTTTTTCCTTCAGTCATATTTCACTGACTCCCAGCACATGAGGCACAGCTAATGAGTCACTGGACTACACTCTTGCTACTCAAACTGTGGTCCATGGGCTAGCAGCATCTGCATCATCATCTGGGAGCTTACCAAATCATAATGTGTATTCTTAAAAACCAGATCCCCAGGTAAATCGCATGCACATTAAAGTTTGAGAAACACTGCCTTAGAAGTTTGCTGTATACAAATCCTTCCAATCTCCACATCAGCGTGAGGAAAAATGGAGCGCACGCCCTGCCCAGCTATTAGCCAACAGCAGGATTGAGACACTTGTCATCCCGAGACACGGTCATCTTCCTCACTGACAGTCCCCCCTCCGCTCACCTTGATGCGCTCCCCATCAATCTCTACTGCTCGTTCTCGGAAATCCACCCCAATAGTGGCCTCGGTGCGGTCGGGGAAGCGGCCAGCGCAGAAGCGGTAGGTCAGGCACGTCTTGCCCACATTGGAGTCACCGATCACGATTATCTTGAAGATGCGGGAGCGGGCCGGAGGCAGAAACCCTGGTGTCCCAGACACCGCACCGCTGGACGAGAAGCTTGCCTCGAGCGACGACTCCATCTCCGAAGCCATTCTCCCGACCCGCCCCAAACTGAGGCGGAGGACTGGAGACGCAGAAAGGCTGGCGATTACGCCACCGCGAGCGAGCGCGCGCAGCTTGCCAGTTCGGCTGCGCAACGTCCCAGGAGCCCCCACCCGCCAGCCGGGCAGCGCGCGTGCGCACCTTCCCGCCCCCGCCCCACACAGGTGTGGCGCGCCCCGCACCGCCCCGCACCGCCGACCCTTCCGCCCGCCTGCAGCCCCACACTCAGCGTCACTCGGGCGGGCGCCCGTCTACCTGGGCAGGCGTGGGGCCGGCCGGGGCTTGCCAGCGGCGTGGAAGGCCAGCCTGCTTGGCGGCTGAGCGGAGCGCCCCAGGCCCAGCACCCAGGCTGACTCGGCCCCGCCACGTCCAAGGTTCCCGCCCTCTGGAGGAAGCCGCGCAGTCGCTCTGGGGGCGGGGAGAGAAAAACAGCTGAAAGGAAGGAGGCGCCACAGGCGCGCTCTCGCGAGAGGACCGAGGAGCCGCCTTTGGCGGGGGCGTGTGCCTGGGGAGCAACCGTAAGGACGTCGGAAGGCTAGGGCGCGGGTCGGCGCAGTAGTCGACGTGTTGCGGGGTCTGCGCCGGACCCGAGGAGAAGTCAGGTTCCCTTGGCTTGCAGCTGGGGGCTGTGGCATCGCCTGCGCTCACTACCGCCTCCTCGCTAAACCGCAGGAGTGGGGACAGCGGCAAGGGCTGAATAGGGTGGAGCGCGAGCCATCGCCGAACGGGCGCGGGGCGCACTTGAAGGCGAGGTCTGGGCGGCACTGAGCTTTGCAGCCTGAGGGTTGGCGAGCGCCTTGCTGTCAGGGAGCTGGCCGGAGTTCGAGGCCGCCTACCGCCTAGGCAACCGAGGCTATGTGAGAATATCCGTGGGACCACGGTGCCCAAGGCTCATTCGGCTAATGCCCCCAGCCCCAAAAGTACAGCATGTCAGATGTGGGGCACTTGGGCGAATTGAACCCGGGAGTCGTTACTAGATGCCTCTGATGAAAATAAAACCCATCGTGCCTTAGTTATATGTCTTAGTGCCTGAGTGAGAATGATGTAGCGGTTAAATGTCACTGAGCGCACTTAGAGCTGTCTTTGTCAACCTGAAGAAAATATTAATAGATGAAACCACCCAACCTTAAAGAATGTCTGTGAATTCTTCTGAGGAAAATATTGCCATACAAAAAGTTTCAAATGTGTAATCGTACTGTTTTTTGTTAAAAGTTTTGTTTTGTAATGACAAGACTTCATTTTATGTTTGAACAGATGGATATACCTATGGAAAGTCAAAGACTTTCTCACTTACCTGGTTTAATGTGTATGCCAATTACATTTATTCAGTTTCCTGTTTTAGAAACTGTAAGGCTGGTGGCAAGCACCCCTCCCCTCCCTAATGAAAAAAAGAAGCCCAGGAGACCTGCTGAAAACAATGCCTGCAAGGCACATCTAAGTTAAAGAATAGCCACACCTGGGTGGATTACCCTGATAAGGGTCTCGGTTCCTGAAATCCATACATACCACCAGCCCCTCCTAGTTCTCAATACTCACCCTAAAACCGTAACGGAACCGAAAGACCCCCCATTCCCCCAGCTCTAAAACATATATATGCCCACACAAGACTTCTGGGCGGTGCGACTTCTCGGGCCCTCTCTCCCGGGACCCCTGAACCTCGCCTGGGCCCCTCTCTTGGGACCTGTTACCCTCGCCCGGGAGCGCTCAAATAAAGCCTCGTTGCTTACCCCTTTCTACTCTGCTCGACTTTCTTTTCTCTGGCGCCAACCATCCAAAAACCTTACAGAAACCAGAATATGTGCTGGAAAAATCTTAATTTTTTATCTGTGAAGTTATTTCCATGAACATTAATCATCCACAAACTATTATTAAAGGGCCTTGGAATATATTCCTCTAATCTACTCTACCCAACCCAATCAAAGGAGAAAATATGAAGATTTAAGGACAAAGAGCAGCTGTGGTTAATCAGGAAATTTCAAAGGATAGGGAAAAAAGCATCAACATCACTGCACCCCAAGACCCTGCTCTTTACCACCCAAGTACTAACCAGGCCCAACCCTGCTTTGCTTCCAAGACCAGGCACATTCAGGGGGGTATGGCCATAGACAACCCTGCTGTTTCTTTTTTGTATTCTGGCCTTTCCAATTTAGCTCATTCTTTATCATGTTTTTCCAAATCCTATCCATTCTTCACATCCTAGCTCAAAAGTCCCATCTCTGGCTGGGTGTGGAGGCTCACACCTGTAATCCTAGCACTCTGGAGATGAAGGCAGGAGGATTGCTTGAGGCCAGGAGTTCCAGACCAGCCTAAGTAAGAGCAGGAGTTCAAGGCTGCAGTGAGCTATGATGACATCACTGGGGCAACAGAGCAAGACTGTCTCAAAAAAAAAAAAAAAAATACCATCTCTACAAAAATTTTTCTCATTCAGGTCAGAATGTTCTTTGCTTTTTTCTAACTCTAATAAAGTTTTTGGAATATTGCTCATTTAGTCTTTGAATGCTATCTTTGCTGTTTAAATTTCATGATTATATGTTGTGCCCTATTAACTGGACTGTCAACTCTTGACTACTAACTGGAAGTTCATTGGTATTCAGCAAATGATGAATAAATGAGTGAAGTGAGACATTTCTTGTGTAAAGACTGTCAACTTGAACCCTTTACCAATTATATACAGTTTAGCATCACTTAAATTGAAAAATCATTGTTGACACTCAACATTGTTACGAGGAGTTTTGCATTTTCAGCTTGCAGTTTGAGAAAGTCCTCGTGACTGAAATATGTGCTACTCTTAATTGAATAACCCCAGAATCTCTCGAATTGATACTTGGAGGAGATTCTACTATTGGGAAGACTGAATGGATTATGCATCACTATTTTTTGAGAGTTCCTCACTACCATTTGACCTTGAAGTGTGATGACCCTTTCCTTAATACTTTGCTACACAGCTGAGGAGAAACTGTAAATTTGTATCCTTTATCAGCACAACTTAAACTGGAACATTATAAATGGTTTAGGGTAAGATGAGTATGTAACAGTACTTTTATAATAGGAAAGAAAACATTAGATATTAAAAATGTAGAATAACATAAGGATAACCTTATGTACAAAATAGGGCTATTCAATTTCAGTTTTTACTTACTAGAGATGCCACCTCCCTGTGGCAGAGACTATTTGTTAACTGGTCTCAATCATGAATAGCTCTTACATAACTTCACTCTTTAAGTTCAGGTCTGAGCACAGAGGACAAAGAATTCCCGTGATTGCCTACCAAAAGTTTTGTTGATATATGTTGAAACCTTATATGAATTTTGGTGGGACACAAACATTGAGTCCATAACACTATTTCAACATAATAAAAGCAATATAAGAAACACCCACAACGATCATCATACTCAATGGTGAAAGACTGAAAACTTTTCTTCTAAGATCAAGAACAAGGCAAAGATGCCTTTTTACCATTCCTATTCAACATAATACTGGAAATCCTAGCCAGAGTAAGCAAGAAAAATAAACAGCATCAAAATTGGTAAGAAAAACAAAATTATCTCTGTTTATAGATGACATTTTTTAAAAAGATGACATAATCTTATATGTAGAAAAGTCTAAAAGGTAACACACACCTATTAGAATTAATAAAGGATTTCAGCAAAGTAGCAGAATATAAAAGTCAACATGTAAAAATCAGTTACATTTCTATACACAAACAACAGAAAATCCTAAAAGGAAATTAAGAAAATAATTTCATTTACAATAGCATCAAAAGGAAAAAAATAAAATACTTAGGAATTAACCAAGGACCTGAAAGACTTGTATAATGAAAACTACAAAAACATTTCTGAAAGAAAATAAGACATAAATGGAAAATACACGTTTATAGATTAAAAGAGTAAATACTATTAAGATATCAATACTACTCAAAGTGACCTACAGATTTAATGCAATCCCTATTGAAGTCCCAATGACATTTTTTGCAGAAATAGAAAAGGACTTCTTGAGCACTACCCTCAAAGTGCAGGCAACCAAAGCAAAATTGGACAAATGGGATCATAACCAGCTTAAAAGCTTCTGCACAGCAAAGGAAACAATCAACAAAGTGAAGAGACAACCTACAGAGTAGGAGAAAATATTAATATTTGCAAACTGCCTGTCTGACAAGGAATAAATGACTAGAATATATAAAGAGCTCCAACAACTCAATAGGAAAATACCAAATAATTCAATTAAAAATGGGCAAAAGATCTGAATAGGTGTTTCTCAAAAGAAGACATATAATACAAATGGCCAACAGGTATATGAAAAAATGCTTAACATCATTAATCATCAGAGAAATGAAATTCAAAACTATAATGAGATATGTCACCCCAGTTAAAATCACGTTAATCAAAAAGGTAATAATGAATGCTGGTGAGTACATAGAGAATGGGAAACTCTCAAACACTGTTGGTGGGAATGTAAATTAATGCAACCAAAATGGGGAACAATATGTAGATTTCTCAAAATACTAAAAATAGAACTACCATATGACCCAGCTACCCACTGCTAGGATTATATCCAAAAGAAGGGAATTCAGTATATTGAAAAGATATCTGCATTCTCATATTTATTGTAGTACTACTCACAGTAGCCAAGATTTGGAATCAACCTAATTGTTCATCAACAGATGAATGGATAAAGAAATTGCAGTACACAATTGAATAGTATATAGCCACAAAAAAGAACCAAATCCTGCCATTTGCAACAACATGGATGGAACTAGAGAACATTATGTTATGTGAAATAAGCCAAGCACAGAAAGACAAATCTTACATGTTCTCACTCATATGTGGGAGCTAAATATTAAAAACAATTGATCTGGCCAGGCGCGGTGGCTCACGCCTGTAATCCTAGCACTCTGGGAGGCCGAGGCAGGCGGATCGTTTGAGCTCAGGAGTTCGAGACCAGCCT